>JAECWR010000194.1:9045000-9645000 GCA_018150935.1 Drosophila pruinosa
TGTACATATTTTGTTAAGATTCGTAAACAAATCACGTACAACAACAAAGCGCAGTAACAACGATGACAACGCAGCAGCAGCAGCAACAGCAGCAACCGCAATAGCAACAACAACCACCGGCACAACGCTGCAAAAGTCGTTGGCGAAGCGCAACTTTTTGAATGTCGCTTTCGTATTGCGCCGGCGCAGAGTACAGCACAGACAAGCAGCAACAATAACAACGGCGCAACGCATGCGTATGCACACTCAAGTGCATGTGTGTGTGTGCTTGTATACATACGCGTTCGCCGGTTGCGTCGGCGTTCGATTTTGACCGTGTATTTTTTGTGTGCTGTGCTTTGGTCAGGCCGGGTATGTAGGCTATGCTGATACGCTGCAATATAATTAGAGTTCACTCTGTAGGCAATTTATGATTATTTGCATTAATTCAATTGCACCTGCTTATTGCAACAGCATACACGATTGCAATCTTCGTAACATCTTTCTTCTTTACTTTGTATATGTTATTTGCATTTCCCATGCCAAATAAAAAGAGTATTCAGTAGGCGCATTTGCGTGTGCACTTAGCCTCATTTCATGTTTGTTCCACTTCGCATTCATTAGCCATATTCGTGCCAATGCGCTTCGCACTGTTCGTTCGTCTGTCGCGTCGTTTGTCTGCTGCTCCATCGAGTCGGCTGACGGTCGGGTCCATTTTGCATGCATCCGCGTCAGCGTCTGGCAGCCCTCGTCTCTGCCTGCGTCGGGCAGCCTACATATCAACTTCTCTTTAGTGCTCTTCTGCTTCTGCTTGTGTCGCGGCGGTTGCTGCTGTCCGTTTTTGTTGCTTTTGTTTTTTTTTCATTCGGTTTTTTCTCTTCTTTTTTTTAATAATAATCACGCAAACTCCGTCATTGCCGGCCGGCATTTTTAACCGAGTGCGACTGCGACTGTGTGTCCTCTGTGTCTGCGCTTCTGGCTCTGCCCGGGGCAACGGCAAACAGTGAACAGTGAACAGTGAACGACGCGTCGGTTGACTCACAATACACATTCGCAGGTTTTTGAACTTGCACAAATACACACATGCATATGTATGTACACTCGCAAACCCGGGCACACACACACACACACGCATACTTACTGCGACGTCTGCGCTGGCGCATTGGCGTGCAGTTTTGTGCGCGTTTGCTTTTGTTGGTTCCTTTGCTTTTTACATATTTCTTTTTGTTTTGTTTTTGTTTGTGCTTGTGGTGTGTGTTATTTCAATACCTTTGCAGAGGGTATTTCAATTGTGCTGTGAAAAGTGTAACATGAGTTAAAGATGACCAGTTCGACGCTATATAGAAAACTTATCATCATTACAATGTATGTAGCATTTATTTATTTTATTATAATTTTTATGTACATAATTATTTACAATTGATCTACAATCATACTATTGAGAAATGTCAAATTTGCAAACTTTCAGTGTATTTAGTCTTCGACTTCTCACGCAATATTCTTCTTGCTTGTTATTTTTCTTCTTTCGCTTACTTGTTGATTTCCTTTTGCCTTTTTACCTTCTTTGTTGTGCATTTTTGAAATGCTTTTGCGGTTACTTTTTTCGCTAGCTTTAATTTGTTGTTATCTTTGTGTGATATTTCCTCTGCCGCAGTTGTTGCTGCTGCTGTGCCTCTTTCTCTCCCTCCTTCTCGTGCTGACTTTGATTCACACACAATTAATGGATCGTCTTTTGACTATAAAATGAATTTGTTTGTTTGTTATACTGATCGAGTCGTTGGATCCGTTGCGGCATGCCGCGCCTGACGACATGATTAGTGCCTGGCTTGGGGGTAGCCCTTAGCAAGTCCGCCAGGGCTCCGCTGCAATCTGTAGCCGGTATCGTCGCGTAGGCGCATCATAAAAACGTCCCTAAAATACCGATATGTACTCCCGAAACTGGCAATTAATTAAAATGTATAAATTATTGCCTTACAGTCACCGCATGCAGGCCTCTGCACTCTCAGCTTTTTACTCTTCTCATTCCGCCATATACATACACATAACCCTTTCCACACATTTGTTCTTTATTTTTATGGCGCCATTTCATTAGCTGCCTTCCTTCCTTCTTTTACTTTTCCTTTTCGTTCTCACATTTATTTCTCTTGCTGCTGCCCAAAAGCAGGCTATATGTTCAAGAAATGAGTGAAGGATCAGTTTACAGAAGTTGGAAGGAGACAGCAACAATTACATTTAGTTGACATATGTAGGTATATAATAATAATTTTGTTCAAGTTGGAAGAAGACAGCAACAATTACATTTAGTTGACTTGCATTGGAAAATAATAAAATATTGTAATCCAATGTTATCCTTGAACCGCAATTAATGTGAACTTAAAACAAAGACAAAATGAAATAAATTTGACGAAATTAATTGCTATAATGCAGAGAATTGGACAAGAAGTGTTATGCCTTTCATACGGTGTCTCTTTAGTTTATTTTCGTTAATTTATTGGACTTGTGTGTTGTGTAAGTTATATTTGCGGTTGGGAACCGGTTCAATTTTTTTTCGCATGGCATATCCCGGCTCAATGTGGCTCATCATCATCAGCATCATCTTGGCCGTGATCATCATCATCATCATCACGATCAGCGCTGTAAATTTGCTTTAAATTGTTGCCCCATTGTCATCAGCTGCCCCATCTCCATCTCCATCTCCAACTCCATCCATTCAACCCCCCGCGTTGCGAGCGAAGAGCGAGAGGGAGAGGGAGGGGAAGAGGGAGAGTATACACACACTTAATTTTTTTGACAAAACAATTAATGTTTATTTTTGCATTTTAATTTGCCAACATTAATTGCAAGTTTATTGAGCCGCCGCTTGAGCCATTGTTGAGCCAATGAACCGCACGCCGTTAGCCTTGAGCTGAGTCCGTCTGAAGTCTGAAACAAAAGAGGGACGGGATCGAGATCGTGTTGGAGATGTACATAGATGGGTCATGTGTTGCCAAGGCAGTTAGCAGCATGCTGGCAATGAATCGATGACGATAACGACGTTCGATAACTATTTATATATGCTGATTATAGACTGCTATCGAAGACAATGTAGATGGTAAAAGCTTTTCGATGGTTTCAATTGATAGAATAGCAATACAGGCAGCATTAGCTTGTTGGGAATCATTCTGGATCTATCTAGCTGTCAATGTCATGGCCATCAGCACGATGAAGGCTGAATTGGCCAACAGATTGACGTGCACGCCCAGACCCTCCCAATAGTAATCGAACATAACGGAGCCGTATCGTGCAGCGAATGCAATGGCCGCCATTCCGCCATAGCTGTTGCACGATTCATTGACGCCAAGGAAGAGCAGGGAGACGACATTGCCGAGCAGCGTTAAGTCCTTAAGTGTGACCGTTGAACTATCCTCACAGTCACGCCATCTGGCGACAATATCAAAGACCAACGGCACCACAAAGCATCCATGTGCCATGGCCAAATGGGGATTCGATGATTTCAGATGCAATTCAATGTTGGTCAATGGCAACGGCACCAGCTCCACAATGCCCGTTGTTATCTGCCTCAAGCGATTGCATTCATCATCATCATCATTGTTCGCCGCCCTGACCACGCCCACCAGACCATGGACCAGACTCAAGGCGGCTGCCGCATAACCATACGGCGTCTGCAATGGATGCAACGTGTACATGGCATAGCCGGAGCTGACAACCAACAGACTATTGAAGAGCGCATCCATAAACAGCATATTCTTCTGCTTCTTCTTCTTCGTTCTTCTCTGGCTGCAACGGCTTGTTCTTCAAACGTTCCTTTAATGTCCTGCTATCCTGTACTTCCTTCTTTGATTCCGGTTTGTTCTGTGTGCGTTGAACGCGTACGGCAAATTTTGTTTTATTCAAATAATTTCAGCCACATTTCTGTATCGAATGACAGCAGAGGCGTCTCAGCTCGACTCGGCTTCAAACGATTGCTCAGCTCCAAATGTATTCAAGTGCTTGAGATATTAAAGATTGTCATCTCAACTCTCTAGTTCTTCCACACTTACTTAGTTTAAGCTTTTATTATGATTGCTTAATAATCAGAAGTTGCTTAATTATTCTTGGTCTGTCTTAGTCTACACTAAGTATACAACTGCTTTGTAAATGTATGGAAAATATATTTATATTTTTGCTGTAAAGTCGACTTTATGGTCTGGAGCCATAACCACTTGATAACTTGAAGACTCCCTCACATTTGGTCATATCGGTAATGAGAATCAGGCTGGAGAGTCTTATGTATATGGCATATCAATGATGACACGAACTTCATTTCCTTTTCCAGATACAGATAAGGGAGATGGAGATGGCAGGCAAGGCAGGAGGTGGGTTGTTTGGTCAGAGACAAAGTCAAAGTCATAGTCAGAGTCAGAGTCAAAGTCTTCGCATTTGGCTGCACTCGGGCGAGCCAATGTCTCCGATGATTTATTGTGCAGCTCTCTGCGGCTGTTTAATCCGCATCCGCATCCACCTGCAACTGCAACAGCTGGCAGATGCCCTCGGAACGCGATCCGAGCAGACCAAGCCAGACCAAGCCAGACCATGCCAGACCATGACAGACCAAAGGCCCAGACCAGACCCCTCTGCAGACGTAAAGTAAAGTCCAAGCCCAGCTTAATTATTAATTTAAATCGCACCGTTTATATGATAAAGACACTGAGACGTGCCACTGAGCATTGTGCATGTCCAGCCACAGTGGACGGCGTCTTCAGCTGTTGTTGTTGCTGTTGCTTCTGTGCCTTTTTGAGCTCATCTCGTACACCAGGAGCGCATTGTATTGTAGGCTATGAAAGTGGGCCCAACTTAGACAGGCAAGCATTGGAGTCGCTGGTCTTAGCTACAACTAAATTGTATTTTAACTAAATTTAACAAATAAATAAATGAAATAATCATGTAATGGCAAATTCAATAAGCAAATTGTAGACTCTTAAATTGGCAGAACTATGTACATTTTATAATTTAAAATTGTAGGGCTTTAAAAGCTTATAATCTAATCTATTTTTTGACGGATAAATTATGGTATGGAAAAGGGAAATTTGATAGCTAAGAATTATTTAAAGCCAGCACTATTATTTATATATTTTGTTCTACCAAAAAGAATCGTTTAATATCTTTTGCATAATTTGTGAAAATTAAATCGGAAACTTTAAATTTTCTTGCCTCAAATTAATTTCAATTTAGTTTAGATGAATTTGCATTTGATTGTTTCGATTTTGTTTGCATATGCTGAATATGTGAGACATCATTTTGGTACAAAATGGTGCGCAGGATGCGCCTTCTGCCCCTCCGAGCGCTCCTGTGCCCTTATCTGTGGCCCTATATGGCGTGACAACAGTTGTTGCTCGAATGCGCCCCTAGACAATTTGCAGTCGCGTCGCGAGCTCTGCAAGCGTAAAAATATGAAAAGTGCCGCGCCTTGTAAGTTTGCGTTTGTGTTTGTGTTTGTGGCAAGTGCGGTTGCGAGTGCACACCAAACAGAGCAAACAGCAGACACTTAATTCAAATTCATAATTAATCAGCACATAAGCAATGAGTACAGGTGTGAGTATGAGTATGAGTATGATTGTCAGTCTAAGTCTAGGTCTAAGTCTGAGTTGAGTTACAGTTCAGTTACAGCTTGGATTTGGCTCAGAGTTTTTAGAGGGCAAATGGCTTGGGCTTAAGGTTTTTGGCACATGGACTTAACACTTGTTGTTTCAGCTTCAGCGATCACTCGCTGAAGATCCTCCTCGACTTGACTTGACTACCAGCTGCCCCCCAGAGCCGACCTAACCATCTGTATGTACAGAGTGTTTTCTTCTCCTCTGTCTGCGACTTCAACTTGAGCCTCTTTTTTTTTTGTCTTTGGCCAAAAGTGCCGCTTAATTTATGGCCTGCCATTGAGGCAAGCAAGCGCAGCCGACTAGCAAAAACTGGCGCCAAGGTCTACAATGATACGCCTAAGTTTACCCAACCCCACCCCCCCTCCCCCTCTCACCCCTTTCTTGTGGCCCCGACAAAGTCGAATTGCCAAACTAAATCAGTGGCATTTGCATGCAGTGCGCAAAATGTGCCCAAAAAGTTTAATGAGCCGCAAGTTGCGTGGACAAATATTTTCCGGCTTCATTCGGCGGCTCCCTACGCACCCGAAATGTGCGTGAGCATGTGGATACCCTGTAAATGAGTGCAGTGGCAAAAGTGTCGCTTAAAGTGGCGATCAGTTAGCGCGAATATGTTTTGTAAGCCATCTCAACATGTGAAGAGTTTATATTCATTTATATTGTATATATTTATATTCAAACAAAGCTTACAAATTAGTAGCTCCAGTTATTAAAATTATCAGAATTAATTAATTAAATGGACTTCATTTAGAGACTGATTTTAGGGCAGGTTTTTAAAGTAAATTTAATTGATGCTATATTGAAAAAGGACCGCATTAGAATTAAACTAAATTTGTATGCGTCTAGGGTATTTATTCATTCATTCATTTATTTATTTATTGAACTCGTAAATACAACTTGTAAATTTATTTACTACAAATTTGGAAAGGATTCATGCAATTTTGTGACATTTGAATTGCACTTCATTAATAGTTTCTAAGCTTCTACAGGGTAGCTGCTAGTCATGTACGCAAAGTACTCGAATGCTTCTTTTTTTTTTGGAACCTCCAATATTAGCGGTAGAGCGGAGCACTGCTTGAAATGCGCACCAGAAACCCTACGCACTTCATAAATTATTTAACAGTTGGCCTGGCCAATTGGAATTGACTCGTGGACACGCGGAGGGTGGGCCTGAGGGGGCTGGGGCGGGGATGCGGCACTGTAGAAGGGAACCAATTTTAATTGCCGGCTACATGACAGTAGCGGCAGGTGACAAGGGATAGGGATGGGGCGAGGAGCGAGGGGGGGGTGGTCAGGTGCGTATCACGTCTTGGCATAAAAAATGTGCGAATTTTTGACAACTGCAAATTGAAAGAGAAACTCTGTGTACCCAAACAGTCATATAGGTGGGCGGGAGGGAGGTTGTAGGGGGCGTGACAAGGGGGGGTCATGTAGCTACATGGTGATACATGATCGCCGCGCCAAGTGATTTATGGGCCAAAATGAAGGCATGACAAGCTTAAAGTATTTTTCACTTGGTACTTTTGGTGTTTTGTGCTTTGTGTTTTGTGCCTACGATGGGTACTCGCCATTTGATTCATATCTGGCGTGGCTTATTCGTGATCCCATCATGCTGCCCATTCATGCATTCATTCATGCACTCATTCATTCACTCAGTAGTTCATTCGTTCCAAAAAAGCTAAAATCAATGACGAAGCCGCTTCGCAGAAATTCACACTTTCAACTTCCGTCGACGACTTGAGAGCAGAAGTGTTCCCAGAATTGGAGCACTTGTATGGCCATTATTATTATTATTATTATTATTATGCGGGTTCGGCCTTTGGATCGCTCTCTCATTTGTTATACTACTCTGCTTCCATTCCCATTCTGGAGCTCTTGTTTTCTCGTTCTGCTGTGTTCGAGCTTGCTTTGGAATGCTGCTGAAATCTCAGAATAATTTGTGATAATAATAATAATCGTAAATTAAGCAACTAATCGCCGCAATTGATATGCCACATTCATGTCCAAAAGGAAGCTGTCAAACTAATAAAGCCATATAATATACAATTTTAATATCAAACACCAGCTCAGCTATTTAGTATTGTATTGTGGCGGAAAGATCAAGTTCCTGAAGCGTTTTTGCTTTTGCCAATTGTTTAATTGTGTCAAGTGCTTAAAACTAACTAAACGACAGCGACCCACTTGCACTTACAGTGGAGCTTCGCTTTCAAGAACTTGACTGTTGAAGAAGTAGCTTTATAAAGTGATAATTTTATATAGTTTCAATTGTTTAAATACACATTTCTAATGCAGATCATGCATTTATTTAGAGCTGCGCTTTTACCTCTCTTTTAATAGAACTTTGACTGTACCACAATAAAAAGAAATTTGCATTTGCTTTTCATTAAACTTGTGCTAGAATATAAATGTAATTTGTTGCTCGAGTCGAGACTATTTTTCAACTGTTTGCATATTCGTTTCTATTAAGATTTCCCGCTGTGATTTGTAGTCTAGTTTAAAGCATTAATTCAATCGACAGGAACTGAAGTATTGATGAACTCTACTCAATTTGCAGAGCATTGACAAGTGTTGCCATTGCCATTGCCATTGCCATTGCCATTGAGTTGCATGACAGAGCAGTTAACGGACATCCTGACCCCCTTCAAGCGATGTCATAAATTGCCTTCTGTCAGAATGAGAAGAAGGGAATGATGAGCAAGGGAGGCCTTTGAGTTGGGTAAGCAGCATTTTGACACTGCATAAAGTAAAAGCGTACACAATTGGGGGTGTAATAATAAGGGGGCGGGGAGGGAGGGGGTTGTTGATTGCAAGATGCGACGCGACTGCCTGCCTGTCAAATGCCAATGCCAATGCCAATGATGTTATTTAAGCCGAGTCGAGAGTATTAGGCAGTTGTCTGGCCGGCAGACAGCTCTCATCTTTCTTCTTCATTTTCTACTACTTCTTCTCATTCTTTTGCTTGTTCTTTTGCTTTGGCTTGTTCTTAGTCTTGTTCTGAAATGCCAGCAATTTGAAGAGCTGCAGTTGAAGTCGCTGCTGGGCCAAAAAGAAGTCATTAAAAATGCGTAGAATGTCAATGTAAAACGTTGATAATTCGCAATTATGCGGCACGACCTCTTCCCCTCCCCCTCCCCCTCCCTGCGTGGCAGGGGCCAATTTTGAGTGTTGCCGCCGTCAAAGAGTCAACTGCAAGATAAATAACAGCGCAAAAGGAAGCTAATGACAGTTGCCACATAAAAAATGATGATGACGACGCCGCGATCGACTGAGCCACTGAGCGACTGAGCGACTCAAAGGCCAGGCCAACCGTTGTGCGTTGTGGGCTGCATGTCAGTCGAAAGCCAAAAAACCAAAGAAAATACAAAAATTGTTTAAAAAGACAAAAAATTGAAGGCGCAAGATGAACGCCAAACTTGAACATAATCAAAAAGTCGTTGGCATTGCCAAAAGCGAGAGTTACTTAAATGCCTGTCATGCATGAAAATGATATATGCAGACTCTTACTTGCATACACACATCCCCTACATCCCTACATATCCCCCATCCATACTATACACATCTAAATGCCGCCTTCAACTCCATTTGAATGTGCTTTTTGCGATTTGCTTACCACGACCATGGGCCGTGCCGTAGTTCAATGGACTTCCCGGAAGCACACACTTGAGAATGTATCAATTGAGCATTGCATTCGCACACTCGGCGACAAGAACTTCTTTGTTTCAGCTTCACACGCATAAGGATAGAGCTGGCTAGAGTGAGGCGGAGAGAGAGAAAGAGAGAGAGGGAGAAAGGGTAAAGCAGCTTTACAAGCTCATTAAAGCTTAAAAGTTGTATTTAATTTAGTATGGAATCAGTATAATTATTATTATTATTAATATTATTAATATTATTATTATTATTATTATTATTATTATTATTATTATTATTATTATTATTATTATTATTATTATTATTATTATTATTATTATTATTATTATTATTATTATTATTATTATTATCGTCATCATTATCATTATCATTATCATTATCATTATCATTATCATTATCATTTTAATTTTCATTATCATTATCATTATTATTATTTTTCTTATTATTATTATTATTATTACTATTATTATTATCATTATCATTATCATTATGATTATCATTATCGTTATTATTATCATTATCATTATCAATATCATTATTATTATCATTATCATTTTCATTATCATTATCATTATCAATTTAATTTTCATTATCATTATTATTATTTGTATTATTAATATTATTATTACTATTACTATTATTATTATCATTATTATTATCATTATCATTATAATTATCCTTGTCATTATCATTATTATTATTATTACTATCATATCATTATCATTATTATTATTACTACTATCATTATTATCATTAATTTTATTATGTTTTTAATTATTATTTCTTTCTATGATCTTCAGAGCAACCTCTACTTTGTCTACTTCTTGATTTCATTAATAGCCTGACTGGTTGATCATAATTGCTCATCTTTTGAGACATTTTTAATGCACTTGGCAAGGCTGATCTTTATAGTACTTAGGCAGCACTTACTAGTTAATCAAGCTCACATTGTTGATCTCACTATTTGGTGTGGAATTCCAAAATCAGGTTGCCTTAATGTATGCTTTTCCATAATGAATTTTTTTCAAATAAATTTCAACTATAAAACTAAAATAGTTGTCTGGCTCTCAACGAGTTCCCGCCACTGCATATACAATACATACGATGTATATGTTTAATTTAATGCGTTTAATATGGAACTGATTTGAAACTGTATATTGCTAGGCGAAACGCATTCTCAAAAACGAAACGAGTCGAATTTATATTTAGTAGTGGAAATCTTTGCCATATGTTAAAGATATGCGTAAATGTTGTTGCTTCATTATGCTAAATGTAGTGAAAGAGTTGCTCAAAATACTCTCCATGAATTTGGCACGCACTTCTAGGGTTGTCAATATACAGCGAGTGTGATTCTCTATTATTTACGGGGTATCTGTCAGTCGATAAATTCAGTTGTGCTGGCATTCAATTGTTTGGACGTGCTGTGATTAGCGCATTTGAAATTTCGACTTTTCTTAATTTTCTAATGTTCTAAGTTTGTACCCTGTAAAAGGCAGATGCATGGCAGAGGCTGGATTGCTTTGTTTTGCACAATATAGAAACAATTTGTAAAAATTAAAGGTATTTAACCTTGCTGATTTAACAGGGTATTTATTGTAGCTTAGCAATTTTATCAACTTCAGCAGTTGCTTAAGAATAATTTATGCTTACAGGGCATGAGCTGGTCTATCACATTTAGTTGTAGCTTGGCTGGTATCCAAATTAATGCTAGAGCGAGTGTGGAGTCTCGAGCAGGGTATGTGTAAGTCGTGCACGCTCGCACAGCTCATTGTTATTTGTTATTATTTAATGCGCCAATAAACTCGCAATATGCACAGACGCCTGATCATTCAGTAAACATGCCGCGATCTAATGCCAACATCAAATGCCCAGCCCCCACCCCCTTATCAAGCTGTATGTGTGCGTGTGTGTGTGTGTGTGTGTTTATTGTATATAATTAAATGCATAAATCGTCTGGGTGCGAATTTGAAATCTTTTACGCAGTTTCGGGGCAACATTGTAACTAAATATAAAGTATTTCACTTCCGCATCGAGTGTGCGAGTGTGCTATGGTGAGTGTGTGTGTGTGTGTGTGTGTGTGTGTGTGTTACGCTTGCCTGTAAATCAACTACACGTGCGAGACCTTTTACCACTAAACAACAACTACGACAGCAACAACAACAACAACTTGGCTCCTACATTTTGCATTTATTGAGCGAAAAGCAAAGCAAAATGCATAAGCTTAATATGGCTACATGTGCAACTGTAAATACACACACACACACACACACACACACGCACAACAAAGTTGAATATACGTGAAAAATCAGCACAGAAATATACTTAATAATTATGCAATAAATTCCCCTTGTTGCAAATCAATTGCGCTTGACTAATGCCAAGGGCGGAGGTGGCGGGGCAGCTGGAGAGGGAGAGAGGTGAGGGGGCTGAGTTTTAACAGCTTAATTCCCTCACTTCGGGCATCAATTGAATTATGCAAAGCGCCTGTCGACACGTCTGCCTTCGACAATCGATCAATCAAACAGTCAGTCAGGCAGTCGACAAACAAAAGCTTCAAGCTGCACTTGAAGTGAATAAACTCTACGGCTGTTATCGATAAGTTATATCGTACTATCGATTGTATGTAAAAGCCATATTTGTTTATTTTAATATACTTTAATTTCTTAGTTCAAATTGTATTTGCTTAATTTATAATTATTTTTATTCGCTGCAGAATTAATTCTAAATATTATACCATAATATATTTCTGCTGCTTCCAATATTTAATTTCATATATATATGAAGTATATATGAAGTATATATACTTACGTAGCTTAGCAAATTAACTGAAATTGTTACAACTAAATAATGATTACGAATAAAAAGAAAGCATTATCAATTAGCTATTACAACTATTAATTCTGCGACAATAATATTAAATTTATTTCATTTAGTTTTAGGACTTAACATAATTAAATTTATTTACCTATAATAGCTTGATAGGCTTCATTTTAATACAATGTTATCAACTAATTATTTATAAATATCAGCTATGCTTTTGTATATTTAGATTTATATATTTCGATATAAATATTTATATTTAGATTTTCGCTTTGCTCCACTTTTATCGCTTGATTAACTGGGGCCTGTCATAACTGAAATAAATCAATTGCCATTGCCTAGTGGATTACCTCACATGGAGCACATCCTGTCCTGTGTGCCAAACTGATCCTTGTCACATTAGATGAGACAATCGTCAGCAAGCTTGAGTGGGAAGTGGGGCCTGCATGGCGTATACGTATTATTCATATTGTTCAGCATTCGAAAGCAATATAGTTTCAGTTCAGTTTCGGGCCAGCAACAGCTATATGGTCTGCAATACTATACATTTTATGGGCAGCGACGCCAGCAGCGACGTCGACGGCGACGTCGACTTTGATGGCTACGTTAATCGGTAATCTTATTTATGGGCTCTTGGCTGCGTTTAGCGTTCAGTGCTGAGCTTTTTAGATTATAACGGCCAACGCAACCGAAAGTGGGTCACACGCGTTTTTCTTTTCTCTTTTGGCTTTCGGCTTTCGGCTTTTGTCTAGGACATTTTAATGTTTTTGTTTCGATTGGGATTTGGATTACCAAGTGTTGTTGGCAACTTGGCAGCTCTAGCATTGCGCCGTGCGTCAACAACAACAGGCTATAGAAATCGATCTGCTTGAAGCAACAATGAAAAATGTGTCAAATGCGTGGGCGCCAACCAAAAGCAGCTGGCAAAGTGTTATGGAAACTATACTAAAGTACTTGGCATCTTACTAGTGTATCAACTAAATGTACTTATATAGTCGTAGGATCAACAGCGAGTGCTATCAGCTAACGGGGCGTATGCGCAATTTCCACTATATATCTGTATACAGATGTATGCTACATTTCGTATTTATAGTATTGATTGTCAGTTTATTAATTGAAAGCGTCTGCCAGCAGACTCTGATAACGGCAATTTGTTGCAATTTGCTGCCTAACAACAAATGCCCCACAGCCTTCCAAGCGCTTACATCAATTTACAATATATACTGTCCATGTGTGTGTGTGTGTGTGTGTGTGTGTGTGTGTGTCGCGCAGTAATTAGCTGCTTTGATTGCGTATAATTCGATCGCCAAGCGGAACACACTGATAAAGCGCACTCGGACTGTGGAAGCAGCAAATGTTTAATACCCTACAAGTTGTCTACAATTTCAAATAGTGCATTAATACAATACTCATATTTAGACAAATACACGATCATCATTTAGGACTATTTTTATTTATTTATTGCTACAAAACATGATCATTTTTTTGGCTTTTATTTTTATTTTTAACTATTTACAATGCATTTCTTTCAGCTCGATGCTGTTCAATATTGAGGCGATAGGGGCCTATCGGTAAATCCCATAGACATCACAGCACAACGCTTATGACTTTGCCCATGAAACGCTAGGTTGATGGCAGCAGAGGGAAGGCAGGGGGGGGGGGGGTGTGATAATAGTGCGGGGTCGCACAGTCGGCGCTTATCAATCAGATGAAATCGCAACTTGCTTTGGGGAAATTCTAATTCAATTAGACAAAAAAAGAAAAACCATTTAAAACCAAAAAAAAAAAAAAACCCAAGCCATTAAAACCGTGGACAGCAAACAGATTTTGTGAGCAAAAGACAAGAGCAAATGCGTGATGATTGACTAGACTGTACCCTGTAATAAATATGTAAATGTGATGTAATATTAATAATACTGCAATAATACAGAATACAAATATTTATCAGTGAGAAAAAGTATGTGAAATGTTTAGTTATTTCTATTTCTATTTAATACTCATATATATCAAATTACTCGCCTCCTTGGCACTTGTCACATCGCAGGGTATTAATTATAGTGTAATATCAATAAATTGCCGACAGTTGAGACATGCAGACAGTTTTGAAACAGATGTGCCTCTAAACGAATCTGTCGCTACAGTTGTCGTCTTGGGCAATATGCAATATGATTAATAAATAACATAATACAGAGACAGAGACAGACAGAGACCGAGACAGAGACAGAGACAGACAATTACAAGAAGAAATCTCAGATGAAAAATCATTGTATTTTTCTGTAGTTTCAACAAATCAATTAATCGCATATGCTAGAAGAGGCAGCAGAACGAGCTGACCTTGATCTCCAGCTGGGGCAGAGAGAACACAAAAGCACTTAGGGGCCAAATGTGCGTGAATTGCGTGATGTGGCAACGTGTTGCATGTGCCACTTGAACGGTGAACGATGAACGATGGACAATGGACAATGGAAAGGGAACACTAAAGAGGCCACGCATAGTCTTTTGGCGCCAATAAGGTTATCGCGTTATCAATTAACAGTTATCGCATATATATCGCACGCTCGCGCCTATTTAATATGACTTATTAGGAACTTGATTAATTTAAAGCAACAACTGAATCACCTCCATTTCCATTTCCATTTCGATGCCCAGCCAAAGATTCTATACGATCTTTTATTTCACCCCGTGGCGCGTAATCAGTTTACACGTCTTTACGCAATCACCTGACGCCAGAACGAGAGAGCGGGAGAGTGAAAGGGATGGCCAATGCGTATCATGTGCAGTTTGCTCTTTGCGTAACGCTCGCTTCGTTATTCGGCTGGCAACTGGGCAACTGGGCGTATGAGTGACGCGGCTATTGCGTATACGCCTATTGTGCGTAATGTGGCACGTGTAATTAATGTGAAATCAAAATGGAAAAATGGAAAAAACTAGCAGCTGATAATTTGACAGCATTTGAAGCGATTAGAGCAGAGCTCATTACAATACGACAGAGTCGATATACGTGTACATATATAAATATTGTAGTATTATTGTATATGTACTCAAATGACTCAAATTAGTTGAATTTCATACGCAATGATGCTGCACTTTTTCGTCTATCTAATGGTTGACTTTGGAGTGCCCAGAGCGCTACTCTCCTATCACTTACTTGAGCTCACACTGATAGCACACTGCTGCTGCTGCCAAGTACTACCTGTACTCTTGGGCTAAAGCTGCTTTTTGTTGAGTATCGAATGCGAATGCGAATAGTTTTTGTCGTACTCGTATCGTCAGTCAGCCAGCTGTGTGTGAGGAATGCGTGTGTGACGACAGTTGATAAGAACTAAACAGTTGGCAACAAGCGATCATTCAAGTTGAATAGATAAAAGATACTTACTCGCAGCCATGGCCAAATTAGTTCCACAATCCACGCACTTCAAGGTTCTTTTTGATTTTCTTTTCGAAAATTAACAAAGAGACTGCCATAGAGCTTGGCTAGTTTTTGCAAAGGGCAATTAATTAATTAAAACTGAAGAATGCGACAATGCGCCTAAAAACTAGTTGTCTTTCTGCCAACTCAGCTGTTCTCTTAATATTAAAACACTTTCATTTAATTGTTTCATACTTGATTTAAAATACTTTGCTTTCATGTTAAATGTTTTAGACTTACAAATAAAGATCTATTTTAGATCTATTTAGACTCTGCTTTAAATCAATAAACTATTCTATTTTATATATATATTTTAAGCACAATTGTTTAACACTTTCATAAATATTTTAAATAATAATAGAGTTGCTTTTAATTGCTTTTGAAGTGGAAATTTCCGTTTTGTTGGCCAGAAGACTTCTTGCAGAATTAAATATGTTAACTGATCTTAATATTTGGTTAATTATTGAGCACTAACTACTCTATCGATTATATATTTAAATGTATTTCTTTGGCTTTATTGTGCCAGTTTTGTTTGCTCTTCTCCAGGTCTCACAGATCTTTTCGGCATCCACTTGTGTGTGCTGTTCCCCCCTCCCCCTCGCTTGGCCACTGCTGTTCTGCTATTTGTTCGAAATGAAACTCAAACATTTCTCATCGCACACAATGGTAATTAAACAAATATTCCGGCAGATACGAGTATGTGGCACGTGTGAGCTCGAGCTGGAGCTCTTTGGCTACTCCACAGCGTAGATTCACAATTATCTGCAAATGACGTCTGTTTGCAGAGATACTCTACAATTTGTACACAGTACACAGTACACAGTGCACAGTGTGTGCGTAGATACACTAAAGGTACTGCAAGCATCCTTGGCTGTTTCATGAAACTCATTTGGAATTCGGGGTTTTTTAATGGCCAGCTCTGAAATTCCCCAGCATTTATTTATGTGCAGGAAATGCGATTAATCAGTTTGTGCTTGTGGTACAATCCAAGATTAAGCATGACGTTTGATTTAAGGGTCGAGCAATTCTTCCAAAAATGAAGGGATTAGCAATTGATTGCAAATCTCTGCAGAAAGCAAAAAATGTCGCGTGGCCAAAAATAAAATGAAAATAATGGCAAAAATGTCGAAGAATATGGCAAGTGTTGAGGTATTTTATCAGCACCTTGGGACTAAACTTAAACATACGCAATTATCAACAACAATGGGCGATAATAATAAATAATATTAGTAATAAAAAATAGCAACTATTGGCAAAAACGTAAGAAATCCACGTCTTTTACTTTTATTGTCACACGGCAACCACTTGAACGGCCTCACAGCGGCAGTCAGACAATGGCAAAGCGTCAGCTGATTGACTAGTTGGTTACCCTGTACAAAGACATGCTTCTTTGTGCACTCTAAGGTAAGGTCTTTTAAAATTGAGCTGACTTTCTACGTAATTATTTTCTATAGTTATTATCTATTTAAAAACTGATTAATCTAATATTGTGTTTAGCTTGCTTTGAGAGGGGAGTATAATTTACAGGGTATGTTGGGAATGCACAGCGCGCGTATTTATTTTGGTGCAACTGATTTGTTGCCAGAGACGGGCCACTGATAACAGCTTATCGCAGCCGGGCCAGGCCTAGGCACTTGAAAACGCTAGAGGCAGCCGCCAAAACGGCAACAATCGAGCAACTAATCAACGACAAGTGGCTACAACGCGCTGACCTAATTTTGATAAGAGCAATTCGCGAAAAGAAGCAAAAGGAACAACAACAAGTTAGAAATATTAGAAATCGGGAAAAGAAATTGGGGAATGAAAAAAGGCGACCGAAAGTCGTCATTGAACAAAAGGAATGTGAACGAAATAATACAAAAAAGAGGAATGAAAATGAAATTTAATCTAATTAAAATTAATTGCTATTGTGTGCGTGTGTGTGTGTGTGTGTGTGTGTGTGTGTGTGTGTGTTGTCGTCGATCGCTTTGACAGGTTGAGCCAACACTTGGCTTGACCCCGCCCGCCCCAAAACTGATAAACTTGTTGCTCTTTTGTTGTTGTTCTTGTTGTTGTTGTTGTTGCTGTTTGGGTGCGGAATGCAGTTGGAAAGAGTAGCTGATAGCGATGCCAAATGGCAAGCGGACTAATCGCATACCATTGATAACTAGCTAACTACTAGTAGCTGCTACTAAGTACCTGTTCACACTACCTGACCTGTCATGAGGGCGACAGATTGTGCCAGAATTATCGATAGGCATCGCGACAATAGAGGCATCTGTGTAGAAATAAATGTATCGAATAGGTTTGTTTTTTAGCTTAACTAAATTTAAAGTTTGGCTATGTATTCCTTTTGTTTATTTTTATTGCCAAGATGCCAGACTAACATATAAACAACTTTAAATAAAGAATGACTTATTTGTAGTTCAAAGACCAACTTGCCTTGAAATATTATATATAATATATATATATATATATTAGAGAAATGCCCATATATAAATAGCAATCAATAGAAATGACCCATTAATAAAGTACTTAATTACTTTTGACAATAGCTGACATAGCAAAGCAGCCTCTAATGCAGCTAGTCTTAAATCAATTCCAAGAACAGAATCTGAGCTCTACGAGCGCTTGAAATGAACTGCATGTTGATGTATGACAATTCATTATATAATAATAATATATACGAGTATAGCTTGCATTAGCTTGGACTTTAAATACCATGTCCTTCTGCCTTCAGAGCCCTCAAAGCTCTTCCTTGTCATCAAAGTGGATCACACAGAATGTCGAGTACCCGGAAACTATTGATTTGTTGATATTCAAAGTGATTCTTGGCTGCCTCAATGCGTAATAAAGTCAACGTAAAGTTCAAGAGGCGAGACACGTGTATGTGTGGAGAAGACCCCCCTTCCGCCTCCCCATGTCCCTCGGCAGCTAATCGATTAGAGTAGAGTACTCGAGCACACACTCATACAGGCACATTGTGAATGCGCCTCATTGATTAAGCATGAAGGTCTAGGCAAACAAATGCCCTTAGTCGACCAAGTGTATACATATGTGTATAGTTGTAGTGTATACTAAGCAACTATCGAGTGCATCATAAAAAAGAAGAAGAAGAAGAAGAACAGCAGCAAAAATATTGTAAATACAAATAAAATATTCAGAGAATTATTCATTCATTCAAACGAATGCAACTATTGCAAATAAGTAGTAATAACAATAATAAAATAGCAACAACAATGACGCAGCATTTCCAATGAAGCCGATGAGACTACGAAAATAGAATCGAATCGTCTATCTAGTATCTGGGTGATATCTCAGAGAGAGAGCGAGAGAGAGAGAGAGAGAGGGGGGGATCTCGCTTTCCCAAGCCACTTGAATCGACTTTGATTCCTAGAAAGCAACAGCTCGCGCATGTTGTAAGCCCCTCACCCCCCCTGCTACCTGCTACCCAAATAGCATTAACTACCTTTGTGAATCGTTTTGCTTGTGTCCAAAGGCGTCGACTGCGATTATCACGAATAGTTAAGAATTGGCGCCACAGCAATTTCAAAATTCCGCGAACTTTGTGGCAGGGGAAAATAACATTGAGCACATAAAACAACTCTCCACTGGTCGATCAGAAGGCATACTTGTAGTCGTCTATATGTGTATATATTGTATAATATAACGCCTCATATCATATCATTTGTTGTATCGTAATCGTATCGCCAGCTCACACGCTCTATATATCTGATCGTAAATTATTGCCTATTCATAAATTCAGGCAGGGGCTTTCTACAAATTGCGACCCCATAAAAGATGAAAGCAAAACATATAAACAAATCGCTCGTTATAGTAATGACAACAGCGTTCTAGGCTCAGCACAGTGATACCCTATCAATTGTGGAGCAGCTCTAATTTCATTAACGACAGATCACATTTCATAACGACCATAAATAATAAATACACTTTACAATCAATGCAGAGAGTTGGAATAGCAAATACTTGTTGTATATCAATATTTTTAGTGCTTGCTATTTGTTTTTAGCAACTGTTATTACTCAATATATTATGTATATTTACCATATATATTTATCCACATCGGTTTAGCAAATTTCATTACTGCAACACTGCTGCAAGCCAAGTTCGTTGAGGCCACGATTTGCAGGGTATTTGAAATACAATACAATGCAAACAAACGAGCAGAAACATTGCTTAATTGTTGTTGTTTCTTTATTTGGTGTTTCTGTTCTGTTTCCACGTCCGTCTTCAGTCTGCAGTCTTCAATCTTCAATCTCGTTGTCTTTTGTTTTCTTTCTCATTTTCTTTTTCATTTTCATTTGAGCTTATATATTCCATTGGCCATTGTTATTGTTCCCTTTGTTTCTATTTCATTTTATTTGCCTTTTTTTGCGTGCTTTTTTTGCTTTTTTGCTGATACTCGTATTTTGTTGTGTGTTTACTTATTAGCAAATGTTTACGCGAAACCTTGAAATTGAAATATGAACTTGACTTTGGCATCTGTTTCTCTAGTTGTTGCTGTTGTTGTAGCCCAGCCTAGAGATGTGGGGAGTTACAACAACGACAACAGCGACAGCAACAGCAACAGCAACAAGAGAAACAGTAAGACGTCTATTATTAGTCGCAAAGGCTGTTTGCAAATTAAATTTACTTTTGCTGTTTCGAGTAGCAACAAAAAAAAGGGAGGGAAAGGAGAACGGCAATGGCAACGACAACAATTTCAAGACGATCAGTCGCACTGAGGATGCTCTCTAGCGATAACAATGTTATCGACTGTGCCATCGAATTCGTGTTGTAGTTAGTTTGATGGCAAATACTTGTCTTGTTCTAATGACAATAGCCAATTGTTATCGTTGATCGATTAATATACATATCTAGCAGGAACATATATTGATTAGCAAAAAGAACATTGTTGCAATTGATTTACAAAATTAAATAATAATAAATATTTGTCATCGATCAAAATGCTATCGATATATGTATGTACATGTGTTGTTATCGAAAATCCTAGTGCTGCAGAATTGGGAATAAGGTTGTATTTGATTTCTAAAATTGATGTTATCGATTAAATTGTTATCGATAAGTGCTGCTAAATGCAGCCAATGTTTTTATATCTCTGCGTTAAGAGAGCGTTGTTACATTTCAATTGTAAATGCTTGTAATCGATTTAAATGCTATCGATAATTGCTGTTATCGGACAGCTTTATGCTGCAGTAACTCGCAGTAGTAGAGAATTAGTGCAAGCTGTTAGTTGGAGTAGCATCGTTAAATGAAAGTTATCGATTTGTTATCGATACCACACCTAGTTGCTATATACATTTTTCGACTACTTCCAAATCGATTGCTCAACGGCAATTGCATTGCCATAGTCGCCAAGCAGTTGCATTTGCAGGGTATGCGAAACGGAAGGGCATTTTTTAGGAATTGCATTTGCTGTTGATATTTGGCGATATGACAATGACGAAGTGCTTAATGAATAGCATTCAATGCAAATACGAGTGTGCATAGTCGTAAATGAGTGCTATTGCTGTGCCTGATAAGCCTTATCATCCAGCTCAGGCATAACAGTGGGGCCAAGCAGAAATACAAATCCGCTCAATATGTCGAGACATTTGCATATAAATAATGAGCCACAGCAAACGACAACTGCAGCTGCGGGTGTTGTTGCGCATTAGTCGGCCCATTAGCATACTATCGGAGCATATATACATACATATACATACATATATATATATATATATGTGCAAAAGCGATTAGTAAGCTCGTTATATTCTCAGTATCTCAAATTGCAGCTAATGTTGCAAGTTACAAGTTCCTTGAGCTGCAAACTGCGAGCTGCTTGCCAGACAGTTTAACTGCCCGTAACTGTACCTGCACTTATCGTAACGAGGGTGGCTCGAGTACTTTGCCATATGCCATATGCTACTCTTAAGAGCGTATCCTACGCCTTAAGCAGTCCACCATCACTTGTGTCTGCCAATTTGAACTGTATGGCAATAATATATATCTATCGATTTATATGTCTATCGATTTATCGAGCCACCCACGCACTCGTCGTCATAAAGTATGCACAATTGCCATAGTAGCAGATTAAACCGAAGGGTCGTATACGGGTCGTATACGTGCTGATCTTGCAAAACGCGCGCCAAGGAGTCGCTCAGCGAGAGCAGCATGGTGCGAGGGGGGAGGGGAGAGGAGTCTGCGCTTCCATTAATGCCATTAATAAAATCGTTTGGCAACAATGTATTGCAGTGCGATGCCACGAGTGCTGATAATTAAAAGCAATGGCAAGAGAGAGAGCGGCGGGGGGGATTCGAGTTCGCTTGCACTTATCAGTTTTGGCGGGAGCAAATGTTTTGTTTGGGGGCCAGGTGGCAGCATTGCATTGCCATCTCTTCCGTGTATAGCCCTGTGTATGTGTGTGTGTGTGTTTCGCACATTGCCAAGGCATAAGTAGATGTGCAAAATGGCGCAAAATGTCATCGCTTGAAATTTCACGCGCTTTCCGACAGCTGCAACAACAACACACGGTACACAGCGCCACCTACCACGCCCCTGCAGTACTAGCGGCAGCAACAACAACACAGCAAGTTGCCCACATTTTTAGTTCCCACATTCGAGCTGATAAAGCAAAACAAAAGCAACTAGAAACGAGAGCTTCAAATGAAATGGCATGTATAAATAACAAAGCGATTTGGCACAACACAATGATCGACAGCGAGATACCCTCTTTGCACAATTCCATTCTATATTAAATGCTTAAACATAAAAGCATGCTATCGATATGGTATATCGATAACTAGGTCTGCCATGTGAATGAATTGCTAAATCAATAAAATGCAATCTGCAAGCAAGTCTACCCCATGGCGCACACATAAACAAGGGGTATGCGGCGCGTCCGGCATGTGTTGACATTTGCAGGGCGGGAACTTGGGCAGCGACGCGACGCCGCTTTGGCGTCAGCTCAGAGCGCCAAATGCACACAAGCGGTAAAAGGCGCGAAGAGCAACAGAGAGAGAGATAGTGAGAGAGTGGAAATGAGAGAATGCAAGAAAGAGCAGAGCAAAGTGCAAGACGCCAAAGCAGCTGCAGCTTTTGCAGCCAATGGAATTACGTAAAAAGTGAAAATAAAAGGCAAAAAAGGAAATGGCAACAAAGAATATAAACAAAACAGCGATGAGCAGGCAGAAGAAGAAGAGGAAGGCGAGAATGGAATGGGATGCGATGCGATGGGCTGGGAATACAATGAGTGAACAAATGAACAAGTGAATAAGAGAACAAGTAAGCAGGTAAGCAATCGCATCGCATCGTATCGTTTGCCTGAAATTGAATCTGAAATGCGATTAAAGTTCGCGTAGACAACAAATTGTCATCCAAGAAGAAGCAAAAGAGAGAGAGAGAGAGAGAAAGACAGAGAGAAAACCATGTGAAATCATAAATTGTTGTTTACATGCCGACTTTGTTTATTGTACTCGCATTGGGCTAATTGACTGTTTTGAAATACGAGTTATGTTCAATGGCTGCAGGGTATCTCAGTATTGTCGAGCACAAACAGGGTGTTTGCAAGTCTATCACATAATAGCAACTAGCTGATCACTTTGCAAAACAATACAAATCGTATTATTGCAATTACAGGGTATCATTAGTCCATCATAAGCGGCTTTTGCTTAACAAATTTGTCACCTCATGAGCGTCTGAATAATGAATCTACTAGAGATTGCGCCTTTTGTAGGGTATCTGCAAGTCGATCATGTGACATATGCACGACGATATCATTTGTAGAAACTTGCAATTGATTTTAAAATTTTGAAAATAGTTAACGAGTATCTGCTAGTCTATCATCATTCAATGCCAAGGCACCTTCTTTGCCTTTGTTTCAACATTCAGAGTATTTCTCAGTCGGTTAACAACTATTTGATCATTTATAATCAGTTAAGACTTATGTAGCATTACAGGGTATTCAAGCGCTCTGTCAGCTCGCTGCAACTGCAAGTTCAATACATATTGGGGGTATTTTCGAATTTCGCAGCAATTAAATTGATACTAGACAAGTACGAGTACGATTATTTATAGTATTTCTTAAAAATAGCGCATACTCGGTATTTGTTAAGCTTGGGATTTCATCACTTAAGCAAATCCCTAAGTTGCTATTTAGTATAGTTCTGCGAATTGTTGCGAATGCGAAATACAAGCGAAATAAAGAAAAAAGAAAGAAAAAAAACAAAATAAACCGGAACGGACCTGAACAAGTCAATATATACAAGTATATATCACCATATACTATAGCTTTGAGACAGCGGCACAGATTTTGTGTTGTACGTCAAATGTCGTGATTCATTTTGTCGTGTTCATAAAAAAGTATTTAGTATTTAGTATTTAGTATATTGTGTGGGGGAGGTCATTAAAATTGCTTCCAAAGACAAGAAATAGCAAATGCAGAGTTCTATTTTCAACACGATTAGACGCTCCTTATAAAGAACACCAGAGCAGACTACTAGAGAAAGAATTCAATGATGATGATTAACTTGAAGTTTCCATTTTCTTGTTTTATTTTAGTGCTCTGTCTATCAATGTGTAGGCAAAGGGGCAAGGGGGCAAGGGGACAACTGACCAACAGAACACGCGACGTTCAATTTGAACATACACATGTACATACTTAATGGCGGCCCCAAAAATGTTTCGAGTTGTGCGAGTACATGAAAAATACATCATAATCTAAAAGCATCCATAACCCTTCAATCTTGGCAATTGTCTGACATCTTTTTCACATTTTCCCCAAACACTCTGTTGCCTCAACCTGCTCAACTTGCTCAACTTGCTCAACTTGCTTTAAGACTATTTTGCTTGTCCAGATTAATTTGTTCATAAATTGTAAGCGATTTGCAATTCTATGATATAATGCAATAATCTCCTTCATTAAACAAATCACTGACAGCATCCCAGAGCACATCATTTCCCGTTCCAGTGAGCAGATAATGAATCTGCTTTTATAGTGCATATATGTATATATACATATATACCCATATTCTATGCCATCTGCCATACATGTGCAGCGACATGTATGTAGTATGTGTCTTATTTATGAGTCTCTCTGCCTGGCAACGTTATTGATAGATTCCCCCCGGTACGAGAGCGTCTAATACACTTGACAGAGATAGGGATGGCAAGGTGCATGCCACCCGTGGAAGGTCTCTTGAGTTAATCAGCATTGAGGAAGTGACGTGAATAGAAAATTGAATAACTTTTACTTTTGAAGACAGCACTTAATTAGTGCAATCATATATATATTTTTGATTAGTTTACATACATTTTAAGTATTTTAATATAGTTTAATAATACAGTTTGTACATATAATTTATTCATTTAATTGCATTCCAATTCGATCAAAATCAATATTTAACATTAAATAACATTATTATTGTTAGTTCCATAATAATAGTGCATTTGAAAGTCATTTACTTGTATTTAAATCTAACTTTTTAATTCAATTTCAATTCCATCAAAAGCTATCAATTTCAATCAACAAACACTTGAACTTGTCTGCAATCAAAACAAACCGTAACTTTAGCGGGCAATTCAATTTTCAATTCGATTTCAATAGCAAAAACTTTAAATTTGTAGAACGTAAGAGGCTTACGTTACGGCAGCAGCGTTACGTATTTAGTTGCCAGCAACATTTCAATTCAATTTCAATTTATGTTTCAATTTCAAGTTCATGAACTTCAACTTTAATCAAGCGGCAGTTAAGGATGTCGCATATGAATTAAGACACAACTAGGAGGTGGGGGCATAGAATGGGGGTGGGGGCATAGGCATAGAAGAGACAGATGGTAGGGGAGGGGAGGGTCGAGGGATGTTTGGCGACGCCAGTTTTAATCAAAAATTAACGTAATAAATAATCATAAAAAATGCATAAATGTCAAATTATAAATTTGGTCAGTCGCGACGCGTTCCTCCCCTCTGCCCTCCTTCTACCCAGTACTACGCCGCATTTACGAGCACTGTGCATGTGTGTATGTGTGTGTGTGTTTCTGCAAGATTTGTATCTAAACGAGATACAAATGAAAATGAAAATGAAACGACTTGTAAAAATATGGGTGTGCCAACAACAACAACAAGGAGAAGAAATAGAAAGAGAACGAGAACAAAAACAACTCCAAAATCAATACACAGACAAGCAGACACCCCCTCCCCCTCCCCCACACTTCGCTTGCTTGATGTAGGTCGTCGAAATTGCAATTAGCTTTTGTCTGCATTTTTCGGCAATTGAAAGAAGTAGAGAAAGAAGAAGTAGAAGAAGAAGCAGCAGAACAACACATACAGACACCAAGTAACGGTCACTTTTGCTTTCACGTCATCGCACACACTCCCACTCACACACACAGACACACCCAGTCGTTTGGCAGCACAGACAGCGAGAGGAAGGGCGCATTTTCCCTGTCTGACCCCCCTCTCTCTCTCTTCCACGTTACGTTCAAAGCTGCAGACAGACAATGTTGACACTGAAGCCTGATGCCTGCGTCGCCGTCAACGTTGACGTCGACGTCACAGCGCCACGCCCCTCTGTCTACCTGCCGCCTAGGCAGTAAGCTTGCAGTCAATCAGTCAGCATGCTTGTGCTTTTTTGCAACTACTACGAGATTACAACAACTGTGAGTATACTACACCACACTGACTGCCGCTGCCGTTGCTCCCGCCTTGCCTAGCACATGAAAATCAACATGCTTCGCGCCAAATTCTCGCTCTCGCTCAGTTTTGCGTTTGCCGGTCGAGCTTTTTGTCTCGCCCATTTAGCGCGCTCAGATGCGCGCCGCTCTCTTGAGTGTGTTCAACTGCTTTCAACTTTGAGTGCTTTTAGCGTGAGTGAGTCTGATCGAGTAATGTTGCGGCAACAATGTTGCGCAACATTCTGCAATTCTGCTACGTAATGGTAATGCTAGACTATAGCTGCTTACGCAATAACAGCCTCGACTTACGTTAATCAACCAATGGCAAATTAATCGCATTCCAATCACTTTTACGTAAACGCTTAGCTTTTCCAGCACTTGTATAATGGATTTAGCACGCGTTACGTAACAGTTTAGCTTACGTCCACACATGCAAACTCAACTGCTATTCTAATGAAGTGCTAAGGTGACTTTTTCTTACCCCCACTTGCCCGTCGAATTCCCATAAAGTGGAATACCCCACGATTTGCATACATTAAATGTGTTGTATTTACTGCATTCCCAAACGCTTCCAATGCTTCCCAAGTGAATAATTACTGTGGAACACTTCGAATTTCGGACAGTTATTTGAGCCGCGCTCGAGTTATTTATGCCACACATTCCACATGCTGCCCGTTGAAATATTTGTCAAAACTGTTTATTTGCACACCCCACTACATGGCAAACGAGAGGGTATATTAGTTAGGTAACTGCTAAAATGTAAATGAAATAAAAGAAAATAATGTGTCGCCATCTAGCGGTCATAGTTAGCTGCTTATGTTGTCTGTTTATATGCAATAGTATGCAAACATATGCAGCTTATATATGTATATGTATCTCACTTAAGCATGCAAATGTTTTGCTGGGTACCTCGTAGTCGTGCATTCTCTTACCTCCATTCGTTCTTTTCTCTGCTTTGCTGGCACTTCACTGCAATTGGCAATTCGTCAATGCAAATGCGCTACTTTGCGTCTAACTTGCTGCTCTCCCTGTCCCTCCTTTGCTGTACTCCATTCACTTGCACTCCCTCCCCTCCCCCTTCATTCCGTCACACCTCTGCTCATTCACTCGCATGCCAAGCATTTGTTGCTTTTACTGCACTTGCAAAAGCTCTGCTGCTATCCCGCTCGTTCGCACTGATATCTATTTTGTGAATGGCGTACGCACGCATACATATGCGCACATAGACAGGAATTGCAGTGTTGACAAAGCGAAGCTTTTTTTTGTATCTTGCTGTTGTTGTTGCTGGCTGTTTGGCTGCAACATTGCAACATTGTTGAGTTGGAGTTCGCTTCGTTTCGTTTCGTTTCGTTTCGGCTTTGCATGCGGCACGAGGTCAGCGCAGTGCAGTGCAGAACGAAAGACTTTGGGCACAAACTTGACGCTGCCAGCGATGCGTGTAAACTGCGACGCGCGCATGTACGTATGTGTGTGTGTGTGTGTGTGTTTGTGTGTTTTGATTACGTCACTTCCTGTGGCAAGCTGGCTGCGACTGCGACTGTGACTGCATCCATTGACAGTTGCAGCCGCAGTTTATGAATGAACATGCTTATTTTTTCTCTCATTCCCCCCCAACCCCGCACACACACACACACACACACACACATCGATTGATACGCTCAGTGAGCTCGCTGGCTGTGTGTTGCATGCGCCAATTATTTATCAAATCATTTTTTATCAATCGTGTTCGTCTCTAGCAATTATTTGAATAATTTCTGCATTTCTCATTCATTCGACATGCATGTGTGTGTGTGCGTGTGTGTGTGTGTGTATCTGTATATGTGCGTGTGCCTTGCCAATTTTGCAATTAATTTGCAAATTGTCGTGTCATTTTAATTAAATTAACACAATGCAATGCCAGCTGACATTGAAACGAAATCCAAATTGCTTTTTTGATCAATGCTTGCATTTGGTTGCGAAATAAATGCAGTTGGAAGTTGGCCAAGAATTGTGGTCGATTATTGTAAATGAATAGCAAGCGATTAATCGATTAATTACTGAGCTAGATCAAAGTTATCGTAGTCGATTTAATATATATATTCATTTAAGTATTTAAATTAAATAGTATTTAAATGAATGCACTCAAATTGTGGCAATGAATGTGTGAATACTGAATGCAGCGCCATGGCTCGATATCAAATACCATTCAAAAGAGCCAAATGAATCAAAGTCGATATTTGATAGACAAATGATTTGTTGAAATCGAATCGGTAATTGAATCAAGCATTTGTTTGCTTGCGAATGCCGTGAATGCATTCATTCGTCGCGACTGAATAAAATGCATTCTTTCAGCTGATTTATCGAAATGTATTCATCGACATCGACATCGCAATCGCAATCGAAATGGCAGCTGCCTTTGACTCTGACTCTTGGTGGCATGTAGCATGAGTGGGGAGTGGGGAGGGGGGGGGTGGCACAAATGAATTGAATTGAATGCGAAAAGTGGGTCAGTGGGTTAGCCTAGTCGGCAACGTTGCAACTTGCAACGTGCAACGTGCAACGCGCAACTTGGCAACTCTTTTGTGCCGTTTTCCCTTTGGGCCAAAATGGCCAATTAACTTATCTGATGCTGGCAATAGCGAGCGTGCGGCATGTGGCAGCAACAGCAACAATCTTGCCGCATTTTGTCTACGATCCTCGGCAAACAGTATCCGCATTGTGGCCAGGCCAAGACAAGCCAGGCCAGGCTAAGACAAGCCGAGCTGGCAACCGGTAATGGCCTTTGGGCCAAGTTGTCGCTAGTTGCGTCGCTGTGTCTGCCACAGCGTGTTGCAAGTTGCCTGTTGCCAGCTGCCGGTTGCAAGCAGCCACAAGAGGTGGGCGGCACCAAAGACGACTATGATGGGCATACAGATACCCTGTAAATATAAACCAACTAAATGCAAACAAAGCTCTAATTACTTTGACCAACTAATACCCTGTAAATGACAATACTAGTACTAGTACTATATTAATTCTTAGACTAGTTTAATTAAATCAAAATAACTGTATTCAAAAGGTATGCAAGCCAGCAAATGACCGACTTGCAAATACCCTGTAACTGCTGCACAGGTGTATCACTCTTTAACAAGCAGCCAAAACATATTCGCATCACAATTCAAGCAAGTTAGTACAGCAGAGCTGTGTATGCTCGACTAGCACATACCCTGTAATGCACATGCAGCACACAACTAACGAAAGCGATGAAATCAATGTTAAGTCAACTCCAAATTGACTTGTGCCGACTTGCACGACTCACAGCTACCCTGTAAATAAGCAAATTAGTCGTAATACTTTGCCAAGTGCCACAAGTAGTATTTCTATTGCATTCATAAACGTTGTATAAAGTAACACGACTAGTAGATACCCTGCAGTTGTTGACAGACTTGCTTGTGACACATAATCGCTTGGCATATCAAATGCACGACTGATATACCCAATTTTGTCAGCACTTTAATTACAGGGTATTATGAAAAGGTGCCGCTGCTGCCGAAACTGGTTTGCACTGCGATTTGCTCGCTTTTCTAGCTGGGCCTAGTTTTTACTTTCGACAAGCGCTCAATTCAATGGCTGGGGCGCCACAGCATGTGGCATGCCACCGCTGATGTTGACGAACTTGCAATTGGGATTGGCACAAAACAATGAAAACTATTCCGACTTGGCCATGCCCTCAAAAAACTACAACAGAAACAACAGAAAGCCAGCAGTTTTTGTGCGATTTAAGCAAAAGAATTTGGCGAAATCTTCAGGGCAGCAAAGAATCTTGCAGAGTCTTCTAAGCACTCTTCAAACATAGTTTTGTTGATTTTTAAAAAGAACTTGTGCTATATTAATGCTTCTATATTATATGGAATGGATTTAACGTCATGTTTTTATTCAAATTATAAATACTAACAATTTCCCCAATTAATAATAATTTAATTAATAATTAATTAAATTAATTACATTGTTGCAAATATTAAACAACACTTTCCTAACCAAACAGAGCTGCTCTTATTTAATTAATTATGCTCTACATGTTGGCAGCTTATTAATAGTAGTAGTTTTATATTGCTTATTAAAAATAAATGTAAAATTGTTCTTAATAATATTTTACATTATTTGAAAATATACAACTTTAAACTTTTAATAATAATTGTACAATAATTCAAATTGTATACTTGAGAGCTAGCCTAATTAAATGCTTTAAATAACAGCAAGAACAGTGGCATTTCATAGACTTGTTTATGCAATCATTATAAACTTTAATAACATAAATACGGATTGTGTTAAAATGTATTAAAATATTGCAATTAATTGACTGCAACTTTAAGCAATTTCAATCTAAAGAGTTTCCCTTTTGACCAACTGCAATTCTCGCCTTCATTAAGCACAAATAGCATGCCCTCTCTCTTGCCCCCTCCTTGCCTCTCTAAAGTGGCCAGTTCGAGTCTCAAAAGAAAATTGTTTGTTTGTTATGTTTTGAACTTATCAAATATCAAAGACGCATGACGAAAGTTTTCCATAAAATGCTGAAGAGCGATAACAGCAATGATAGAATTTAATGAAAACTCTTTAAATGTTTTCGAGCGCTGGCTTCGTGTGGCACGTTGACAAGGGGCGGGGGCGGGGGTGGGGGGCGTTGTGACATTGCTGCTGTGGCTGGCTGTCAATCAAATGTTGCATTTTGCTGTTCAGTTTTGAGTTTTCCAAAGCGTTTTTTCTTGAGACTTGAACGATGTGGGGCGGCATCGAATGGAAATGGAAATGGAAATGGCAGAAGAAAGCCAACAATGTTGTCGAGGAGGAAAACCGGAAAAGCTTGTGCTCATATCGAAGGAAAACTTCAAAAACCGAAAGCCGAAAGTGCCGTCGACGATGAACAGAGTTGTTGTTGTTGTTGCAAGCGACTGTTGCAAGTTGCTGTTGCTGTTGTTGTTGTTGTTGTTGTTGCTATTATTGCTGTTGTCACAGCAAGGCATTAATTATGCCATCAACAAACCGTCGACTCAGTAGACATATCCTGTTGACAGTCGCACACACACACACACACACACACACTCGCGTGGCAAGAAAAGTTTTTCGCATGGGCAACGGAAGTCACGTCGCTGCTTTGGCCTCAAGTTTTCCAGTGAAAACTCTGCTCGCCTCGAGTCGAGTTGCCCCCTTATTAAATAATAAAACTCAATATGAAAGCAGCTCCATTTGGCATTATTAAGTGACAACGTCAACTCCCTCCACTTATCCCCCCCTCCCTCTTTCCCCTTGCCCCTTGCCCACCACACTGTTGTCTATAGCGAGCTCTATGCTTTCCCATTTTCCACATGCCTTGCCCTCTTTGTGCTAGCTTTGCTCACTGTTTCTTACTATTACAATTATTATTGATTACGAGTTGCATTATTTTAATAAATAGCCTTTTTATTATTTATTAAATCATCAAGTTTGCAGATTATACTTAAAGTTCTAATATGCTTAATTATTTAACCCACATTGCATGTTCAAATTTAAATGTTAATTTCTATTGGTTATTTTCAATTTAATTATGCCAGCTTTATAATTATTATTAATATTTACATTACATTTTTATTCAATTAATTTATTGATTTTATATTCAATTTAATAACATTTTTCTAGTTTTGTAAATATATTTTTATTTATATTGAATGCTTTTTCATTAACTTCTCTGCTCTATTCAAATAGTTTATTACATTTGTTTTAAATTCAATAGAATTTGTGCTAGTTTTGTGAATTGATTCATTATTTACTTACATTTAATTCTTTGTCTATCTCTTTGTTTTTAAATGCTTCGATTTTATTTAATAAATGCTTCGATTTTATTTAAAGAAAAGCATTCATATTTAATTCTGTAAAATGCTTGAAATGGTTTGATTTTATTTAATAAATATTTCATGCTTTGTTCTACTTAAATTGCTAATTGATTGATTGTTTATTTCTTAATGTTTTTTCGTATTTAATTTAGTTGAAATAAATGTCTTTTACTTTCCAAAAATTGGTATCTTTTTGTCACACCTTCGAGTTGTGTGTGTGGCAAATGAAGCCCCTGTGTCGTTTAAATGTTTGTTGTTGTTGTATAAAAATAAAATAGCAGCCATGGAAATAGACGCCAAGATACAAGCACATAACATAATATAACATATAGCAGCAGATACAGATACAAAACAGAAACAGAAACAGATACAGATACAGATACATTTGAAAAGATAGCAATAGAGAGGCTGAGACTGAGACTGAGATACTTGCGGTATTTTATGGCGCTGACAAATAGAAATTCCATGCCATTCCATGCACAACAGCTTAAAAATAAAAACGCTTTGGAATTTTCCCCTGCGCACATTCACAATTTTTCCACGGCGGAAAATTGTCCCCAAAAACAAAGAGGCGCGATAGAGGAAGGAAAAAAGTAGAAAATGTTCAATTAATTTATGTGCGTCCTATGGCAACATGAAAATGTTCACTCCAAAATTAAGAACGCCAAACGAGTCGCACCATCCTCAGGTATGCCCCATGTGTGTGCCCCTGCCCCTGCCCCATCGCCATCGACGTCGCCTTTCCCTTGCCACCCTCAGGTTGAACACTTTTCACTTTGCTTTGATGGGGACTGTCGTTTGGCGTTGGCGTTCACCGTTCACCGTTCGCCAGTTGGCAGCGCGTTCTAGGCGATTAGTTGCTTATAAATAGCGCAGACATGCGGAAGATGAAGATGTTGCTCCGATCTAAATTGCTGCTGCTGCCTCTCTCGATGTCGTTGTGCCCGTTGTGGCAGCAACGTTGTCTCGTCGGCCGCCCACACGCCCATCTTTCTGTCTGCTCGACTATCTATGCCCTGCCACCCCCTTTCAAATATTTGTCACTAATCCTACACAAAACTATTTCGGTGTTAATAATCTGCTTCCGCAAGCTGATGATGTTCTTGCCACAGTCGGCAACAACTGCAAGCATCCTCAACGACTACAATGGACCAGTCGAGCCATCTCGTCCAGTCGAGCCATCTCCAATCTGTCAGCTCACTTCCCTCTACACGACATGCTGTCATCTGCATGCACCGAAGAAACCAAAATTATCTTAATGCCAATCCAGCGTTTAGACCAGCAATTCATATGGCCTGCTTTTGCCATGAGCTTAAGGCAACAAATGAACGCATATTTATGTGCAATTGCTGACAAATGGCACGACTGGTGAATACCCTGTGTAAATGACACTTTGAATATGAGAAAATAATAAAAGAAAGCATTCAAGTTAGTTACATTAGAATGCCTGCAAATCGCTCAAGGCAGCTTGCAGCTTGCAAGCGCTAGATGGCGCCAGTGTCGATTCTCGCTGCTGCTGCAACAATTGCTATGCTAAGCTTTCAATTACTTTGTATATTATATTACTTTGCTTGAAATTCAAGTTGATACATTTTAATATTCTAGGATTAGCTGAAAACACCTTAGCTGCTGATAAGCGCTAGATGGCGCCAGCATCGATTCTCGCTGCTGCTGCAACAATTGCTATGCTATTCTTTCAATGCAAATTAATGCTTAAAAATATACTTGCTGTACGATCGTAGTGCATTTTAGAATACAAGTTTATAACAATATAAAAACTTATATTACTTTGCCTGAAATTCAAGTTGATACATTGCAATATACTACTATTTAACCATAACTGCTGACAAGCTGACAAGCGCTAGATGGCGCCAGTGTCAATTCTAGCTGCTTTCTTGAAAGGCAAACAGCTTAACTGTTGTACGATTGTAGCGCATATTAGAATACGAGTTAAAAACCAATATGAAGACTTCATTTACAATACTTTCTATTAAGGTTGAAACAATATGAAAACCTTAATTTTAAACTATTTAAAGAGATATTTTGTTGATGGTAACATACTATGAAGCATAATTGAAAGTGTATGCCTATAGTCGTATTTAAATGCAGTCGTTTGCCATAAAAGCATTATATTTAAGTTATATCGAAGCGACTTAAATACAGCTTGTTCAATAAAATGTTGCTGTAATATATGCCAAAGTAATAGCTTTGTATACAGTTCGATGATGGCATTTGTATTGGAATTTAATCCACTGCTAATTAACAATTAGCTGAAGACGAAATCTTTTTGGCTTTTGCTGCTAACAAACTGTCATTAGATTGGGTCAATAGTGAGATTAGTTAGTTTCTTCTTCTTCGGCTTCTCTGCGATTTTCTCTGCCTTTCTTCTGTTTAAGTTTCAGTTCTTGTTTGCTCTCTTTTGTTATGACTTTTAGCCGAGTCGCGTTAATTTGGCCTAACAAGTGAAATGGCTGCAATGTGGTGGCAAGTGCCTTGTTGCAAGTAGCGTGCAGATTTATGCAGTCTGCAACTGGCAGAACTGGCTGTGGACCGAAGACTGCAGACTGCAGACTGTGGACTGTAGCTGGGCTCATATCGTGCCCAGACAATTTTCATGCAGTCTCATTCCTCATTCATTAAAACATCGCAGTGCGCAGTTGAGAGAGAGCGAGAGAGAGAGGGAGATTTTGCCAACACTCAGCAGGCTTCTTGAACCGGCAATGACTTGTCTCTTTGTGTCTCTGGCATCCCAAAGCCGCAGTCTTTGGCTTCCACTGTCTACAGTCTTCTTGCTGGGGATTTTGGCATGCCAATGGCTTGGCTTGGCTTGCCACGGCTTGGCTTGGCATGGCATTAACCTGTAGAACTCCTTTCACTTTACATTCTAATTCCACAAAAGTTTACAGCATTCGCATTCTTAAGTTCTCGATTTGTTTAGCTATGGAGCGAGAATTTAACGATCCCCAAAAAACAGCGCACGTTGTTGCCACAGCTTGTTGTGGGTCATCGTCATCGTCATCGTCATCGCCATCGCCTTTTGTCTTTTGTCTTTGGTCTTAAGTCTTCTCTGGCCTTCAGCAAAGAGTCCACTCAGTCTTCGTCGGCATTCTTCTCGCGCCTTCTCTGCTGAGGCAGCGAAGCAAACCGGAATGCCTGATGAATGCTAATGCTTATGGCCAATAAGTTCACTCTGGGCCCTATCAAACAAACATGCGAATTGGCCCACAGCACAACAACAACTACAACTACAACTACAACAAGCAACAACACTAAATGCGAGTATCGATCGACTTTAAATGCGGCCAAATCGATGGCACAAATAAAATATTGAATTGCCCAATTGCTATGCATTATTAACAACCATCAAGTTGATTTAACAACTCCCCCCCAATGCTGGCACAGTGGAACAAATTGCCACAAACTAGACAACTTTATAAAGTGAAATTGCTAATGCTCTGCTTTTATTTATTTATTGCACATATTTCTTTCAATTTGGGGCTTCATTAGAAGTAAAACTAAAAGCATTGTAAATAAATAAAATACATTTTAAATAAATAAAATACATTTTAAACAAATAAAATACTTTTTAAATACTATACTTAGCTCACAAGCACAGGGTCTCTCTCAAACAACTTCCTGCATTGCACTCAAAAAGTGTTCAATTATTCCACTGTGCCAACTGACTGTGGGTGTTAACAGGTGTCTATGCCTGTCTGTGTATGTGTGTGTGAGTGTGTGTGTGTGTTAGTTTTCAATTTGATTAAAGTGTAGGGCGATGCAATTAATTTGGTTCGCGATACAGTTGGCATTTAATAAATGATTTTCAGTTTCGATTTCTTTCAATTTCAATTTCAATTAATCATCGAAATGGAAATGGGAATCAGAATCGAAATCAGAATTCAGGGTGTGGGAAATGGAAATTCAAAGGAAAGGGGCTTTCAAATGTTGAAACTGGAGCATTGCTGATAGCAAGAGAGAGAGAGAGAGAGAGAGAGAGAGAGAGAGAGAGAGAGAGAGAGAGAAACAAGAGCAAACAACGAGCTAATAAATATAAAAAGTGAACCACAAATATGATTGCAGCAGAGTAAGAAGCGAGGGCAGTTTGTACAGCACCCACTTGCCCTGCCCCTCCCACACCTGGCCAAGATAACAATGTTGAAGAGTGCGTTGACAGCAGCAATGGGCCAAGATAAGCAATGAGAGCATGATAAACATTTAAACAATTTAAAACTATCAACTATAAAACAATATAAATATTACTTGAACTAAAGCCGATCGAGCACAGTTCTGGGTCGTGCCATGTGTGTCTCCTATGGCTGACTCTGATACGGGCCCTACTGATACCGATTGTTGAATGAACGCTAGATTTACCCGGGCCAGCTTATCAGATGCATTGCAACACTGTGTGTAAGAGGGGCAGCAGCGAAAGAGAGAGAGAAAGAAAGAGAGATGGAGTTTAAAGTATTTGAGCTGCACAACTGATCAATTGCAGAGGAGGCGGAGTGGCAGAAGGTGCAGGAGATTGCGGCAAAAATGTCAAGGAGAGAGCTGACAAAGGAGCGTCTTTGTCAAGGGAAGAGCACAGCAAAGTCAGATGAGCAAGTTCAGCACACACAGCCCAAGATCAAGACCCTACTTATGTCAATAGAATCCACAAAGAGTACTACATTTAGTCAGTGATATTTGCTGTCTTCTTTTAAAGTTCCCAATGCCAGCAATCTATAGTGGAATTCCTTCTTTATATGCCACGATTTGTAAACTATTAAATAATTATACATTCAAATAAAACAGCTGCAATATCTCTATTAGTATTTGTATCTATTTTGAATGGCATCTGATTATGGCAAACATTTCTAGATGCTTGTTTTGGCATTAAGAGTCAATGTTTAATTTGCCGTTTGAGAAACCAAAGTAATCCTAAGCGCAGCCTCCAAGCGAATGTTTGTCGAATGATGACCAGGATCTGTGCTAAGAGACTGCCAGGTAGCAAGGCTCTTTAAAGCAACAACACAGCAGACAGCAGACAGGACAAGTCTTGTTGCTTGCTTTTCCAACAGACGGCAGAGCGATAATTAAAGGCTTCGATCAGTTTGCCACTTTAAGCATTAAAAGCCACTTTTTTTGTGCAAAGTTGCAAGTTTTTCACATCCTAATTTCCATTTCATGCCATCGTCTAATTTGCAATGATTTTATTAAAGTTACAAAAGATAGTTTACTAAATGCATAAAATAATTATCCTAATCCTAATGCTTGTGTAATAAAAGTAACTTGGCTGATCTCAATTTCATTTGGATAACAATTTGAGCAGCACTCGTGCAATGATCGTGCAGTGCTCAGAATATGGAAAAACCCCCAGACAGGCGACTCATGATGACGCAGTTATCGCCATCTCTCTCTGAGGCATTATCGCCATCTCTATGTCGAGTGGCATAAGTAGGCAGATATTGTTGGAAAGGTCTTATCGAGGGGGCAACAGTTCACAGCTCAGAGACAAAGGAGCGCAATCTCTATAGACATGTGAAACATGTATTACTCTTCTTCTTCTTCTTCTTCTTCTACGTCTTCTTCTTCTTCCCCTCTTCCTCTGCTCTATATTATTGTTATTGTCTGCTAGAATTTGGAGCAGTTTCTGAAAGATTCTGAAGATTGCTCTGGGGCAAATCAACGGGGGGAAACTAAGGTGCAAAAAAGCGAGTGAATGGAATGAGTGCGAGTGAGTACACTCACACAGACAGTGGGTGTTTTTTTGCAACTTTTTTTAAGTGATTTCAAAATTCCCTTAATCATGTTAGATTTGTGCCTTTTGTTTTCGGCTTCAAGTCATAAATCTCATTTTCCCACAATGCTTCAGTTGTGGATCGATGAAGGGTTCAATAAACGACCCCAAGAGTAGCTGTGTGGCCCAGGGCAGCCCCAGGGAGAGACAATTGAGTGCCACTCGCTGTGCTGTGTGCTCAGTCAGTCAGTCAGTCAGTCAGTCATTCAATCAGTCAGTCAGTCAGTCAGCCGGATGTCTGAGCAGCCATAATTCTTACAGTCAAACATACTTTTTGCTGGCCAGCTAATTTCATTGCCAATAAACTTGAATCTTAATTCCTGCCGCATCGAAAGACACTTTTAATTGCAGCTCACTTAGCGCTTTTAATTCGCTATGCAGTTTTATGCAGCTTCATTTTGAGCCTGTATGTGTAAAGTTTGTTAAAGTAATGAAAATAGAGAAATTAAAGAATTACACAAGAGTCGCTTTCAATATTGTGCATAGCAAATACTTATCACTTTCGACTGTGGCTTGATACAAATACTTTTGTCTCTTAAGTAGATATGCTATTGTTTCTCTTAATATATATTTATTTACTTACAAAATTATGCTTAATACAGATACAAAAATATAAATAGATACTTTTGTTTCCTACACATCATTTTGAGTGTCACAAATAGTTGTTGAATCTCCAAAATATCGCTATATTTGTAGCTTACAAATACTATGACAAACAGATAATTAAACAAGCTAAATTAATAAGGCAATTTAATTATAATTGTATTAATTTAATTACCTAAATTAGGAGTACAAGTTAAATGTTAAATATCACCAATTTGATGGCAACTAACAGATACTTTTGCAGCAGAACTCACTCAATGTTAGACCCTCAATAGGTATATAAATAAATGCAGCGACTCTTAACGCTCAATCACAGGGTAGCTGCCTGAATTGCCTTCACTTTCATGGCACTCTTGCAGGGCAAAGGGCCAGCTAGAACATCGTGGGCCGGTTAAATCAATGTCAAATGGCGAATCGGTTAGCTGCAGATGACTTCATCGCCAGCAGCTCTCCCTCTCCTGCCTAAGCCTTTTAGGGCATGCGAGGCTTAATTGAGCTTTGCGGACAAGCGGACAAAGGCGGAACTAGAACTGGAGACTGGAGACTGAAGACTGGAACTAGAGTTGGCAGAGTTGAGCTGTAGCTCGGGCCAAAACAATGACGGCCAATTACTTATGATAACAGACAGTTTTGTAACAACCAGTTCTCGATTTCAATTTCGATTCGTTTTCGATTTCGTCAGCTGCCAATCAAAAATGTAATCACCCTCGGCTGAGGTAACAAGCACACTACTATACTAGACTACCATACGATATACCGATTCGAGCCTCAGAGTCAAACATAAGTCATAAAATCAACAATAAAACAAGCTCAAGACGCAGCCAAATGAGATTTTACAACGACAAACTTGTGGGGCGTCATGGTCATTGAGCACGCACTCTCAGATCTTGACACAGAGTGTGTGTGTGTGGGGGGGGAGAGTGCGTTACGACGCGTGGTCCGGTACTTGCTTACAATACAGCCATTTGTTGACATTACGTCTTAAAATTTATTAGTTCTTATTGTCATTGCGTCTAGGAGTTATGGGCTTATGTTAGGTTGGGCCTCGGGCGGGGCCAATTGAATGTGACTCGCAACTGACTCCCATTGCCAAGTCATTGCAATAGAAGTACTTAAGCGGCCAGCACAACCACAATTCTCAACGGAAATTCCATTAGAGAACTGCAAGTTTGCTTTTCATTCATTTACGACCTGTTGCCAGCCAATCAACTCAGCATAGCCCAATAAAGCCTGAGCCATAAAACTGTGAATACTTATTCGATAGACATAACTAATCGGTTAGCTATTGTATTTATTAGAAAGATTCTAGAGACTTTGCATTCATTAAACATTTAACAACACACAACATTGATGGGCCAAAATGAAAAGTAACTTACATTGACAAGAAAGCGCAGTGTAATATAAATTGTGCTTAATATGTTGCGATCTTGCTCTTTATCTCTGTCTCTTTTTCATTTGCCAATCGATCAATTGACCATCTGTCTCTTCAGTAGAAAAGCAAACATCTTCAAAGCATATAGTTATGTTCCATATGTACTTATTATATTATAAGTGTATTAGAATCACTTTTGTAAACTATTAAATTATCATTGCTTTGCTTGCTTGATAGACTAATTGATTGAATTGGAAATATGTCAAAGTTAAATTGTAAATTAGGTGCTTATTTCTTTACTACTTTATTTTGGCATTTCTCGACTGATTTATTTATTTAATTTTTAGCTCATTTATTTAGTAGCAGCCGAAGTTAGAAAAAAGAATGTATGATTGAATTAAAATCAATATAACAATAATAAAAATAAATACTTATAAATTAAACAAAAAACAGTCAGAGAAATTAAAAATGTGTAAATTAATGGGCTGATTGATAGATTGATCGTCAGCTTGCTTGTGATGATGCTTTAAAATAACTCTTGGCATATGATTGATGGATTGATTGACTGCTTGATTGGCAGCTCATTACTGAGCCACATTGCGCATATGTGTGATTAGCACAATAGACAGATTGATCGTGTGATTGAAGAGTCGATTGTCAATCAGCCAAAAACAAAATGCCAATTATTCTGCTTCGAATTAAATTTCATTTTATTTAAATTCAATTTGCATTTAATTCACCAATTTGTTCGCCTGCTATTAACTCACATTACTAAAACAAATTGTCTCGATTGATTGATTGATACCCGGGAAGCAGAAAGGAGCAAGTCTTCACTTGACCACAACTCCACTCGATCATCCAAATGAAACCACGAGTGCAAATATATTTTAAACACTTTAATCGCTAAGGTCGAATGGATACTCGCAAAGTAATTCGTGTAGTCAATTCATATTCGGTCGATTGTGCCTAATGTCCTCGCTGAGAATGGAGCTGGACATGTGCTGGACTATTTTTCGCCACCCACGGCCATTGTGGTGAGGAAGTAGAAGCCGGACCAGCTCAGATACTTGATGTAATCGCCGGTGCCCTCGCACTGACCCTCAATGAACTCGGCACCATACTTGGCCATGAAGGCCAATATGGCCATGCCGCCCATTACCCAGCTGCCCTCGTTGACGGCCAGATAGCCGAGGGATGTGATGTTGCCCAGTATGGTGAGCAGCTTGAGCGTCTCCTTGGCATCGTCGGCCTCCTCGCTGCTCTTGAGCAGAGCGACCAGCACCGTTATGGCCATGGGCACAATGAAGAGGCCATGGCCAAGTGCAATATTATTGCTTTCGCCGCCAAAGTACAGCTCGACGTTGACCAATGGCAGTGGCACAATTTCCAAGATCGCATTCGTCGTCTGCTTGGCACTCGACACATTCTCATCGCCAGTGAGGAAGTCAACCAGACCCAAGATGCCGTGACAGAAGCCAATGACGCAGGCTGTGAAGGCATACGGATGCTGTTGGGGACCCACGGCATAGCAGCCGTATCCTGTGACGCCACAGAGCACAGCATTCAGTACACAGGAGACGCCCGAATTGTCCGACATAATGTTTTGAGCTTAAGGAAACAAAAATGTCGCGAATATCCGTTCAATTTGTTAACGCGCTTGGTACCAATTTGAAATTTGAAATTTCTTATGCAAAAGAAAACAGAAAATTTAAGAAATTTACAAAATATTGTGTTATTTTTTTTTCGTTATGCTCAATGTTATGTTGACCGAATTGTTGAACTTGCTGTGGACTAATGAACAAATGCCAGTTACTTTCTCTACACGTCAACTACGACGCACAACTCAAAGGCTACGCTGCTGCCTTTTGATTGAGGCAAATGAACAGCGAGTGCTGCTCGCAGTGTGCTGCTCATTTTCATTCTAATATTAACCATATATCATTTATATTTTATAGCAGGTAGTGTCCTCAAAAATATACTACACTTTTCAGCTGCCTTTCGACATGTGCAAAATTGTCATAGATTTACACAACACTTGTGCATAGAAACATTAACATTGAATATATATTATTTGCATATATATGTTTGTTGATTACGTATACTTTACTTTTAGTTTTATTGACAATTGGCCTTTGTTTCCTAAGGCCTACTAAATTTCACCTGCTGCCTTTCAAAGTATGCTACACTCTTTGTAGACAAGCCCATCTGTGCTTTCCGTTGTCCAACACTGAATTTGATTAGAGACCATGAAATAAAGCACATTGCACATTTGCTGTGAAATTTGTAATGATAATTATAACCCAAAATAATTTAACTGCTTTAGATTTTGCTTTGCTTTCATTTCGTTTCAGTTCTGTGCAATGGCTGCTGAACGATTGCGTACATCCGTGTCCAATTCGCTGTTGCCCATGTCCTGGTCATCCCTGGTATCATTACCACTGAGACCTTGCGCCTCCAGCAGCTGCATCTCGTAATCGATGCCGACCTCACGCTCCCGCTCACGCTCCGACCAGCCAGCATATTGTCTGCCCAGCACCTGAAGCGCCATTCTCCGATTCTCCTCGGTGTAGTCGACAATGCGACGTCGCGCCCTATTCATATACTTCTTCTGTCGCAAGTAGATGTTGAGCACGCCCTTCAGCCCGATGAACGTGAGGCCGCCCAGCAGAGTGCGACGCAGCGAGGCTGCTATGTGGCCGTAGAGCACATTGCCCACCATGGTGGCAATGGTGGGCAACAGGATGCCGCCGCAGAAGATGCGAGTGAATTTGACGGGCTCATCGGGCAGCATAGGCGCTGGCCGCTGCGACTGCGACTGCGATTCGGACTGCATGCCTGCAATGCGCACAATTTGATGGCGATTGTGCCACAGTCGCAGCAGGTTGTCCTCCCAGCGCACGAGCTGGCTCAGCACCAGGACGACTGGCATGCATGGCAAGCCGATGAAGAAGAAGCCGGCATCGCTGCTCTCGAGCAGATCCAAGCCACGCTCATTGCCATACACCTGTAGAATGGTCAAGGCGCCATAGGTGAGTGCCGTCCAATAGCCGGAGCCAACAAAGGCGCACATTGTCACATAGAGGCTGGCTCGTCGTATCACATCCTGCAGGCGCTCGAGCACATGGACCAGCCAACTGACCTTGGGGAACATGATTAGGTATTCGACACGGCATTGCATGCAGGACACCTTCATGCTAGAGTTGCCCATCTGCTTCTCATCGATCCAGCGATAGAGACAGCTCTCGTGCACCCACTTGGAGCTGCCACGGCACTGACATGGATGCAACCAGCAGGCACCACGATTCTCTGCCTCAGTGCCAAGGCATATCCAGCAGGTGCGCTCCACTTCCGGTTTCGGATGGTTGTCGGCCATCATTCAAGCAGTCGGCATCAATCAATTGCCAGCCAGCAGAGAGTATCAGCTACAAAAGTTTACTTAGTATTTTCAAGAGTTTTACCTGTTCTAGCAAAAAAAAGCTGCACATGACAAAAGACTCACAGCACTTGAAAATGTCTATAAAAAATCACTAATTAATTTTCCACATAAATGTATATCAATATATCTGTTTTTAACTATATACATAACTATGTAACTTAATTCAGCATTTATCTAAACAACAACAATTCAATAAAATAATCAAAAAACAAAATTGCTCGCTTTTTATTGAATGACTTCCAAATAAATGCGTAACATGTATATGCGTGTTTGCAGGTAAGCATGTATGGATCCCAAATAATAGAAGTGCTGCACAGATGCATGTGTGCGTAAGCAAAAGCTCTGATCGCTCTGAGCGCAAATATCATTTTGAGTGACATGGACGGCAATGCAGGAGCTGCTGAAATGAGTCAAATCTAGCATACCTACCAAGAGTGCAAGCTTTACAGCACTCAGCAAAGGAAATAGCGACGCCCAAAAAGTATAAATAGAGCAGCTCCTAAATTTCAAATGCCAGTGGATGTCCGACGACCGCACTAGGCGTAGGCGTGGGTCATGCGTTTACTATAAATAATTATTAATGCATTTATACATTGTTTATATTAAAAAATGTATGAATACCCGTAAATATCACGGCATTAATAATTTGCAAATTTCCTAATCCTGCTGTTGTTAAGCACTGTTAGGATTCAAAACTCTGCTTGGTTACTAACAAACAAAAAAATTCGATTAAATGAACTTTTAATTTAAACTTGGCGACCGTTGCGCACGCCCAACAGGCAGGGAAAACCAGAAATTTGGCATAGATTACCAGGCGAACATAAACAAACAGCAGGTAGCTGACAAAAAGTCAGTTGGTGAATTTATAACTGTTCTTTCGCTCTTAGGATCCACAACTCTCTCAGAGGTTCCGTTATCGTGCTCTTAGGATCCACAGCTTATTCACAGGCACCGTTAGTTTTGATGAGGGGAAATGCGCCGGCCAATTGCATCGAGACACTCTCTGGGACAAACAGAGCTTTCTAAGCTGCTCTTCAACTGTTACTTAACATAAATCTACTAGCTATTGAATTATGTACGTCTGGTATTTCTGAAATCCCGAATGGCATTCGCTTGACGACATTTCTTGACACCCTGCGAGTGGTTGGCGCAGAATAAATTGTAAGCATTTAAGAATGTTGCATTAAAAGAAATTTGCTAATTGGAAAATAATCAGTAATCTGAACTGTTTTTTTATTTATTTATTTTGTCCACTTAAAATATGGAATTATAATATTGTTAGTACTTGTAATACCCAAGATAAAAAAAAATTAAAAGTCACTGCAAATGAACAGTGTCAATTAAATTGACTCAGCATGGTCCACTTGCGTATGCAGCCTTGCTCAAATGAAGGTGAGCAGTGCAATGAATGCGGTTTGATTTTTTGCTGTTAACAGACCGTGAGCTTCAGAGAGCTTTCATACTGCGAGCTCGTATGCGCATGCTCTATCAACTAAACGGGACTTATCTTTAGAATCCACGCAACGTGTGAGTGTGTGCGTTCTCTCTCATTTTTCTTGCATCCACAAGTGCGTGTGTTTTGCTTTTACAAATGCGCGCTTTTCTGTTGGAGTCTACACTACTAATGGATGTGTGTGTTCTCTTTCAAGCGAGCTTGAGCGCACGCTAAGCTTGGGACTGCATGTGTGTTCCCTATCAACTGAGTGGTCATTTTTGTGAATATCTTGAATAAGATTTGTTGTTTGTTAATTCAATGGCGCTCGCAAATGGATCTGTTTAAACATAAACATACGAAATCAATAAAACTTAGCAAACCCTAAACTATATTTATTAAGAAAAAAAAAGCAAAACCAATTGTTTTAATTTGTTGCATAAAATCAAAAGTCAGTAAGCAACTTAAATAATAAAGAAAGATCATGCCATCCCACTCAACAATTCCGGTAGCTGCTGTTTCCCCAAAGAAAACATCGAAGCATTGGCATGGATTACCAGGCGAACATAAATCAGCAGTAGGTGGTTGACAGAAAGTCAGTTGAGCAAGGCGAACATATACACCCATACTTCTGACCAATCAGAACTTGGTTTGTGTTGGGATCCACAGATGATCCGTTATCCTTCTCTTAGGATCCACAACTTAATGGCAGGCAGGCACCGTTAGTTTTGGTGAGGGGAAATGCGCCGGCCAATGGAATCGAAGCACTCTCTGGGACAATTAGAGCTTTCTGAGCTGCTCTCCAAATGTTACTTTACATAAATCTACTTGCTATTTAATTATGTGCGCCTGGTATTTCTGAAATCCCAAATGGCATTCGCTCGTCGAAATTTCTCGACCCTCTGCGAGTGGTAGAGGCGTCGAATAATTTGTAAGCATTTAAAAATGTTGCATTAAAAGAAATTTGCTAATTGGAAAAGAATCAGTAATCTGCAATTTTTTTTCTATTTATTTATTTTGTCCACTTAAAATAGGCAATTATATTATTGTTAGTACTTGTAATACTCAAGATATAGAAAAAGCAAAAGTCAATGCACATGAACAGTGTCAATAGAATTGACTCAACACGGTGCACCTGCGTATGCAGCCTTGCTCAAATGAAGGAGAGCAGTGCAATGAATCCGCGTTGATTTTTCGCTGTTAACAGACCGTGAGCTTCAGAGAGCTTTCATACTCCGAGTTCATGTGCGCATGCGCTGACAACTAAACGGGACTTACTTTTAGAATCCACACAACGAGTGAGTGTGTGCGTTATCTCTCATTTCTCTGGCATCTACAACTAAGTGTGTTTTCTCCCTACTAATGGATGTGTGTGTTCTCTTTCAAGCGAGCTTGAGCGCATGCTAAGCTTGGGTCCACATTGGGACTGCATGTGTGTGTTCCCTGTCAGCTGAGTGGTCATTTCTGTGAGGAGTATAGATTCTATAATAAAATTTGTTTTGTTAAATCAGCGAGCGTAAATGTCTCTGTGTAAGCAAATCCATATAAAACATCTTCAACTTAGCACAACCTAAAGAATGTTTATTAAGAAAGAATAAAGCAAAACCAATTGTTTAAATATGTTGCATAAAATCAAAGGCAGTAAGGAACTTAAATAATAATAAATTAAACTTAAAGATCATGCCATCCCACTCAACAATTCCTGTTGTTTCCCCAAAGTAAGCAACGAAACATTGGCATTGATTACCAGGCGAACATAAATCAGCAGAAGGTGGTTGACAGAAAGTCAGTTGAGCAAGGCGAACATATACACCCACACTTCTGAGTCAGAAGTTCTGACCAATCAGAACTTAGCTTTTGTTGGGATCCACAGATGTTCCGTTATCCCTCTCTTAGAATCCACAGCCTTCTCACAGGCACCGTTAGATCTGTGAAGGGGAAATGCGTTGGCCAATGGCATCAAGCCACTCTCTGAGCGGATCACAGCTTTTGCAGCTGTTGTCACACTGTTAAATAACATAGATCCACTTGCTATTTAATTATGTGCGCCTGGTATTTCTGAAATCCCAATTGACGCTTTGGAACGCTCGTTGTGATTTCTCGAAACGTTGTCAAGTTGGCAAAAAATAAACGTTATATATAGCAAAAATCAATCCATCTGCTGCACTCCGAGCTATATCCACCACAAATTAAAACTATTAAATATTAAATTAAAATTACAAATCATGTCGCGTATTGCATTATGGTTCCAGCAATATGAGTTCCTTGATAATGCCTTAAATATTGTATATTGTCGATGAATCATTATTAATGCAGTAAGCGCCTTTTCATATCAGCCTAAGAGCATGCAATGCATTCTGTCGTAGCCAATGAGCAGTTTATATTTACATCAGCCGAAAAGTATGCATTAATTTTTTTAATACCGCCCGCTGGAAAGTATGCAACAGTTTGCAGCTGCAACCTGAAACTGGCATCTTGTAAGGCAACTGCAACAAATGCTTTTGTTTACTTGCTGCAGTGTAAAAGACAATTAATGTATATGAGTTTGTATTGTATATATATAGTATTTATTGTGCAGTTCTTCTCGCTCATTTGCCCAGGGCCGTCATCGCCGTCATCAGATGTGCTGTGCTTAAGTTTCAAATTATGCGAAACTTGTGCAGCAAAACTGATGCAAATATCACAACTGTTAATAACAAACGACTACATTTGCGCTTCGTAGCATAAGTGTAGATACATATACGACATACAAAAAAAAATACACATATATGCATAACTCTACCTCAAAAAAAAAAAAAAAAAAAAGAAAGAATGTAGATAGATATGTACGTATTGTATAGTAATATTCCTAGATACGAAACGGGAAAAATGGTACGCGAGTGAATAAATTAAATTTAGTCAGCTTCGGTTGCCGATCTCCGATTGCCGATTTGCCAATTGCCAGTTGTCCTTCGTGGAAGCTCAATGGAAGGCCTAGCAATTGGGACACTTGACCAGACCCACCTCGTCACAGTTCATGCATTTGAGTGCCACAAACTCGGCGGTGAAATGATTCCGATGCACCGACTTCTTGGAGCCGTTGCACGAGGGGCACGGCAGCAGTCGATAGCCGCCGCACGTCTGGCAGGTGTAAGCCGTTGCAAGGGACTGCCAAAGAGAGAAAGAAACTGTATGAACTGTTGAGCTTTCGCTTGGCAAAACTTACCTTGTAAGGTCGCAGCAGCTGGCGAAGTTCGCCGCTTTCATTCAGACGCTCCACAGTGTCCGCATCCTGCCGAGGAGACAAGGATTATATAGATTGGAATATGAGTGAAGTGTAACCTACTTACCCCAATGTGCTGACCCTCGACAAAGAGCTGTGGCACACGTATCGTCTCATGTTGCATGCGTTCGCGCATCTCCTGCTGATACTCGAGACTCATGAAGACGTCACGTTCCTCAAACTTGATGAGCAGTGTACGCAGTATTTGCTTGACATTCGCACACTTGCCATAGGTATCTCGTATAATGCCCATGCTGGTCGTATAAAGGACAACCTTGCCCACATCCTTCTCCTTGTAGTTCTGCATTGAAAAAGAGTTTTTGAAAATCTTTAGTCGACTACAACTCTCTCTCGCTCTCTCTCTCGCACGCTCTGTCAGTTAGCTATACGACCTTGAGCAAACACTGAAAGCATGCTGCGATACAAATACAACTTGAGCTGTACACATAATTGCCCGCTAATTGCGACAAGCGAAATATTTGTAAAGAAAACCAAGTCAAGTTAAGATTGCTTTGTGCGGTTCACTTTATAAATGCCATTAACAAAGCGTCGAGAATTGAACGTGGCGCACAGTGGGGCCAAACAACAAACCACAAACAACAAAGAACAAAGGCTTCTTTTCATTTCACTTTAATAATCGTAAAATCGTTTTATAACAATTTAACTTGTAGTAGTCTGCGTGTTACGACTAGCGTGGCATTTCCTCGACTTCCGCAATTTTCCTTAATTGTTATTGTTTTTTGGACGTTCAGCTCGAAATTCCACACGCTGAATATTTATGAATCTATCTATGAATATTTCTCAGCCGGTTTTGGTTATGAATTGAAGCCTTCATTTCATTGTACACATGCACGCATTCTTGGCTGCCTCTCCACTGTTGGACAAAGCCTCGTTTCGAGCCGCAGCGAATTATGAACAGTGCGCTGATTATTTAATTGCCAATGGCAACAACAAGTGCACAAGAATTTTGAGTGCATGGCGGCTGCATTGTCAATACCCTGTAGTCAAGGGGTAGACAAGGGGTAGCCTCCAGGGGTAGTCAATATATCAATCAGTCGACCTATCAGCTTATTAGCCATGGCAAAAACTTGCAACTTAATAAAGAGCTAAAGGGGGCAAGGTGAATGTCTGAACGATGTTAAACATGTAATGATGACAATCAAATCAAATCAAATCGAATCGAAGCGAATCGTGTCGAATGAAACACCAATTGAAAATTACGCATAACTAATTTGTGTAAATGGGCATTCAAAAATGATCTAACGACATTTTTACGAGGCGTCTCGAGTTTCAAATTTTGCACGGCAAGTGAAAACTGGCTGTCATGCAATGCAGCAAATGCTGTGGCATGCAATCAAGCATTTCCCGCTGGCAATTTTCCATTTGCCATTTTCCAATTGCCATTTTATCCATTTCCATTTTGCAGTTGCAACTCGTTTTTATTCGCGCCGCATTAATTAGCAGTTGGCTGCCCCACAGCGTTACCGTTAGCTGGCCAAGTTGCCAGCCCAATTAACCGGATTGCCTATCGATCGATAGTCGATAGCTGGATATCGTTGAACTCCCGCTAGCGGGGCTCACTCTGCAGTTGCTGTCAACTTTATGCGTTATACAAGTGATAAATGACATCATTAATTGTTATAGACACATCGTAGACGCTGTTATAAAGCGTACGTTACGTATGTAAATTGTTGCGATTACATGCCATATAATACGAGTATATTGATATATAGACGTGCAAGCAGATATTCAAATCGATTCAACTGCTGCTGTCAATGGGCAGCTCCAATTTGTTCAACAACATGGTTAACTCGATTAAGTTAACGCATTCAACTTGCAACTTAATCAAGCTGTAAGCTAGTGATGGCACAGTGTTGTTATCGAATATCGAACACATTAAATCGACTTGACTACAGACCTTCTGCTGAAGTTGCAAAGAGAGCTATAAATTAGTACTCTTGGCTTCAATCGAACACTGCTTCCAACAACATTTTCGACAAGGAACACATATATGCATATATGTGTATATCGATAGCAAAGCTAGAAGCACAATGAGCTACATTCTTGATTCGATAAATATTGATTATACTACATATATATATCTTGTTTCTTTTTGATCTACTCTCTGTCAGCTCTAACGATAATCATATTCAAACTTCCGTCGATCGGTCACATCTCTAGTTTCGCGCTCATCGCTAATTTTGGGCATAGCTCAGCAGCTCATTGACTTGCATAAGTTGCGACAACAGCCAGGCATTAACTTGTTATATGCAACTAATCTGGCATATTCAACAATGCGGCAAAAAAAAAAGCAATATGAAATTGAAATTGAAAAGAGCAAACACATAAAACAAAGCAAAAAACTGGTACAGTAATAATTGCCATTAAGCGTCATTTGCTCACATTTGTGGAAGTGATAGTCGAAGTGCCAAGTGCCAAGTGCCAAGTGCTGTGATTTGTCTCTCCAAACAGCTAAAAAGGCAAACAGCCAACAGAGTTCAAAGCCATGTTTGAGTGATAAACATAATAAAGATGAAACTTGTTTTGTTTTGCTCTGTGGCTAGTTGTTGTCAACCCCCAGCTCCCTTTTTGTCCACTGTCCACACAGTCCACAATCCACACACAGTCCACAAGGCACAACAGCATCCACAATTAACACGTGCGCTTGCAGAACTCGTCGACAGGGGCCAAAGTCAGAGTCAGAGCCCAAAATGTTGAACAATTTTGTATGGCAACAGGTAGAGCTTGTGGGCAAAAAAGCAACAACAACAACAAAAGAGAAAGCAGGTCACTTGCGATCGACAAGCGTCGATTGGAGGATTGCCAATCGACATCGACAGCATCGGCATCAGAAGAGAGCGAGACCCATAAAACATGCGATTATGTGAGCAGAGCAAAAAGGAGTTGACTTTAATGGTCTGGTCAGCAACAAGTTGCTGCAGTTGCAACAACAACAACAGCAGCAACAACAACAGCAGCAGCAACATAAAGTTCAATTAATACGTCACACGAGCTTGTGCTTACATAATGCGATGCCGACAATCGATTCGAGCACATGGGAAACAGAAGGGAAAGCCCATAAGATTAACAAGAAATACCCTAAGCATTTCACTATGACATCATTTGGCTGCTAATTAATGGCTATCGATTAATCTGACTATCGATAATACTTGTTATGTTATGTTAATTGCAACCTTGATATTGATATTTTGACATTTCTCCCAGAACCCAGAAGAACCAGTAGTTCCTGTAGCACAACTCGATACCGAGCGATGCCATCATTAATTGAGTATTCGCCTGTCATGCTGAATGAATGTGAATGCGAATGTGAATACGACTCGAATGACAGGCAAAGCGAGTAATAACTAGCATTTTAGCCATGATGCAGTCGCTGATAAAGAGACGCCATGACAAATGTACTTTGTGGAGAAGCAGCTTGTTAATTTGCCACATGTCGATTAGTATCTGAATGTGTGAATGAGTGCTGTGAATATTCATCAGCATGCGAGTGAGTCACTTGCCTAGCATAAAGTCCAGCTAAGCCATCTATCTAAATAGCAACATTCTTAACATTATTGCTGAGGCAAGGCAAAGATCGATAAGCATCAATTATAAACATTTGCCATTGCATTAGGCATAAATAATTCACAGCAAAGTATTTAATTGCACTATTTGGTTTATCCCACAGTTATCGCATTAAAACTCTCCTAGCCTATCATTAGTTATCGATAATAGTCCAAATATATATACCTATTAACTGTCAATGTCAGATTTGTAAGTTAGTGTAAAAAAACAATCAGGATAAGATAAAAGAGTTGTCTTTGTTAACTATCGATAATTGATCGCAATAAAAGAGTATTTAATAGTTGATAATAATTATCGATAACAAAATAATATTAAGTAATTATCAATAAAATGAAACAACAACAGAATGTTAAATAAATATCAATCATTTCCGACAAAAAATACAATAATAAATCGTTGTTTATAATTATCGATAATAATATATGTTAAAATAAATATTTATCGACAACAATGGAATGTTAAATAGCTGTCAACAATTTTTGATAACACTTGAATAATAAAACATTTTCAATAGTTATCGAAAACAATATAGTAATAAAAAGTTGTGAATAATTGCTGATAGCAATGGAAAAATATATAGTTATCGATAACAAAATAAACAATGATTATCGATAACAAGAGAATGCTTAATAGTTGTCAATAATTATCGCAAATAGTTATCAATAATTGCTGATAACAATAGAAATATATATAGTTATCGATAACAAAATAATCAATGGTTATCGGCAACAAGAAAATGCTTAATAGTTGCCAATAATTATCGCAAATAATTGCTGATAACAATAGAAAAATATGCAGTTATCGATAGGCAAATAATGTTAAATAGTTATCGATAATGATCGATAACAATACAATGTTAAACAGTTGCCAATAAATGTCAAAATACGCATTGACAAAGCCTCATCAGCTGAGCCCATACAGCACATGGACTGAAACAGCAGACATGCCCGGCTGGGCAAAGGGCAGGGCATTGAAGGGCGTTGTCGCTGTCGTTGCGGCATCAACAACATTCAGGCACGTCTGTCTTGTTGACGGGTTCTCATGCCACCACTCTCGACCCGTCAATCGGCAATCGCAAGTCGCAACTTGCGACTCGCAGGGCAGGCTACGATTTCAGTTGGCTCAGTTTGAGTTTCAGGTGCGATGCGATATGCGATGCTTGACGGTTCATTGGGTTTCTTGGCACACACACACACGCACACTCACACACACACAAACAGAGTCGAGTCGACTTGAAACATTTCACTTTCGTTTCGTTCACTTCAATTTGGCAATAATTGGATATTTTAATAAGCCCATTTGCTGCTTTCTTTTGGCCCTGAATGCAAATCGAAATTAAAATGCAGCACAACTTGCTTGTTGCTTAATTGTTGTTGTTGCTGTTGCTGTTGGCCACAAAAATTGGTATGTGCTGTGTGCGCTGCGCATCTCAAAAAACAATGTGCGCGTTCGCGGCGCCTCCAACTGTTGCAAACAGCAAATAAAATGCAAAATACAAAATACAAAACATAAATCTGCGCCTGGTCACGTAAATCTCATTTTCATTTTCACTTTCGTTCGAATTCAAACTATGTTTGTTAAAACTAAACCCCCCTCCCCTGGCTCACCCTCTTCTGTTAAATATTGTGCATTGTCTTGCATACTTTGTACAATGTTTTTTTCTCCTCATTATTGCTTTATTTGTATTGTGTTTTATTTTCTTCTCAAATGCCAAATTGTTTCTTAACGAGATCATTTGCATTTTACCTCATCTCTTTTTGCTTCTTTCTTTTTCTCTTGCCTTTTGCCTTTTTCTTCTCGACAGTTTTAATATCACACTTGTTTTTCTAATCTTTTTTTTACCCATTTTTTATTGTCTCGTTTTAATTGTTCGCATTAAAAAGATGACTTCACTTGACAAACTGTCACTGTGATTAGCCTTCAAATGAGAGATGGCATTGTAAGTTTAAAAAAAAAACATAAATAAATAAAATACAAATCTGCTTTCTCAATATTAAGTTCAAGACGTTGAGTTTAAGCCACTTTTTTTTGGTCACTAATGATTCACATTTTTGACGAAATGCGAGAAAGTTTTTTCACTTATCTCTGGCGAGATCTCTTCTCTGCTCAAGAGAGCGCTGCCCACTTGTCAGCAAGGGGCTGCCAACAGTTTAGAACTATCAAAGACAACAAGGAAATTATGACAACTGATTTTTGGCTTCCGCGCAGAAAACAATTATAATTTATGCGGCATCAAATAATCATTTTGATTGCTTGGACAATTTAAATCTATCAATGAACATGTTTATGACACCTGCACAATGAAAAAAATAAAAGAAAACGAAACCACAACGATTATTGGCGTTGTTAACCTTGAAAGGCAAATATCAATATTATAATTATATTGAAATCATTTGCAGATCGCAAGACTGGCGAAACAATCGATTGCATAATTTCCAGCAAAAAGTCAAAAGCCACAGCCAAAGCCAACAACTCAAATTATAATAATAAAGAGCGACTAATGCGTTAATTATGCGCATCAGCAACAAATCTAACCATCCAATCATATCCAAAGATGGCGAAGGGCAGGGAGAGAGGTGGGAGGGAGGAGGGGGGTTGGTTGCCCTGGTATTGTTATTGTTTTTCGATCGTCCAAGTATTTAGCAAAGTCAACTGCAAAAACGAGTCGAGCGCCCATTAAAACATAATTTAGCTAATTTCTGTTTATACGTATCTATTTATACATTTATATTTAGCCAGCTTATTTTGGCCAATTTTGTAGGCCGTTTTAGCCGTGTTTTGGTTGTTCAAATAAAACAGCAGCAAACAAAAAAAAAAAAAACACTTTGGGAAAAATGAAAGTTCATATAATATAATGACTAGGCGCCACGCCCACACTAACCTAGCATAGAGCTATTTTTTTGTTGATAGTTTGGCAATATGTGTAACGGCTTTTCAATGCCATAAAATAAAGACATTGGGTTGAGCCTTAGGTGTTTAACATACATTTATGGCACATTTGCCGAAAGCCAATTGAACGGGTACATTAGTTTTCAAGTTTAAATATTTATTGACTTTTAGTGCCCATATTTAGACCATAAACTTTCCTATTTAATTAATGTGAAAATTGCTTTATTTTCGCTTCATTAAAATAGCAGTTGTTTTGTGTCAATTATGTAGCTGGCGCCATCTATTAGCATTATCTAGCATTGCTGCCAATAATATGTAAAGTTTACACATATTTCTATATAAATATTCATTGACTTTTTTTTGGTCATACTTAGGCCTGAAACTTTCCTATTTATTTATTGTGAAAATTGCCTTATTTTCGCTTCATTAAAATAGCAGTTGTTTTGTGTCAATTATGTATGTAGCTGGCGCCATCTAGCGCTTAAAGGCTGCCACATCAATGCAAACTTTACACATATTTCTATATAAAGATTTATTGACTTTTATTGGTCATACGTAAATCTTATATTGCCTTTTTATTTATTCTAAAAATTGCATTAAAATGGCAGTTGTCAAACGATTGAATAAACTATATAGCTGGCGCCATCTAGCGCCCAGAGGCAGCCACATTAATGTCTGCTTGCTGCTAATAAAATGCAAGATATTAAACACTTGACTGCAATTACAAACAAACTACAAGCAAGCTACCTTAACAGCTAGTCCAATAAAATTGTTCAAATTGTGCAGAAATTTGCGCAAAATGTGTGCAATTTGCGCCACTGTGCGGTGAGCTGTTAGTTATGCTTGTAATTGATTTCGCAAAAGGCCGAAAAAAAAGAGGAAAAGAAGCAGCAGAAATGTGAAATAAAAGGTGGCAACAGCATTGGTAAAAAAAAAATAAAAAACAAGCAAATCATCATAGCAGAAACTGAGTCTATTTGGTCGATGAGTCGACACTTTTGGCCACCTGTGTGACCGATGCGTGTTTAATGCAATTTCAATAACGCTGCAATTGGAGCTGCCTATTGTTTTGCCGTCTGTTGCTCAATCGCCTTTAACAAGTGAAAATGGGTCAATCAGTCGGGCAGTCATTAAGTTAGTTGGTCAATGATAAGCAGACGCGTGCCAGGGCCAAAAGCACCCTACTGACCCAATGAGAACTTTCAAAATGTGTTTCCCTCTCTCTCTCTCTCTCCCTCTCTTGTCTCTTGGCAGCACAAAAGAAAGCCGCAATAGAAACCAAAAGTAAGCAAAGAGATTACAAAGTCGACAACTGCAATTAGTCAGGGCCAGGGCCCACATTTATGGGCTGGGATCGGTATCTATACCGTTTTATCTACAACTCGGGCCAGCTAGGCGATGTGATGTTGTTATGTTTTGTATTTATGTTGACTGCCAACTTCCGCCCCAAAAACAAAACAAAACTTTCCCAATTCAATGATCGCCAAATTTGTTCAACTACTGCGGCCCCCACCACCCCCCCTTGGCCTATCTACCTCCCCCCTCTGTCTAGTGTTCTGGTGGAGCATTTCGGTATGGAAATTCTGTTGGCCTTTTTTGGGGCTCTCGGCTTTCTTTCTGCCTTTTTTGGCATCATTGCAACTTAGCGGTTGATTCGCCAAGACAACAAGAGGAAGCAAAAAAAGACAGCACATTCTGCAAATAGACAGCGAGGTGTTAAAAAGCGCAGCAAATGATTTATAAGCCACGATTGTTGCTGTTGTGAATCAGTTTTGACAACAACAACTGGACTTGATACTTTCACATGAATCGAAACTGTAGAGAGGGGGAATTTCGGCTGAAGACTGTAGATTTGCAGCACGACACACACGCACACACATTGCATAACTGTAATGGTGTGTGTGTAGAGTCAGCGACCCAAACAGACGCCCACGCAACAACAACAACTACAACTACAAAAAATCCCCAGACAAACACAAATAACTTTCTCAATGAATCGCATGAAATAATTATTTAAACCAAAAAAAAAAAACCAAATTGTGACTACAATGTGAACACACTTGTGAATAGCAGCGGCATTCATTCGTTCATTCTACAAATTACCGAGTACTCGCTGCATTACGAAATGTGAATGCACTTCAAAGCAAGGCAGAGCTCAGTTCAAAGCTCAATCAGTTTGTGAATATATTCATTTCTATTCACTTTAAATATTTAGAATTTTTTTGCGTTGCTCTTGATTAACTATTTAAATAAATAGCAAATATTATAAAGTGTTATACAATTAACAGCTGTAAGTAGCAGACAGAAGAAGGCATCAGCTAACTGTCCGTCTGTCTGTCTGTCCGTCTATATAAACGCCTTTATCGCAAAGACTAGAAGAGCTAGAGCTGCCAATGTGTCTTGGTATATATATTAAATATATATCTATTACATGTATTTAATTTTGTTGACTTAACCAACAACTGGGTAGCTTTCTTACTGGCTCAAGCTACCGTAGCTATTTTATGCACTCTTTTCCCTGCAGTTGTTTACTACAATGAGGGACAGTTTGCCGAAAATGTCTCGTTTGCTTTTAGAATAAAGCTGCAATTCTTCTAGCTGTACTGCACGCACACTTTGACAAACTTAACAAACGTTTATGCTACTTTAAAGTGCATGGTCTCGCACGTTGCTTGATATTTGATTTCATATGGCAAAGATAGTGCAAATAGCTAGTTGAATGCTGGCTAATTTGAACTGCCAATTGACACACTAGACGACGCGCTCACTTGCTGTCAACTACAGGGTCTAATGGCAGCATTAGTGCTCCATTTGCAAGGCAGCTTTGTTGTTTTATTAGCTTAGTGATGGCAGGCTTAACTCACCTTGGCGTTGGGCTGCTGCAGTTGCAAGAAGGTGGCTACTCCATTGCGCACACGATTCTTGACGCCGCGCACGGTGCCCTTGGAGGAGCGTATGGTGGCAGCTTGTGCGGCACGTCGCACATCCTTGTACCCCACAAAGGCATCCTCGTCCTCCTCAATGAGCTGCAAGGGCTGCTGCTGCTGCTGCTGCTGCTGTGGATTGCTGTAGTTAAAGCTGCGATAATTGTCGTGCTCGTTGACATGGAAATTGTAGTATTGATCGGCCTCGAATTGCAGCGGTCGCCCATCGATTTTGGTGGCACGATTTGCTGGCGACACTGGCTCTGCCTCACGCTGTCGTATGTCGTGCAACAAGGCTGTCGACAGCTTATGTCCCGGTGGCGATGAAGACACATCCTCATTGGAGTGCAGCGAGTCGCAGCTGAGCGAGGAGCTGCTCTCCTCGCTACCGCACTCCTCGCTGTCGTCGGTGAGGCTGTAGGCGCGTGTGTGTTGCACGTGTGGCATGCCACCAGCGGCAGCAGTGCTGGCTGCTGGCACATGGCTGTTGCCTTGGCTGTTATTCACCCGTATGCGAGTTGTCTTCAAATGCAGCTGCAAAGGCGAAGGCATTGCATTGTTGTTGTTGCTGCTGCTGCTTTTGTTGTTGCTGTTGCTGTGGCTGTTGCTGTCGGGCGACTTGATGCTCTCTAGGTCGCTGCCAGTGCCGCTGTCTAGCGTCTCACAGGGCGAGTACTGACCACTCGACACCAAATAGCAGAGCTGGTAGGGCTGTTGTTGTTGTTGCTGTTGCATCTGCAACTGTTGCTGCTGCTGCTTCAGTTGCAGCACCATTTCGTTGTTGTTGCCAATGCTGTGCTGCTGATTATCGTTCAATTTGACCACACTTATTTGTTTGCCTAATCTACGCTGCTGTTGCTGTTGAGCAGCAACTGTTGCTGTTGTCAATGTTGCCGTTGTGCTTGCACTTTGCCCGTTCGCTATTTGTATCTTGACCGTGTGCTGTGCATCGGTCAGTGCACTCGTTGCCGTTGTCCAATCGACTAACTGACTAGCGCCGCTCTCAGCAATTTCCCCAGCTGCAATTGTTGCTGCTGCTGTTGCTGTTGCTGGCAACACGTTTCTAACAGCGTCGTCGTTGCAGCTGATAATGGTTGTTGCAGCAGCCTCAACCTCGGCCTCCGTCGCTGCTGCCTCTTCGTCTTGCTCTGCTGCTGCTTCTTCTTCGCTTTGGCCAATGCGCAGCAGCAACTGTGGATACAATTTAGTTGCTGCTGCTGTTGCTGCTGCTGTGTTGCAACTCGTTTCCAAATCCACTTTAGTTGCATGGTCAACCTGCAGCGTCTGCGCATTGCTGCCGTCGTTGTCGCCAAATGCCAACAACATGCGCTGTGACTTGAGCGACATTTCGTCGCTTTCAATGTTGCTGCTGTTGTTGCTGTTGTTGTTGCCGACTGTTGCTGGCTTTGGCTCAGCTTCAATTATTATTGAAATACCGCGCAGCGGCCTTTGCTGAGCAACAGTTGCTGCTGCTGCTGCTGCTGTTGTCGTAGTTGCTGCCATAGTTCTGGCAGCAGCAACAGCATTTGGTAATTTGATGCGCCGCCAATATCTAATTTCAATTTTTATGCAATTGTCGTTGCAGCTCGCTTGTTGCAAGTTGTTGTGCCAATTGCTAGTTGCAAGTTGCTAGTTGCCGCTGACCGTTGCACAGCGCCTGTTTACAGTTAGTTGGCCGCATGCAGATTGCCTGCAACAAAAGAGCGCACAGAATGCATTAAAAGAGAGTGTGCGAGAGAGAGCGAGAGAGAGAGAGTTGTTGCTGCTACACCTGAAAGCCAACTTGGCCAACTGACTGAGTAACTGGCCAAAAGCCCAAGGAATTTGGCTCTACACGCTTTTTTGGCTCACAGCATGAGCTTGACATTTAGCCAAGCCAGCAGAGGCAGAAGAGCAGAGAGAAGTGCAGAGAGAAGGACAGACAGAGACAGAGAGAGGGAGAGAGACAGCCAGAATGTTAAAAGCTTTGCCAAAGCAGCAGATGAAGCTAAAGATGAAGCTGAAGATGAAGCTGAAGCTGAAGCTGCCAGCTGAGAAGCAACAATAATCATCAGCAGAATGATAAACACAAAAGGCAGTTAGAACAACACAACAACAACAACCACAAAGAGAACCAGAAAAACGGTTAAATGTGCGATTATGTGTGCGAAAAAAAGAAAGACGACGCTACTATGCTCTGCCCTGTCAAGGAAAGGGTATTTATGGCAGCTAATGGGTTAGAAAAGTTGGCAACAAATTGAATTATTTTTATATTTGCTATTTAAATGCTTATATTGTATATTTATTTAATTTAGAAATTATATATCTATTTATATTATTTATATATATTTTCATTCAATTAGGAAATAAATATTTCTATTTAAAATTGCCCATATATTAATTTATTTAAATCTAATTCAATTTATTTCAATACAAACATAATTTGTTGTCTAAACCAGCTAATTCAGCTTTTTCTAAATTGCATACATAAGCAGCTAAAGCTGATTAATTGCTCTGTGATTAATCCACTTCTTCCTTTTAAAGTCAATCTAAGCTGAACTACTTGCTAGTTAAAATGCCCATTTCTGAAGCACACTTGACTTAATCAAACTTTTCAAGGGCCTACAAAAAACAAGCTTCTTTCTGGTCAACTTTGCCTTTGGCACAATTTTCTTTTGAAAGCAAAGAAACTTTTGTATAATAAATTATATTACATTTTTATAATAAATTATATTACATTTTTATCTATGGGAAATTTCTCTATAGTAAACTGCTCTAAAATAGATTTTTCTATAGTAGACTCTTCCAATATAGACTTTTCTGCAGTAGCGATTTCTATACTAGACTTTTATAGCAGACTTCTCTATCCTCTTTTTCAAGCAAATACAAAATTTCACCATAGTAGAAATTCTTCTTCTTTAATGAAGACTTCTTTAATAGTATTTTTTAACAAGAAACAAAACATCTCCATCGAACACTTCTCTTTTATTATTACCAATTAATTACAATTATATAATACTCTTAGTACACTTCTCTACTATCATTTTCTATCAAATGTAAAACTTTGCTATAGTAGACTTCTCTATATTGGACTTCTCTATAGTGGACTTCTTTTTATTCAACTTCTCTATATTGGACTTCTCTATATTCTACTTCTCTATATTGGACTTCTCTATATTGGACTTCTCTATATTGAACTTCTCTATATTGAACTTCTCTATATTGAACTTCTCTATATTGGTCTTCTCTATTGCCAATTTGAATGAATTACAAACTAACAAAGACTTCTTTATTATCAAAACTTTTCTATTGAAGCCTTCTCCAATACCAAATTCAAACGATTACAAATTTCTCCAAGTACAATTACAAACTTATCTAGTACAAAACTTCTCTCCAGCGGACTTCTTTATTAGCATATTCAATCAAAGCTTCTTTGTCCTCATTGCAGGAATTTCCTCTATACAAAAACTACAGACAATTAGCATTTAATGGCTGACCAGACTGCATAAGACTGGAGAGAGTACTAGCTGAAAATGGAAGCAACTTAGCGCTAGAGGGCGCCACAAAGCAAACAAAAAAAGGCAAAAAAAAAGAGACTTGTTGGCCAACTGCTGGGCCAAGCAAATAGGCCCAGTTAATGGAGCGCACATCATCGATGCTCTTAGCAGTGATTTTGTTTTCTGTTACTTTTTGTTGTTGTTTTTTCAAAAGAATAAAACACGAAAAATTCCCCAAAAAAATACAAAAAAAAGGGGCGCTGTTAAGAACAAGATTTACATACATTTGAATTACCGCCAAGTGGAACTGGGCCTGCGGCTTGTGGCCTGTTTGTGTGTTGGCCCAAAGGGGTGCATGGTGGAGGGGGGAGGGGGACAGGTGGGGGTAAGGCAAACAGGTAACTGAAGCGGAGATGGAGACTCTCAAGTGGTTAACTGGTTACACTTGAACCTGGCCGAGTTGACCAGTTGCGAGCTGGGATGAACACAGAGTTTGGAGATAACAAAAAATATTTGAAGCTTTACCTCTAAATGTGCTGCGAGTTGTTGTTGTTGTACTTGTTGTTGTTGTTGTTGTTGCTAGTGGTGTTGTTGTGTTTATTGCTGGCCTGCATTCGCCGCTTATTGCACACAATTTTCATTTGTGCGGCACGAAACAAAAACAAAAACAAAGCAAATGTGCAACACACACACACACACACACACCTACACTCTTAGAGAGTGGGTGAGAGCACACACACACACACACACACTCTCGATTCTTTCGCAGTTTTCGAGCTTTAATTTTTGATTTCGATTTCAGTTTTTCGTTTTTTGATTTTTTCTTTTACTTTTGTTAATGTTGGTGCTTGGATTTCGTTACTTTGGGATTTGTTGTTTGTTTGAATTGTTGGCTTATTGGCTTTTTGGCTTTTTTGGGCGCCTCAAGACGACGCGTCGCGTTCAACTCGATTCAAAATCGCGCTGGCAACTGAAAACAGAAAACCGCAGCAACAAAGTCGCGCTGGGTTGGCGTGTTTTGGCCAGGGACTGTTCGTTGTTGTGGTTGTTGTTGTTTTCAACATGCCGACTGCGCTGCTGCTGTTTCTTTTATTTTTTTTTTTTTTAATTTTTGCTTTCAAGCAGCCAAAAGACGACGACGACAACGAAATTACTTAAAACAACAACAACAACAGCACAGCACAGCACTCTCGGTCGCCGTCATAAACGTTGCGCCGGCGCAGCGGCGGCAGCGCTGTCGCAGCCGCAGTCGCAGTCGCTGGGCCGCAAAAACAATGCCAGCTGAGAATTTGTTTACTTGTGCGCGCTGGCGCAGCCAACTTCAAGTCGCTACGCCGACTGCGACGCTCTGGCGGGCCGCGCGCTGCCCCGCCCACCTGCTGCTGCTGCAGCACTCGTTTCTTGCCAAAGTTAATTGTGTGCGGCGGCCACAGCTTGCCCCAAAGTGCTGCACAGTGTGCGAAAACGTTTCGTGCCCGCCCTTTCCTTGTCGCACACATAACGAAATGATGTACAACAAAACTATCAACCTATTTAAATGAATTAATTAAAAGCCCAATTAATTGTTAAACGCTAAATGCGTCAAACTTATCGCAATCGCCTTGTTGTTGCCACAAAATGTTAACAACTCAATGGAACCAGTTTCGTTGCATTTCAACGCTATCTGCAACCACTGTGCATTCCAAGCGTCGACTTTTGCGGCATTCGCCTCAGCTATTTCATTTATTTCGCCTGCTTCATTCTACACACACAGACACACACACACACATGCACACGCGAGCTTACAGCTGGGCATGGCTCAATGGTTGCTTTGTCGCACTCAGTCGCTCGCTCTCCCACTCTCTCTCTCTCTCTCCTTCTCGCTCTCTCTATCACTTACAAGCTCTTTACATATTTCTGCATTGTTGTTGGCGCCTGAGGTTTGGCCGTCTAAGGTTGACTAGTTGTCGTTGCGGTTGTCGTGACGTCGCACAGTGGGCTGTCATGGCTAAAACTAATTGTTAAATTTTACTGCTTATTATATGTATACTGTGTATAACATACATATGTTATTTATTGTTTGCTTCTAAACAAAGTATTTATTATATTTGTCTTAAGTTTATCTCAAATATTTTGCTAATTTATTTGAAATAATAAAACTATTGTGTTATATTGAAAATTTTGTATGTACAGCCCACTATGCCTAGTCGCAGTCGCGGTTGCTGCTGGCGTCGCTGCCAACGCGGGCTTAGCATTTAACATGTCTGTTATCGATCGATTGGAGTGATTGTTGTTGTTGTTGTCGTTGCCACAAAAACTATGCCAACAATTTGTGTGCAGGTGTCGCAGCAACAACAATCGACAGCTGACAACAAATTTCGTCAATTGCTTTTGATGCATTTCTGAATTTGTTTCTGCTTCCCCCTCCCCCACCCCCCTCTGTTAATTGTGCTCGCCTGACTGCGTCTCCTGTTTACATTGGCCAAGATTAACATTTACTTTTACATCGCATTAACATTTATGCAAAGCATCTCACAGTTAATGTGTGCAATCAACGGAGAGCCACAAAAAGAGCAAACCCAGCAAAGAAAAACAATAACAATAACAATTACAACATTAAATATGCCTGCCTGGGCAAGTTGGCGAAGCGATGAGCTTTGCAACTTGTTGCCAGTTGTAATTTTCCGCTAATTTGAGGCACAAGACTGGGCATTGCCTCTCTGTATGTCTCTATCAGGCCCAACTCAGACCCAGCGATTAGCCAGACGGACTACCTGTTTAAAGCACACACCACATCCATCTGCAGCGTCGCCCCACCTGATCTTCTTCCCTGTCCAGCTGGTCACTTTGGTTTCCGCATTTTGCGCTTCGGCTGACAGCACAAGGCCAGGCCAGGGGCAAGGACAGTGGACAAGTCAGTGGCGTTATTACTTACCGTTAATGCATGCACAACAACTGCTGTGTCATGCTGCGTTGCAAGTGTCTAAAACCAGAAACCGAAACAGAAACAGAACCAGAACCAGAATCTCGCCACTTGATTTCCTTAATTTTATACACACACTTATTATAAACACATTTTGAGATTTGAAATAGTAACAGTCTATAGAATATGCATGCTCGATTGCTAAGATACATACATATAATTCCAAAATAACAACGACTCGTTTGTATTTATCATCTGATCTAAAGACATACAAAAAACTGCATTCCAAGTCAATAGTTGCTTTTTAGTTAAAAATCAAACTAGTGGCGGGTTTTCATGATGTGTTGGTAAAAAGTCAATAGAGGCATCTACACAACAAATCTGAAGAGTCTAGCGCTTTTTGTCTCTGAGATTCACGCACTTAAGCAGGCAGACAGACGGACAGACAGACAAACTAAAGGACATGTCCACTTGACAGTTGATGCTCGATGAATATATATACTTTATAGAATCAGCCATACTTGCGCTCAAAACTGCAATACCCGTTCCTATAATTTATCTAAAAACCCGTTAAAAACTGGCTTTGCGTTTAAAATTTCAATTTTCACCACACTTGACGAAAATGTTAAAGCGCTATGTTAACAATTACATAGCACATAACAGACTGTTAATTGATCTGTCTCGAAAAAGTAGACAACCCTCTAATATCGCGGGCTACAATTGAAATATACAATTTTTTAACTACTTACATTATTTGGCCAATAAATGCCGTCATCTTTTAGCACAAAGTAGGCATTTTCCACTTCCTTAGGTATTTTCCACTTCGCTTTCTGCGAACATACCATGTGCTTTTATTTGTCAATCTTGTCGCTAATTTCGTTCTCGAATGCGAGATCGTCGCCAAGCATGTTTAAATTAATTAACTATTATGCACTGAATATATATTTAAGAAACTCGATCTATTTTCACAGATAATTGCACGACTTTGCTTAATATATCACAAAACTCACTTTAAAAGTTTGTCACAGCTGTTTGCCATAAAGAGCACACAATACTGGCACAGCACAGCATAAATGCGCATGTCAAACGGCAAAATACCAGTATTCTGTTAATAACAGCGGCACCAACAGCACTCTGCTAACTCATCCGGCTCCAGCTGATGCTCCTACCACCATTTCTTTTGCTCTATATTTGCACTCCACTCTCAGCTGCAACTTTCTCTCCCTCCTCTTAGCAAATTTAGAAATATTAAATTTGTAAAAATTTGTGCTAAAATTGTTTATAGAATTTTGTTTATTAGAGGCATAAACTATTTATACAATTGTATAGTTGGCTCTACTACTTGATCTAATTGTTGTTAGTTTTGTTTTTGTTTTTTTATGTAGATTGTTATTGCTGGCTTACGACTATGCTCATTGTATTATTTGTGTGGTTGTTGTTGTTGTTGTTATTTTTGTCACTTCCATTGCATTTGTTGTCATGTGGAAGATTTGCACATATTTTACATTTTTTATCTTTCCAGCAAGTTTTGTTTCTTTTTTCAAATTCTATGCTATAATGCTAGGTTTTAGTAAGGGGATTCAAGACACACATGTATATACATATATACATATATATATATATATGTATGTATATGCCTAACTATATATCTGCAACGTGTGTTGTGTATATAATTGTGTATAATCATTTGCATGGCGCTGCATTTAAAAATATTTGTATAAAAAAGTTGCACACGTTGTGGTTATTATAGAACGGTTTCATCGATATCTTGTTGTTGTTGTTGTTCGAGTAAAATTAAAATGGCAGACTAAAAGTTATTACAAAAAAAAAAGGATACTAATAAAACGAAAGAGAGTTGTGTTAAATGTATACAATAAGTAAAAATGTAAGCGCTCGCCGCCGTCCATAAAAATAAGATTGCATGTGCCGCCGCCATTTTGTTTTTCGGCATCCAGGTGCGAGTTCTCATTGCACTATCTCATATTAATTGCCCGCCCGCCCCTCGTTAACCCCCCCTACGTTGCCGCCCCGCCCCCAGCCCCTCTTACTGCTCCTCTGGCCTAATTGTATGTAATGTATTTTGTCTAGTTTTTTTGTTTGCTGTTGTTGCAGTTTGTTGTTGCTGTCACTGTTGTTGTTGCTTGTTGCACACTCAGCGTTGGGACTGGAGATCGCGAAGGCTACGCTTTGGCTCCACAACACCATCGTCCCCAAAGCGTAGCATCCGCTTGCCGGTGGTAGCTACAATCTTGTTCATGTCCTCCAATCGCTGCAAATCGTACAAGATTCCATTAGATGGCTTGTTAATTGTTGAGTGTAAAATAGAACTGACCTTGGCTGGACTGTAGTCAACAATGTAGACGTACTCGTCGTCGGGCGAACGTTGCTTATCGCTCTTTGGCATATTGGTGACAAAGAGCGAGTGACTGTTTGTCACCTTCTTGGGCTGCACAGTGCGCTCAATGGGATGCGGCGAGAGCAGCAGATTGACATTCTACAAAACAAATGTGATATATTATTGCAACAATGAAAGCAATTAATATAATGGCAAACTCACAGCTGCCTTCTCGTCCAGATACTTGATGCAGAACTTGGTCATCTCGGGCACATATGTAAAATTGTAAAAGTGTATAATATCCTTCCATTCAGGCTCGCCGCCCTCGCTGGTGCGGATCAGCACCTCGCGATAGACACTATTAACCGCCTGCGGCTGATTGCGATAGGCGCGCATAATGTCACTGAACTTGGGCTCCTCCATTTTCGTAACCTGCCATAAATAAATGCATAATTAATACATTTTGAGTTCACTTGCGAAATTGCTGCACATTAAAAAACAGTTAGTTGTCGATGACGAAGCAAAAACAACACACACAAAAAGAGATTGCTGAGCAATCACAAAGGGCAAAGAAAAGCTGTGATATGCACAACTTAATTGGCATGATGTGTGACTATGTGCATAATTATTATGCTGGCAAAAACATGCTATGGAATCAACAAGATAATTATAGGCATTCAAATAGTTGTAATGCAGATGCTGCTCCCTGGCAAGCAGTGCAAATGAGAAAGAGCGGGACAGAGACACTGGCAGCCAGAGAGCGAGACAGAGCGATAGCTAGAGAAATATTATATAATACATACACTATATATATATGTATATGTATATGTAAGCGATACTTACTCTAATATAAATATATATTGCACACATTATGAGTTGGTCGAGATGACGATCCTGCATCAAGTGAGTCTTGTGTGTGATCGAATGCTCGAATATGGTCCAGATCTTGTCTGGTTTCTTCTCGCTCAGATTGAGCTCATGGCAGAGCTTCGAGATGCGCAGCCAGCCCAGCAGGTAGACTTTACGCAAAAAGATCTGCAACTTCTTTAGCGAATCGTCCAGCTTGTCTTTGGTGTTCACCTCATTGCAGGTGGGCAGCGGTCGTGGCGCTTTGCCAATGATGTCCCAGGCGGGCGAGGAACGCTGCCAGGCGAGACGCTCCAGACAGGTCTCCTCAATCGAATTGAGATGCTTGACCAGACTGCGGGTGAGCCAACCCTCGTGGCTGCCATGGCGCACCACAATCTCAATGATCTTGTGAAATGCAAACGCATTAATACTGAAACAGTTCAGAATCCACGGAAATTTGACCTCCTCGGTGTTGTAGGCCTCGAGCACCAGTTCGACACAGCAGGCCAGCAATGTCACATTGAAGACATCCAATCTGATCTTGTTCACAATCTCCTCGGGATTGTTTTTGCTCTCGGCACGCAGTATGTGATCCATCAGATAAAAATACAATGATTTGGCCAAACGAAAGCGATTCTCGGCCTCACTGCGCATGGGATAGGCGGCAAGGAATGCCTGCTCCTTCAGTCCCACAATGTTTAGCATCTTGGTGTTGGCCTCCTCGCCAGCTTTTCTGCAATTGCAATTGAGTTGAGTGGCAAGTCATATAATTGATTAATTATTAAGCCTTACTTGACAAAGTCGGTGGGTTCCGTGATGCGACTGATGGCGCTCAGCTTTTTCACATTGTTGGTGGCATTGGCAACCGGCTCGAATTTGCGCTCCGACATCACCGGCTGGGCGGGCAAGTCCTGTTTGCGTGTCAAGGGCGTAACGGGTGGACGCAATGCCTGCTCATTTAGATTGCTATGCTCACCGGCATCCAATGGATAGGCGGCCAGTATGCGCTCATCGAATTCGCCAACACTGAGCACATACTGCTCATAGCTAAAGTTCAGCGATTTGAGATTGCGCTCAAAATTGTCATTGGCCACCAGACCAAGCAACGTCTCCTTTTTGCCAAACACAGTCTGTAAATGAACAATAAAAAAGATGTCTGTTACATTTGTGCTAAAGTGTCGATGCAAGGGCTTGCTCACGTTTGTCTGAAAGAAGCTGTGCATGATCTTGTTAAAGACCGTCGCCTTCATGGCCTTGGCCTCGTCGGTCATCTCGCAAAAGTACTTGAGTATGCAGTGATTGCGAGCCTGAGCATCGTCAAAGTCGGGCGCATTCCAATTTGGAGGCAGCCCTTCGAAGTTCGGATTGATGAGATCGGTACGTTTCTCGGCCAGCACATTGGCAAAGATGAGATCAATGCAGCACATCATCAGATTGTACGATGTAACCAAATCCAATGTGGTCGTTGGTTTCTGATTCTTGGCGCACAGAAATAGACGCCAAGAAATGTCGTCCAGCTTAAGGTACGAGCATTTAATGCTGCAAAGCAACAGTGGATGAGACTGGCGATTAAATATACGAGTACAAGGAGTAGCTCACCTATATTTCGAGTGTTTCTTCTCGTTGGGCGGGCACAAAAAGACCTGCTCGAAGATGACTCGGTACTTCTTGTAGAGCGTGAATGTGATGCTAAATTTGCGCTCCAGTTCCTCGATTTGCTGTATGAAATCCTGCGGCAGATTGGCCATATCGCACCACAGTTTGATCTTTTTCTTAAACTCATAGATGCTGCAAGTGTAAATGGGGGGAAGAGTTGTAGTGAAAGCAAGTGCAGAGAGGCGCCACAATTTACCTCATCTGACAGCTGCGCAGCAAATTGTTTAATGGCACACAGTTGCCCTTTACGACGGCATCCTGGCCACCCACCGTTGGCGTGGTCGATTGACGGCAGGCAGCAAATAGAGCACAGCAGAACCAATGCAAGATTTCGCCCTGCAACGATGCCAAAAGTAGATAAGTAAAACACATACACATACGCATATAGACACACATGTGTGTGCGTGTACTCACGTCTAGGGAATAGTGTTGCAGCACTTCATTAAGCATTTTGAAGGCCGCATCTTCGGTGAGGCGATCCATGTTGAGATCACGGCATAGATTCTCAAATTTACTGCGCATACTTTCGATGCCATCGTCGATGGAGGCGCTGGCACTGGTTACCACCTCAGCGCCCAGCTCTTGTTCCTGCACGTCGTTGCTCATTTTGTGTGTGTGTGTGTTTCTTTTTTTATTCAATTCGTATGCAATATGCAAAAGTGCAGTGCAGCAACAACAACACGACGTCGAAGTAAACGAAGCAGAGAGAAACTAAAACGTATTCACTATATTTTAGCTAAATATTTTCTTTTTATTTGTGCGTGTTGTTTTTCTTTTTTTTTATTTTAAGTTGTGCTGCTGACAGCGGCAGCAGCAGCAGCAGCGGGCGCGGCCGCGGGTTCAGCAGCTCGTCGAATGAGCGCGCGATTGCAGCAGCAGCAGCAACAACAACGAAGACAAAACGTCGACGGCAACTGAACTTTTCACTTCTTTATAGCGCAACGGGCGCATTGAATCTGCTCGATATCTGTTATTTTCTACACGTAATTGCGGTTTTTATATTGTTGCTTATTTTCACTAAACGCGTTTGTTGTTGTCCAAGAAGCATGCACGACAGCCACTGCGACGTTTTAATTAATTGTGTCGCCCAATTGTTTCTACCGATAAAAAGGCGGGAAGTGATTGCGCTGCCAGACTGCGCATTTGCCAAGTGCGGGGAAATTTATTTTGGCGCCAAATGTTATGTCCATTAAATTGAACAACAAACAACATGCACATTTTCACATGCCAAATATTAATATGCTTTATTTGATAATCCGCAATATGCGAATATATAATAAATATACTTTCTCTTCAAGAAATGCTGATAACACATATGGCAACGCTACAATTACATGAGCGACAGCTGTGCGCTGAAAATGGCGGCAAGCAATATGGCTATTAATGGTATATTAAATACGTTTTGGTATTAAAATACTCGATTGCGAACAGCTGTCAATAGAAAATCAATGCAAGTCATGTCCCCGCTGCACTCGTTACAATCCTACGTTTAATTGCAAAACTATGAAACAGAGTAGACACCTACGGCCGTTCGCTTGGCGGTTATCGAATTAAAAATGACCAACTTATACGGGACCCTTGTCAGCTAAAACGTTTAGCGCCTAAAAATGCTGTGATCCATATAACAGCTAGTCCCTGTCCTTTTTCAACTGCAAACAAAAATGCGTGCACAAAATAATTAAATGTACATAATGTAAACATGTAAATTTACACATGAAGTTTTATAAATATGCTTTTATTATTTTATTATTATTCTTATTAAGTTGTTTTGCAGGTTGTTTATTCATTTTTGGCAACATGTTAACAAAAATATTTTGTTCAAATAAACCTGTATGTATATTTTTGTATATATTTTATTATTAGTGTGTATAGTCTGTGTGTGTGTGTGTGAGTGTGTTGGTGTTGCTTTAATGGAATGGCTGGGTTATATTCTTGTTAAATATGTAGTATCTTGATATATTTATTACTATTTTGCTTTTGTTTTTGGTGGGTTTTCATAATGCTGCGGGCCGTCGTTGTGCTTTGATATGGTTAGTTTTGCTTTAAGCTTCAGATAGTAGCTTTAACCTGTGCATTGGGAAGATTCCATTTAATAGGTTAACTCTATGCATGTAGTACATACATACACACATACATTTGTACATTTTATATGCTTGCAGTTCTTTTTGTTGCAATAGTAGTCGTAGTAGTGCTTGTTGTTGTGGATGGTAAGCAAGTGGAATGTATTTAAGTGGATTGCTTGTAAATGGGCGACTCTAGGAGTACTGCTTACATACAATGTATGTATGTATGCACATTCATATGCTATTTATATATATACACATATGTATGTATGTATGCAAATACATATATGCATGTATGTATGTAAATATGTTAAGTTGATATATAGTATACATATGTATTTTGCTATATATGAAAGATATTATACGGTATTCTTGTTGTTGCTGCTGCGGCATAAACCAATTGAAATATTGAATTTTAAATTGTTTTTCTCGCTCATATTTAGTTGTTTTATTTGATTACAAAAATTGTAAATGCATATGCTTTTTGATTTACATTTAGATTGTAAATGTGTTTCTTGTAGGTTTACTTTACAAAATGGATTTATTTCTTCTTGTTCTTGTTGTTGTTGTTGTTTTCAAAATGCAGCTCAAAGCATGCCTGTTGTGTGTGTGTGTGTTGTGTATGTGTGTTGTGTCGCAATGTACAATTAAATGGGTGTTGTGTTTGTGTGTGTGTTGTTTTCCATTAATTATTAATATTATATACATTTAAAAGGTATACAAATAAAAAAAAAATTGTTTTTTTATAATTAAGCAACAAATACAAGCGTACAACAATAAATTAATTAACTTTTGCCGTTTTACTTGGGTTCCTTTCTTTCTTCTGCTTCTTCTCAGTGTATATACATATATGTATATACATATGTATATATGTATGCAAGTAAATATAGTATAAGTATAGTAAGTAAATATATATATATATTTATATATATGTATTTATGTATATATATCATATACATATATAGTTGATAGTTGTATATATTGTTTACTTTACTCTCTCTCTCTCTCCACTTTGCCGCTTTCTCTGTGCGTCTCGTTCGGTGTAAAGCAAAGCAAAGCTTTTACCGCATTCTTCATTCTTTCTCTCCATCATTCATACTCGTTTTGTTTTACAATTTCTTCTAACAAAATATATATATAAAATTTCTTTCCATTTTTTTTTTTTTTGAATCTAACTAAAACTGTTGTTGCGGGGGAGGGCGGAGGATTGACAGATGCACACATACAGATAAGTAATATGTAACTGTATTGTGCTCTCTATCATTTAGTTGTTGTGTTCTTGTTTTTTGTTGTTGTTGTAGTTGTTCTTGTGTGGTTGCAGTACATTCTAAAGTAAACTGGTGGCTTTTATGGCTTAGACTTAACACTTCACATTAAGCTTACAGCTAGCTTTAAATTTAATATATAATATATAATAATATAATATTTATATTTTTCTTCTATACACATATATTTTTTTATATCATATATGCATGTATGTTGTATGTATCTCATATCATAACTTAATACCCATTTCAAGTATTTTAGCCATGTTGCTTTTGCTTTTTTGTTTTTTTTTTCTATTTCTTTTGTTTTCTTGCGTTCCTCTTTCAGTTTTTCTCTTCACTTTTATACAATTTTACACAGTATCTTCATCTTCTTGTTCTCTTTTCTTTCTTGCATTCTTTTTGCGATTTTGGATGGCGTACTAAACTACGACTTACAATACTAAACGCTCTGACAGGAAGAAACGATTGGGGGGAGAGGGAGGGGAATTACAAAGGAGTGTGTGTAAGACAGAGAGAGCGGGTAAAAGGGGGTATTTAGTGGTATGGCTTCAAATGCTCCACGTAATTCTCCGGTATAAGTCCCGTCTTCCCGTTCAGCGTTCCCTGCAGCCAACCAGGCTCATGTGAGAAGCGCACTGTAAATATGAAAAGAAATGTTCGATTAGTTAAAGTGCTGTTAAATATGTACAGTTTATTTACTCACCGTTCGTAATGATCTGATTTGGCTCAAAGGATAGCTCGCCCTCGCTTTCACCCATGCAGGCGTATAAAGTTCTTACCCGCCTGCAATAAATAGAACAAAATGTTTATTGTAATTATAAGATAGGTTTTCGATTATGCATAAAAAACAATTTAGCTATGTGGCAACTCTGTAATGCACTTGAAAGAAGAGAAAAGTATCATGAATATTGATTGATTGAGAAAAATAAGCCATGGGAATTTATCCAAGCTTCTTAAGTTGCTTTTCTCTTTTCGAATAATAATTTCATCATTTAGTCAATCAATCAATCATGGTATTACTCAACCAATTTTTCAACTAATTGTTTAATTAATTATTGTTTTAAATTTGCAATTATCAAACATTTAATTTGTTATCCGAAAATAATGCTATAAAACTATCAGTTAATCGCGCTGTCAATCAATCAATCATTAAGTCGCTCAGACTATTAATAGATCAATTGTTAACCTACTTATTCTTTTATGTTAGCGATTATCAAGCATTTCATCTGAGCAGCCTGACATGTAGAAATCATCAATAAGTCCATCAATCAATCATTCAAACATTAAGTCGCCAAAACTATAGATTGTTCAATTGTTTAACAAATAATTAATAATTTGTAATTATTAAATATTTAATCTTTTATCTGAGCAGACTGACATATAATAAACAGTTAATCAAGGAGTCAGTTAATCAAACTGTCAATCAATCAATCAATCACTAAATTAATCAGTCCATAAATTATGCAGTAGTTAATTATTCCTTCAACTTGCAATTATTAATCATTTGATCATTTAACAATCAATCAATCAATCAATTTGATTGATGATTGAACTGTGATTACTTACGCTGTGCCCGCGGTTAGATCGCGCTTGATTTGGTTCATGTCACGATTGCGATGCATTTTGGTTGGCGCATAGTCGGCGCTCTCATTGGTGGAGCCGCTGCCACTGAGGCTGCCCATGCCGGCGCCGCCGATCATAGATGGCGCTGCTGTGGCGGTCACAATGTCATCGCATGTGGAGCCCAACAGCGTCGATAGCGACGATGTTTGCGATGTAATTGGCGGATAATCAATGGAGCTGCGTGCATTAAGCAAACGTGTCACATTGGCACTGTTCCCACCGCCGCCAGTCAAATGGCCACCACCAGCAGCCGAGGCAGCGGCAGCGGCAGCAGCACTAGAGACGCCTCCAGCAATGCCGACGCCAACGCCGACGCCAACACCAACCAAGCCATTGTTAGACGATAGCGAATCGCAGACACTCTCATTGGAGCTGGAGGTGGAGGCGGCGGCCACGGGGGAATAGTGCTTGGCCTGGCCATAGCCAAAGTGGCTGCGCTGCACGGGCGGATGCTGCTGTGGTCCACTGACAATGGCGCTGCTGCTGCCCGAGTTCTGCAGCAGGCGTTCCTTGCGCATGGCGGCCGTGGGCGGGGATACATTGTTTAGGCTGAGGCGATTGCTGGCAACGGCATTCGTATAGATGTGACTGCTGGAGGCGGATTGGGCCACCGGTGTGGCGGTGGCCATCATATAATCGGTATGCCGCAAATTGCTGGTCGCTGTCGCCGGTGTGGCATGATGTGCCTGCAGTGTTGTGGCGCCACCAGCGCCACCATTTGTATTGGCCACGGCACCGCCGCCACCACCACCCAGTATGCCATAGACAGCAGCTGCTGCATCTGTGGCGGCGCCAGAGCCGGTGCGTCGTCCACTGATGTCACTTTGGGCCATCACATGCAAGTTCTTCATGCTGCCCATTTGTGTGGGTCGTGCCCCACCGCCATTTGTGGCATGTGTGGCAACACCGCTGCCACCATTTGTGCTTGTTGCTGTTGTGCTGTTGCCGCCGCCGCCGCCAGGTGGCGTACTGCTGCTCGCACTGGCCGGCCCATGGGCATAGATCATGCCATTTGGAATATTCTGCAAGCTCGACGACATGGTGGGCTCAGTGTAATTGGATTTGGTCACCACACGATACACTTTCGGCTGTGGTGAATACATCGAGTTGCGTCCCACGCTGCCACCAGCTACAGCTCCCAATCCAGCTCCAGCTCCAGCTCCAACTCCCCCTCCTCCTCCCGTTGAGGCTGCCTTGCCCACCTGCGAAGCACGAGGCATGCGAGTGGGCGGACTGCTGCTGCTGGGATGCAGATTGGTTGCTGCGACGGCGCTGCTCGGATCGTTCTTGAAGATGCGCTCATAGTTCTCGATGAGTATGTTGATGACAATGTTGTTGAACTTAATGTCCAGTATGGCGGCCACCGTCTCCTCCAGCGGGCGCAGCAGGGTCGGCCCGAACACCACGCCCAGATTGAACACCGACATCTTGTTCTTCTCGTACTTGCGCGAGACTCTGCAAGCGATTGAGAGGGATTAGAACTTGATTTACATTTAATAATATTAATAATGGATAACATAAATGATAAGGAATTTAATATTCAAAAATTGAAAAAAAAAACAATTGCATATATAATATAAGACAACATTAAGTAATAATAATTTATATATAATATATATAAAAAAAAAATTATATCGAAATTAAAAAATAGAGTATTAATATTGCATTCTCAACTTAATAATAAAAAAAATATAATAATTAAAAAAATAAAATAATATAGAGTAAAAAAAAAAATATTATAATAATCAAAAAAATAAACTAACAATAATTTAAAATATATAATAATACGAGTAGGTAAAAATATATAGTAATTATTAAAAATATATAACAATAAAAAAAAAATTAATAACAATAAAAAAAAACTAATATACATACAGGAATATTGAATAATTAAAAAGATATAATGATAATGAACAATTTTTAATAATAAAAAAAAAATATAATAAAAAAAAAAAAAAATAATAAAAAAAAAAAATATAATAAAAATTAAAAAAAATATAACAAAAATTAAAAAAAATATAACAAAAATAAAAAAAAATATAATAAAAATAAAAAAATATAATAAAAATAAGAAAAACAATAAAAATAAAAAAATTTATATAAGAAATAAAAAAAATAGTCATCAACACAAAAGCAAAATTAAATATTTAATAGAAGAAAGACTGCTTTTCACTTCACCTCTTACATTTCTACGAGGCGGAATTTGTATGACATTTTGTATTTCGCTCGAGGTGAAAAGCAGTCTGAGATGTAAAAAGTGAACATTTCAAATTAACTCATATACCAAACTAATAATATAATAATGACGAAATGTCTGCTCCAAACATATAATAGCTTATTTGCATTGCATTATTATTGCTTTTTTAATATAATTAATCATTTGATTCAAAATGCCACTCGAATGATTAATTATGTAATTATTTAAGTGAAGTTAGAGCACAGACAGCTAAGCTAAGCTTATGCAAGCATTCAATCATCTCGCGACTCGCTTGATTGATTGATTGGCCAACTTACTCAGTCAAATGCCTGATGACCATGTCCAGCATTTCAAAGTTGGGCTGCGGCAACTTGTAGACCAGCTTGTGCACCTCATTGACCCGCTGATTGAGGCTCTCTTTCTCTGCAAAACACATGCATAAATAAATGTAGATTAAAGTGATTGACTGACAGTGTGTGTGTTGATTGAAGGACTTACTGGCTGCCTCGATAAAGCCGCTATGATAATGATACGTCATTAGCGGTTCGTTTAAATTGCGCAAATACATTTTGAGGGCACTGGCAATGGTGTTGCTCTCCATGAGATCCCGATACTTGTCATCGGTGAACACATCCTCTGTCTCCTTGCGCTCCATGCCCAGTGCGAGCAGCTTGTTGATCTTGGTGCCCACACCGCTCTTGCGATAAATGCCCTCATCCTCGAGACCGCGTCCCTCCAACACCTGAATGCAACGGCGCACAAAGATGAAGCCAGTCTCATCCAATTGATAGGCCTCGTTGGCCTTCATTTTGCCAGGTGCCAAATAGGTCTGTCAGAGAAAGAAGTAATGATTGATTGATTGATTGATTGATTGCATATATAGTAAGAGTATGCTACTTACTGGCTCCGTGCCATCCATGGCGCTTAGCCAGGAACGATGATCCTTTTCGCTAAGCGCCTGAAACGTATACACAATGCCGGGCTTCTCCTTAAAGGTTAAATCAAAGCAGAAACGCTTCTCAAACTCCGAGGCCCGTCGTTGGCACGAGAACAGTGTCAGCTTCTCGTCCTCACGGGCCTCGGGACGGGTGAAGCTGTGATTCATTTGATTGAACTGAAGCATTGTGAATTCGCGCTTCTGTTTCTTGAATGTGCAATAGTATTTCGTCCATGTTGCTTTGAAAGGCTCTAAAAGTGAGATTTTCAGAAGGGAACCTAGAGATTTTCGTATTTGGTTTTCATGTGTTTTTTTTTTTACACCGACACATTCAACAAAGTAAGTTCAGTGTTGTGTAGTTGAGTGTAGTAGTAGTAGTAGTAGTTTGGTGGATTGTTGTTGCAGAGTCACATTATTGCAGTTCGACACCAAAAAAGCGCACACGGCAGAGAGAGGTACATAGAGATCAGCCCAAGTTACGTAGTTGAGTTGGGTGGTTGGGTGAGTTTGGTAGAGAGACAGAGAGGGCGGTGTGGGAGGAGAGGATAGATAAATAAATTATAGGAAAAAAAAACAAAACAAAACAAAATACACACAATTTAAGAGTAGACCCATCAAATATGTGGCAATGTTTTTGTTAGTGCGTCAAATGTGCAAGAAATTGTTTAGAAATTAAACAGCGAGAGAGAGAGAGAGGGAGTAGTTAAAGAAGTAGATTGGTTGGTTGCGCGGACGAGGGGGAGGGGGGAGGGAAAGAGCAAAACATTTATCGTTAGATTTGGGTTAAGCAATGCGTATTTTAGACAAACTTGTAACATTAAAGCGGCTGGCGGAGCAACTCCATTTGGCATTGGGTGCAATTTGAGAGCGGTTTTATTCATTGCGAACCGGTTCAAGTTTAGTTCGACATATATATATGTATATAATAGAGCAGTTTATTAATTTTGAACCGGTTCAAGTACGGAAGTTTGACGTTAGCTTTTAATAAGTTTAATATATTCGCTATATTAAATAGATTAATCAAGTATTATAGCTGATGTTTAGTTTGTGAGTAAAATAGTTATATAGCGAAAAAGCTGAACCGTAAAGTAGTTTTCTTTTTATCAATATTGAAAAATGATATATTGTATTGAAAATGAGTTTAGCTTCGCTTTTAATTTACTAAACTGTTGCAAAGTACGATAAGTCAAAGAGTTTCAAAAAACATTTAAAAATTGCCGAATCGATTCGATATTATGTAAAAATAATTGAACTGCATCATCATAAAATTAATTGCACCTGTTTGATGCAAAGAATACTCAATATAAATGCAGCAGACAGTTTACAGTCACTTTTTGGTTCAGTGAACCGGTTCAAAATAATTAAATTCACTCAAATTTAGCTTTAATTTATATATTAAATAATTAAAGAAATACGGCAAATCAAATATACCACCCGTAGTTCTACAATTATGCAAATGCGCTCTCATTGCCAAGTTGCAGTTAAACCTTAGCCGTTGTTAACAAATAACAAACAAAACAAATGACACAAAAAACGGCAAAAGCAAAAACAAAACTCTATGCATGAAAGAGAATGAACAAAGCAACTTACTCTTTTCCATCAAAAACAGATAACCGCGTTTGGTGAAAATCTCCTCGGACTTCTGTAAGGGCGAAAGAAAAGAAAAGGAAATGAAATTGAAAATTAAATGCAAATCTAAGAGGGAAAAAGTTTTTGCTAACGTACCGTACGCTTTTCCATGTACTTGGTTTTCAGTTCGGTGACCTTTTCGCGAGCCTCCTCGAAATTTTCGCGAGTCTACAAAAGAAGGAATTAAAATAAATCGAGACAGTTGAAGAGAGAGAGAGAGCGAGAGAGAGACAATGTGCCCACCTTTTGCACCTTGTGCCTCAGATCCTGCAGATAGTCGCGATGATCCTCGGCCTGCTCGTGGGCGGTGTGATAGAATACCAGCCAGCCGGATATGAAGGCCAGCAGTATTTCGACAAATTCAAATTTGATGCGTTCCTGCACTTCCTGGATGCGCAGCACATAGCTCAGTGATTCCTGTATGTATTCACGTTCGTGCATGCCCAAACTGGCATCGGCCTGCAAAGACAAATGGATGGAGCGGTTTAAATGCGCCATTGTTAATTCAATAAACTTGTAACTCGGTAAATTGGTAAATTGGTAAATCGGTAAATCGGTAAATTGTCAATTCGGCAAAGCGACAAGCGAGCCAGAAGCCGACAGTTGACTTCCAACACACCTTTGACCTTTGACGCGACTGAGTGTGTGAAAACGTTTTAATTACGCCTACACACACACACACACACACACACACCCACACACACACACTTTTGATTTCTAAACTCAGTCAACAATAACAAATGTCCCGCAAAGTATGCTGTGCCAATTATTTGAGCCGCATTGTCACGTATCAAATGACATTTAACATTTTGCAGCTTCCTTGCGATTTATCTGCATACATATTCGGCACGAGGGCAGCCCTTAGAGTTGCCCAAACTGCTTGCATATTTACAAATAAAATCTTAATTATTAATCTTATTAAACTAAAACTTTTTTCTTAATTCTAAAAAGTCGTATATTTACTGTATTTGTTCAGCGCTATGAGCCTTTACATTTATTTATTGTATTTTATAATTTATCATTATTAGACTTTATTTATTTATTTTATTTTATATTTTTTATTTCATATTTTATTATTTTTTTATATTTCATTTCCTTTAGATATTATTATACCCAAACCAACTAAAGCGCGCTCAAGCTAATAATTTAGAGCAAAGACAATTTTGGTATATTTTTAGTATATTTTTCAGTCTACTTTTGAAAAATATAATATTTTGCTAATGAAATAATTGGGTGGCGGGTATCTCACAGTCGAGAAAACTCGATATATATTTTATATTATTTATTATATATTTTTCTCTTTTAAATAGTCAAAAATTAGTTTTTTATTGAATTGCTATTGTTGTTAAAAAAAAAGAAATAAATAAAATGAAAGTCTACAATTTTAATAAAAAAAAAAAATTAAAAGAAAATTGATTATTTAATTTATTGCTCTGTATTATCAATCAAACATTCACCAATAGAGAACTTGGTTGCCAGAGCTGCTTGTCAATTATTTATTAATTGAAATTTATAATGTAGTTAAATTTAATAAATTAATTAAATAGCTAATTGCATAGTTAATTAATAACTTATTAATGAATTAATAACTACTTAATAATAAATAAATATAAATATTTCTGCAATTTTTGTACCCATTTTTCTGTTGTATTTTTATGCTGCTTTCTGCATATTTAATTGAATTTTATTTGAATTTTAATTTATTTAATTCTCCTTTAATTTAATCACTCCGCGAACACAAACACTTATGACGTGCGTGAAGTGCGCACAATTCGATACAAATTGAACTTTGATATTTGGCCTGCAATCTCTAAGCAGCATAATTGCAATCGCAATTCTGCAGCAGCGTTTTCCACATTTTCCGACCAACAAGTACATATGTGTGTATTGTATGTGTGTGTGTGTGTGTGTGTGTGTGCGTGTACATACATAAGTATACAACGTATATTTGAAGAGCGCTGTTGGTAAATTTCCAATTCGATTTCTATGGAAATTTGGGATTTTGTCAAATGCCGTGCTGTTATTACTCGGAAATTTGCACAGCTGTTATACAACTGTGTGTGTGTGTGTGTGTGTGTGCGTGTTTTGTTGTAAACTTTCGAGCTTAAGCCGCAAAGCGCAATTTCGTTGGAATTCCTTGCCTACATCTGTGGCACAAACTACAGTTGTTGCATACACACAATGTATGTTTTACATTGTGCTCTGCTGCACACAAAACACCTGTTAGTTGCAGCTCACACACACACACACACACGCACACACACGCACACACACATGCAGCCTGATAAGTAATTTCATCAGCTACAGGGGGAAGAGCGGGGATATGGGGTTAGGCAGGAGGGGAAACTCACTTACCACAAATGCAAACCGCAGCCGCACACTGCATTTTCTACGCTGACTCAATTAATTATGCCACAATTGTCTAACAAAGTTGTGCAGGTGGAGCAATTAAAACTGCACTTTAACTGCGTCACAGCATTAAAGTACATTAAACGCAATATGCAATAAACTATTAATAATTATTATGATATGCAATTGGAAAATAACAAATAAAAGCTCAAATTATGTGCACTTTTTTTGAACTGCAACAATTTCATATTTAATAATTAATAATAATAAATCATAATAATTAATAATAACAACAACGACAACAACAACAGCTATAGCTGTAAAACTTCGAGCACTGAGAACAGGTGATGATATCGCTGGGGGGTGGGGAGCACAAGGGGGGGACAGCAGGGTGAGGAGGGAGGCAAAGCAAGGCAAAAGAAATTCAGAACGCACACAATTTATTTGGCATTGCCTACTTTTAGGCGGCACCTTTTTAATACTGCACTATTGTTATGGTTTTTATTTTATTGTTTTTGCTATTGTTTTTATTTTAATTTTCAAATAGTTTTTTTTTTAAGTTTTTTTCGTCGCTTTTAATTGATTTGCTTTTGATTTCGCTTGCTGTGCTGCTGCGTGTCGATTTGATTTAGTTTTTAGTTGTTTTCCACGCATTTGCCAGTTGCCACACACACACACACACATACGCACGCAAGCACACACACATAGAGTGGCAGCTGAGTGCGCGACGCGCATATGAAAATGCTGCGCAAATTTTGTTGTTGTTTCGCATTTAGTTGCCAAAAAAGTCCACGACAACAGCAATAACAACAACAACAACAACAGCAGCAACACCTACACCAGCAGCTACAACCACAGCTCCTACTATAAAGGCAGCTGTGTCCTCCTCAAGTGCGTGGGAGAGCGCCTGCGCTTTTCCTAGCTTCCTTGTACTCCTCGCATACCCTGGCGCCCAATGTTGGTAAAGCGAGACTGGTCTTGGTTCCACTTTGACCACAAATATATTTACGCAGTTGCATACTACTTAAATTATAGCTTAGTATAGTTTAACAAATGCTTGCATTAAATGCAATATGTTATATATATTAATATATATGTTGGCCAAGTAGAACTCGTCTCAATTTCATTTTGATCGCAATCACAAATACTATATAAATAAAAGGATTTGTTTAACTGCAGCATAATTGTAGCTTAGTATAGTTTCAAAAATGCTTCAATTAAATTCCACATATTTTAATTTAGTTCAATATGCAAAGCCTGTACTAAGTTCTTCTTTGAGCAATATTTACTGCTTAATTTAAGCAATAGTTTTTATTTTAAATTTGAATTTGCATTATTTCCAAATCATATTTGTCAAATCGTTTGAATTTTATTCTTTTTGAATTGAATTGAATTTAAGGTCAATTATTTTATTTCAATCTATACTCTGTTTAACTTTTGTTGGCTGCTATTAGCGGACGTTAAATAAACAAAGAAAATATATGTTTAATTTAGTCACAATTGAAATTTGAAATTTACATATATCAACCATCAAAGTAAGTTGAAATTGATAGCTTTTATAGATTTTTTTTGATCATTTTAAAATTTACTGCATTCAGTTGAAGAAAATTGCATTTAAATAATTCAAAAGACGTCTTGTTAGAATAGTTTAAGATGTCATTTCGAAATTTATAAGAAATACACAAACATTCGTGCTAATTTGTTAATTGACATAGTTCAAATGATTGCTAACTAAGCAGAAAAGCTTAAGATATTAAGAAGAAAAAACAAAATAAAACAAATAAAAAGGAAAAACTTAAGCAAGATAATTTAATTGACTTTAAGCTGTGCTGTTGTAAAAATATTTGGTTTAAATAATATGAAATTGCTAAGATTCCAACTATATATTTTAATTAACAACAGACTGAATCGCTGAAGGAATACCACTATGATATACTACTACTTGGCCTACTTTTGTCTAGCTCGCAACTACAGGGTATATGCAGTGCGTATATCGCTGATCGCTGGCATGTGGCATGCGGATATAACAATGAGGAGATGCAAATGGGTCGCGGTGCCCTGAGGGATGTTGTTGGTCGGTTACAGCGCCAGCTCCAGCTCCATGGCCATCTATGGCAACTGCTTAGCTGCTAGTTGGCCAATTAGTGCTGGCTTTGGCTTATTGCGTACAATATGCGCTGTAGTACAACTCGTATGTAATACGTAGAGAGGTATTATCTAGTTTATGTCAAGGCAAATGCAAGTCAGCAATCAATTCTGCTTATTACCTCAACTCTGTGTGTGTGTGTGTGTGTGTGTGGCACTTGCTAGCAAGTGGCAGAGTACATGCTGCACATCCCCTTCCATTGTGCTGCCTGCCTGTTGTGGCACAAGTGCCGAGCTGTGACACTCCTGATATGGTAACTGCAAGCAACGCCATTTAAGGGTCGTTTGTGTCAACAATAACAAACAGCAAACCATTTCACGCACACACACACACACACACACCCATACACTCACGCACTCACACACTCACAAAACGTAACATACTTTTAAGCGCTACGCTCTTGCTTTTAATTAGCACAAAAAGCTTTTGCGCTCTCGCAAAGCTCAAAGCGCTGCCAGGGTTGCGACCTTTGCTTTATCCACAAGCTATCGATTAATAACTGTTATCGATAGTTTGTTACATAAGACAAATTTGAGAGTTGCATACATTTTCTAAACAAAAAATACAAAATGTTTTAAAGAAAGAAATTTATGTTGAAGTTTCACATAATAAAATGTTGATATTTGAAAGAAAAATATAAGAAAAATACATTGTCTAAACAACCAGAAACTTTTCTTAAAAATACAAAGTGTTTTAGGTAAAGAAATACTACAATACAATATGTGTGTATAATTTTCACATAATTAAATATTAATATTTGAATAATATTAATAAGAAAGAGAAATTTAAGTATTGAATACATTTTCTAAACAAGCAAAAACTTTGCTTAAAAATATAAAATATTTTGATTAAAGAAATTATATAGAAATATGTTTGACTTCCATATAATAAACTATTATTTATTGAATAATATTTGAATATTTGAATAATATTAATAAAAAAAATTAAGCCCAATGAATTTGCAATACTTTCCCTTGAAAACCACATGCTCTTCATTTTATTTGGTGATAATTTTCAATAATGAAGACATCAATAAGAAACTGTAATTCCATAAATTGCATATTTCCCTTCGAAAAATTAATATTTCTAAAATTATTTTATTAAAATGTTAAATAAATAAAATAGTAGATATTGCAATCCCCAGCTTCTAATTAATTTATTTATCATAATAAATAAATGCTTAAAAATGGGTTGTTTTGTTTGTTCACCTATGTAAATATTCTATAAATGCAATTTAATTTGAGACGCACAAATGTTAGCCTCCATAATATGATGTTAAATTTAAATTGTTAAATTTAAATGTTTTATTTTAAATACACATATTTTTTAAATTTAAAAACCGTCTGCCTATCGATAGCTATCGATTGCAGCAAAAGCTCGCTGCAGGGTTGCCAGTCCTCATAGCAAAAAGCTTTTGTCTGTGCTTTCCTAAGCAGTGTCACAGCTGCCCTATCCTAGCTACACCCCCCCCCAGCTCAGTCAGCAGCCCCCTTGCCCACACACTAGAAGCGCATCGTTTTTGGCATTTTGCGTGGGCAAAAACTTTTTTTTTTTTTTTTTTTATCTACTGCCCACATTTTGGCGGCCGGCATTTACCGTTGCCGGTTTTGCGACTAAATATAGCAGCAGTGTGTAGCTGATGCTGATGCTGCATACACACTTTTCAGCTACACATATATAGAAATATATATGTATGTGTATATGTATGTGGATACAGTTGGAAAGACATTTACATGAACTGTACCTGTCCTGCCGCATCCTGCTAAATGCGTCGTGTGTTAAAATTAGCCAATGGCCAAACTCGTGGACTGTGTGGGCGCCACAAAAGGTAAAGCTTGCTTTATTTTTTATTTTATCATTCTATCATTTTCTCATTTTCTTCTGCTCGTTTTACCATCAATTTCCATTTTAATTTTGCGCAGTGAAAATAAGAATAGAAAAGGCGGAAATCATCACACTGCCCTGGCATCCCTTGCAACACCTTTTTTTGCTGTTTGCAGCAGCAGCAGCTTAAGAAAAAGATACTTTTGATACTTTTGCAAATAAAGCAGGCCAGCAACCCCCTTGGCACTTGCTCTACAGAGTCGCCTTTTCACACCCTCGAACAAAAGATGGCAGACGACAACGACAGGCAGCAGGAAGAAGCAAAGAAAACTGCAACAGTAAATTTGATAAGGCACACACACACACACACACGCACACGCACAGACGACGCATTACCTTAACGAGCGAGGGAGGGCTGCAAAGTAAGGGGCGCTTTGACTTAAACAATTATCCTTTCAGTATTTGAAAGTCAATGGCGCTTCAAGGCTTAGCCAGAGATGATGATTACTTGGAGCTTGAATAAAGTCAGTATATAATTGTATTATATATATAGTAGATATTTACATATATATATTCCAATAAGAACTGAGTAATTGCACAATCCAAAAGCAATTTTGTTAACAATTAAAAGCTGCAGTGAAATAGTCGACATATTCCCTTTTTAGAGCTTCCAGACTTAGTCAAGGATTATTAACTATTTAGATCTTGAATAAAGGCAGCATATAATTGTATTATATATATAAATATACATATATATATTCCAAAAAGAATGACTAAGTAATAACACAAGCTCAATGCGGCTTAGTTAACAATTAATACTTATAGTTAATTTATGCGCTTCTAAGAGCAAAGAGCCAGCTAAACTTGCTTCCCATCTATGCTACATTTGAATCGCAAGACTCGAGAGTTTAATTCTAAATAACAACAAAATGTAAGATGTTGTAAATAAATTAATATTTAAAATACAGTGACTGCTTCTGTAAGTGATGAAGAAGCAAAATTAAAGTCATATTCTAAATTAAAATATTTAAAACGTCTAAAATGTAAAGAGGCATTTCACAATTTTAATCTTAACAAATTAGTCAAGAAACATTTTCAACTGGCAATCAATTAAATTATTGATAAAGCCGTAGCTACATATATTATTAATTTCTAGTAATCTTGTATACATTTAGATAAGCATTGTAAAATAACTAAAGTGCAATAAGAAGATAATAAGAAGTATTTTAGAAAATGAACGCTTAAAGTAAATTTAACGCAGACTATTATTAATTGTCTAATCGCACTTTAAGTGCCACAATATTGTCTCAACATTTATTTGCATTTGTTCCTTTCATTTTGTTCAACTTAATCAACTGTTGCAAAAGATTTAAGGAAGCCCCGAGGGCTTCAACTTGTCTGCTACAACTTTTGCTTATTCAAAGCATAAAGAATATATATACGACATATAGAGACTACAGTTTATCTTGAAACTTCATTTCCTTTGCAGTCTTTGCAGTTTCGCAGCTTTTTATCTTAGGGCAAGGAGCATTCCGCGAACAGATTTCAAGGCGCAATGCCCAAAGCCCATAACGGACTAAGCCTTTGTAGCTGTCGACTCTAAAGACTGGCTTCTAATAGGCTTAACGTGTTGAACCCCTTTTGGCAGAGAGCTCCAGTCTCTCTGCTGCTGCTGCTGGAAAGCGCATTAGCTGGCGGAAAAATGTGTTTGAAAAAAAAACAAAACAATATATATATATATATTTGCAGCTTAAGGGCAAAAACAAAGTAGACGACGTGTTGCAATGGGAAACCAAGAGCGAACAACACGACGCGTGACTGATAACAAATTGTGGTGCTTATGCAGCAACATTCGGGCAGACAGACGGCCGTCTGGCCGGCCGGCCGGCATGGTTACCGCCAACACAATGGATGTGGATGTGGATGTGGCTGTGGTTGGGACCAGGATATGCTCGTATAGCAGGTACACACTGTACATATCTGCAACTGGGTGGCAGGCAAAGCTACGTGACACGCATGCCAAACGCAGCAAAAAATCAATACAAAGTGGGAAAGAGAGAGAGATAGCTTGTGGAAACTCCATCTGGGCAGAGCAAAGCGCTTCTTCTGTCAATTGAGTGGCCGGAAAAAGAAATTTGATTGATTTCAATTTGTGGCTTGACCCGTTTTTTTTCTCTCTTACAACGGAAGGCTTATAAATGCTTAATGACCACAGATAAAGTCAGTCGGGCAGTCGTGCATTATTAATAATGCGACACGAGACTTGTGCCATCAAATCGATTTATTGACATTACAGGCCATCAATTAGCTAATAAAAGCAGCCAAATAAATGTAGTTAATCAACAAACTCTACTAGTCGAAAAAGTCGCAACAGGAAATGCAAAAAGATTGCAACTTACAGGGTCAGCCCGGCGGGTTGAGTAAACAAAACGAGTTCATTGAATCTAATGAAAGACTTTGGCATTAATAAACCACAATCATCATCAACTTGCTGCACCAAAAATCGACCTAATTCCATGTTTTTGCACGCCAATGCAAATGTATCTTGTATCTCGTGTGTTTGTATCTTTGTCTAGCTTTGTCTATCTTTGTGTTGCTTTGCATCTCTCTCGTAGCCGCATCTGGCTAGTCTTTCCAAGAACGCGTGCCAATTGTACGGCAATTACATTTATATGCAATTAGCTGGCCGTCTAGGAAGGATGATGCGCCAGCCTCAGTTTGCTCTGCTCGCATTGGCATCGTTAGTTTACCAGACCTCACCTCTGTTTACATTGGCCGCATTTTGCCGCATTTTGCTCACAAAAAGAGCGACAACCTAACCGTGTTTACTTTAGCCAAAAGTTCACTGCGATTTTGCAAAATGGGCAAAAGCATCAAGGCAAGTGTGTGGCGGCAGTTTATTGACCCTCAAATATTGCTTGATGACAAGATTGAATAGACCAGACGTTGTTGTGTAAACTAACCTCAATTGCCACAAATACCAAGCACAAAATACCCTGTAATCTAAGTGTATAATGTTTGTTTTAGTTGCTTTACTTCGCAAAGAATTAATACTATTTTAAATACATTTCAATCTGTCTGAATTGAACTCAATTAAATTTAATGTCTTGCTTTAGCCTCGTTATGTAATCAACAATATCTATAAAGAGCCAAATCTGTACACATTCTATTACTAGTATTTATTAGTTATACCTATTTATTATTTTGTGGAATTTAAATATATACAATCAAAGTGATGGCTTTGTAAACATATTGCTTCTCTATTTATTATTTCCTTTCACTTTAAGCACCTTTACAAATGTGCTACAGCGCATTGCCAAGTCGAGCACACTCCAATGTACTTGGCTGGCTCGTATTATGCCAAGTGTATTTTCGCACGACTTTAAAATGCATGACCGGAAACGTGTTGGCCACAAAATGGCGGTTCGGTGCGCGCATGTCTCTCCAGGTCCAGGTCCTGGCCTGGCCTGGTTTGGATCTGTCCTGGCCTGAGCCTAGGCCTGGGCCTGGGCCTGGGCCTGGGCAATGCTAATACTCGTCGGAGTCGTGCCATTCGAAATGCAATTCATTGAGTATAAAAGCGCAGGTCAGGGATGGCCGAAAAAAGATTATACTTTTTTATTATGCATGTTGCTTGTGCAGCACACACACACACACACACACACACACATACAGTGAAATTACGTGCTGTGTGTGCCAGTTAAAGTTGGCTGGCAAACGAAGCGTGCAGCTTTGGGCAGCCCCCGAAGTCAGCGCCAAGGGCTGCAGGAGTTGCGAGGATGGCAAATAGCAGCCAATGCAGCGGTTGCATGCCACATTGTGTATACGTATGCGGCAAGTACAGTAAAGATTGCCACACTCTAACATACAGCAGTGCCACAGACATCTTTTATACATTGGCTACTAAATCAAATGACAGCCATAAGAAAAGGCAAAACTGACTTTTAAATGTAAGCTAAGAACCAATTAACTAAATAGTTAACATATTAAAATAAAACTAAGCATAAATCAAAGGAATAATTGACAGCAACTAGCAGAGACTGCAAAGCGACTTGGCATCCAAGCAAATTGGCCAAATATAGATAATTAAAAAGAAACAAATTAAGTAGGAAATAGAAAAGTAGGAAAACAAAATATAAAAATAGGAAAATAGATAGAAAAAAAACAGGAAACAGAGGAATAAATAAAACTAAGAAAATAAATAATTTAAATTAAGAGAAAAAATAAATGAAAATATATAAATAAAACTAAGAAAATAAATACATAAAATAAAATAAAAATAACTATTTTTAATCAAAAAAATAAATCAATAAAAATGTAAAAATAGAAATAAGAAAAAAAATAAATAAAATAAAAAATTAATAAATAAAAATTCCAAATTAAGAATGAGAAAATAAATTATCATAAATATGAAAAAAGGTATAGGAAAATAAATAAATAAATAAAATAAGAAACTAATAAATAAAAATACCAAACTACTAAACAAAATGGCAAGTAAATACATAAATAAAAATACCAAATATAAAAATTAGCAAAAAATAAATAAAAATGGCAATTAAATAAATAAAAATACCAAATAAATACAGACAAATACCAAATTAAAAAATGAAAATACCAAATAAATTAAAAATAAGAAAATAAATAAATAAAAATGTGAAAACATAAAGAAAATTACGAGAAAAAATAAACTAAAAATAATATACGTATATAATAATAATAAATTAAAAAATGAAATAAAACTAAGAAAACAAATAAATAAAATAAGAAACCAGTTATAAACAAGAAAGACAGCTAAAGAAATGCAAACGGCGACTCTCTTACTGCATTGTCGCTCACAGCGAGTGCACACTGTAGTTGCAGGCTAACTGCTGCTTAATATTGATGCAGTTTATCGTAGGTCATAGAACTTTGCCAAGTTTTCTGTCTCTCTCTCTCTCTCTCTACATGCTTTTTGCAGTAGAATAGTGGAAAATGCCAAGAGACGAAAAACTACTCTAGCAAATCCTCGTCCTCATCCTCATCCTCGCCAGCCATGACTGACTGGCAAGCCCAGACGGCTAGAGGACCTTCTATATATATATATATATATATAAAGCATATATAACTATTTTATTTTCCTACTGCTTTGGCTCAACTTCAATAGCAATTTTGGGCAAAAGAAAAGTTCGAGCGCACAATTTGATTGCAATTTGTCTGGAAGTTTTGTCAATGTGTGTGTGCATGTGTTTGATTTATAGTAGAAGTAGAAAGTTCAATGGTTTTTTATGCAACATATTTGTAATCTACGAGTATTGCACATTTGTTGCACTCACCTCCTGTATCGTGTTCTCTGGCTTTTTGGTTGACATATTGAGGAAACGCTCCTGCGACTGACAGAACTTCTCTGTCTTTTTATCAAACTTCTTTTTATTCTCCTTAACGCCGCCAATTTGTTTCTTGCGAAAATCCTCCAGCGATTCAATAATATGCTTATCGGCAAGCGTAAGCTAAGGCAAACAATTATTTGTATTTAATAAAGTATTTACATATGTTTAATATTGTTTAATTACTCACCATCTTCTCGCGTTCATCCTCTATGGTGCCAATGATGGCACCGAAGCGTTTTAGGCTCTCACAGATGACGTTTTCATCGTCGGTTTGAGCGGTGCCAATGCACTCAAAGTTGAAATCATTTAGCAGAATGGCCAACTGTTTCATGCGTGTGGAAAGCACTGCAAAAGAGATGGCAGGGGATATGTTAGTTAGCCAAATTCGTAATACTTGTGATATAAAATATATGCATATGGTAATATACAACTTTTTTAAAGTATTATTATTATTATATGCCAGTGTTTGCAATTATTATAATAGACTACCTCCTTACTAATTTCTTATATTGTTTCTTATATACTAATATCCTTTATTGTTTCGACATTATTATAACAGACTACCACTTTACTAATTTCTTATATTATTACTTATTCCTCATATACTAATATCCAATATTAATATACTACCTCCTACCTTATTTCTCTTATCAGAATGTGTCGATTTAAACACACTTATATCCTCTATGCTTTTGCTATTACTAGACTACACCTTTATTTATTTCCTTATTTATAAATGCGGTAATATAAATGTACAATTGTTTCCTCAAGGCAATATTTTCCCTATAATAGTTTACCTCTTTATTTATTTACTATATATAAATTACCTAATTTCAACTACCTCCTTATTTACTTCCATCATATAAATGTGCCAATAGATATATAAATATATTAATAGATATATTAATATTCTATATTAATATTCTATATTATTATAATAAGCTATCTCCTAATTACTGCTGTGCAATCTACTCCTACTTTTCCGCACACTTTCCCCTCTTTGACACCTGATCCTTTCAGTTTAAAAATTGCAACATTTTATTGTTGACTTCCATCATTAAGGCGTCTTTGATGTGTGCAAATCTGCGGCATGTTAGCTTTAAGCTGCTCCTTATAGCTTCATTGCTCGCCCAAGATTAGCATCCATCCATTTGTATTGCTGTTGATTATTTGCTAACAACTTTCACTTTGATTAGAATTAATAACTAAAGCTGCGATTGCTTGTAATTATTAATCCTCTCTTATTTTGAAAGGATCTCCACACAAGGTGCAATTAAAGCCATCTTAGAATAGAGTTGGGCAATTAAAGAAGTTAATAAGTCCCCCCCCTTTCCCCCTACTAGCAATAGACTAATCCATAACTGCAGCAATGTTATGTTATGATGAGCATAGCATTTTTAATGGCTTGTCTTTTGATTGAAAAGCATAAAATGAAAAAAGAAGAAAGAAGAAAGGCTTAATAAGCCATAAAACCGAAAAAGAGTGGGCTGTTCAGTTAAGAATAGCTGCTGGTTTTGACTCTTTGTTGTTGTTGTTGTTGTTGTTGTTGTTGTTTTCTCCTCCATGTCTTTCTCCTCTTCGCTCTCTGTAAATCTATCGCATCTTTGAAACTTCTAAACTTTCTTATACCAATTCGTTTTCTGGCCGATTTGTAGGTGAAAGTTTTATCGTTCGACGATAAAAAACAATAAACAATTTCATGCATTATTCATAAGCATTTAAATATGCTATATATACTATATATTAGAATATGTTTGATATGAGCATTATGCTCAAGTTTGATGATCGATTTCACATAATAAACTCAGCCTGCCATTGGCATTGCATTATCGTGTAAATCAATTCAAGGTCATTGAGAATTACAACTGTAAATATACACAATTCATTGTTAACCGCAAAAAAGCAACAACAACAACAATTACATGTCTATCTAAAAGTAACAGTTGGCAGCTCTCTAATTTGTTGTTGTGCTTGATTTATATAGTTTTTTTTATTTATTTTGTGTTTTTTTTTGTTTTTTTTTGTTTTTTTGTGGTTCGCTCAGTGAAGCGTAGCTTTTGTCATGCTCTTTAGACAAATGTTATATAGCAGCTAGAGTCGACATTTATGGCATATATATGAGTGTATATATGTATGTATATATAATCGCACTTATAGCTAGAAAGGCAGCCAGACTCGACGACAGTTAGAAAGTACAAATAGAGCGCAGATTTTGCCAGATAAACAACAACTTGGCTTATTTGTTTAGTAGGAGCTGCATTCTTTTTTTTACTTATGATAAATTGAGAGAAATTAGGTTTAATTATTCGCGATTGATTAACGCACTTAAATTGTGTAGATTCTTTAGGTTTTTTAAGATATGACTACTGCAGATTAATACAAAAAATATTGATTGAAATTCTCATTAAAATTGTGCTAAATAAATAGATGATACATATATATTAATATTGTAGATAAATTGAGAGAAATTAGCTATAATTATTATTGATTGAATATTGCATTTGGAATTGTTTTTAAGATATGAAAATATGAATAAATTGGCAGAACTCGTGTTTAATTATAATTAAAATAATGTGTTTAAATCAAATTAATGCTTATTAATATTGTGTAGTAGAAATAGATACTTTAAATTAAAGAGTATGAATTGTTTATTGCATATAAATTGAGAGAAATTATGCTCATTTATTATGGATTGACTATTGCATTTAAATTGTCTAAATTCATTCATTTTTTTGAGATATGAATACTGTAGATAAATACAAAAAATATAGATGGAAATTCCTATTAAAATTGTGTACAACAAATTGATAGTAGATACTTATTAAAACTGCAGACGAATTGAGAGAAATAAAGTTGAATTATACAAAAAATATCTATTAAAATTTTCATTCAAATAGCTGCTTTCAATTAAAGATTATGTAAACTTTATTATGTTTAGATAAATTATTATTGCATATTAATTAAGAGTGTGCAACAAAATGGATGTTTTTAATTAATTTTAGTAGCTGAATTAATTTTGCATAAATCTGCAATGATTTAAAGTAGAATTATGCAGATTGTAGACAACAAAACAATTTTGGCTTTTATGAGTCAGAATTCGAATTTGCTACTTTTACACAGTCAGTGGCGATTGGCGATTACTCAGAATTGGTTACGATCTGAATATATAAATACATACACGTATATACTAATTTGTTGGTAACGAATTTCGTAAGTCAAAACCATTTGATGATACGTTAATTATTCATTTCACATGCGTACGCTAAATGACTATTCGATTTATAAGCATTGTAAAATGTGCTTAATGTTTGAAACTTTTGAGAAGAGCATTCTATGGATTGAGCATACTTCTAATGGGTTACATTTTGTGTCATGATTGCATGTTTACAAAGATTAATTAATTGCTAATCTAGCCTCTCGCTCTCGCTCTCGCCCTGGCTCTCGCTCTCTGTCTTGCTGGCCAATTGATTGTTGCTGTCTTGGCATTTTAAATTCCAGGCACCAAAGCAAAGAGCAAAGAAGCCCAAAACTCAAGCTCAAACTTTTAAATGGGTCAGACACACACACACACATACATATATATATATATATATGTATGTCTATGTGTGTGTGTCGAGCCTTCAGTTGGCATCCAGATTTTAGCATACGCAACAGCATCCCAAAGAATCTTTGGCAACTCACAAAAAAAGAACAAACGAAATGTGGAAAGCTCGACTCTTATATACCCTGTGTGCCATAAATTGCAGCTCTAATGACGTCATAAAGTTAATTATTCAAGTCAACTTTTATCGATGATAGTTTCTTAAACACACTTAAATCGATAAGTGGCAAAAGCAATTGCAAGTCATCGATTTCCGTTTTTATCTTGTGCTTAATTTTAGTAGAATTATAGCCTCTGGTTTAAACAATGGCAACAAACCGATCTGAGAGAGAGCTATATTATCTAGTTGTCAAGCTGTCGACAAAGCGTCGTGTACTAACAACAAAGTCATCAAGTTGTCAACTTATCCAGACGTTGCTCAAGTCATCAATTTGCTTTTAGCTACAAGCTAATCCGCTTGCGACCAAGTTAAGCTTTTGTGTAACTGTCTGATATACTGCGATCATTATATGATCGTACATATGCATGCTGAGACAGTTAAAAGTAGCTGTCTGGTACAGTAGGATAATGCAAGATATATTTCAATTATGCACCAGTAAATATGACATATTTAATCAATATGTTTGTAAAATTACATTCTTAAGTAGCTTAAGCTTTTTAACAATATAATTACACAAATATGTTTATTAAATATGACTACAATTTTTGCATTTGTTATAATTATTTATATCGATAAATGCTACATATTAAAATATGGCAAAGTTTATCGATTTTAATTAAATAAAAACACAATATATAGATAAATAGACAGTTTAATAAATTCTATTTTTAGTTTGACTAAATAATATATAAACAAATTATTTTATTTTATAATATAAAATAAAAATATATAATAAACAAAAAAAAAATAATAAAGACGAAATGAAAAAAATTAATTAATTAAAAAAATAATAAATAAATATAAAAAAAAATATAAATAAAACGCTAAATAAAACACTAAATAAAAAAATAAATAAATACTAAATAAAAATACTACATACATACTAAATAAAATACTAAATAAAAATACTAAATAAAATACTAAATAAAAATAGTAAATAAAATACTAAATAAAAGTACTAAATAAAAATACTAAATAAAAACACTAAAATAAAACATAATAAACAAAAAATAACTAAATATTTAATTATTTTTAAAATAAGAAGAAACAACTGACCTTTGGAACAAATAGATTACAAATAAAATATAAAAACGGAATTAGTGAAAATAAATGAATTGAAAGAAATACTTTATAGAATATGTAAATGTACAATAAATAAAGCGAGCAAAGTTGCTAACAAAAGTAGCAATATTAAGGTACATAATTCATGTATATGTTCATATACATGTTCATATTTCTAAACTTTAGATATATTTATATCGCAATACATAAATATACAATAAATTGAGAATATTAAAGACTGCTTCAATGGAATGTAAAGTAACCCAATGCGCTGGCCTGCTACACAGGGTATGCAGTTGCAAAGAACTCGTCGAAGAAATCAGTTTGCAGCCCCTCAGTCGCTGTCGACGTCGCAGTCGCAGTCGCAGCCGCAGTCGACGTCGCTCAACCTCTGCAATTGCGCTTGCGCAGCTGCCGCATTGCTCTTGGTGTTTTTTGTTGGTTGTTTTGTTTTGTTTTCATGTTGGCGTTGTGTCTGCTGTGTCTCTTGTGTGTTATTTGTTATTGTTGTTGTTGTTTCTCTTTTTTTGGCATGGTACAAATCTTTCGACATGGCTAAGGTCATTTCTCTTATTTTGGCCTACATTTCGCTTACATTTTTTGTTGCCTCTTTTTTCGGTTTTGGGATGCACGCTTTTGGCTTGCCAGCAACAACAACAACAGCAACAACAACAACAACCAACAAATTGGCTCTGTTCATTTATGGAAGTTTTATGACATCAGACAGAGTGTGGTACATGGATGGATGAGCCGGCTGCCTGACTGCCTGGCTTCTATCTACCTCTTCATCTCTCTCTTTCTCCCTCTCTCTTTTACTCCACCTTTTCGGCACTGCTCCCTCCTCTGCAACTGTGGCTGTGCAAAACTGTTGCCAGGTTCTGGCTGGCGGTCGTTGATTAATTGCATAATTTCAGTTTAAATTACACAAATCACAAAGCGAAATTATTATTTATTTAAAACACACGCCCATCTAGTAAATGCAATTTGCTTCTCTCCCAAATACCCTGTAGGCAATGGTAAAAATAAAAGCACTCCGCGTGGCAGAGGCAATAAGTAGTAGTAACAAATTGCATGCAGTTGATTAACAACAAGGGAGTAAACTACTGGGCGAGTATGCTCGACTGTGTAATACCCGCTACCCATTTAAGCAATACATATTAAGGGAGAGCCTCAAATGAAATAAATTTACACAAAGCGAATAACAAAAATATACCAAAAGCATACTAAATATTTAATACAAGTATATTCAAAATATACCAAAAGTATACTAACTATTTAATACAAAAATTATACAAAATATACCAAAAGTATACTAACTATTTAATAAAAGAATGTACAAAATATACCAAAAGTATACTAGTTAGTAATAAAATAATATATTTAAAATATACCAAAAGTATACTAACTATTTAATAAAAGTATATTTTTAAAATATACCAAAAGTATACTAAACATGTACAAAAGGTATATTAAAAATATACCAAAAATACACATAAATTATACCACAACTCCAACGAACATAAGCTGATAAAGTACTAAAAATATACCAAAGCTATGCTGGAAATGTGCTTAAAATGCACCAAAATAACGTCAAAATTATACTAAATATATGTCTAAGGTATTATAAAAATATACCAACAATATACCCAAATATACCTCATTTAATTATTGATCAACTATAAAAACAAGAAAACTGCCAAAATAAAGTAATATCGAAAATACGCTTTCAAGTGTACAGGGTATTTGTTAAACGAGCACACTTAACTTTAATGACACTTCCTTGATTTTATGTTTTTATTGTCCCTCCATTAATTTCAGCACATTTATTAAACACACACACACTCAAATCGTGTCTGATCAGTGAAGATTTTCGTTGGTCAGAAAGAGACAGAGAGAGCAGTGTAATAAGAGTCGTATTCGTTTTTGTATATTTAGTAATAATCAAACATTGCAAATCGATTAGACGAGCTATCAACAATCAACGTAATTGTTATCGATCCCCTCACATATCAACAATATTTAATTAAGCATTTAGCTGACGCAACAGCAACAAAGCAATTAACTGTGCACAAAACACATACATAAATACAATATATGTTTAGCTATACTCCCCGTCACACTTGTTCACTGCACTTCCAGGGTATTTTACGAGCATATTACACTTGTTATCGCCACACAGCAATTAGAGACACTTATTTAGTGTCTATTTGCGATTAAGTCTCGCAAGTATCGATAGCAAAAGCAATCGCAATGTGATGACTAATCCAATCTATTTATACGACCCAGTTATCCTATATGAATATAATATATACTTTTATATTATTAAGGAAGTTTCGTTAAAATTAGGTGTGCTCGTTTAACAAATACCCTGTACACTTGAAAGCGTATTTTCGATATCATTTTATTTTTTCAGTTGTCTTGTTTTTATAGTTGATCAATAATTAAATCAATTAAATGTGGTATATTTGGGTATATTGTTGGTATATTTTTATAATACCCTTTATTTACATATATATAAGAGGACAGCTGCTTAACAAGGCCATGACTATGACTTAGTTTAAGAGTTGATATTGGAAAAATTAAATAATCAGCTGATTTTCTTATTTTACATTAAACTGACTTATAGAAATAAATAAATTGTTTGGTTTTGGATTTTAATAAAAAAAAAGCAAATTCAAAGTTATTATTCATTAATAAATTACTTGCACTTTTATTTAAGTTTTAATTTAATTTCCATACTATACATTGTAGCTTTTTCTTTGGACTTTACTAAATAAATGAATTATAAATGACTCTGGTTTAATTTTTTTTAATTTATTTGAAATCTATTGATATTTTTCTTTTTCTTAACATCAGCTGTTACTTGCTGAGCTTTAAAAATAAATCAACATTATGAATAACTAAACTATATTGACTATAAATTTATTTACTGAATTATTATAATTTTTTGGTTTAATCAATTTAATTGATTTTTATTTAACCTTTAAATTATATACCTCACTTCAACGACTGCAACTAGCTGTCTTTAATAGTAAAATAAACAACAAGGCTAGCACATTTGAGCTTGTTTCGTATGTTAGTCATAGCTACCCGTTTGAAAGACACTACTGAGTATATTTAAATGTAATTTAATTGTCTTTCTAGCTGGGATTGTGATTGTTGTTGCACATTTGATTACAGTTTGCACTTTGCGTTATGAAACTGATTAATCATCCTATGCTGTTGACTGTCGCTTTGCGTGTGTGTGCATGTGTGTGTGTGTGTGTGTGTGCCAATTACACTCACACCTGTGTGTGCCAATGTGTGTGTAGTTGAGCTAATTGTATTAGTCAAGTGGCGCAGAGCTATCAAAGCTGAAGTTGAAGCTGAAGTTGATGTTTGAGTTGAGTTTGAAGTTGAAGTTGAATTTGCTGCTTGCCTCCCCCTCCCCCCCACCACCCCTTCCCCTACTCCACTCTTCCCTTTGCCACTTTTCTTTGCCTATTTGTTTGTTGATTTTCACTTATTATTATTATTATTGTTTTTTTTTTTTTTGGTTAATTTTTGTTTTTGCCTTGTGCGACTCCTTTGGCTTTTTATTTTTAAATTGCGGCTGCTTAACGCATCGTTGCGTCGTCGTCGTCGTCGTCGTCGTCGTCGTCGTCTGATAAACCGTTAGCCAGCCTCTGCTGCCTCATTTCTGCTCGGCTCTTGCGAAAGTGCAACCCGCCCTCGGGGCCTGAGCCCAACTTTCTGCAACGTCAGCCAAGTCCAACGTCAACCGTCAACCGTCATTGTCATTTGTCAAACGCGGCATTTTATGGAATGCACACACACACACACACACACACACACACTCACATGTGCACGCATACACGCACAGTCATTCGTGTTGCACACAATGCATCATGCAGCAAACGACAACTTCATAAAAGAAGAAAATAACAGAGCAAACCTTAAAAAAACACAACAGCAAAAAAAAACAAAACAGCTTCAAAATTCAAGATGACCGACTAGCTGATGCTCTGCAAAAAAAGCGCCAAAAACATACAGCTAAATGTGACTAATAAATTGACTAATAACTTATACTTGTAATTAATAAATGTAACTAATTAATGCAACTAATAAAAAATAGTTAAATATAACTAATGATAGATAAAATAATTTTATTTATCTATTATTTATTTTTTTTGCATATAAACTTCTAATTTTAATAAATTGAAACGTAATATTATTTTGAATTTCTTTGACGGCTGCTAGTAGTTAAATTAGCTTAAATAAAAAAAAATAAAACAAATAAAAATAAATAAAAAAAATAAATGAAAATAAATCAAATAAAAATAAACAAATATACATAAATAAATATATGTACATAAAATAAATAAAAAAAAATAAATGAAAATAAATCAAATAAAAATAAATAAATATACATAAAATAAATAATAAAAAAAAATAAATGAAAATAAATCAAATAAAAATAAATAAATATACATAAAATAAATAAAAATAAATAACAACTAATAAAAAACATATTGTTAAGTTAAATAAATAAAATAAAGTGTTTCTCTTCATTATTTCCAATATTGCTTTTCTTATCTTTTGTTCGATATGAAATATTATTTATTTATCTAACTGTACTAGCTAAAAAGCTGAAGCTGCTTTTGATAATTATTTAGCATTTTAATTTAGCCAAATATATTTACCATATGTCAATTTTCTACTCAAAGAACATTCATCACTTTCTTATTATATTAAACAAGTGTGCTTTTGTTGTATGTTTTTAGCTCAAATATTAGTTAAGCGACAAAGCCACTTCTTGCCTGTTATACCCTGTGTGGAAGACAGCCCGTCTACAGGGTGTCGCAAACAAGAGCAAAACTGCAATAACTTTAGCGGTACCTTAATGCAAAAAGGGGCGTTGCCGCACTGCCAAAGTGATTATGAAAAATGCACAACACGCGCAACGAGCTGAACACAGCATCAGAAACAACAACAACAACAAGAACAACAACAACAACAACAACAACACCACCACAAACTACACATCAACAACATAAATTAAGTTGAGAATCAAAAGCAAAAAGAACTGTAGAACGGAGGTCAGCAATCCTTTTTGATCGATCCCTTCTCTTTGAATGCAAATAAATGCAAGAATGCAAACGTCAATTCAAATTGCACAACAAATTATTCAAATGATTTCAAGGGCATGATACAAAAGCATCAGTATTTATTTTTAATTCATGAGCATGGCAATATAGTAATCTATAGTATACAATATAATATGGTACATTTATTATAGACACTAAAGAACTTGCTGCTAAAACATTTTTCAATGAATTAACAAAGGCTGCTTGGCAAATTGTTAATGCATTGACAATCAATTTATTTTGGGATATCTATTCAATGTTATGTTTTTAAGCAAATTGTGGATGCATTATTAATGCAATGTTAATGTGTTCCTGATGCATTGTTGTTCAATATATGTTGGCAAAGATTAATAATAATTTTAGATGCATTGTTGAACAATTTGTTTCAGCAAAATGTAGATGAATTGCTAATACATTGTTGCTGCATTGTTAATACATTATTGCTGCATTGTTAATGCATTATTGATCAAATTATGTTTACAAATATTCAATCAATGTTTCAGCAAAATGTAGATGAATTGCTAATACATTGTTGCTGCATTGTTAATGCATTATTGCTGCATTGTTAATGCATTATTGATCAAATTATGTTTGCAAACATTCAATCAATGTTTCAGTAACTTGCAGATGCATTATTAATGTATTATTAATGCATTATTAAAACATTCTAGAGCAATTTATTTTAGCAAATATTAATGCACTGTTTCCGCAAATTCAAATGCCTTATAACTTTGCTGATGCTTCTCTAATAAATTGTTAATACATTAAACATAAATGCAGCATTGTTAGCTTATTAGTTAAAGCATAGATTACGCATTGTTGGTACAGTTATCACGCATTAACTAATGCTGCATTAATAAAAAGAAAATTGATAAATTTGTCAACACATTATAACTTTATTATTTAATGCATTGCGTCGTCACGAATTTGAGATCTTATCAAAAAAAAGCAGCTACTTAACAATGTAAATCAAATCAAATATTTGTGTAGCGTATTTGAGTAGTCTCAAATTGTATTCAGTTGAGTGTTGAGTGTTCAGAGTGTATTCATTTAGTGCTTTTTGAATACAATTGCAAAGCGCACTTTAAGGCTATGAAGTACTCATAATTCTAAGCACACGCCTCGATTTGAAAGCCCACACTCCCCGCACAACAACAACAACAACAACAGCAACAACAACTATAAAAATGACAACAACAAAAGCAACAGCAACAATTGTAAAGTTTCATTGAACTTCTGTTTAAGATATTTCGCTTGAATGTTTCGGCCAAACGAAGACTATCTTTAGATTCCGTTTGCTGGCATCTCTCCGAGTGTGTGTGTGTGTGTGTGCGAGTGTGTGTGTGCGAGTGTGTGTGTGTGTGTGTAAATCACAAGTGCACAACATGTCAAAATAATAAACGAAAATAACTTGTCACTTCTTTGGCTGGGCGCAGAGTGAAAGAGCCGACAGTTAAGACAGTTCAGACAAATGGACAGATAGCCAGATAGATAGATAGATGGTATTGGGCACGAGGGGGAATGCGGGGAGAAGTGCTGGGGTCGGGGCTATGTGTCAGACCCAGCATGATGTCCATATGTCATTGCTCCCGGTATTTAATATGTTGCGTTGTGCCCTCAGTGTTGACGGCGCTTGTAAATTTGTAGCCTACATTTGATTTCTGTTTGTTTGCTCTTTTTATTTATGTTTGTTTTTGTTGTGTCTGCATGTGTGTGTGTGTGTGTGTGTGTTTGATTGACACGTGTAAATTGACACCAAAAAATTAGATAGAATTCAATGTGTCATGCCAGACCCTGAATGGTCAACAAAAAATGAGGGTTATTCGAGATAATACTCAGACACTTGATAAGCAAGCGTTAGCGAGCGTAGCAGGCAGCTTTTGCGCGTTGTTGCAATTGCAGCAGTCGCAACTGTAGCAGGCAGCTACAACTCTCAATAGCTGCATGCTATGCAAATATGCAATAGTGTATGCCAATTGGATTAAGACTACAAAAGTGTTTGCCAATTGGATTCAGACTACAATTGTTTTAATAAATAAATTAACCTTACACTTGACTGCCAGCAGCAGCTGCCAATCAAATTATCATTATTATTATTAAAAAAAAACACAATTATAATTATAATTCTAATTTCACATTGCCAGCTTTTTTTCCCCCAACATTTTTTGATAATTATCATTAAGTTAGAGCACTAACGAATCAACGGTTCTTTTGTAATCTACTTACATTAGCGGTAATTTTTTTCAATTCTTTTTTTTCGGGTTCATCGGACAATTTACTCTGTGCTCTGTCTCGCTCTCTCTCGCTGTATGCTGCATGTGTTACATTACATTATCTATCTTAGAGTGCAGCCAAATTTAATGAACTTTTCATTTTGCTACTGCAGCAGCTGCTGTTTTTTTTTTCTCTTTTTTTTTTAAGAACTTTTAATTGGATTTACCTATTAAGCGTCAAGCGCCGCGCACAACCCGCTTACAATTGATGAAAATTGTTAAGCTCTGCTCTAATTGGTTTCGGCTACCTCTATTCCATACCATACCATACCATACCATACCATACCATACCATTCCATTCCAGGCCAAGCATAAGCAAAAGCCATCCAAGGGGTTGGGGATGCTATGGACTCGTTTATAGGGTACCGCAGGCATAGCTAATTAGGCGTAATTAAGTACGGCACGATGTTGTTGTTGCCAACCGACAAAGGCCAAGCCAAGCCAAAAAAACAGAGACAGCGTCAGAGAGAGAGAGAGAGAGAGAGAGAGAGAGAGAAGGCGGAAAAACACAACGAAACATGCAGTTGAGGATCTAATTGAAAGATAGCGACTAGAGATTCTAAATTGGCCATTAGAAAAGCGCATAGTTGGCTGGTCAAAGAGCAAGGCACGCTTGCCACAAAGCCAGGCATTCCAGCAGCCAATTTGTTTGCAGCGTTTTATTATTAACTTTAGGCTCTGCAACTGTATTCATTTTTCCATCAATTGTTTTTGTAATTTCTACATTGATAACTTCTTCAATTTCCAATTAGAAATATTTACACTTATTAGCAAATTGTTGTGGCATTTTATTATATCTTGATTTTCGTTCTCTTTTATTATTGCAATTAAATAATTATTCTTTGTTTTACAATTTGATGCTACAAACTTTATTTATTATAAATTTTGTTGTGTTATTTTATTATTTATTTTATGCAATTCAACTGTGAAAGATTTTTAAATCAATCAATATCTCGACGTCTAAAAGTTATGCAAAAATAAACTATTTAATTTTACTTTTTCATTCATTTTCTTTTACTTCAAATATTAAAATTGTTGTAGTGGCATTTTAATAATTTTTTAAGCAATTCAACTGAATACATTTTAAAATTAATCAATTTTGTAGACTTTGTTTTCTGTTCAACTTTTTTTTTATTTATCAAATTGTCTCTTATTTTCTAGCCTTTATTTTATGTCAAAGTATTTTCAATTAATTATATCCTTTAAATTGCATTTATAAGCAATTTATATGTTTAAGTTTTGTCTCTGTAAAGTCGTATTACAAATTGAATTATTGAATACCCTACAGTTCCTAAAGCAGCGATCGTTCAACTATATACTAAATACTACATATTCAAATATATGTGTTAAATGATGCTAGAACTAAACGTTTCGCAGTGAAAAGATCAAAGAGAATATGTTATAAAAATCAAATTTCTTTGATTAGACCCATAAATCATTAGCAACTTGGGGGACTTGCTAATGGAAATTATGATATGCTGATTATGTAAGCGAGAGAGAGAGAGAGAGAGCGAGAGACATGACGTCAGAGCATATATAATTACAAAAGAGCAAAGAAGTGGACGATGCTTTAGCTGATTGGTAACCAAATCGAGCACAATCATATATGTATATATATAAATATATATATATATTGATATCTATATAATCTCGTGTGTATTGTGGCTATGTTCGGTTCGATGGGGCGTATACGTGTTATTTATTGGTTCCGGATAAATACATTGCTCGACTTGGCGGCTACTTAATTTTTGTAATTGCCATGCACTCCTCAATGACGCCAGCAGCGACGCCAGCAGCGACTGCGACTGCGACTGCGACGTAGGCAGAGCTGCCCACGGCAAGAAGTAAAGTAGAAGAAGAAAAGACGCTTGTTGTTGTTGTTCCACTTTCTGTTCCGTTTGCCGGCATCTCGTCATCAGTGTCAGACTTACTGACAGCCCAGAGCGAAAGAGACAGAGACAGTAAGTTAGAGCGAGAAGTCAGCGCTGTCATTGACTGTCAACTGCTGACAGCAGCCAGCCAGAGCACCCATTGTACCATACCCTAAATAAGGGCAGGATTACCACAGTGCAAATACTTCTCTATACAAATACTCTTTCCACACAGAGAGTACTTCATTTAGTTGCCCATTTTGAGAATTATTAAACAGGCTAGTGCATAAGAAAGCAGACCTGAATTTGACAAGAACTTACGATTAAATACCATAAGTAATTATTAATAAATTATCATTAAATAATAAATAAGTAAATGTAATACTAGAGAAGTAAATAAAAAACAGATAATAAATAAATAAATAATAAATAGATAAAAAAAAAATAAATAAATAAATAATAAATAGCCAACAATAAAATAATAAATAACTAACAATAAAATAATAAATAAAAAAAAATTATTAAATAATAAATAATTAATAAATAACTAATAATAAAATAATAAACAAAAAAATAAATAAATAAATATATAATAAATAACTAACAATAAAATAACAATGAATTAATAAAAAAATAAATAAATAATTAATTAATAATAAAAAAATAAATCAACAATGAATAAATAAATCGCAACTAAATAGAAAATAATAATCAATAAATAAACTTTGAAAGAGTTAAACAAAAGGCAGTAAGTAAATATTAAAAATAATCAGTAATAAATAAAAGAAAAATCAATAATAAATAGAAGAAAAATCAATAATAAATAAAAGAAAAATAAATAATAAATATATATTAAGTAAATAGTAAATAATGTATCAAAAATTAACTAAGACCGCGATTAATTTTCTACAAAGTCAATGCATTATATTAATTATTGCGACTATTTATTATAACATTTATTCAAAGAACAGCGCTGCACAATTAATATTAATTGTAATTAAGAAGTAAAGAAGAAAACAAAAGCTGAGATGAAAAACTGGCCAAAAGTTGAAAAATATTCAATTGAAAAAAAGACTTTAAGCCAAATGTGATTAAATGAATTGACTTGTGGCTGATAAAGTGCAGAGCATGAACTTTGACATGCAGAATTGAACCACAGAGCTTCCTATGACAATATTTAATAATAGCAAAAGTTCATAATGAGCAACAATAAGAAGAACGACAATAAGACTATGAACTTGCCTTGGATTGAGCAAAGTGTTTGGCCCTTTTATTATTTTGCCAAATGAACATTGCGGTTTTCTATTGTAAGAGCATTAAGAGTTCGACAAGTTCAGTAGTGTTTTATTTGTATTTGTAGAGCATTTGTTATTAGCTTTTGAACTGCAAGTACTACTAAGTATTATAATATTGCCGGTTTCCGTTACATGAATGGAATTGGAAATGAAAGAGAAGAGTGAAGAAGATGATGTTGCAAGGGCAGGAGAAATTAAATATTATATATGCAGCAAAGTTGATTGGGGGCAGACAACGACAACGTTGACTGTTGATGATGATGATGATGAAATGAGGATGTCTGTCTTGTTGTTGTTGTTGATGATGATGATGACAAAGTGAAGTGCACTTCTAAATGCTTATATTATGCGACGAGCACTTAGACAGTTGGGCGTAGGTCGAGCACACACCTCTCTCTTGCAGCTCAACTCAATTAAAATGTGTCAGGGGTGGGGGCTTATAAAGGCAGCAGTAGTAAACTGTTGACAATTATGGCAAATAATAGAGTGCGGATTAGGTCATGCATGGCAGGCAGGCAAAATGGCCAACGACTCTAACGGTGAGTTGCCAAAGCAACAGCAACAACAACAGCAACAGCAACATTGACAAACGACAGCAACTGTTGCTGCCAATGACCCAACGATTAACGTTCAACGAACGTACGCAACAACAGTTGCCGCACAGCAGCCATTGACATTGCCACATTGCGTAAAAAGCGGCAGCAGCAGCAACAACAACAACTGCAACTGCAACTGCAACAAGCGAAATCAAGCGTCGCATTGCCTCGAGTTGTGTTTTCATTTTCAGGCGAATGTCAAAGCCAATGCTAAGAGGGGCAAAGAGAGCCAGGGGGGCACAACCATTGAAGCGGCCAGTTGTCTGCCTCCAAATGTGCGCCAATGTGGAAAATCGTTTTCGATTACAAACTGATAACAAAACGGGACTCGCTCTCTCTCTCTCTCTCTCACTCTCTCACTCGCAATATGGGTGTGTGCCACAAGCTACACCTACTGTTGTCAAAACTGGACTGCTCGACAAGTCCAAGTCTGCCTTATAAATATTATATTGTATATATAGCGAGCATATGTTATGCATGGCAAAAATGTTATTGCTTCGAATTGCAAGATGCTGTAACACAGGTGTCATAGCAGGCAGCTTCAATACAATGTTGGCTGTCGAAATTATCAGAGCTAGCAACATTTTTGGCAATGAAAGAGCAACAGCAACTATTGCTTGAACAGCGCATAACAAAGGTACGGCAACAGGTGTCATAGCAGGCAGCTTGGTTTAAATAGATAATTGTTTCAAATGATAAGAACTAGAGCTACCAACACATTAGGCAATCTACTAATTCAAGTGGCTATAACAAAGCTGCCTTAGCAGGTGTCATAGCAGGCAGCTTCGATAAGCATACTGTCCCTTTGTCTGTCCGCTGGCTTAAATAGTCTATTGTCCTAAGTCTAATCAGCACTAAACCTATCAAATGTAAAAACAATGCTCAACAGCGTACAACAAAGGTACTGCAAGTAAGTGTCGTAGCAAGCAGCTTTGCTAAACATACTATAATCTGTCTGTCCGTTGTTTTAAACAGCCAATTGTTTGCAGTTATCAGAGCTAGATCAATTCTGAGAACAATGCGCCAAAGTTGCTGCAACAGGTGCCATAGCAGTCAGCTTAGATAAGCATACTGTAGCCTGTCTGTCTGTCTGTCCGCTCGTTTAAACAGCCAATTGTTTTAAACTAACAGCGCCAAATCTATGAAATTTGAGGACAATGCTCAGACAGCTACTGTCTATCGAACTCTGCAGTTTTTTTATATTTATACAAACTTAGCACTCAATCATAATGCAGGCAAAAAGTGTGCAAACTTTTGCAATCGATTCACCCCTTCACCCCCCTTTGGACGACACGCCAGTAAAAGTGAAATTTTGTGCAAAGAAAAACGGGCAAACAAATGCAGAAAAAGACAACAATAAAAATTGTCAACGCTTCTAAGCGCACCAAAAGCAGCAACAAATAAAAGTGAAAATATTACACACACACAAGTTGATGGCTAATTGTTGTTGTTGTTGTTGTTGTAGTTGTTGTTGTTGTATGACTTGCATGGTCGTTGCTTTTTAGCGCCTAATTTGAATATTAAACAAAAAGGCAGCCAAAAAAAAAAAGCAACCTTAACAAAAAGTAGAGAGCCGGGGGCAGAGAAAGACACAGCCAAGGGGCAGGGTGAGGGGCAGGGGCAGGGGCACAATACGAGTCGCATAAAATTAACTTGCGCTTTTTATTCGCCCATTGGCTTTCTCGACGTTTGTTGCAAGCAACAACCGATGTGTTGGCTCTGCCTCCCATTGACGGGTCGCGCGGCACTTTGACATTTGCACACATGACCGCACTCTGGGCCCCCCTCTCTCCCTCTCTCTTCCCCCCAATTGCCCCCCATCTGTGACCTGTTTGCCTCTCTGCCTCGCGAGCTGTATATATTTGTTGCACGCATCTTGCAGTTTCTTCTTTTTGCTGCCTCCTCGACTATTCCACTTGGCAATTAGTCGGCCATTTTCATTCAAAATTGCCACATGACACGCATAAGTAGTTGCCTCAAATGGCAGCGTCGCTGATGCGTCTCATCTCCCCCTCCACCTCCAACTCTATCCCGATTCAATTCCAACTACTCAGCTCATTAGATCTCATCTCATCTCATCTCTCGTCTCATATTTTCTTTATGATCATTAGCAGCTCTAATGCGACTGTCTGTCTACACATCTCCTTCTCTCTCTGTCTACTACACCACTTGTATGTCCATCTCTTTCATCAGCTGCAGCTGCATCCTTTGCATATTGTTATACTCTTCTTCTTTGCATCCAAATCGTTTTCATCTTAAACTTGCATCTTAAATATTTAATAGAACATTAAAAAGAGCTAATACTCAAAAAGGGATTATAAAATAAATAATATTAATTATACTACATGACATTATAAAAGATTGCTTAAAACGTCTTTTAAACAGTTAAGATAGTGCATTAATTATTCATTAAGAATTTTTCTCAATCATTTTGCTTCCAACAAGGCGAAGATTATGTGTATTTTGAGTACAAGTGTATTTTTTATTTTACTTATTATTCACTTTATTTACTATATTTTTTAAATTTATTTCCCAATTGTTTTTATTTTATTTATTATTTATTTTAATTATATTTCTTAATTATTTTTATTTTACGTTTTTTCTTTTTAATAAGTCTTATTATATTAAGAATTTATTTTAATTTTACTTAATATTAATTTTTTAGTTATTTAATTTTTATATAATTTATAATTTTTTTTTTATTTTATTTTTAAATTATTTTTTATTTTATTTTTCATTTATTTTTTATTTTATTTTTAAATAATTTTATATTTTATTTTTCATTTATTTTTTATTTTATTTTTCATTTATTTTTTATTTAATTTTTCATTTATTTTTTATTTTATTTTTCATTTATTAATTATGTTTTTTTAATATATTTTTCATTTTAGTTATTTTTGATTTTATTTATTTGAATTTTTTATTTCATGCTAATTAATTTTTGTTCATCTTTTTTAGGTTTCCTCTAGCCACCTTATAAAATGTCATTATTAAAATCAAACATATATTTTGCTAAAAAGTGCTTAAGAAACATGAGAACATTACAGGGCATCTGTTAGTCCATCAACACTTGGCACTGGCAGCTATAATTTGTGATGTTTCTTTTGGATTATTTGCCAGTCGATTTTAATTTTGTTCTTCTTTTTGCGCTTATTATCATAATTATTTCGATTGCATTTTGTGTGCTCATTTTAACAAATTGATTTTTCTTAGCATTGTTTTTGTTTTTGCATTTACTAAAGTTTGTTTAGCTGTTGTTTTTGTTGTGCCTTTTGCGGCCTTCTCGCCAAAGTGTTGAAAGAACAAAATGAATAGAATCAAAACCCCAAGGTTTATGGCTCAATTAGAGCGTAATCATGCCCAAAAGGAAGAAGACAATGAGGCAGAGAACAAAACGAAAACGAAAACGAAAATAGAAATAAGAAAACGCCAAACAAACCCCTCACCTGCCTAGCTTAATGAGTAGAGTGAGTTTTTTTTTTGAAATTGTTTTTGTAATTGTGAAATACAAAAGAGACAAGTTGATTCATAATCCTGACAAATCGCGGCAAATAACACTTTGTCCTGAATGTCAAGAGCAGGTTTCAGAGCAGGGCATAATAACAATTAAGAGGCAAGTTAGGAAGTTAGTCTGACCATAATAAATCTACAACAAACTCAACTATAAATCTCAACTAAATTAAAGTTTTCTGTCTGATTTCAGCTTGCAACTTATGGCATAATTATATGAGACTTTTATTTGACATTGCTCAAGGTTTCAAAGTATATATAATATTATAGTTTTGCACAAGCTTTTGACCGTCCCTTGGCTTTGTCCCCCACCTAAATAACTGTCCCTGTTTGCTCTTCACAATGCTGAAGACTGAAGACAAAGCCGACCGAGGCAGACAAGTTGCAAAATTAATTGCTCATTTTTGCATGGCAATTGCTATTAGCAAGCAGCGAGTAGTGAGGGGCAGTAAAAACCAACACACACACACGCAAACACACACACACACACACATATACTCACACCTGAGATTACATTGTATGCGGGTGCGTGAGACTGCACTGAGAACAATTTATTCACTTTTCACAATATTTCCAATCAAACTTACTTTAAGAAAGTTCGAAAAAATAACTCTGATTGTAAATTAAAAATAAATAAATAATACAAATTAAAAATAAATAAATAATCCAAATTAAAAATAAATAAATACAATTGTAAATTCAAAATAAATACATATTTAATATAAATATGCAAAAATGTTTGTTAAGAATTTGCTTTATAAATATGCTCAAGAAACAAAAATTAATTATGATCACTACTGTTACTTTACTAATTGTAGTTATTATTTATAAAAGTACAATATATATTTCTTCTTGATTTCAAAAGTCTGCTGATCTCTTCTTAATTTAAAAAAGATTATTATTGAAAGCATAAAATAAAGTTGCCTGCTTTTTATGTCGAGTATTTGCTGATATTTACTTTATGTGGTAATTATACTAATTGCTTCAATAATAAAATATATAATATATAATATAATATATAATATATAATTTATTAATGATTATTATTACAAAAAAAAAAAAGAAATGTATCTGCTGCTTGTATAATATTTCAAGTATTTTCTGTATTTGTAATAATAATTGTGATTTAAAAATGAAAATAGATTTTTCTGCAATTACCAATGCAATTTCTCTCAGTGCACTTGCCTACTTTGCTTGCTTTACTCTGACCGCCGCCCCCTTCTTGGCGCTTGCCCCGCCCTTTTATTGACGTCGTGTGGGAAACTGAAATGCACAGCCTGGGCCAATGTTTTCTATTGTTCGTTGTTGCTGTTGCATTTTAATTAACAATTGCAGCTCACACGACACACGACGTCGTTCCATAAAATCAACTACACACAAATACAAAAAAAAAAGATATAAAGATACATCAGGTTGCAGATACAGATACATTTCAAAGCACGAGGAGTCGAGACGAGGTTTTAGCCACAAAACGCAGTTGTCAGTTGGCAATTGTTGTTGTACATTGAACTTTAAATTGCCTTGCCACGAAAATTGCCGGCAAATATGCCGTGGCCGAGGGCCAAGGCACTTGTGCTGTTGTTGCACGTCCCGATAGTGAAATGTTTAATGAGCTTTGTTGCGACCAATGCAAAGAAAATCAATTAAAAAAAATACAAAGAGAGCGAGAGAGAGAGAGCGAGAGAGAGAAACTCAAATTGCGTAAACACTTTGCAAGCAGCCAAACAACAAGTCACTCCATCAGTCAAGAGACCCTAATCAAGTGCTGCAGCCAGAAGGGACACACAGCACAGTGTGGCAAGAGCAACATTTCCCAGCTACAGCACATTAAGCCAAAGCCCAAAACCACAATCCACAAGCAATAAACATGCACAGTTCATTCAGCAATATATTGCATTATAAACTGGATTACACACTCTCTTCAAGCAGCGCACTTCACATTGACAAATACACTGCTTAACTACTTCACTTTGCTATTTATTAATATTTAAATATTGCCACAAATATGAGAGTTTTTTATTGAGCAAGTCTAGCTACCTTTCATAAATAAATATACTTTATGTTTCTATTCATTTGGTCATTACTTAAATTCAGATAGAGAGAGGGAGAGAGAGGGAGAGAGAGGGAGAGACTGAGAGCTGCCTCTCTCAGCTTTATCAAAGCATAAAAAGCTGACATTCACATCCTAAGTGGGGTTATCTCTCAGCCGGAAATACTCAGCGGTTATTCCCGCCCGAGATACTGTATCTCAAAGAAATTGAGCCTAATCTTACGACAGCTGGCAGACTTATTAAAAGCCACAACTAAGTAAAGAGAAGCGCAGCAAATTTATTTATTTATTTTGAAATATAACTCTACAATTCAATTGAAATAAAGTACAAAAATATTTAACAACAATTTTCAATGGAAAATGTATAACAAAATAAAATAAAAATAAACAAACTTAAAATGAATAATAAATTGAAGATAAAAATATAAAAAATATGTATATGAAAAATTAAAAAAAAAAAAAAGTAATAAAAATAAATAAAATAAAAATAATAATAAAACACAAATAAAATAAAAAAATTTATAAAACCAAATAAAATAATAATAATAATAAAAACCAAATAAAAGAATAATAATAATAAAAACCAAATAAAATAAAAATAAAAAAAAAGAATAAATATAAATAAAACAAAATGAAAATAAATAAAATATAAGTAAATAAAAATATACGTAAATGTAATAAATAAAATAAAAATTAAATAAATGAAATAAAAAACAAATAAATAAAGTAAAATTGAAATAAATAAAACTAAATTAAATAAAACAAAAGTAAGTTAATATATAAAATAAAAAATAAATAAATAAAATAAAAAATAAATAAATAAAATAAAAAATAAATAAATAAAATAAAAAATAAATAAATAAAATAAAAGTAAATGTAATAAATAAAAAAAAATTAAATAAATAAAATAGAAATTAAATAAATAAAATAGAAATTAAATAAATAAAATAAAAAACAAATAAAATGAATATATATTTATATAATAAAAATAAATAGAATAAAAATAAATAGAATAAAAATAAATAGAATAAACATAAAATAAAAATAAGTAAAATAAAAATACATGAAAAAAAATATAAATAAAATCTAAAAAGCTGCCCCAATCAACAATTTATTAACAATTAATTTCTATGAATAAAATAGAACTCTTGGCAAATCCTTGTCTTATTTACATATATTGTATTTTTCTAGAAGGGAATTTTGAGCAATTTTCAAATGATTTCTTTACTGCAACAATATGGCTTACTGTCTATTTAAGTCAACAGTCGTAAATGGTGCAGAAGTAAACACATACAATGTATATATATATACATATATACATTAGTCTTTAGTCTAGCTATAATTTGTAATGTATGCTGTCTGGAACTGGGAATTGGAATGGCGACTGCAACTGGGCTTTTATGGCCTGGCCTCGGTGTCTGCCTCCCTCTCTGTCCCTGTCTCTCTATCTCTGTCTCGCTCTCTCTGTCCATCTATCGCGCTGTCTTTGCATCATTTGCATGCAAACAACGCGCAATAATGTCTGGCATTTGTTTCGACAGGGCAAAAGGGAGGGGAGGGAGGGGGGAGTCAATAAAAGGGCGTGGGGCAAGAGGAGGAAGGGAGGAATACAGTGCATTGACCATTTGGCACAATACACGCATTCCAGCTGAAGCTGTGCCAAGTTGGCCTAGTTAAGCAGCCTGCCATTTGCATAGGGTATCTCTCCCTCTCCCTCTCTCTCTCTCCCCCTCTCTCTCTTTCTCTCTCTCTCTCTATATAGCATCGCATCGCATCAAATGGGTCGTATTTGTATATATTGTATGTTTGTGCCATAAATAGATTTGAGGCTTAATCATCAGTGCGATTGCATTCGCTGTTCTTATCAGCAATTATTAGAGAAGCAACTTGGCACGACGATGTTGATACCCAGCATAAATGATGGAGTTGTAAATGTAAATGTAAATAAATACAAATATAAATAGGCTTATCTAGTTTGCCTTTGTCATAAACCATTTAACCTTAACCTTTGCTCCCCTTCTCTCTCTCTCTATCTCTACTCTTTCTCTCTTTCTTTGCACTCTTTCTCCCTTTTCTTTTACATAGCCTTGACTGCCTTTGTTGCATTGCACATTGCATTTTCTCCTTACTTGTTGACAATTCTACTGTCCGTCTGTCTGTCTGTCTGTCCGTCTGACATTCGGACAGCGAATCGCATTACGCAGATAAATAAACAAACAAACAAATAAGAGCAATAACAACAACAATTTACACGCACTGCGAACGCTGATAAAGTCAACATAAGCAGACAAACAGAGCTGCCATATCTGTGCGCAACATAGGGTATATGAAAGGGTATACATATAGTTATAGATGTATATATTTTAAAGATGTATACTTTACTATATTTAATATTTCATTAAGCTTTCGCTTTGGCATTTATATGATATTCAATACAGTTTAATATATTTTATATTTTATATAACACATTAACTACAATTATTAATTAATTTGCCAAACAAAGGGTATCCAGCCGGTCGTTCAGTTTCGCCTAGAGCCTGATTGCTCGTTTTGTGCTATTATAAATAGCAACATTTTGTTTATGCAATTAAACTTCGAGTTAATTAAAAGCTGTAATTCAACTCCAAGGAGTAGGGGGGGAGGGGAAGCGAGAGGGGGGCGGGCTAAAACAAGAAAGATAAGCCAAGACACAGAGCTTGACTGACAACCTGTTGATCTTTTGTAGTACCATTTGACGCAGCCATAGATACATATATAAGATACTCGAGATACTCAGACAGAGTTTGTTTGGGGCGGACATGTGGCAAGCTAATTGCCAGCTGTTGTTGTTGTTGTTGTTGTTGTTGTTGTTACTGTTGTTACTGTTGTTACTGTTGTTGCAACCCAAAAGTCTCAATAACAAAAGTCAGTCAAATGTCAGGCAGCAACAAATAAAGCAACAACAAAAGCTAACAAACAAATCGCAAAGAGTTCAAAGAGAGTTGATTGAATTGAATAATAAATTATATTTCATGAAATTATTTACTACTTACTCTTTAATTAAACTATAGTACATTTCGTCAATGGCTTACCTGCAAAAGAGAAAAGAAAGATGATTAGTTAAATCACTTGAGAAACTTCAAATATATCACAGACAGTCTGGGAAATTTCTTCATTTAGGTGACATACAATTATGCACTAGTCATAGTTGTTAATGAATGGAAAAGATATAAACAAAAAAAAAAAAAAAACAACAAATCATCATTTTTAAACAACATAGTCGTATTTGAAAGAATCATTGTGGTGAAAGTTCTTGAAGGAAGCAATTAAAACAATTTCAAATTAGGCAATGCTCATTCGAGCAATTTCAATATAAAAAATGCAATTAAAGTTGAAACGATGCTTGCGGAAATGCTATTAAGAGCAATTTGTTGTGCTTTATTTAATTTGTATATATCACATACATATTGTATATACATATATATATATATATATATATTGTGTGCCTTTTGTCAACTCGTTAGCGACTTCAAGCATGACTCAATGAGCGTTCATTTTTGTCAATATAATCCCGTTTCCCGTCTCATCTCACTAGCCGGCTCTTTCTAGCCGATAATCCCAAACACAATGACCTTGACAAAGCCGTTTTTATATACTCTAATACCATATGCATAGCACCCTTTCGAGCTACCCTCACAAAAAGTATGCTAATCAGACAACAAAGTAAAGTTGTGAGCAATTTAAATATGAAATTAAATAAATTTATTAATCATTTTTATTATTTATGCATTAGTTAGTGTATTTATTTAGCTGCCAGCAAGTTGACTTTATCAATTGTATTGTTTAAAGTTGCTTTTATTTTGCTCAGTTGATAATCGCAACATTTTTTGTACAAAATAAAATACAATTGATATGTGTGTGTGTTTGAGTGTGTGTGTGTGTGTGTGTGTGTGTGTGCGTGTGTTGAGCGTTGTGTCACCGGATGTCATACAAATAATTGCCAAGTGCTAACTGCTGATATTGGATGCCCATATAGAACTTGTATCAAAATCGAAATGAAAACGAAATCGAAAAGAAATTAGTAAGCATGACGACATGTCTATTGACTCAGGGTCAGAGTTATAAACAATAAACATATACATATGTGTATAGTATTTACTTATCTAAAAGGTCTTATCGTCTGTGCACAATAAAAGAAAAGAAAAAACTCCTCTTTGCAGTCAAACAATAAAATGACGCGGAACGAAATGGAATGAAACAGCAGCGAAATTACCAAACTGAAAAAGAAAGAGAAAAGCAAAAAGGAAAACGAAAAATAAAAAGAAATGTGGGGAGGGCAAGACACGAAACCGAAACCGAGTCAGAAACCGATCAAAAGAAAGTAAGAAATTACAAATTTATGGCGCGTTCATTGTCATCGATCGACGGCTATTTTCTTGGCATCTCTCAACTCGCTGTCGCTATCTCCCTCCGCTCTGTCTCTCTCTCTCCCTCTCTCTCTCACACATACGAATGACTCACAACAACTCACAATTGTTTGCAACGTCGTCGAGTCGCTTTTTTCTACACTTGCTAAACTGGTTATAATAACTTCTTAATCAGCTTCGACTTCGCCGACTTGCAAAACAAATCACTCACAATTACGACTAGTATTTGTTTACTCGCCAACTTTAAACAATTTCCAAATATTATTGCAAATCTGAGGCATAAATTGATCACAACAATTAACAGCCAAAGCAATCAAGCTGCAGCAGCCATTAAACAATAGTAATAATAGCACAAATTTTCATTAATTAGCAGCTGCCAACTTGAATAATATACAACTAGCCATAACTGTCATATTTATACGCTAAAGTTAAAGTTAAAAATGATCGTTAGCAATTGCAATTCCTTGAAGCAAAATCAAAACATTAAGGTGTTTCCCAAGGCTTTAGGGTGACCATTTTCGGCCAGCCTAACAATAAACATTTGCTTGTAAAACAGTTGTTCAATTTTCTAATTACATTCATATTTTAAGCTGACCATTTCATATTTTAGAGTGACCATATTTTCAATCAACTGAATTTCATTTATATTTAACATTTATATTTTAGAGTGAACATATTTTTTATCAAATAAATTACATTTATACCTTACAATTAATATTTTTCAGACTGACCATATTTTCACTCAAATGTTTAATCTGATTTTAGAGTGACCATATTTTCAATCAAATGCATTACATTTATATTTTAGAGTGAACATATTTTTTATTTTTCAATAAATTACATTTATATTTTTTAGACTGACCATATTTTCACTCAAATATTTAACCTTATTGTGTATTGTTAATACAACAAACACTATTATTATTTCTATGCAACTATTTCAACATTAAAGTGACCGTTTGCATGACTTTAGAGTGACCATACGCCGAGTTAAACTTGATACACCCTTTGCAAAATAATTTAGCAATTTCGACTTTAGAGTGACCGTACTGCGAGTTCAAAGTGAGCAACTTGCTACAATGAGTTGACCAAAAGTAAGTCTACAATCTATATGCATATTACAAAGTGCTTTTGCAATCATTTTCAAAATTAGGCAGACCCTATTTTCGTATTTAATTTAAGCAGCCCCTCGCTGCTCATATCTTTAGCTGAATTTTATGGCTTGGCCTCGTTGTCGGTCTTTAATTATTTCCCCCAGGAATATGAAGCTAAAAGTGAGATATATTTTCGGTAAGGGCATATGCAGATTCGTTAATAGAAATTTCTTCTGCAAATTGCTGTTGTTGTTGTTGTTGTTGTTGTAGTCAATTGACGCTGCCGCTCGATCAACCTTTGCAAATGACCCAAATTTGGCGCAATATTCACAATCGCTTCGGGTGATTTTTGTATTTTGTTGTTGTTTTTGTTGTTGCTTTTGTTTTTGTTTTTGCTTTTGTTGCTCTCTTCCAGTTCGACTCCAACTGCGACTTGGACTTGCCACTTGGCGCACTTGTCGTGCAGCAGCAGTTGATCGGTGGGGTGCAGGGGAAGGGCTGGGGGAGGGGAGGGGAAAGCCAAAGCAGGTTGAGGTTTCATTTGTGGTTTTTTTGTTTCGACTTTTTTTTTTCGTTTATTTGATTTGTTTTTTTTTGGTATGCCCAACGGCAACAAACGAGGCTCATATAAAATTCTGCTATAGTTTCGCTTGCTGTACTTGTTGTTGTTGTTGTTGTTGTTGTTGCAACTAATTGAAAGTTAATTTGCACATGAATGCAACTGTGAAACGAACCTTAAGGCTTGCTTTGAATGTTAAATTGCCAGCGATTTCCCACTTGAATGGATTTCCATTTCCTTCTCCCCTCAGCATGTTTGCTTAGCACTCTTATTTTTTATTTCTACTTATTTCCATTTGCAATTATTTTGGAAGCACAAGCTTGTCGTCGCCTCGTTGTTGTTGTTTGTTAACTAGATTTCACCACAATTGCTTATTTTCAAGTCAAGTTTATGCACTTTTTGACAGCAGATTGAAGATTGGCTTGAAGCTTTACGACTTCCGACTTGATTGGCCAAAATGTATATAGATCTCAAATATATTTACAGCTACCAATTCTACTTGATTCCCAAGGGTGTCACATGCGCTATTTATAGAACACACTAAGCATTTACCAGCCCTAGTTAGTAGGTTAATAGTTGAGCAACCAAAACTGGCAACAATCTTGGCCCGATGACATTATCGCCAAAAGCCAACAGCCAAAAGCCAAAAATGTATCAAGTCTTTTCACTCGCTTTGTGCTTAGTTAATTGAGTTGTGGCTTTATTTGGCCACGCTTGAATATGTGACAAATACACATACATACATATATACACAAATACATATATAGAGTCGTACGCCCATGCAACAAGCTGACCAAGGATTTGCCTAATACAGTTGCATTTGCAGTCCGCAGATTAAAGTCATGCATTAATCATCATCATCATTGAAATAAATGTTTTCAACTGCATGGTAACTCTCACTAGCAATTTGTTAAATTGCTTGTCTATTTCTGTCTCTGTCAGCCAACATACTTGTACATTTAATAATCTCTATTTTTATACAACAAAAGTCATGGGCATTTTTTCTGATGCCGTGACATCAGCGTCATGACCAAACTAGGGCAATCTTTTGTGATCGTTCTTCCAGTTGTTGTTGTTGCTGTTGTTGATGTTGTTGTTGCTGTGCGCAACGAACCAAATGTAGCAGTATTAAAAATCATAGCAACTATTTGTTATTATTAAGCATAATGCTAGAGGGAGGGCTTACATAGTTGCTGGCCAAAAAAGCTTCAAGTGAAAGCATTTGCTAGCCATAGACACAATTGTATTTTTGATTAAACAATTACAAACTATCAATTAGTGGTTAACAAATTGGTCATAAATATTTTAGAGTATTATGTCAAACTTAAAGACTAAAGACTTAAATATTATTCGACTATTTATTCTACTCGGAAGAACAGAATTTGTACTGATAAATGAATCAAACTAAAATCTTCAATCTAACAGATTTATCACTTTCAAATAGAGACTTTAGAATCATACAAATTGTAATAAACATTGTATAATATTATGTAAAATTTACTAAACTTAAACGTCTTATTCTTTGGACCACACATTGATCAGACAGGGCAAATAATTTGATATATATATATCGTTATTATTGCTACCTTTTATTCTACTCTAAAGAACAAACTTTGTCTTACTAAATTAAGGCAAATAAAATCTTCAATCGAATCGAAGCTATCGCATAATTAACAGATTTATCATTAACAAATAGAGACAAATTGTAATAACTATTGTACAATATTATGTGAAATTTACAAACTTAAACGCGGCAGTCAGCTCAAATCGTTGTATATATATTTATCAATATAATTATACTATTTATGCTACGCAAAAGCACATACTTTGTCTTCATAAATTAAACAAACTAGAATGCTCAACAGCTGGCCAAGAAAAGTAAGCGAAGCCATCGCATAATTAACAAATTAATCACACACACAAATCGAGAGCATAGATTCAGGAACGCACTTTCTTAACGATACCCTTTGGGCATTAAATGTGTATTGTGCATTTAATTGAAAAGGCCATAAATGTGGCAAACTGTTTAATTGGTTTCTGGCCTTAAAAATAGCATTAACAACAACAGCAGCACATACAAATACAAATACAACTGGCCAATGGCCACCTGGAAGAAAACATCAAGTACCCGATACGCGGTATCTGCCTACCTCCCCTCCCCCTCCCCCTGCTAGTCAAAGAGCTCACAAGTTGTGTGGAACAATAGCGAACAAAATGTTGTTTCTTTTCATTTTCCTTTTGGCCCAATGTGTGATAAAAAAGAATGCCGCCAAACACTAAAAAGAAAACTCAAAGCAGCGTGGGGAAATAGCTGAGGAGAAATGAGCAGAGAAGAGAGGAGAAGACACTCGGGGGCTTGGGCTTCATCATAGCGTTGTTGTACACATATTGGAAAAATCTATAAAAATGTGTGAAGCGAAACAAAGTGCAGCGGAATGCTCGACGCACAGTTACCCAGTGTAGTGCTGAGCATTGCAAGTGTAGCAGCTTAGCATACCCCATGGCAGTGCTTACAGGGTATATCGAGAAGAATTTCATGTCTGCTGCATAAGCATTTGGTCAAAAGGCTGCCTTCTTTTGGGGCAGACACGGAGACGCGGCTGCTGGTGCTGCATGTTGTTGTTGTTGTTGTTGTTGTTGTTGCTGTTGTTGCTGTTGTTGTTGCTGTTGTTGCTGTTGTTGTTGCCACACATTTTGCGCCAAATTTGAGTCAAAACACAAGCATGCAATACGCGCCAGTTCGCTGTGCCAGCCGCATATTTAAATTTAGTTTCGTTGTGGCATACCCTGTAAACGGCACATGCTAGCCAAGCGGGCATATTGACATACAGCTCTTTGATAGCAAATTTAATTGGGCAACTTCATAGCAAGCGTCAAAATTGCAAGTTTAATTGGCAAATATTTATGTTAAGCTTTTTATAAAATTCGAAAAAAAAGTAAAAATATATAAAAAGTAAAAATATATAAAAAATTAAAAATATATAAAAAGTGAAAATATATAAAAATTAAAAAAAAAAAGTAAAAATATACAAATAGTAAAAATATATAAAAATTAAAAAAAAAGTAAAAATATATAAAAAGTAAAAATATATAAAAATTAAAAAAAAAAGTAAAAATATATAAAAAGTAAAAATATATAAAAACTAAAAATATATAAAAACTAAAAATATATAAAAACTAAAAATTTATAAAAACTAAAAATATATAAAAAAAAAAAAAAAGTCAAAATATATAAAAAGTAAAAATATATAAAAACTAACAAATATATAAAATATTAGATTAATAATTCAAGTCTTGTTTTTGTAATTACATCAATAATATTACTTATTATTAGCAACTCAATTCGGACTATTGTTTAATTAAATTATGATTATTTATGCTGCCTCAAGATGTCTGCAAATCTTCAACAATTATTTGCTGGGTATTTTGCTAGTCGAGTTCTTTGCTGTCGCTGTTTCTGCTTTTTATCTTTCAGTTTGCTGAGAAAATTGTTTTATTTTTTTTATTGTTGCTGAACAAAACAAAATGAAATATCTATAAAAAAAAAAAAAAAAAAAACCGTAAAAATTTGTTTCAATTTTTCAGTGTTTTGCTTCATTTTGGATGCCTTTTTTTAACACAAGTCTCTGCATATAATGAGAACGGGGGAAAATTCTGTGTTGTTGTTTTTGTTGTTGTTCTTGTTGTTGTTCTTGTTGTTGTTGCTTGATTGTTTAAAGCATCAATGTATGGCATTTGGCTTTGCCTTCTTTTGCACTAATTTAACAAAATGAACACAAAAAAAATAGTAACAAAATTGCTTGTGTTTAATTATTGATAGAACGGATATTTGGCCATTGTGAACAAGTTCCTTCTGCTTGTTCTTCTAGTTGTTGTTGTTGTTGTTGTTTTTGTTTTTGTTGCTTATTTTTTAATACCATTGAAGGAGAAGGCGAAGGCCACTGTGTTGTTGTTGTTGTGGACCATTCACAATGGCAGTGTTGCTTAAATTAAGTGCTAATTGTTAAAACACTTGAGCAATTGTAGTTTCTTTTATATGCAGATGTATTTGTGTGTGTGTGTGTGTGTGTGTGTGTGTGTGTGTGTGTGTGTGTGTGCGATTTCCCCTACTGACGTCAATTTCCCTGCGGCTTTCTTGGTACGTGTTCTTTCCCTGTACCTTTGTACTTTTGTACTTTTGTTCTTTTGTAGTTGCAATTGCATCTTGAGCATGTTCATTGAGCGCTTTTCCACTGTTTGTTTTTTATGTTTTTCTTTTTCATGCAAACTTTTCCGCCTCTTTTTTGCACTTTAACACACTTCTTCAATGCTCTTGAATTTCTTTCAGTTTTTTGTTGTATTTGACGTGCGACATGAGCAATGAGTACCTGGAAAGTTCAGCGTGTATATCGAAGCCAAAGGATAAATATCGATAACTGTGCATTGCAAGTAAAAGTGCTTGAGGAACAATTTGTATTTGTAATGGCATAAATGCTATCAATATCCAGAGGAAACTCAAAAGTAATCGATATAACTGGCAAGTATCGATGAGAGTTATCGATAATTAGGCATTAAGAGCAATAATAGTATTGCAACAACAAACGCTTAAGGAGACTAAACCCAAAAATTATCGATATATCGATAACAATTATCGATAATTTTGCATCTAAACTAAATTAACTTGGAACACAATTCGTCTTCGTAAAGCTCAAATTCCATCAAGTCAACTCGAAAGTTATCGATAATTGCAACATACTCGTGCACTTGCAAAGTATCATATTTTTTGCAACAAATGACTTTGCCCGCAGTCGGAAATCCATGCACATTTGCTGTGCAAGAACTGGCAGCTGTAATTGCGAAATGTAATTAACCGATAACATTGCCAAAGGTCGATAAATTGCGTAATGCCAAATGCCATTGTGTTGAATGTACATAATCTGCAACTACTGCACAACACTGGGTAATATATCTATGTATTTGTGGCGGAAGAAAAATAAAGTGAATCATGGACTGCGACTTGTTGACTAGTCGTAAAGCGTTAAGTAAGTGAGATAAGACAGCAAAATATCCAAGATGTGTATGGATGATAAGGCGAGGGAAGAGGAAGCAGAAAAGCACACAAGCACAAGCGAGAGAGCGAGAGAGCAACACAACGCTGATAAATCCGTTATTTCAATGCGCAGACATCAACAAGTACAAATACAATAAAATATGTGTGTGTGTGGGGGGGGGAGGGGGAGAGAGAGTGCAAGAAGGAAGGGAGCGCAAGGGAAGCGGTGAAAACTTTGCATTTTGTGCAATGGCACGTATTGGGGTACAATTGTAGCAGAGGAGGAGGCGGGAGGGGAGGGGGTTAGAGTTACCGCACCCACGTCGATGCTGCGACTGTGACGAGCGTGTGTGTGTGTGTGTGTGTGTGTGTAAGCAACCGCACTTGCGATTATCAGACACACACACACACACATGCACAGGCGAAGTTCGTGATGAAAACAAGCTGAGCAATAACCAATACATACACACATAAGTACGCGACAAAAGACAAATGCAGACACAAACAACAAGAGGCTGTGTGTGCTTTTCCTTATAAATATTATTATTATAAATATGTGCAATGCTCTACACACATGTGTACCTCTTATTTATATCATTTATTAAACTTAGCCACAGCACAAACGAAAACCACACACTGTTATAGCACAATACGAGTACTAGATATAGAGCATACTTGAAACCAGCATATGGAGAGAGAGTAGTAGTAGAGAGAGTACAGTGAAGGCTCCCAAATTAGAACCCTCTTCAGTTCAGTAATCAAAGTTGTGCCATAGATTAATAAGCACTCTATAAACAATTTGTATTGTATATTGCATTTATACATATATATTTTTAAGTTAAGTTGTTTTAAAAAATTATATTTAACAAATTTTATTGCGATGTGTAATAAATTCTAATTAATAAATATTAAACTGAATGAATTCTAAGCACTCGAGTTATATTTATTTATTTCTGCTAATAGCAGCAGCCAAATTAATTAAAATAAAATAAAATAATATAATATATTTTAAAAAATTATATTTAATAAATTTTATTGCGATATGTAATAAATTAAAATTAATAAATATTAAACTGAATAAATTCTAAGAAATCGAGTTATATTTATTTAGTTCTCCAGCCGAATTAATTAAAATAAAATAAAATAATAAAATACAAAATTTAAAAAAATAAACTAAGTAAATTTAAAATTCAAAATATTTAACATAAAAATATGCAAGAAATGTAAATAATTAATTCATTTCTAAATGTCAAACTATGTTAATTTTAAATTAAAAATGAATAATATGCCCTATTGCATTTAATTGCATTTAATTTAAAAAAGCAGCTTCCTTTTGCTGGCTGCCATTAGCGAATGTTAAATAAATAAATAAATATATTTAGAAGTATATTAGATAGTTAGATGCAATACTTGACAGTCTTAGTGGCTGTGAACAATAAGAGAATTGTGAACTGCCCAAAATGCATTGTCGTTTGTTTTATTAAATATAATGTGATACAACAATATATTTATACTATAAACAAATGTGCACTTTGAATTATATTATAATTATGCAATGGAAACAACAACTGGCTAAATAAAACAATAAATGCAAATGGCATCGATCGATATAAATATGAATTGCAAATGATCGCAAAGTGAATCGAAATGAATACCTGAGTGTCTGCTATACATATTCGAACTAATCACTTCATTGAGCACTTCTAATCTTTATGACGCTATCAAATGATCAACTCATTGCGTCAATGAAGCGCCAATAACAATAAAAAACAATATCATTTCAATTGTTGTAAAGCTGAAGTAAAAAAGCGATCGATTGTTCAAAATGCATTTATTAAATGATGTGCTAAATACACACTTTGTATTTCCCAGTTGTTTGGCAACAATCTGTTTATAGATCATTTTGTTGCAATTGTACATTTTGTAACGAATCGTTTTCCGTTTTGCGTTCATTAAAAAACCAAGAATGAGAGAATAGAAATGGTAATTTATTTATAAAGAATTTCGAATATTCAATTTCAATTTGAAATTCTATTTTCTATTTCGATTTCGAATTCGAATTCGAATTCGATTGCATTTGCGTCAGCGCCCTTTATCGGCATATTTGGAGAATTGATGTTTTGTTGTTTTTACAAATGATTTTTGTATATTTTCAAGTTGTTCTTTTTGCTTTCATACATTCAAGTGCTGAAACATTCATTCATTGGCACGAACTGCACGCATCTGTTGTTGCCACACACACACACACCCTCACACCCTCACACACACACACACACCCTCACACACACACACACATGACGTTGATCCGGCCAATATCATATTATTGGCCATTTATTTTAATAAAAATTATTTCATTGGACCAGAAATGTTCAACAAATTTGAGCAAAATGCCACGACGAATGTGTGCATTATAAATGCCAAAATAACAATATGTAATAATAATAACAACAGTCGCATTCATTACAACAACAACAATTCTACCATCAACAACAACAACAACAACAACAATTCTACAAAACATTTTTACAACTTACAACATGGAGAGAAGTTGTCGGCTTCAGCGAATTCCCAGAGAAATGTCTCAGCTCTGGCTCTCTCTTCCCCTTCCCCTTCCCCTTCCCCTTCCCCTTCCTCTTCCTCTGCACTCTACACACTCTTCCTCTCTCTGTCTGTCGCTCCCTCCTCCCCCTCTTGCTGCTGCCTATGCGGAAATGTTATTCGTTGTTTACAAGAAAATTGTTTTAACATTTTTTTGTGTGTATTTTTTTTGTGTGCATCTTTCTTTATGCATACCCTGTTAAACAGCTGCAGTGGCTATGACAAACTATAGGCTCATTTTGTAACAGCCAGTCAAATATTGTGACTTAATAAATATATAAATGAATAAATGTATATATAAATTAACAAATATATAAACTAATAAAAATATAAAATTAAAATATATAAACTAAAGTACATAAATGAACAAATATATAAATTAACAAAAATATTTAAATTAAAATATAGAAAATAAATTAATTAACAAATAAACTAATAAATATATATATATAAATAAATAAATACAATATAAATTAACAAATATATAAATTTAGAAATATATTCAAATAAACAAATATATAAATTAACAAAACTATTTAAATGAAAATATATAAAATAAAATAAATTAACAAAGAAACTAATTATTAAATATATATATAATATATATAAATAAATAAGCAAATACAATATAAATTAACAAAAGTATTTAAATTGAAATATATAAAATAAAATAAATAAATTATTAAATAAGCTAACTAATAAATATATATATATATATAAATAAATAAATGCAATATAAATTAACAAAAATATTTAAATTAAAATATATAAAATAAAATAAATAAATTACTAAATAAACTAACTAATAAATATATATATATATATAAATAAATAAATACAATATAAATTAACAATTATATAAACTAATAATATGTATATATAAATAAACAAATATATATATAAATTAATATATACGAGCATAAATGCAAATTATTAAATATAGATAAACTAACAAACATTTTCAATTTGCACTATTGCCTATTGGACACTTTAGACAGCCTCTCAGCTGTTATCGAGCTATCGATAACATTGCAGCTGTTCTCGGCTGCTATTAAATGTCCAGGGTATCGTGGTGTTTGTTACAACAGTTGCTGTTGTTGTTGTTGTTGCTTGGCATATGGTTTACGAAATAGTTTATTGTGTTTCTCTGCCTTGTCTTAACCCTTTGTCTTAACCCTTTGCTGCCCCCTCACTGTCGTTTCCAGCTAAAAACCAAAAGTGACTGACAAACTGACAAACTGACTGACAGTCCGTTTTGTTTGTCATAATTAGCTCTGTTGTCTCTTGTTGTTGTTGTTGTCCATTACAAGCAAATGTCAGTGTATCAGAAAACGAGCTAAATTAAATTGTTATTTACCAAATTGACGAGAAAACAACAAAACAGCAGCAGTTATTCAGTTATTTAGTTGTTTAGCTATTCAGTCAGTTACTTAAGTAAGTTACTTGCCTGGCTTGGCTTGACTTGGCTTTGTGTCTTATTTGGCAAGTTGATTGCACTCTGCCCAACTGGCTGCCTCTAATTGCTCTCAGCTCGAGGTCATTCAATTGACCTGCTGAATGTGTGCAAACTAAGCCAAAAATGAAAAGAACAACAACAAACAAGTCGAATCGAAAACATAAACATTTATCGCGAGGTTCAAGTCAAAAGTTGTTGTTATAAAATAAATTAAAATTATGGCAAACAGTTTATATAAATTATCGAATGTTGTAGAGTTTAAGGAATGTATATTAATTGTATAATCTTTGATGAACAAATAAAGGTTTTTGGTCTTAAGAGTTTAAGGGATCAAAATAATTAGTTGTAAAATATATAAAATGTATATTATTTGCCAAGCGAGAAGGAAGTTTGAAAAATATATGCAACATGTATGCATTTAATAATAATAAAGTATGTAAATTAATCAGGAAACAATATTCACATTTATTTTATTTAATTTATTCGAATTATTATATTTATTTTAATTATTATATTTATTTTATTTTTTTATTTTTTTTGTTCATTTTATTTATTTTATTCATTTTATTTATTTTTTTATTTTAATTATATTTATTTTATTTGTTTTATTTATTTAATTTATTTTATTTATTTGATTCATTTTATTTATTTTATTAAGTTTACTTATTTTATTTATTTTATTCATTATATTCATTTTATTTATTTTATTCATTTTATTTATTTTATTTATTTTATTCATTTTATTTATTTTATTCATTTTATTAATTTTTTTTATTTTATTCTTTCTATTTATTTTATTCTTTTTATTTATTTTATTCATTTTATTTATTTTATTCTTTTTATTTATTTTATTCATTTTATTTATTTTTTTATTTTTTTATTTTAATTATTATATTTATTTTATTTGTTTTATTTATTCGATTTATTTTTTTTATTTTATTAATTTTTTTTTATTTTATTTATTTAACATATTTAATTACTTAACCAAATATTAATCTTAAAGATGCCTTCAACTTATTTATATGCAAATGAATTTCTTCAAGAAATGACGGCTTAAATAACGCATACTTTTCGCTTGACCCTCGCTGACAAACGTCATCGAATTGAGCCAGCATAATGAGGCAGCCCGAAAGGGGCGTGGCACAAGGCTACAGGGAGGCGTTGGAGGGAAGCCAATGCTCAACTGTGTTTTGTACACGCCCCGCTAATAAACAAATATTTTATGCGTTTTAATTGCAACAAATCGGCTTAAGGCGTCTCCTCGCATGCCATGCCTTGAGGCATGTGGCATGTGGCATGCGGCATGGTGGCAGGCCAACACATCAAGGACAAGGCAAAAGCCAAAGGCTGCTATTGACATCGCTTAAAGGTTCATTTCATCTTTCCCACTGTCTTGCTCCCCCTCTTCCTATCCCCCTCTCCCTCTCCCCCTCTCTCTCGCTCTGGCTCGCTGTGGAGGAGTCATATGGCTTTCTGGTTATTTGGCTTTTAATATTTATGAGCCAAAAGCCGTTCGGGTCGCCGCAACAGTTGATGATCATTAGCTCGACCCCATTGGTGACTAACAACATCATCAGCATCTGCAACTTCATTATGACGATCATTATCAAGCATTATGATCGCGTCACGTAGCAGGTGAAGCTAAACTCTGCCCCGGCCTAGGCTCATCTCAACTCCCCCCTCCACATCTCTTTCCCCCTCTGCCCGAAACATTTGTCACTTTCACATTAAGCCAAGTTGTTGTCGCCTGCTCTCTCGACTGTTTTTTTTTTTTTTTGATTAACATTTTTTCTTGTCTTTTGTCTTGAAGAAAGCCAACTTATCGATAACAAAGTGAAGAAAACGATAGCTTCTTCTGCATTAAGTGCATTATTTTAGCAAACAAAATGAATATGCGAAAAAATAAACTCATAGTCATATTTTTATAGGCGATCACACTCTCTACCAAATTGATGTTTTTTCTTTAATCAATTTTCCATATTGCTTGGCTGTTTTCTCTCTCACACACACACACACACACACACACACACACACACACACACACACACACTCACACACACACACTGAGAGAGCAAGTCAACCAAGTTTTGACAAGTCATTTTTTTGTAACTTTTATTTCATTTCATTCAGAATGCTTTTTCTTGGCCATAGAAAGTTAAGCTACAATTTACAATGATAGTTATTATTTAATTCCCAACCATGTTGCACACTTTGCAAGGCAACCGACAAAGTCAGCAGGTCATTCACATTAAATACAAAGCATAACAACAAAATAAATAATTGTCAGCAATTTTGCCATTGCTTGACAGCCATCGATCACACCAGCCAGACGACAAGTTCTATATGCATATATTTAAATATTATTATTATATTATATATTTTATATTATTATATTATATTATATATTTATATTATTTTTATATTATTTATATTATTATATTATATATTTATATATATATTGTAAGCCATATTACAACTCAACTATACAGTTTCTAAGCATGTCACATAGCAAGTGTTGAGCCAAGTATCTTACAGTTGGCAGCTTTGCATCTCTCAGATACATTTGCAAGCATCTCTCAGATATTTTTATCGCTTCGCAGAAAGAAGCCAGCAGAGTCTTTCGGCTCTTTGGGCAAACAGTTGAATACTTCACTTTCAATGGAATTCATTTCGATGTATGTATGTAGTTGTAGTTGTAGTTGTAGTTGTCTTGAACTTTAGATTGTATTTATCTTATCGCAAGTATTTTTTTGTTGGTCAACTTAGTATATGTACTTAGAGTTGGCTGCTTTGTATTTGTTATAAACAAAAGCTGCGACAAATTTTTGTCGTAGCCAAAAAGCTGTTTTTGCGGCCCTGTCATATGAGAAAAGTGTTTTTTTGTTTCCTTTATTTTTTGCTTTATGACAGAATCATAAATAATGCTGCCGTAAGGCGAATGAAACTTTAAGCTCAAGTGTTACCGAGTGTGCAAGTGCGAAATTCGATAAGTGTAAAAATTAAATATGTACACACACACACACACACTCAAACACTTACTCAAGTATGTAGATCAAATCGTTTGAGTAAATATTTAACTTGGCTTTTTTTTCGACTGTTGCGCAGAATTTCAACGGCTTTGCCATTTGGCTTTTTGCTTCTTGCGAAGCTTCGCGTCGATCCAATCGATAAGTCGCCATATCGATGACTGCTGAAACCGCAGCGATCACTTTGATGACACCACACATTAAAACAAATAGCTGATTTGCCAATGACTTGCCATGCCTAACAAGAGATATCAATATTTGCATAGTTATCGATAAACAAAGACATCAATAAGAAGGCTTCAACTGATAACTGTTGTTAGGTGGGGATAGAAAGAAACTGCAATTGGTAGCTAAATCAATTAGTAACATGAATCACTGTTATCGATAACTCGTTTATCGATAACACATTTATCGATATCAATAATAAGCCTTCAACTGATGGGGATAAAAAGAAACTGCAATTGGTTGCTAAATCAATTAGTAACATGAATCACTGTTATCGATAACTCGTTTATCGATAACACATTTATCGATATCAATAATAAGCCTACAACTGATAACTGTTGTTAGGTGGGGAAGAAAAGAAACTGCAATTAGTAGCTAAATCAATTAGTAACATGAATCACTGTTATCGATAACTCGTTTATCGATAACACATTTATCGATATCAAGCAAAACACATTCCTGCTTTGACACACTCATATTTCATATCTAGCATTCAATTCCATAGTTATCGATAACACAAATCGATTGTTATCGTGCATTTATCGTCTAATTTAGAGCAGCGACAAAAGCAATATTTGCGCTCAAGTTCAAATCAAACACTATCAACAGCAGCAACTCAATTAAAACCTTCTGCCCACTTATCGATAACAGTGCTAGGCCATTAAACGGCACAACAACTTTCTATTGACACTCTTCTCGGGGACGGCGCAAAAAATGAAAAATGAAAAATGAAAAACAACAAAATAACAGAAATTTCAATGAGCAAAACTAAATACAAAGAAATGGAATAAATATAATACTACAACGGGTACTCGAACTCGAACTCGCACCTTGAAAATGAGCCAATTGAAAAGGCCAGACAGAGACAGACTGAGAGAAAGAGAGATAGCGAGAGACAGTTGGCAGAGCCAACGAGGCAAACAATCGCTTCGCTTTGCGTGTCTGTCGCGCACTTTAAATAGCTGCTCCCAACAACAACAACAACAACAACAACAATGTCACAAATAATTATTATAATAAAGCAACAACAACAACAAATATGGGCAAAAGAAAGAATCTAGATGTCAGGTGTGTGGGTAGAAACTTGATAAATAAATGCAAAAAATACATATACAAAAATCTGGCATAAATTACTAAATAAGTACACCTCAAAAAAAGAAATGTTTTAAAACAAATAAATAAAAGCAATGACAGCAAGGCAATTAAATCATTAAATAACAGCAGCAAATAATTCGATTTAAATTAAACAAATATATAGTTTGACTTTGTACAATTTGTTTATGCTTTTCTTAAGCTGTTCATTTCAAACAACAACAATCAAGTCAAAAAAAAAGTCTCGAGATCTCAAAAGAAAATACCAAAGGGAATAAAGTCAGAGGGAGGAAGGGGCAAGAATTAGTTAATCGCCTAATGCGCTGATTAGCTACGTAAACGATATGTATAAGTATTTATTTATGGTAACCAGCAGCGAGCGAGACAGATCGAGCGAGAGAGCGAGACAGCGAGAGGTGCGTCATAGTTGTATGTTGATATTTGGGGCTGGGCCCAAGGCGTACGATGTCTGCTGGTAGAGCAAGAGGTAGATACAGATGCTGATGATGATGATGATGATGATGATGATGATGATGATGATGATGGTGGTGGGGCAGTTGGGGCAGGGCCCTGTCAATCAGCAGGCAACGCCACTTTTCCTATGGCTTATCTAAAACTAACTAACGCGCCGCTAATCGATCATGCTGTATCTCTTGCCTGTCGTTTTCCTTTTCTATTCAAAAACCAAGAGAGCGAGAGAGAGAGAGAGAGAGAGAGAGAGGGAGGGAGAGATGAGGTATGTGGCTGATAAGCCGCAGTTTCGTCTCAAGAAACTGGTTTCCTCTTGACCATGCCAGCCAACACATGAATGTGCGCGACGAAAGCCAAAAAAACAAAGTGAACAAAATAAAATCAAATCAAATCAAGAAAAAAAAAAATGATTCATAGCAATTTCAAACGTAAAGACAACGCATCATTGTTTAGTTTCAGCTCGACAAGAACGCCGGATACAAACACACACACACACACACACACACACACACACACACACACTCACACACACAGTTGAGAAATTGTTGCTGCTGGCCGAAAGATTGATCGCATTTCAAACAACCAAAGGCGATCAAATTTTATGCACAACCTCGCTGAAAAGCCGTTAACATTTTGCATACAGTACACACACACACACACACACACACACACACACACACACACACACACACACAGCCTGTATGCTGTTTACATTTAGATTGAATTGCCACAACGTCAGCGTTAAAAATGATTTTTGGGTTTTTGGTTTCGCTTTGGGCTTCAAGTCTTCAACTGCCCTGTAGAGCAAAAGTGCTGCCAAAGCACCAGAAAAAAAGGAGTATCTTAACAAAGGATATGCGCTGACTATTTTGGCTGTATTTTTAACGCTTCAATACTAAATTGTTCGCTTTCAATTGTTGCTGTCTGAAAATTATAAAAATTGTAACCCATTGTTATTTTCCTTTTTAATTATTTACATTTTGATTTAAATTTATTTATATATATTTATTTTTTATATTTGTAATTTTTATTGTTTTGGTTTTGTAATTTTTTTTTTAATATTAATTTTCTTTTACTTTTGTATATTTTTGTAATTGTCCTTTTTATTTATATTTTTATATAATTATTTTTATTGTTTTATTTACATTTTTATTATTATTTTCCTTTTTAATTATTTACATTTTGATTTGAATTTATATTTGAATTTTTTATATTTGTAATTTTTATTGTTTTGGTTTTGCAATTTTTTTTTTTATATTAATTTTCTTTTACTTTTATATATTTTTTTTATATTTTTATTTATATTTTTATATAATTATTTTTATTGTTTTATTTAAAATTTTTATTATTATTTTCCTTTTTAATTATTTACATTTTGATTTTAATTCAAATTTAAATTATTTTATATTTGTAATTTTTATTATTTTGTTTTTGTAATTTTTTTTTAATATTTATTTTCTTTACTTACTTTTATATTTTTTTAAATTTATTTTCTTTATATTTATATTTTTAAATTATTATTTTCATTGTTTTATTTTAATTTTTTCTGTATTTATATTTTTTAATTCAAATTTTAATTATTTTTATTTATTTTTTTTAATTCGCTATTATTTTTTTTATATTTTTATATTATTAAATGTATAGTTTTATTTTAATTTTTTATTTATATTTCTGTATTCACATTTTTCAATTCAAATTTAAATTTTTTTTTTATTTATTTTTTTTACTTTCCTATTGTTTTTTTTTATATTTTTACATTATTATTTTTATTGTTGTAGTCTAATTTTTTGTTTATATTTAAGTACTCATATTTTTTTATTTATTTTTTTTTCCTTTCCTATTCTTATTTTTCTTTATTTAATTTTTTTTTTTTTTTAGTTTTATTATTTTATATTTCAGTTTATTTTTGATTTGTATTTTGTTTATTTTGAAAGTGCTCTATTTCGCTTAATATAAAAGGTAATATTTTGTTAACAATTTCAATGAGGTTGCCCACAATATTATTGACAAATAAACACATTACATAAACGACTTTTGTTACCAAATCTTAAAAGACGAATGCAACTTTTGATATGCCCAATGCATGCTTTGTAAAGGGTATCTCTGCGCTTGCTCATTGCTCTAGAGCAAATGTTTTTGGTATGCCGGACACATTGACATTCAGTCGATATGTTTTTAGAATTTTCGTTCATTTCGTAGCGTTTGATATTGCTCCTTGCAATTGGATACCAAAAAACGAGTTAAGAGTAAATGGCAAACATGCGCCTGAGATGGGCAGGAGATAAATCTTATCTGCAGCTGAGAGAAAGAGAGAGAGAGAAAGAAGAGAAAAGCAAATTGTTGAAGCTAGACAAACATAATACAAGATGCCTCAGATAGCTGAGGAATGCCAAAGATAGATTAGATTATTGGTAAAGCATACAAGATCGTTAACAAGAATCATGGCTAAAAGATGAAACCGAAATTGTTTCTTATGCAAATCAGGCAAGCGCAAATAAAAGCATTTAGAACACTTTCGAGAACTGGATTTGTAAGGCAGCCAAGACCACGCCTAATCAAACATTAATACACTATATAAAATAGATTACTTCTCTCGCTCTCTCGCTCTCTCGCTCTCTCTGAAGGTCGTCTTATTTTTTGGGACATTTGCATTTGAAAACTTTGATAACTCAACTTGAATGAGCTTTTGTTGCTCTCCCAGTTGTCTATCAAGTCTACTTTGTCACATTGACCCATTTAAAGAGCGAGACAGACGATAGAGTATTTGATTTGTATTCGAAATTCCCAGTCGTATTCGTATTTGTATTCGTTTTTGTATTTGTATTGATTGTACGAATTGTTGACAGAACAAACAGCAAGTACAGTTCTTTGATTGTGCTGCCTCCATCGTAAGTTACACATATTGATACCCTGTAAACCACTAGCCAAGGGTTGGCTGTAGCTGTTAACTCTTGAAATGCCATGGAGCAGTTTGAAAATAAATGCAACAATCTAGACAATTAGTTAAAAATATAATAAAATATTTACAGGGTATATATGGGTCACTCTGCTTTAAATACTTTGTCAAACCTAATCAAAATAATTGACAGCATATCTTTAAATGTTGTCAGTATTTACAGGGTATGTATGATTATAACTGTCTATTACTTGCATTAAATGCCATCTAAAGTGCTAAACAATTTACAGGGTATCTGCAAGTCAAGCATTAACACTTGTGCCCAATTGATTCAATTGCTTGTTTTGTTGTTTTATTCAGAGCGCATCTTTGTGTAGCACAATGGCTCAATTGAAGACGACAGCAGCAACTACTTCATTGGCAGGGCATGTCTACAGGGTATCTCGCTAGTCGTTGTCGTTGTGCAACTGCATTCGACACTGGGCGTCTATTTGCGTGCGACAAACATGGCAGGAGGTGACAAACCTTATGAAGCTAATGAATCTGACAAAGCCCAAAAGCGAAATGAGCTACAACTACGAGGCGAGTACCGCAGTGAATAGCAGAGTGAGTGTTTGAGTGTGTGTGTGAGTGTGCGAGTGTGTGTGTGTGTGCGAGTGTGTGAGTGTGCGAGTGTGTGAGTGTGTGCATATATGAGTGTTCAATGTGTGCTACAAACTTGGACTTGGACGGTGATTTTGACAATGATGGCGCTACATGTTTGGCAAATGCGTTCAATGGCAGCCACAAATGTGGGATGAGAGTCGGTTCCCCCCCTTCCCCTTCCCGCCCCGCCCCTTTTGGCTTGTAGCGGCATTTGTGGTGACTTTGAAAGCACGCCTTGGGCGCAACAACAATTCGATTTGTTTACAGCTTTAGTTGCACTCAATTTGCGAGCTGTCCATGCATGTTCATCAATCAATGCATCAGTCAGTCAGTCAAGCAGCCAGTCAGTCAGTCATGCAGTCAGACAGTCAGACATTCAGTCAGACAGTCAAGCAGTCAATCAGTCAGTCAGTCAGTCATGCAGTCAGTCATGCAGTCAGTCAGTCAGTCAGTCAAGCAGTCAATCAGTCAGTCAGTCAGTCTGTTAGGCGACTTGTCAATATTGAAATCACAATTACTGCCCAGCACTGTCTAGCATGTACCATGTGTTTTATGGTCCGACTGGTGCTGGCTTAATGAAATCGAAAGCCAAATTGGTAACTGAAGCTCAGTCTGCAGTCCCAAAGCGACAACACAACAACAGCACATGCGTTTAACACACGCTCGCTTACATAATTAGGCGACATCGTCAAGGTTAACTTGACTAAATGGTCAAGTGCTTATCTATTCGACGGACACGTTCGTTCCCCGTCTCAATTCCATGCGATTCTGATAGGCGATAAGATTGCCGCACCGACTATCGATACACACACACACACACACACACACACACACACTCGCATACATACAGCGCGCGATCACATTTAGTTAGTGTGCTTGCCATTGATCAACTTGAACTTGACTTGGGTGTGGTCAGTGGGCCATAAATTAATGAATCGCCGCCATGGCAGGCGTTTCTTGGCTGCCGATCGTTGCGAAACACTTTATGCATATCGATAAAATATCGAATATCATTTTATTTGTTGCAGACTGGCGAGATTTATAGCTGGCTATATTAAATAATATATAACAGCAAATGTCATGTAATACAGTTGCAATTATGCTCAAAAACAATTGATTAGCTGCTCCTAAATATCGATTACAGCAAGTGCAAATTATCGATATACATCGTTAGCGATAGCTTTGCTATTGCTTTATTATCGCCGCTTGCCTATCGATATTTTGGACAACAACTAGGACTCTCATGATTGCTCAACCCCTCTGCAACTGGCACTAATTTACAGGGTATAATCAGCGCTGCATTGTGGGCTGCCTTAATGGCGACTTACATTGTGCATATTAAAGGCTGTTGAGACATGTTGAGACATGTGCATTTGCATTGAGCAACACAACTAAGGCTTGCAATGAATCTAACAGTGAATGTGCGGCAGCTGCATGCACCTGTTGCTGTTGCTTGTCGAACGGGGCAACAACAATAGGTGCTTGACTAATGATTGCTAAAACGATATAAACAGACAGACGCACACATACATATGTAAGCACATACGTATGGAATTGCTGTACTTGGCGACAATAAGAAGAAGAACAAGAGCAAGCACAATGCTGCATTTAATTCTATGGCTGCTGCGCTTGCTCTCTCTCGCTTTGCACTCTCCTGCTCTCTTTAGCTTAGATATTGTTTCGTTTGCTTTTATTTGTGCTACCAGTTGGCCTTGACAGGCAGCGACACGCACACACACACACACACACGCGCGCGCTCTGACGTTCACACGCATGGGGTGGCGAGAGAGAGAGCAGCTCTCGCTCTCATTTTGTTAGGAGGGTGAGAAAAGTAGGAAGGTTGCATCGATATTATTATTGAGTAGCAGAGAGCACATTACTCACCTTTAGCGGCACTCATTAGATCTTTAACCTCTTTGATAATGCGCTTGATCTGATGACTAGTGTGATCCAATTCCTTTTCGTGACGATTCAAATTATCACGAAACTCTGGACTATCGACAATGCATTCCTCAAATTCCAATGGCTCCAGGCCGCGGCGTATATCTTTGCCGCCGCCCATTTTCAGTTTTCTGCCGCTTGTTGCGGCTGCAGTTGTTGCTTTAGTTGGTGTTGTGTTTGCTGCGCTGCTAAAATTGGTTTTATGCTTAATTTTATTATTATTATTGTGATTGATATTGTTATTGTTGTTGTTGTTGTTATTGTTGCTGGTACTGATATTGATTTGGGAGGCGTTTGAATTGTTGCGCCGAAAGCGACGACGCACAAAGTAAATGTGTTTGTTTTTTAATTTGCTTTTTGCAGCTGCAGCTGTAGCGGCTCCTGTTGTTGTTGTTGTTGTTGTTGTTGTTGTTGTTGCTTGGGCGGCTGCCGCTTCACTGTAGCTCTGTAACTGTTGTTGTTGTTGTTGCTGCTGCTGCGGCTTGTTGTTGTTGTTAGTAGCTGTTGCTGTTGCGTTATAATTGTATTTCTTTTTATTAGTATTCGCTGACTGCGGCTCATTAGTAGCTGTATTTGTATTGTAATTAATATTATTAATATTGTTATTATTATTGTAGTTATTAATTTTGTGTTGCGTCTGCTTCATAATTTTAAGCAAAACCAAATGATCGAAAACCAAATACAAATTATTTATTTATATATGTATATTTATTTATTTTTCTCTTCTTTTTTTCTCTTTTCTTTTCTTTTATTGCATTATTTCGCACAATCAATTGTGTTTCTCATTTAATTATGCATATTTGTGTAATTAATTAAAATATGTGCAGCAATTGCAGATGATTTAACACTTGCACTTTTTATTTATTTCTTTTTTCTTTTTTTTTGTTGTCAAACGAAACAAATGCAAAAAAAATGATATGCGGCACTGCAAAAACAAAAAGGGGGAGGAATTTCAATTAATTAAATTCACGCAAAACCAAATATTTACATATATAATATATTATAATGAATGCGGAGATGTATAATATAACAAAAACAAATTATGATGAGGAATAACAAAATAAAAATAAAATCACAAATTGCCATTTTTCGAGTGCATAACGAAAGCATTATTAATGTGAAATGAAATGTATGCAAATGCATTGGGGGCAACTGTTTAAACAATAGCAATAAACATTCAACAATAATAAACAGCTGCAGTGTTTTTTTTTTTTTTTTATATATGAAAAAAGCAAAGCAAAACATACACATATGCACATAGAATAGTTGAAATAATTACTTGTAGTACTAACTTTTTGAAATTGCATATTTTCAATTCGAAGAGAGCTCAAAATGCAGCAGAAGAAGCAGCAGAAGAAGCAGCAGCAGCAAAAACAACAAACAAACAAAACAGCAGCCCAGCGCGGCCCAAGAGCAAGAGAGTAAGCTGGCTGAGGAGTAGTACCGAAGAGAGGCTCGCTCACTCGCTCACTCACTCACTCACTCACTCACTCACGCACTGATGCTGCAGCCAGACGAAAATGTTAAAAGTACATTTACGTTTATGCGTGCAGCAGTGCAGTTAAGCGCATAAACATTGAATCAATTGTGACTTAACAAATTTGCCATTAAGGAAATGTTAGTTAGTTAATGGCCCAATTGTTGATAATTTCATTTCGTAATAATTGCAATAACTGCCACTGCATAAACGTAGGCATTAAAATAGCGAAATTCATGTGGCAGCGGCGTTATTGTCGCTACCGCTACCGCTGCCGCTGCTTTTGCTGTTGCCCTGCTTTCTTTGTTGTTGTTTTATTGCTGTTTGCGGCTGCCTGCAATTTGACTTTGGTTTCCGTTTGTTGCAACTAATTTCATTTGCTAAAAATCAAATTTCGCTCAACTACACAGACACAGCCACACGCACACGAAAACACTCGGAGACAGACATACATATACCAACACTCTCTCATACACACACACACACACACACACACTCACGGCAGGCACATGCAGTCGCGGTCGTTTTTAGCAGAAACTTGTTGAATATGTACGTAAAAAAACTGGTTGCGCGACATCAACTACAAAGGCGCGTTCAGTTCGGCACATACACAATACACACTCTCACATACACATCACATATGTATAGACAGTCACACGCATACATACACAATCGCTGAAACTGCACTGCATATTTGCGTTGTTTATATTTATATTTTTATTATGATTTTAACTCTTCTTTTATAGTTTTTGCAAATTTGCGTACACATTAAAACACACACACACACACACACACGCTACAGAGCAACACACACAGGCACACGCACACAAATACTACACACTCTCCATGAGCGCGCACTCTGTGTCAAAAAAGTGCGACATGAACTTTAAATTTTTTCCCACATGTGTATTTTGTACGAAAAAAAAAACGTTTGTAGAAAAAAATGCAAACAAAAAAAATTGTTGAAACAATAAAATTACACACTTCATTGCATAATTTCAGCTGCTGCGGCTATTGTGGCGGCTGCTGCTGCCATTTTGATACGCGCGATCAAGTAAATACGCGTATTTCAAACGCAACACCGCGGCACACACGAAAAAAAAAACAACAAAATGCAATTCTCGGCCGTCGGTCGCGCGACGTTCAAGTCCGTTCACGGCAAAAATCCAACAAGACACAACCGAAAAGCAACAAAAATAACAACAGTCGATTGTGGAAAGCAACAAGGTAACGCGATGTACGCAACCGCTAAATGTCACGCTCTGAGAGCGTAAAAATACTTTTCTGACGTCACACAACTTCAATTTCAAGCGCGCGCATCACATAGTCCGCAAATATGAATTTCAGTTTTTAAAGAATCCATCTATAATTGATCACGCGTAAAATATACATATTTTTTTATTTTTATACCGACCTAAATTTTGCTAAAATATATATATAATTTAACTACATCAACGCGTATGACGTCAAAGTTTTCTCTGTTACTCTCCTGTTACGGCACTGCTATTGGGCTGTTACATTATAAATATGTATTTTCATTATAAGCAAATAGCATTATCGACAATCTCGGTAATAATTTAAATTATTTTGGTGATTTTCAATTATTTTTGAGTTATAAAATGTTTAAATAATGATACATATTTATATATTGTAAGATATGAAGTGTAATGAATCTCTCAACTTAACAGCCAGAATTCAGAGTTGCTTCCAGCGTGATCGCGGGCTAAATTTCAAAGTACACCTAATTCTGTTTTTACACGGTAGATTGGTTCCAAAAAAAACCGTGTAAAAAAAAACCGTGTAAAAAAAGACAGTGATCGTATGCAAAAATAGGTAATTGGTTCCTAATCTCTAAAACCTATTAAAATAAGTGAAAATCAAGAATTTTTTTAAGATGATGTATTCATGTTTATTTTATTATATCATATATATAATGTTTATTTTTACAAGCATAGTAATTAAAGATAAAAAAAGCATTCTAAGCTCAAAAATAATATAGACAAGTTAAGGAACTAAAAACAATTTAGTTAAACAGCTTTGTTATTAACGAAAAGAATAGGTAATTCATTTTTTAAGGTAAAAAGTAAAAAAATTAGTCATAATCATAAATACAGGAACATAAATTTAATTGATGTCATCATCAGTTATTCGCATTCGCTTGCTTCGAAGGCGTATACAATCACTATCATCGCTGGAATAATTTAGAACTGGACTTTGCCAATAAAAAATTTCTTTACCAAACATAAAATATTAACACACTTCAATCGCTCTGACCTTTGTGCTTGTATGCACAAAAAGGGAATTCCCCGAAATTTGTGCTATGAACAACTTTGCAAAAATTAAATTTGACAAAAAAAAATTTAAGAAAAAAAATTTTAAATCGTGTTAAATGGAATAAAATCGTGTAAAAAAAATTAAATATATTTTATTTTCAAACCGTGTTATACCAAAACCGTGTAAAAAAAGACCGTGTAAAAACAGAATTAGGTGTATACTGTTTAATGTCAAAAAAATATACCACACTTCTAATATTTCTTGCTGGATTTGCAGTTTAGGTGCGAGATAATTATTTTGAAAAGTGAATCTAAGGACCACAATTATTAATCAATTTTTTTTTCCAACATCATTTTTTATTTTAACCGTTTAATGCTCAAATAATGTGGCATCGCCATTGTTGCTAAAACGGCGCGCTTTTGTGTTCGAAGTGAGCTGGCTGTAACTTCTGCCAGATGGCGCCACTTCAACGATGAATTTATTCATTCAACAACATTTTAAATGTTGATAAATTCCCATGTCCCAGCCAGCCAGTACAGTGAAGAAAATCGAGATTTAAATGTAATTTATATTTTGTATATTTTCAATATGTATATAATAATAGCAATTACACAAAATAATATTAATAGACAATAATAATATAATAATAATAATCATAATAGTACAATAATGATCAGTATATATATATTTATTCTTTAATAGAATCATTATTTCAACGTTCCTCAACGATAAGCAAAATGAAATCATACATTCAACATGCAAACATACAAATAAAAAAAAAAACAAACAAAAAAAAATATTTTTATATTGAGAAAAAAATACGTATTTTGAATGAAAGAGTTTCTGTTTCTGATTTGTAGTTGAGTGAAAAAATAATTGAGTTAATATTGTTACGTATAGGGAAAAATGCAATAAAGCGAAACGAAAACAAAATAATATTAGTTATAATAATAGATATATGCTTGCAGTGGCATGTTTTTGAATATTTTCTATATATGTTTATATACCGTTATAGCATATATTTATAGTTCGAATTGAAATTTGCTTCAATTGATCATCATTATCATCATCATCATCATCATCGTCGTCGTCGAAGTCATCATCTTCTCTGGTTGATTCGTTATGCGAATTGGAAAGTTTACTAGTCAGTGTCACGTGTTTGTTGTGTGTGGATCGTGGATCGTATTTTGTGGAACGCAAAAAATTTCTAAATTTAAAATTATTATGTATTAACGTTGCATTTATATTTTATATATATAATTTTAATTACTTTTTAACGTGCTACGTTAATAGATTTCTTTTCGTTTTCTTTTCAATTTTTATCATTTTTCTCGCATCTTACGGTTTATTTGCGTTTTTTTTTTCATAGATTTTTTTTTATAATTTGCTTTAAGTTAAAATCTTTACTTTAAGTTGTAGAATGTTTCGTGAGTTTTTGTGTCGTTTTTTTTTTTTTGATTTATACAAACAATTTCAATTTCATTAAATAATTATTTTTCTTTTTCTGCAGTAATAATTAGTGTGTGTGTGTGTGTATGTGTGTGTGGATAATGTGGGTGAGTGTGTGTGTGGATGTTATTTGATGCAACCGGCAACAACAAAAAGTTACAATTGATTCTTTATTTTTTAAATACAATTTAAACGTTAACTGTGCCTGCTCTTTTTCTTTGTAATAATTATTTTAAATATTTTCTTTGCTAATTTCAAAAATGTTTGCTGCTTTTGTTGTTGTTGTTGTTGCTTCTTAAACATAAACACGTTTTCATCATTCGCCGTTCTTCAACGATTTCTGCATCGTTTTCATTTTCTCTTCATTTTTTTGTTGTTTTTATTAATTAATAAATTTTATTTATTTAATTTGTTTTAATATTTATATATATGTATGTTTGTGTGTGTGTTTAAGGTGTGTTTGTGTTTGTTGTTTTTGTTATGTTATAATGCTTAAAAAGTAGTAATTTTAATAATAATAATAAACTACGACCATTCTCATTTCTTGAACACTAGTTTTTGTTGTTGTCGCTTTCTATATATATTTATTTTATTCCTCGTGCTGTTGTTGTTGTTGAGTTCGCGGCGTTGTTGTTGTTGCTGTTCGGTTCGCTTAGTTGCTTTTGTAGCTGTTGTTGTTGTTGTTGTTTGGTGTGGCGGAAAGAGAGGGATAAAGCGAAACAGAGCATGTATTAGAAAGAGCTGGCATTATTAGTTTCATGTTTAATTCCAATAATTCAACTTTTGAAATGGTTTTACAATTGTTATTAGCATAGCATAACATACATTTAGCATTTAGCGTTAAACAACTTTCAAAAGTTGAGAAATAGAAAAGGTTTAATACAAGCAAAACTAACCGAATTGTTATTATATATTATAATGTGTGACTCAACAAATAAATATATAAATACATATATATATATATATATATTCACTACGCGTGCTGTTGTTGTTGTTGTTGTTGTGTATATAGTGTTGTTGTTGTTGCTGTGGTATTGGTCGTTTATTTCTCATTTGATTGTGGTTTTTCTTTTGTTTTTGGCGCTCATGCAAAAAAAATATTACTGAATTTTTGTGGGCATTCAATTGTTTGTTGTTGTTTGTGGTGTTTGCTGCTGCTGCTGCTGGTGTTGTTGTTGTTGTTGTTGATGTTAATGTTGTTGTTATAGTTGTTACAGCTACGGTTGTTTATGTGCCTACATATAGGGATAGCCCATGTTGCGTCCTGCCGCTGCCGCAGCCGCTGCTGCCGCTGCCGCAGCACCAGGTGGATAATTTGTTGCATATTGTGGTGGTATGCCCATTGCCGGACCAGCGGTTATCATCAGCTGTGGCTCCATTTGTATAATGTTTTTATGCTCCGTAGTATCATCCTCCTTCTCCCGCTGCGCCTCATTCAGCTCCAGTTTGTCCACCTTGGTGGTGTACTCGCGCAGCACCTGTTAACAAATTGATGTGTTATTCATTTATTGCTCTTAGTTGTTACATTCTTTTGTATTTGTTTGTAGTTTGTACCTGTATCAAGTAGGGCATGGCAAAGTCCATGATTTTGTGTTTCCATGCCAGTTCCAGGATAACATCGGGACGCAGCAAATCGTAGCACTACAAGAGCAAAAGCAAAGCGTTGATTTAGTTTCGTTCTTAGCTGGTTTCAACATTAAATTCTTATCTTATTTAGCTGCTTCTTCAAACTAAAACATTATTGCCTTTAGACTGACTTTCTACTTGAATTAAATGCTTCGCTTCAGTTCCAAGTTGAGCTTCTTAATAACCTTAATTAATTGACATTATAATTGACTTTGCAGCGAGCATCAAACACTAGTTTTAATTTGTTAATTCTAGTCTTATTTAGCTTCTGGTTTAAACTGAAACTACATACTAGATATAAATTGTTAAAAACAACAGCCCTGCATGTCGAAGCCAATTATAAAGACGTGCAGCAAGCAGCTCAAGTTTTCCACTTTGCCAGCGCATCCTACCTGATATAGACATGCCGCAAAGCAGTCGTGCGCATTGCGTTCCAGGAACCAGCCCAAGAGCTCCTCGGCAATCTCCTGTTTGCCCGACTCGGCAGCATACTCCATAGCATCCTTGTAGAGTTTATCCTTTTTGCACAGCTCCACGCTCTGTTTCCAGCGATTGTTGCCTGCGCAAAATACAAATATAGATTAGCTCTGTATATATGCCATATATTCTAGTTACATACCCTTGTAGAGATAGGCCGCAATGCGACGGAATTCGGTGAGCTCGTGCTTCTCCAGCTTCTGCGCCAGCGCAATGGTGTCAAAGTTATCGAAACCATCGATGGAATTGCGCAATCCCTGATAGTCCTCCTCATCGATGAGCAGGCCATTTAGCGCCTCATTGATCGCCTTATTGTTGAGTGATTGGACCGAGCGCAGATATGGTTTCACCAATGGCAGATAGCCCGTCTTGGAGAAGTAGCTAACAGCACGTGTATGATCCATGCGTGGCGCCAACACCAATAGCATATCGTTCAATAGCAATGGCTTGAACTCCAAATAGAATTCAATTGCCTTGTAATAGAGCTCAATGTTGGCGACCTTTGTGATGATATCCTTAAAGTGCCCCTCACGCCACGCCTCTGTGGGATGCGCCATCATTGCCAGCACAGCATTATCATATTCCTCATATTTGTCATAGAGGAACACAAGCTCGGACCATAGATGCGCCGATTCGGCAGCACGCAGTACCTTCGGTATATTGACACGTGACCAAAACAATTCCAAATGTTCGCGCATCTTGGATGGCTTGAATTTCGAATAGAGTATGGCCAGTTCACTGAACATGCCCATATGGGCACGCTCTAGACCCAGCGCCGATTCCAGCAGTGCAATTAATTCCTCAAAATAACCACGATTCTGATAGTAATTGATCAAATCCTCCAGCTCATCGGCATGGACAACAATGTGCAGGCCGCACATTTGCGCCAAACGAAACTCTTCGGCATCCACACAGGCAAAGCATACCTCCTTCCAGGTGCGCGTCGAGTTCGCCTTGCGTGCCGAATCCACAGCGCCCTGGAACTCCTTCAGATAGACCAGTGTGATGGCCAAGCGTGCGAAATTGCTGACATTATTGTAGAGCAACTTGGCGGCATCGTACATGCCATCGCTGAAGCAACGATCGCCAATCTTTTGTATGTCCGCATGATTTGGCCCCGAGATGAACTCCTCGAGATCGGCCAGACGTCCAGTGCGTGCATAGGCATAGATCAGTTCACTTTCAATGTACGATTCACGCGCCTTTTTGCGTGCCATTTGCAGATAGCGCACCAGATCATCCCATGACTCCACTTTGCTGGCCACATCCACCACATCCATGTAGGCGCTGGGATCATCGGCTTTAATGTACGAATCGATGGCCTCCTTGACCAGGCCCTGCTGCAACTGGGCCTTGGCCAGCTGTGACCAAACGGCAGGCTCATTGCAACGTTCAGCAAACTCATTGGCACGCTCCAAATTGTTCACCTGATCGATGAGCACTTGAATGGCCGAGGTGTTCACATCAAACTTCTTGAAGATGGCAAACGCCTCCTCATACAGTTGATTGCTAATTGCAATGTTTGCAATATCGGGCGCATCATAGTTATCCAGCCGATTGATGTAGTCCATAACGCGAGTGCGATCCGCTTTGATGGCCGTCAAAATGAGCAGATTCTGTAGATTGCGATGATCGCTAAACACCGACGAGTCCAATATGATCTTCTCCAGCAATTCAATCAGTTCATTGGGCAAATCAGCAGTCATGAATGCCTTGACCGTAACCGAAATGTCATCGGGATCTTGGGTCTCGGAGAGCGCTGTCTGCACCACTTGATCGATCAGTTGACGCTTGTAGGGATTGGCCTCGGACAGCACCTCGGCCCAGAGTTCGGCATCGCGACGTCCAACCAGATAGCGAGCCTCGCTCTTGAACAGCGAGTTCTCATTGCAGACGGCAATCAGCTCCCGATCGCATTGGCCCCGCTCGTAGGCCACACAGGCCAGATGGGGATCACGCTTCTCGCAATAGCGGCCCACAACGCGACTGTCATAGTATTGATTCTCCTTGAGGAAACGCTCGGGATTGTTGTTCGAATCAATGTAGATCTTGGCCAGCGCATTATGGGTGGCCGGCTCAACGCAACCCTCATGGACACGCGACTCCAGCCAGGGCAGCAGCAGCTTCAAACGATTGCGCTTCTCCACCTCCTCGACCAGTTCATCCGTCGAGAATTGCCCCTTGACGACCAGTATCAGATTCTTGATAATATCCTCACTGCAATCGACATCGAGCAGGCCACCGACCACAACGGGCAGACGGGATGGATTCACCTTTTGCACATAGATCTCAATGTATTTTTGCAAATTGTTGCGATACAAATAGAGAACCAAATCGTGCACGAAATCAAAGCGATCGCAGACAATGATCAATGGCAATTGATCGGTTAGTTTGGCCTCCTTCAGGAAGTTCTTGACACGCTCGGGATTATAGCAATTGGATTCGCGACAAATGCGTTCCACCTCCTTGATCTGATTGGTCTTGCAGGCCGCTTGTATGTACTTGAAATGCACCTCGGGATCCTGCGAAAAGTTGACAATGCTGCTCAGGAAATAGAAGAGACCATCGTAGCTCTTGAAACTCTCAAACAGATCAATCAATGCCTTTGTGGTCAATTGCTCATGGTATTTGGTTGCAATCTGCACACAAATCTGTAGATTTTGCCGCAAATTAGCCGTAAGCATGGCCTTCAGGCACTCCAATGAATCCTCCACCGAGAGAGTGCCAAAGAAACTGACCAACCATTCGGCATTCAACATATGGGTGTGCACAACAGCACGCTTAATGTCATACAGATCCGTGTAGTGTTCCAAAGCACGTTGCAAGAGTCCGGCCTTCTCGCAGAGCTGGGCAATGTGGGCGCGATCATAGTGGGTGAACATGGCGTTGCCCAAGATGGCATCGGCCACTTGGGGTGCCGACATAAGATTCATTTCAAGCAGACGCGTTTGCAGCGCTCCCTCGGCCGGACGATTGTGCTTGAGGGCATCGAGCAGAAAGGCGGTGCATTGTTGCACCATTGAGTGCTCCATAAAGATGTCGACGATTTGATTGATATCGGCCAGCGGTTCCTCTTCGGCCACCAGCATGGAGGCAAAGCCAGCGCCCTGTTCGGGATTGCTGCGCATCACCGAACGCAACAAGAAGATATAGTCGGGTGTATAGTTAACCTTTTTGGCATAGAGCACAATCTTTTGGAATTGTCCCGTTTCGGCAAAGCATTGTATCACCTTGTTGGGCACATTGGCACGCAAATAGATGGACAGCGCCAGCGTTAGATCCGATGTCTTGACCAAATCACCCAATTCCTCGCTACACTCCAGCTTCTCCTCCTTCAGCCATTTCTCGCACAGCTGCTTCTTGCCCTGCAAGAGGACGGGACGACACAATTCCAGGGATTCAAACTTATTCAGTTTGCCCTGATCGAGCAGTATGCCAAAGTATTGCAGCAAAGGTGGCGTCGTGGAGCCCGCTGGCGTCTGCACCTGCTGGAATCGTTGTATGGTCTGGGGTGTACGCAAAATGGCCTTGGGCGCCAGTGCGGCGACCTTGGCTGCCTCGGCATATTGGCCGGCCGTAAAGAGTTTATTAAATTTGCGCACAAACAAATCCTCGGCGCCAGCCAAATTGTTGCGTACCGCCATACGCAATGCCAGATCGGGATTTTGGAGCACAGTGTTGATGTAGGGTATAATCTGTTCCTCATCGACGGTCACCGAGAGCACCTGGCCCTTGCGATTGACGCCAATGATGCCGCCGCTGGCCTCGTGCGGTGCTGTCACAAAAATCGTATCGGCCGATATGCGATTCATGTAAATGCACGTGGCCGTCTCCATGTCGTACAAATGTATGTAACCATATTTGGTTATCAAATAGATGGTATCATACTTGGCGGAAACCTGCATGGCAACCGGAAAATCGTTTTGTGCCTCGGGCGGAAAGAATACATCGACGGCCTTCTTGGGAAACGGTTGATTGCCATTCGGCGGTGTGCCCACCTCAATGATGTGCAACTTGCCACCGGTTGCGGTGCGTACGGCAAAGCAAAACAATGTCGTTGGCTCCTTGTTGCCTTCGATCTTGAAGGTGGCAAAACTGGCCGCATGTCCTTCAATTGCCTGCGATACTTTGCGCTCCACCGAATACAATTGCATGGCGCCAGCAACGCGACTGGGCAGCGCCGAGATGCCAACGAGTAGAAGCCACTGCTGTGAGGCATTGCAACGATAATTGATGATCTGGCAGCCATTGAGGGAGGAATGTCTATCGAACATTTTCTGTGGCATCGAATCGCCCTCCATGGACCAATGAAAGACGCTTGTCTCTGTGACCAAAGCGAGCGTATTGAGCGATATCCATTTCCAGAACACCACATCCTCGTTCATCGTGTGCGCCTTCATTTTCGACTTCATCTCAATGTTGAAGATCTGCAGCGTCTTTTGCGCTAATTGATTTAAAGAGATGTATGCACATAAATATCAAATTGTATATACATATATAGTATTGTATTGCATATAGTTTACCTTTGAGCGCAATCACCTTGCTGGCTGGATTCATGATGGCCGAATCAGCCGAGATGGGACGACGCGTTGGATTTGACGAGTCGTTCATGTCAATTATCACCACCTGGGCGGTATCGTTGCTCTTCTCGCGCACACAGATGAACTTGTCCGACTCCATTGTGAGCGTGCTGAAGGAGAACGAGTTCGGATTGATGCCAACATTTGTGAGCTGTGAACAGTAAAAAATAAAATATGTTTAAGCTTCGATTTACTTCAAAAATAACCCACTGTTTATAATCAATATAGGAGCAACTTTGTTGCCGACTAATGGTCACACTTAACCTATAATTATACTAGTTCGTCCTAATCAACCCTTCTGCCAGTTATCGAAACTGCCACTGCGCCAAACATGAACAATCGATAACTATGTTAATCGTATGTTAACCTGCAAAGCTATCAGAAAACTATAAAGAGAATACATTAAATACAAAAGAAACGTATAACGCTGATGATCATAAACTGCCGGGTAACTCACAGTCGAGCATACTCAACTGCAACCCATTTGCTGTATTTGTTGCTTAAGGAAACGCTTCAATTATTACCTGTCTAGTCTGGTGTCTAGACGAGGTTCAAGATCAGATTAAAGCACTGCTTGCATTATCAACATTATCATGTCAAAAGCTCCTCCTCCTCCCCCACCACGCCCTGACTCACACTCTGCTCCACTTTGCTCGTTTTGATCTGCTGCTGCTGCCTAAACAAATATAAAACGCAATTGTCAACCCGCCTAATAAACACGCCTTTCACACCCCCCCCCCCCTGCCGACACCCACAAGGACTGATCGTTTTGGGTAAACAAATGAGAAAAGTTCAAGGTTTTGGGTTCGATTAGGCACAAACTCTCTCTGTCTCTCTCTTTCGCGCTCTCAATTTGATTTCCTTTAGAGGCATCTATTATACAAATTATATACAAATGTACATATGTGTGTAATTGTTTAAAATGCATTGCACTTGAACAAAGAACGAAACAAAGAGAAAAGTTGAGCAACAACAAACGCATATAAAAATAAATACAACAAAATGTTGAGACATTTTTCTTAAACAGCCAACCCAAAATGGCGTTTTGCCATTTTAATTTAATTATTAAGCTATACTAAAATTATCAGCAACAACAACAACAAGAACAACAACGATAACGATAACAGGCAGCTAAAAATGAATGAATAATTTCGTATTTTCAGCTTGTTCGACTTGTGGCAGAAGAGACTGGAAGTGGATTATTTATTTGTTTGTTGTTTTTACTCCAATACTTTTAGATTATCAACATTTTCCTTTTCGTATTTCAATTTGAATCCAACTAGAGTTATACAATGTCTCTTTTTTCATATATTATATATTTCATTGTTTTCTCTTCTCTTTGTACCATTTTTCGCCAAAGTGATAAGAGAGAGCAAGAAATATGTGACGTTTCTTTATCAGTTCAGTAAATGTTGTTTGCTGAAGCTGTGCCAGGCACATACACCCCATAAAGAATGGATAACAAAATAATAAAAAAAAAGAATAAAACATTTCTATTATCATTAAAGCATACTTATATATAAGTAAAAGTGAGTCTATTTAAATGGGCCTCGAGTGTAATTAAAAGCACTAGCCAACCTATGAATCATCCATAGCCAAATTCAGGGAGAAAGGGGAAAGGGATTTCACCCCAAACGGTCTTGGCAAAGCAAATTGAATTGAAATAGGCTTTGCAAGAGTGCGATATCGGTTTTATCAACCATAACGATTTGACATGATAATCGCCATACTCTATCTATCATTCAGGCGACAATACGCCCAGTTATCATCCAATATTCAACCAACATTGAGGGGGCGTTCATTGAATTGAATATATGTACATAGTTGTGTTATATGGTTATCGATTTATTTATTGTCGACCACAGTCATCGCAATTGTTGTATACGCATTAGGAAAGTGATTATCGATCAAAATTGACCTCATCCACAGTGCGACAAGTGTGACCCCAAATGCATTTGCGAAATAAATAAAACTGGGCTAACTTCTGTATTAAGTGTGCTCAAGGTGGGATTTTTCTACAATTTTATTTTATTCTTCTTTTTCCCCCTCTCATGTTTTCACATTTATTTATGTCAATTACAAATTAACATATGTATGGTCATTTCGCACTTAGTGAGACGACGACACACACGACACACATAAAAGACGGTCGACTGCGTGTTCCATAATCAAATTTAGTCTTTACGGCCGGCTTGGCACTTGGGGCGTTCTCTTGGTGGATCATATTTTGGAGTAGGGTGTCTCATGGCATGAACATATGGAAGTGTAACAGAAAGTTCAGGAATAAATATATTTTATATTAAATAAATAATATTTATTTAAAATTTAAAAAACGCTAAATATTTATTCAAATAATGATTTAATTAATTAATTTTCTTAATATTTAAAACTGAACCTAAAATATTAGTTTTATTACATTCCATAAGCTATCGATATATCGATTGGCAAGCACAAATCTCTAGAGGTATTCACATGCTATTGTAGAAATGAGACTAAAGATAAGATAAACCGTCGCCCCATAAAACTGAACCCCCCTAACGCGTTGCAGCCGACTGACTTGCTGACATGGATACAAGTAAAATTAACAGCAACAACGACAACGATGGCGATAATAATATGGGCAGCTTCATTTCTCTGTATGAGTGTGAATGAGTCTGTGTGTGTGCACGCACATAGTAACTGTAAATGCTTGTGCATCTCCTACACCAATCAGAGAAAAACGAGAACGGTTTAAAATAAAAATAAAAAAAAAAAGAAAGAAAAAGAAGAATCTTTGATTTATTCAATCAAAACGAAGCGACAACGACAGCAAGCTGGCGGCTCCGGTAAGCTTAAGTTACAACATGCTAAACTGTGGTGAATATAGCCACTTGTATTCGCCGCATGTGTGTGAGTATCGTGATTTCACCATAGCGCATAGTAAGAGTGGGAGTGGATGTGGGGAATAAACGTAACATGTTGCTCAGCCAATGAACTTCCACCTGCCTCACTCTGCTGCACACAAAATACATATGTATGTCTGCATATATAACAAACAATTTGCATAGAATACAATAATAAAAACTACGAAATCAACGATTGCTGCATTTCCTTCTCTTGAACCAACAAAAAAATCAAGTAGAAAAGAAATAAAAAGAAGGAAAAAACCCAAAAGCTTTCGTCATTACTATGAAACCGGTTTGGCAACACACATACACACAACACCTAAACGCAACATCAACTTCAATGAGTGCAGGTATATTTTGTATACATGTGTACTGTGTGTGCAAATGCATATGTATTGTTTGGCTGTAAATGTGCTTGAACCGGCATTTGTCACCGGCAGCCACAGCGGCAGCGATTGCATGCTCTTTGATTTCCAACACACACACACACACACACATGCACATACATATGCATCAGGCATATGCATATTAATACGTGCAGTAATAACGCGAATAAATGGATAGATAACGTGTGAGATAGAAAAAGAGCCAATGTCTGACAATTGGAGCAACTCCGATTTTGCTGCTGCTGTTCCTGTCCGACATATTTATCAGTAAAAAAAAAAGCATTCTTCAACCAAAAGCAAAATCCAAACCCCAGCAACAGACACAAACACAAACACACTCACGCACAGCGATAAACAGTGAGGAGAGCGTGAGAGCGAGTAACAAAAAAAAAAAAAAAAAAAAAAAAGACTGACATCGAAGGCGTCTACCGGCTTGTTTCCGAGTGACTCATTCGACATTTTCGTAAGCCGGAATAATCGAAACAGAGCAACATTTTGACTAGTTTCGTTTTACCAAGAAATGTCATTTACGCATTTCTTGCAGTGTGACAAACGTTATTTTTCTACCTAAACATTTTGGCAAGTTGTTTTCACTATAAGAGCGAGCGTGGGAAGCGCTATAGAATGTCAAAAATATATCCTGAGTAAGATGTGATTTTATAGTAGACTGGGAATTTACGTATCTAAGCAATGCTATATGTTTTGTCATCAAAATTTGCAGCAATTTCAACTAGTTTTTAGCAAACAATAATTGAACTGATTTCATCGACTTTCGAACCACGGTGCAATGAGTTTTCTAATAAGAATGGGCTGCACTTTTATTGTGTTGTACTTTTATGAGTTATGAGGAGTCCATATGGTAGGCAACAGAGCCGCGGGTGGGTCAACAAGTGGTTTGCCACCGCAAATCACTCGCCAATTTCGAGTGAGACCAAACATGGGATTTGTGGCCTTTTCCGCACTCAAATTAAATAGACAAATAATTGTCCCTTTCCCCTTTCACTTCCCTTGTACTGGTACTTTACTCACCTGTAAATGCTCTTGAAAACGAATTGGTAGCGGTTGCGTCATCTTGACTGGCTATTGTGGTGCACTCTCTCACACACAAACGCAATCTCTCTCTTTCTCACTCTCGCTGAAGTTGAGAGTTGTTGCTCGTTCTTATTGTTGTCGTTGTCGTTTGCTGCTCCTGATGAATTCTTCTTCTTAGTCTTTCGAGAGATGATTACACACGCACTTTTATTATTGTTGTTGATAAGAATAAGTAAGAACGGGAGAGAAAATAACGAATACTGTTGTTGTCTGCGTCGACGTAGACGTTGACTTTTGTTTTTGTTTTAGTTGCTGTTGTTGTTTTTTATATTACTTTTGGTCGTTTCGTTGTTTGTTATATTAGTTTTGTTGATTCGTTTGCTTGCTTGTGAAGATATACCAAAAACTGCGCAAAGAGGGAAAGAAAAAACCAAGAATTTTAACATTTATTTTCCTTTGTTATTGTTAATAACAAATACAAAACACAAATACAAATTGCAATAATTACAAACAGTACATTAACACACGGAAACGTATGCATATAATTACGCTGCAGAGTATTTGTTTCTATTGTTGTTATTATTTGTATTATTATTATTAGAAAGTAAGTGACGGTAGCGTCACCGCCTCTCAAAGCACTAGTAAACGAGCGACGGTTTTCCCCTCGACATTCACATACACAACCGAAAATTTTTTAGTTAATTGGGTCTTGTAATTTAGCGTTAACTCATATACAATATTTAATAGTGTTCACTTGAATTTTCACATAATAATTGCACCAGTCTGTCGATTGTCGGCAAATGACAAATAACAAAAAAAACCATATATATTAATGAATCGACACGGGCGACAACACTGACAGCCACAATAACAAGTACGAGAGTCAGTGACAGAGCGGCCCCTATGGTGTGTTACACCTAATACACCACAGCTGCTACTTGATGTTTGGTGTAAGTTAGCTGTGTGTGCTGGTGTTGGTGCATGACAAAGTCAAATAGCGAAATGTCAAAATGCGCGCCGTACAAGTGTGGCCAGACATCCTAAATACATTTATTAATTTAAAATTTATTTACAAAATAACACTACTATACTTCATCCTACAAAGCTATAAGAATTTATTAAATTTTTTGCAGCTCCCCATATGTCTTTATATGAGGCAACACTGCTGCTTCCTCATAGCCCACCACACTGTCAGCCATGTTGAGTTGCGCTTCAACACACTTACTCACACACATATACTTGTACGCTTCTTCATGCTCTTGTACACGCAGACACACATGCATTGACATATGTACGTGTGAACTGTGAAAAAATTGCTTTGCGATGTACTTATGTATATAAAAAAAAAAGAACACTTTTTGCATTGATTTTTGCCACGCAGCAATATTCACAAGATTCGACTGCTGAATTTTAGCTAAATCAAATTCTAAAAGCTCCCAAAACGGGAGCTCAAACCAGAAAACAGAGCAATTGCTTTGAACACGTATGCCACATAAACAAAAAAGAAAATGTTAACATGAAAAACACCGCCCACCAACACTTAGACTCAAGCAATAGTGTAAGAACTGCAGTTTTATTTTCTTTGCTAGCGTTTGCGCCACCTATCCGTCGCTATTTTACAATGACATAGGAGGACAATACGATCGTGCATGTGCTTTTTGTAATTATGTGTAATTTTCAGTTTAATATCCAAAAACGCCAAGAAAAAAAAAACCACGGGAAAAAGTTTATATTTTCGTAGATTTTTGAGGGAGGCGAAAGCGTACCAGTTTATTGCTGTAGTTTAACAATTGCACGTCTGCACGAACACACGACGATACGATTCACATTGAACTCTTAACACATTATTCTTTTTCGTTAAAAAATACACGAAAGAGCAAAAATTACATCGAAAAAAAAATATTGAATGAGACGACGTCGGATATGTGACCGCCAGCTGAATTTTAACACATACCAATTTGCATCCAAAAATATACTAAATATACTAATAAAATTACGGATTTGCCTATTAAATTGAAATGGGAAATTTCCAAGAAATTCTTCTTCAACTGAGCTATTTTTTATCGCTTTTATTATTTTAATAGTTTAAATAATCAAAGAACATTTTTCTTATTGTATTGTAAATAAATATAAGAAATCGTTTACTCTATACTAAATTATGCACACACTGGACGCCAATTGCAACCATGGAATGCATAGAAAATATACATTTTGCAAGCGACTTAATCGAATAGATCTACTCGTATGAACAGAAAAATACCTTCAGACTAACTTAACAGAATGACTTAATTTGTGGAGAGTGGCAAATTACTTTTTAAAAAGGACAATTATTTTCTATAATTATATTTTTCCTTATAAAAAATGGTATTCATATGGAAGGGGCAAAGTATAAATATTCTAAAGTAGCGCCTTATATTTTTTTAATTATTTTTGAAAAATAGTCGCATATATGTAAAGTGTAACCAAGTTTGTTAATGTGTAAGTGGTAAATTTTTCGAATATTTTCTGACGTAAAATGGTATATTTTTAAATATAACTTGCGGTCACGCTGCTTGTTAAGCCGAGCAGTGCACAAAGTTGTCAGTGCGCAAAGTAAATTATACTAAAAATTTTAATTTTAAAACAATTTCAACAATATTTCGAATGTGAACCAAGCCCGCGGAAATCGTGCAAAAAGTGAATTGTTTTTGTTATTGCTATGTCAGTGAGAAACCAAGCTTTATCTGCCCTTTTCTATCACAGTTGTTGATATTTAAAAAAAACACGCGCGTTGCGCGTCGTTGAAAGCATATTCAAAAGTTGTTTGCTGCTTGTGTGTGTATGTGCTGGCTTTATTAAACATTAACATTGCGAAAAATCAATACACATTGTGTTTGAAAGTCTTGTGTGTGACTTTGAATGTGTGCTTTGTGTTCGTGTGTGTGTGCGCGCGGAGTAAAGGCTTCAGCATAAGATTATTGTTAAACAAAAAAAAAAACGACGCACAGGACACGTTAAAGGGGAAGGTTGCTGAAGAAGGGGCTTAACACGCGCCCAACACATTCAACACGGCCAGTGACACAAGGTAATAACAACGTAATTATATATGTATACCATTGTATATGTAAGTATGTAACTGTGTATGTACATCCTTGCAACTAAATATAAACAGTCGTCGGTGGTGCCACAAATAAATAAATTGCAAAAATATTCGTATATGTATGGGTACATGAGGTATCGTTGAGTTGTGTGTGTGAGTCTGTTGGATTCGTGTTTATATTGTTTTTTTAATTGATGCCTTTGTCTCCAAAACGAATTGCCAACTTCATTTCAGCAAGCAAAATAATGCATAATTTTTGCTTGACGCGACGCTGACGCTCTCTTTCCTCCCGGCTTCTTATTTATTTAGTTTCGTCTCTTTTATTTGCAGCAGCAATTCTTGCGATTTATTTTGCCCACACAGCACGCACACATACACGCTCACATACTGCCTGACTCTGTGCTTCCTTTTTTTTTGCTTCAGCCTTATTGTTGTTGTTGCTTTTTGTTTGTTATTTCGACATGGTCGCTCCTTTAACAAACGCACAGTACAGCCCGGCAAAGTAGCAGAGTGCGAACGGGTGAGAGGGAGAGCGAGTGAGCGTGAATGGTCGCTTGCTCTTTTTCTTCCCATTTTGTCTTCGCTTAGCTCTCCTGCAGCGTTTTTGCATGCATGTTTTTTTTTCGTTTTGTTTTTGAAACGGCAGCAGCAACAAATTCAATCGGAAAGTATGTGAATATATTTAAATATTTAAAATAATCGATCTTGGCTAACGTAATAAATTTACAATTTCACATTGCAAAATCAAACAACATTTGTTTAACATTACCACGTTATTTAATTGTAATAAATTTGCAATGTAAACAATCAGAAATGAAACCCAATGCAGCAGCACATCTAAATTTCTCTATAATTTGTTACAATAAAGATTTGATTTAACGTCTTATTAAAGCTGTTGGAAGCTGACTGCTACGTGTAATATCAGTTATCGATAACTTTAGATTCTGCATAGCTTCCAGTCAGTTGTCACTGGCAATTTGATTTTGGTTTTACTTTTCAGTGGGTCTCCTGCTGCGGCAGCTTTTTTGTGTTTGTTTTTGCCGACAACACATGTTCTCTCATACCACACCAGCATACCTATATACATATGTGTGTGTGTTCATGTTTTTGTGGTGCACTAGTTTTGACGGTCTGCGCATTGCTTTTGCTTTCGTTCGCTGTCGCTTCATTGATGCTTGTTTTTACAGCTGAGGATCATTCAAAAGCAAACGGAAAAGGATGCCAATTGTTGCAGAACAAAGCTGTCGCTGACGACATCGCTGCCTTAATTATTTCCATATATATCTGAAAATGTAGTCTAATCCTTACCATAAACATTCAATTTTAGAAATGTTAATGTATAAATCTATATACATACATACATACATATGTTTGTTTGTGAGCTCATACATATGTACGTTAAAATTAATCCAAGTTTTCAACCCCCAATTATTAAAATTGTGCTGCAAATATTACAACTTCGTTTTGTGCTCTGCGGTTATTTTTTGCTGTCAAACTTTTGCGTATTGTTTTACTCACGATTTTAATGCTATTTTTGTGTTACAGTCTCCTTTGTGTTGCCGCAACGGCGGCGTCGTCTTCTCCATAGCACTCCATTCATACAAACTCATACAGTCAGACATTCATATGTGTGTATGTAATTCTTTTTTATTGTTGTTTCCTTTTACTGGAAAATTTGTTGTTCTTATTGCTGCTGCCAATTTTGCTTTGGATTGGTCTCATTGTGTAGAAGCGGGAGCGAAAGAGCGAGCGAGCTATCGCACGGGGCTGTTCGTGTGATGTTCTCAATGCTCTTTCGCTCTCTCCACTAAGAACAAGGAGTTGTTTTTTGTTTTGGACCAATTGCAAATTTGCAGACCCCAATGTTGAAAAATATAAAAATACACATGTTTATGTATTTAAGCATATAACATGTATAACGTATTAACAAGAAAGTAATATGCTACGCTGCTTACAATTTGTTGTTATTGCATGTTCAAATTTCCAATTGGGATATTTATTGCCACTCTTGCTGCTTGCTCCGGTTTGCATTTTTCGTTTAGCATACTATTTTATATTCCTTCTCGCTACGGTCTCATGCTCATGTAGAATGCGCAACAAACAGGTGCAATTACAGTGAACATATTTCTGCATTTATTTAAACCCGTTTTGAACCGGTTTAATGCAAACAATATTAAATTAAAATACCATCAATTATCTTAATTATTTTGCTAGTTGCTCCACTTTGTAGATGATCATAACCGCTTTGCTAACAATCAAAGATAAAATGAACATTTTTAAAACTATTATTACATCTAGTGCATTTTCGACAATAGAAATATACTTATTAATGTAAATGTATTTTATATGATTGTTTTTTTATTTACCTACATTCTAATACTATCGTCCCACTATGCAGTTTTATTTAACTTCCTTTGCTCCATTTCCTTGCCTTACTGCGCATATGCGCGCTCACGGTCTCTCACACACACTTTTGCAATTATGCTTGTGTGTGCGTACCATGCTCCCTTGTTTTTTGTTGTTCCTGCTTTGCTCGCTGCTTCCTTTTCAAAATGCTAAAGTAAAGTGCTCAAAATTGCTCAGCTCTGCTGCAAACAACTACAGCAGAAGCAGCCGCAACATATTTCTGTTCCTCTCTCCCGCTCCAACACATTCCCAGCCGCTAACCGCAACGGCAGCACCAGCAATAACAACAACAACAAGCGGCAGCCTGTGTGCTTTCCTGGCTCACTTCGGCTGTCTTCATCGTCGTCGTCGTCGTTGTCGTCGTCGTCGCCTTCGTAGTTGTCGTTGTTGCTGCCATCGTCGCCGTCGTCGTCGTCGTCGGTTGTTGTTATGCTTGATTTTTATTACTTTACTTTTTCAGTATAATTCTTTGTCTTTTGGCGTTTGTTTAATGCAAAAAAAAAAATAAGAAAACGAAAAGACCAAGACAAGAACAAGCAGGCACACACACACACACACACAAAAACAGACACACACATAGACACGCGGAGACATGCACAGAGGCACGCACACATGCAAGAACAGAGATACCAAAAAGGAAGAAGCACAAACTACATTTTTAAGCACAGACAGGAGTCTGTACAAAATAAAATTTTGCGCAACGCGCGTTGTCACATTGCAAAAAAAAGGAGCGAAGAGTCAGCAAGCGCATATTTAACAAACAAATTCATTGAAACAAAACTCAAGTAAAGCCAATAAATTATTAACAAAACGCCGCTGCATCTAATGTCAATTTGTTTATTATTTGTATTTGTTGTGCATCGTTTTGTTTGTTTGTTTGCTTGCAAGAAAAAGAAAATCAATTTTTATTGCAATTCAATTAATTGTAAGTTTTGCATAAATATATTGCTTAGTTCAAATTTGCCTTATGCTCATTTGGCGCTCGCTTTGTTGTTGTTCTCTCTTCGTAATGGGAAAGAGTCGACAACAACAACAACAACAACAAGAAAAGCAGGGAAATTTGTTTTGTTATTTTAGTTCGTTTTGATTTTTTCGCTTCGTTTAAATTGTCATTTTTGTTCTATAAGCAAAATGCTTAATTAATTATTCAAATCGTATGTCCTTGTGCGATTGCTTGCAAAGTGAATAACGAATATTGCTGGTGAATAACTTGATCGATTGAATGCTGGAAATGAATGTTTTGAATGTGCATTTCTGAATAAGCGAATGTGTACAAAAAGGATGCTTAATAAGAGTGAGTGTTGGTGAATAAAGAAGTTTTTGTAAAGAGAGCGAGTGTTTTGTATGAATATTGTGAGTCAAAAAAGTGATCGTTTGAATATGAGAGAGTATGAGTGTGAATGTGAGTGTTTTATGAATGATGTGAATGATTGTTTGAGTGCTTAAATGAAGAGTGTGTGAATAAGTAAGCTCAATAGATGAGTGTTAGTGAATAATAAAGTTGTTTAAAAAGTGAGTGTTTTGGGTGAATAAAGTGAGTCAAATGAACAATTCACTGTGTGAATAAAGACCAAATGATTGCATGCATGGATCTATGAATATGAATGACTGAGTGAAGGCAAATGACTGAGTGAATGCGAGTGAATGAATAGTAAATTATTTAAACTGCATTTATTTTAATGTTGCACATTCACTGACCACTTTGAATAGCTTGACCAGTATTCACATTGATTCATTCTCCCCTTTCAGTTGCCAAAACGAGCTGACCACATTTGTGCTTCCAAGACGCGCTTCCAGCGACTTGCAATTGGCCACAGGAATTGCCAGTTGTGGAGTCTCCATCTGCATCCGCATCCTGGTGGAAACTGGCTGCTGGAGGGGATTGAGAGGAGGATCGAGCCACAGTCACAATGAGCGCTGCCACACAGGAGTTTTGCGTGCGATGGAACAGCCATCTGGGCAGCATTGGAGCCGCCTTTCCACAGCTGTTGGCCGGCCAGAGATTCGTCGATGTGACGCTCGCCTGCGAGGGTCACCAGGTGCACTGTCATCGCCTTGTGTTAGCCGCCTGCTCCACCTACTTTGAGGCCATACTCGCCGAGAATCCTTGCAAGCATCCGGTCATCATATTGCCCAGCGAAATCAAACTGTGGGAGATCCAGGCGCTGGTCGATTTCATGTACAAGGGCGAGGTGAATGTCACGCAAGCGGGTCTCGGCCAGCTCCTGCGTTGTGCGGAACAATTGCGCATACGTGGCCTGTACGGCTCCGAGGCGGCCATCAACTACAAGCAGCTGCAGCAGATGCGCCAGGAGCTGGAGACGACGGTGCCAATGAAGCAGGAGCAGCAGCAGTTGCCGGCACAGTTGCCAGCCCAGTTGCCAGCACAGTTGGACAGCACAGAGACGGAGGATACGGCCACCAATTCAACGACATCCACAACCACGACGAGCACCACAACCGCCAAGCAGCAGCAACTGCAACAGCAGCTGCAACAAATACAGCAGCGTCAGCGACAGCAGACAAATGGCAAGGATGCGCTGCACTTGCAACTGTTGCAGCAGCAGCAGCAACAACAGCAGCAGCAGCAGCAACTACAGCAACAACAACAACAACAACAGACAAATGCAGGCTCATCTGCAGCAGCTTCCAACAACTCGAATGCACCCACTGAGGATGACTCGGCGGATGATGCGAGCAACAATTGGAATGCCTATAGCGATCACTACGAGGACAACAAGCTGAGCGTGCAACTGTTGCAACAGCAGCATCAGCAGCAGCAGCAGCAACAACAACAGCACCAGCAACAGCTGCAACTGCAACATCATCTCGACTCCACCATTGAGGATGATCACAACTATGTGGCCGCCCATGATGAGGACAATGATAGCAGCGGCTTTGCCGGCAACAATTCCAGTCATTTGGGCGCTTTATCGTTGAGCATGGACACGGATCTGGACACGTCGGTGAATACATCGGGCTCATCGCTGTTGCACAGCTCCATCGATGGCTATACCTCGTACAAGCGTGTGCGACGATCGGAGGCATCCCTGGCCCAGGCAGCCAAGTGCGTCTCGAAGGGTGAAACCTTTCAGACGGTCAGCAATATGTTCAACATACCCGTCTCCACCATACGCTTCTATATGGCACGCAAGGGCATCTTGCCGAAGCGTAAGCGAGGTCGTGGCGCCTCACATGCTGGCACCACCATAACCACCACCAATTCGGGCAATTCATCATCATCATCGTCTGCCACAGCAGCAGCGGCGGCAGCAGCGGCCGCAGCAGCAGCAGCTGCCACCATGGCGGCGGCCACCACGTTGGGCAGTCTCTCGACAGCGGGTGCACATCATCTGTCGTCGTCGCAGCAGCAGCAGCAGCAGCAGCATCATCATGCCATGCCACTGGATGTGCTGCAGCTGAAACGTTTAAGCAATGCCACAGGCATTGGAGGAGCAGGCGGAGGCGGAGGAGGCGGCACTGTAACATCGGATGGCAGTCCAACGGCTGCTGCTGCTGCGGCTGCAATGGCTGCCGCTGTGGCATCGTCGTCACCCAGCCTGGAGGTGGCAACGGCAGCCGGTGTACCCTTCCATCTGTTAAGCGATGCGGCGGCCTTCAAACTGAGCGAGCAGCAACAGCAGGCGCACATAATCTAACCGCGAGGTTGGCTTTGCTTCCACCTGAGGCACATGTGAAATGGCAGAAACAACGAGCGAGCGATCGAGAGAGAGAGAGAGAGAGACAGCATAACATTTCCCTCTGTTTTAATTCAAATTTCCCACTTTAAATGGCTGTAAAGGGAAATTGTGACTTTTTAACATTTAAAACTAAAAATACATTTTAGATTTAAACATTTCAATTTACCATTTGTGCTGCGCCCCCAATTTTTTTTTTTTGGTTCTTCTTAAATTTCCCTTTTCAATTCGTGTCTCTTAATTTCGCAAATGCTTTCTAAAATGGCAAAATGGCGCGTGGCAGCGCAAATAATGAAATAAATAACTACACAACTATATAAGCTATACTGATCAAGCATATATATACACCCTATATATCTACACATGTGCTGTAGATACATATATATATATATATATATATATATATTATTTTTTAAGTTAATGTTTTGCCTTTAGTCAGCTCAATGCAAAACAACTTTAGCCCTCCCAGCCCTTCCCATTTAATTGTACGTACTTGCTTATAAGAGATCTAGCATTAGTTTTACATCTGTATTATATATACATGACTTTTTTCATGTAGCACCCCCTCATACCGCCCTTGCCCCCAAGCATCCCCCACCCTACAGAATTAAGAAGATCGAAAGAAACAAAACGCTCATTTAACTGTTTTAAATTAATTAAATTTACAAAAACAAAAACGAAAACAACAAAAAAAGAAAGAAAAGAAAAAGAAAACCAACAAACAAATAACATTTTGTGCAGTTAACAGACAGTACAATAACAATAAAAAAAGCGCCTGTAATAAACTAAAATTTACTTTTCTTCTCACTCTTTATTATTTATCTGTTGAACACAAAAAGAGTCTGCAAAAACAAACAAAAATAAGAAATTGTAATTAATAATGGGAATTGTGTTTCCATTGATGCCGCACCTTAAATTAATTAATTCAATTGTATAAAGCGTATTTAATTCAAATTTATTTTACCCAACAAGAGAAAAATCGACATCAAATAAAAACTAGGAACAACAATCACTAGCGCTTAAGTGAATAGAAAGACACTCACATCTCCCGCCCCCCTCTCCACCCCACATACACACACACAGACACAGACACACTCATTACTTCTGATTTGCATAATTATTATAATTACATATTATTTTCAACACAAAACAAAAACAATTATAATTAATTATGCTATTGGAGCTTCAGAAAATGCATTTAAGCTGTGTAAAGACTTGGAAAAGACTTTTTATTTGTAACTAAGTTCGTTTAATATTCACATTTAAGACTCATTTCTTTTAAGACATTTAACAAGGCGTTTTTTTTTTATATACATATATATATATTTACATATATAACCTAAACTAAAAAAAAAAAAAAGAAATGCTACACAATTTTGTAATTTCTTTGTACAATTTATACAAGCAAAAACAACTCAGTCTCAATTAAATGTTTGCCATACTCGTAATATACATATATTATTAAATCCTTTTTTTGTTTTCTATTTTCTATTTTTCGTTTCAACACACAATTCTTAGACATTGTGGGGAAACCTAACCTCATTTGATAAGTAAGTAAATATTTGGTGGATTTCAATTGCAGTAAAGTTGACCGATAGTCGGTAATAATCGATAATCGTTATCGAATTCGAATTTGTACGCGTTGCCAATTTACGTTATGATCTCTCGGAAAGTCGTCGGAAAATACCCTGTGTTTGTATGTGTTTTGGGCATGTTGAATGGTAGGCATCATTAGCCACATAAACATACATATACACAAACACATTAACATATATATATATATATACTATATACATACATTTTTTTTTTCGAAGCAAAAAACAAATACCTCGTATACATTGAGCATAAATAATAGTAAGGCATACATATATACATAGATTACACATACACCATGCAGAAGAGACGGAAGGAGCATAGAAAGTGCACTGCAATAAACAAAAGCGAATAACGCTTATTTTACACATGAAACGCAAATTAAACTAATAAATTGTAATTTATTATAAGCCGAATGTTGTTACAATAGTCACAAAAACATAGCCCATAGCAAGCAAATATATTAATAAATATATATTTTTTAAAAACCAATTGTAAGATATGCGAACAAAACAAAAACTAAACAAAAAAAGTTGTGCTGCAGCTTGCTATTAAAGAAATGTATCTATTTTTATTAAGAAACCTTAAAAAAACACAAAAAAAAAGCCAATCGAAACGTATTTTTTTCAAGCTGCGACTTGTAAAAAAAAAAAATTTAAAACGTTGAACTCTACTACAAATAATAAAAATTGTGGAACGGCAGTTCCCCACCCACATATTAAAATCAAACGCAAGTATTATGTATCAAACACAAAATTGAAAAATGGTAAAAAAAAAAGTATATACAGACTATATTTAAATTACTTATATATATAATGTATACATTTAAAAATAATTTAAGCAAATGCAAAAAGGATAAACACACGTATAAGCCAGCAAAACGCAAATTATGTTATGATGATGCAAACACAAATAAAAGCAGTTAAAATTATGTATAAAATATAAAAAGCAAAAAACAAAAAGATCCAGATGGTATTTTAAATAAAATTTGACAACATTTTATTGCAGTATTCTGAAATTTTGAATTTTCAACTGTCATCTGCACACTTAACATTGACGTTAACAGCGGCTTAACATCAGCACTGTTCAAATCGAATACAATGGCGAAGTTTTTGCCAATAAAACAGTTGAAATAATTTATAAAAAATAAAATACTCAAAACACATTAGTTGTGGTTATTATTCGAAATAAAAATTGACCAATATTTGAACATTTTTAATTTATAACCCTTAGTTAACAATTTTCACTGAGGGACATTTGTTTTACTTTATTATTCCAAATTAATTTCTTTTAATATGTGTGGGTTGTAGATCACACAATAATTACGAACCATTAAATTGTTTATTTTTTATGTAAATTATCGATAATTTGGTATTTTTATATCGAATACTGTTAACGCAGTGCAGGGCATTAACAGCGCTGTTAAGGCTGCAATCGACACACATGGGCAATATAAACAAAACCTAATGCAAAAGAATACTATAATAAAATCCAAACAAATAAAGTGGCAAGCAAATGTTGCGTAACCGATTGCTGTCATTGCAGCTCCAATTGCAGCGCACCAAGAGCAGCTTCGGCAGCTCGAATGCCACACGCCAGAGCAAGATTCTGGGCAAGCTCTTTGGCAGTCGCGTGTCGGGCACAAAGAAGCGCTGGTATCCCAGTAACGATGGCAGTAATAATGGCATGGGCAGCACCGGCTATCAGCCACCCAGTGTGGTCTTTCAGGCATCCCAGTTTGGCAAGAGCAATTCAACGGGGTCCAAGCAGAACACACGTCGCATGTCCGTGCTGAACAAACTGTTCATGACGCACATCACAGATCTGCTGGCGACGGGCGAGGCGGCCGAGACCATACTGGGACGTGGCCTGCAGGTGTCACGCGTGAAAATCACCTCCGACTTTAGTTGCGTCAATGTCTACTGGCTGGGCAACGGCGATGTGCACAACGATGCCACATTGGAGACGGAACTGCAACGCTGCAGTGGCCAACTGCGGCATGAGCTCTCCCAGCTGCGTCTCATGGGCGAGGTGCCGCGCATTAAGTTCGTGCGCGATAGAACCGGCAGCAACATTAACAACGTTGAAGGCATCTTGCGTACACTAAATCTACAGCCTGTGGAGCCGACAACAGAGGAGCAGGGCAACCATCGCTTTGATGTGGCGCAGACAACTCGACAGGAGTTCTATGGCAATGTGGCGGCACCTGCGTCGAGTGTGCCTGAGATGCGACACGATGTGTTGGGTCTGGATCATCGTCTGATTATGGACAAGATTCTCGGCAAGATGCGCAAGTCAAAGGATGCCTGGGATCAGCATCAATCCCCTACCACCTCCTCCTCATCCACTGAGCTGCTGCAGAGCAAACTCAACGTAGCCGAGACGGAGGCATCCCACCACAAGTTCGAGGCATTTCTGGCCAAGCGAAGGGAGCGCAAGCAAACTCCAGAGCGCAAAAAGTATCGACGGGACGAGGAGGACTATGCACTGGCAGCCACATCGCAGGATTACGATGAGTTCCAGCGGGAACGCTACACGCAGGAGGATTACATTGTGGAGGATGATAAGGACAAGACGCCAACGGACGGATATCGCAATTCCTAGTCTTACTTAAGTCGCTACTGTTTGTTAATTGTTAATGCTACATTTAGTTTGTTAATGATAGTCCCTATCGATAGTATTCGATAACATTAAAATTACTTAATTGCTCGTTATTGTTGTTGATTTCCAGCATTTAAAAGGCTTGATTGAACCCGCAATTTGTTTTAATATCATCCTAGTCCTCGCCAGCTTTAAGATTGTTACTGATAATACTACTCAATGATTATCGATAACATATTACCATAGTTATCGCTAACTTCAGATTTGGAATTTGTTCTGGAAGGAACCGAAATTTTCATGCTTGACTCTACCATCAACAATAACAAGTTGTCTGATTTAGACTTAATGGCATATAATGTAATCTTAATATATATATGTAGCAATATTCATTTTAATAGTTAATATCGTGGAAACTTGATTATCCGAATGCTATCCTATCATTATCCGCACACATTCTTAAAATGTTTGAAAGTATTTGGACAATCTAAAAATAGCATTACACTGAATCAATGTTTAACACGATACAAATAATGTTTAATGTTAATGTTTGTTTATTAATTCTCCATTTTAGCTGTCCCATTCATTGACCGTTTCTATCTCTCTCTCTGTCTTCTATTGCCGACGCCTCTTACATGAGGTAAACAATTTATGCTACATGTACTGTGTGTAGCTTTAAATTTGCATGATCTTTACGATACCTTTGAATCGCAAGATAGGGAATTACAAATTGATATGGAAAAAGCTTCTCCCCTAGAAATTTGTAGTTTCTCTGCTACATTTGCTCTCGTGCATGTGAACTAGCATCCTATGTAAATATACTTATGGCTATCTCTTTCACACGCCGCTAATGCTGAAACACGTGCGAAAACTGCGGCTCAATACATATATACACAGGCATGTATACAAGTAAACGCTATACATATATAATATATGCATGCACGCATATTTGTTCATTTACCATACAGCTTTTATAGTGAAATACTTAAAATTAGTTCTAGATAAATTTCTACACTGTGTAACCAAGAACAATTTGCTCTTTACATGTAGCCGCAATACTTCTATGGCGCCACACGTGCGCTGCTTTTGTCTAATAATTTTCTCTCCATTTTCAATACGAAATCACAGTTAGTTTTTATTTGAAAAACTAGAAAAAAAATAAATACATATTTCGGTTTGCGGGGAAAAAAAAAACAAAAAAAAAAGACACTCCACTTTTGTTACGTATATAAGCGTAAACACTGCAGATTTGTTTTATTTCATAGAAATAAAGGTTTCAACTATTAGTTTCTGTTTTTGTGTTTTGTATATATTTGTCGTTGGTTGGTAAAAACAAATTTTGAACAGGAACTCATAGCAATATGTGCCACTGTGCACTGCAGAAGATGTTGTTTCCGCCGGCTGTCCTGCTGTAAGTGAAAAGAAGACGGCGTTAGAGTGGCAAACAAAACGGTAAATAGTGCGAATAGAACACACAGGGGGAAGTGTGGTGGCAAATGAATCAGTGAAAACTTGTAATACATCAACGTTTGTTCTCAGTCGAAAGATGGTGAAAGTTGGGTTCATCACAAACATTTGCCGCCTCCAGGCCAATTGGCCAATTCCCTTTGGAACATGGTTGAAAACGTACCTTAATATTAGCTGATGTTGGCTCTGCATTTGTTTAGCATATATATGCTGTTTTTGGGGGTAAGCAATGGAAGTTAGCTTATTCGAAGAGAGCGAAACCCATATCGTCATCCTCAGATTCGGATTCCTCCTTCTTCTCCTCCTTCTTGGCTTCCTTCTTGTCGCCACCGGCAGCGGCAGCTGGAGCACCAGCGGGGGCAGCAGCAGCGGCAGCACCACCACCAACAGGCATGGATGAGAGCTTCTCGCGACCCTCCTTGATCAGATCATCGATGCTCTTGCCCTTGAGCTCCTTGATCACGCGGGTGAGACGCTCGGCATCAGCCTCAATACCGACGGAGCTGAGGATTTTCTCCAGATCAGCATTGGCGGGGCTATCTTGTCCACCGAGGACAGCCAACAGGTATGCAGCCACGTAACGCATGCTAAAATAAACACAGAACAAAAAAATACACAAGTTAATCAAAACATTCACATCTTGGCAAAATAATAATCAGCAAATATTATTGGCATCGCTATTGCTTTATATTAAATTTGTTGCACAATAAAATCGCATTTAGTTGCTGCACAATTTGTGCTATTTTTTGCGGCAATCACTTACTTTAAGTCTTTAGTTTTTGACACGAAACGTGAATATGCACAGAAAAACACAACTTTCGCCTAGGAGACCTTTGAACGAAAAGAATGATGCTCAGCTCTGCCACAAGTAAGTCACTTCCGCTTGTCAGATATGACAGCTTGGCTCGCATGCAACCCTATGGTTTGAAGTAGATGGCGCTTTGCTTGCAGGGTTGTATTTTCCCATGACACTGTTAATTAACATACTGTAAACATTAACAGCTGTATGTTATGGTACAGAGGGATGGAGGGCTGCAAATCATATGTCCGCAATGTGACCAATTTTGGTATATTACATACTTTTTGGTATTTTTATACTAAAAAACTGATCAATGTACATTTAATAGTCATCTGTATGAAGAATAAAATTAAAGCTAATCGTTTTGAAAATGTCTAAAAATACTTAATATTTTGTCAAAAATCAAATCAACTTAATAGAATGCAAAAATGTTCTTGAAGGTCTTTTGTTTTGAAGAAAACCATGGTGAGGAAAAGCTATTTAAAAACTGGCGCCTTTTAATATGCTCATTTGTTGAACATGGTGTCATATCTAATAAAGTGTAGCCAAACTCTCTTGGCATTCCGGTATAATTTCGGAAGTCAAGAAGCATATTGGGAAATGTAACTTGCGGTCACGCTGATCAGAAGCAAAACCAAAGCCGGACGAGGCGGACGTGTGTGTGGACGCTCGGTGCGCGAAATTGAGATTTGTTAACTGTGCGTTGTCGCCTGGTGTGTGTGTTGGGTTTTTATTTTGTTTGGCCGCCGCCGCCGTCATCGCCGCTTTCAATTTGACTCTTCGCCGACCGACCACTACCTACCTACATACCTAAGGAGTGTGTGTGCATGTGTGTGTGCATGTGTTTGGTAACAAGTACAAATACAAATTTAACGGCCCGCAGTGGAACAATAGTCGAAATAGCAAAACCGTTATCCGGAATAAATTCTGATTTATTTTTTGCCGCGTTTCGCCGCCGATCAAAAGATTCAATCCATACCATACCTTAACCATATAGCATAACACAAGCATACATACATGCGTACCTGGCATAAAGCATAAAACGGAGCAACAGTCGAAACATAACCAAGAAGAGAAGCAGAAGAAGAAGAAGCAACAACGGCAGCAACAGCTTCGATCAGTGCCCAAGCAGGAGTGCGAGCAGCATAAAGCAGTGCGTGTGAAACTGTAAACTGTTTCGCAATCGAAGCGAAGACGAAAAATAAGGTTGAAATAAAATACAACAAAAAAAAAAAGAAGAAAAAGCCTACCACGCGTCGGCTCGTTGCGCTTGTTCGGTATTGCGTTCGGCACGTTGCTTTGCACCACCCCCCACCACCACCCTCGAGCATAACTCTCTGCCTATCTGTCTTGACTGACTGACTTTGCGTGTGTCGAACTTTGGCAGCACCAGCAGCAGCGACGTCGCCGCCGCACAGCAGCAATAGACAAAAACTTCTAAGAAGCAGCGCAGTTGTCGTTCACGTTAGCGTCGCTGCTTATTCGGTGCGTGTGCGTGTGCCTTGTGCTTGTGCGTGTATATTGCCATATGTGCGTCTGACTGTGTATGCACAAGGTGTGGTGTGTATACAAAATCGATTGAACCAACGCCGCCGACGCCGTCGTCACCGTCTCAGTCGCCGCAGTCGCATTCGCTGCGCTGCGCTGCACGCGTCAACGTTACGCGATTTTCAAAAGAATATTTTTTTCTCTCTCCCATGTGCTGAGTGGTCTTTTTGTTTTTTTTTCTGTGTCAAAATAAAGTTGGTTGTTTTTTTTTTCTGTTTGTACGTTGATACTCTGGATATTCGGCAATAAAGTAATAATTAAATGATGGATAAATCAACAACAACGAATGCGTCGGCCGCAAATGCAACCGAAAATGAGGCAGCAACAAATGCCACTGGGTGTGGCGGCAGCAACAATGCAACAACAACAACCAAAACTAGCAACAATGGCAGCAATGCTGCCAATGGCAACAACAACAACAACGGTAGCACTAACAACATCAACACTGTGAATGCTGGCAACAACAACAACGGCAATGCTCGACCTAATAGCTTGCAACGCTTTGCCGTGGCAACAACAAGTGCGAGCAACAGTTCCACAACAGTTGTGCTGAGCACAACAACAACAACAGCAGCAGCGAACAGCAGCAACAACAACAACATCAGCAACAACACAATGATTAACCTCAATATCAACACAACAACCGGCGGCAGCTTCGGCGTCAGCGTCGAGCCTCAAATAAGCGTCGAGAGCCTCAAGAAGATCATTGCCAAGAAACTGAAAGTGGCCAAGGATCGCATCTGTTTGCTGCATCGCGAAAAGTGAGTAGAAAGCGCAATAGAAATAAGTGAAGTGATGGAAGATGGAGAAGAAGCATGAACCTAAACTAATGAGTTGAAGCAGAGCAAACATATATGACATAACGAAGAGGAAGAGCCAACATAAATGAGTTGAAGAAAAAGAAGAAGAGCGCACACAGACGCACTAATAAGATAACTGTTGTATTTCATATCCTCTCATTCTATGCCATTCATGTGCTCATCTTAGAGGTGTGCAATTTCTGTTATTTGATAGAAAAGTAATAGAGTACATATTTACATACATGTGTAACGAATTAGTAAGGAATTAGTAGGCAGCAAGTAGGACAATTTTATAGTGCGATCATTATCGAATTTTGATGCGATTAATAAAATATAGTAGAATAATTAAGTAATTATCTGTGTGTAATTATAGTGTGACCAGTTGCCAGGCAATTGCGTGCATTTTGTCATCTTAGTTCAACACCTTAATTCGATGAATGTATAATTAATAAATAATTGATTAGTTGCCAGCAAGCAGTGCAATTCTATGATGATATGATGATACATATATACACTACTTGCAAATATGCCACTTGAGCGGACAAGCCATAATTAGTGTGACCGTATTAATGAGCTTTTGGCACAGCTTCCTTCAGCTACTGGCTACTGGCAGTCTGTTTGCTTTACAATTAGAGCGACCGTAATAATTGCAACTGTTAGCTGCTACTTGGGATTACATGTTGCAATTAGGGTGACCGTATTAATTGTTGGCGATTAGAGTGACCAGCCCACATAGCAGCAAATGACGCAACACATTTCTCACACTCTTGTACGTTGTGTTGGTGGGGAAGGGGGGGGAGTGTTAACTGAGAAGAGAAGAATTGGAGCAGTAAGAAAAATGAAGACATGCACGTGCTTGAGTAAAAGAGAAAGAGATACATTCGATAAATGCTAATTGTTAGCTTAAAACGTGTCCGATCTACAGCTCTAAATGAACACATGTATACATATGTATGTATATGTATTGTGTATATATGTACATGCTGGTATTTCTTTATTGTATAGAGCTTTGTTTAGTTAAATGCTTTTGATTATCGTTTTATGTTATCGTTTGCCGTTGCCTTTGTTGTTTTGTATGCAGCTTTGTTGCCAGCTCAGAGGTAGTTTGTGTGTGTGTGTGTGTGTATGTGCACTTTAATGCTGTCCACACTATATTTAATGCTTTGCTCATGCTTAGCTTAAAAACCTGCTGCAGGATACAACAAGAAAAGATATACAATGTGCACATTTTGATGTCATTTTATGACGTGCAAAAAGCAACAAACTGAGGTGGCGGCAGCGCTGCTTGCGTCGCCGTCGACGTCGTCATACAACTAGTTGCATTGCATTTGCCTTTGCCGGTGCAACAAACAAACAAAAGCGGCAGAGGGAACGACGCAGGCAGCAGCAGCGACAGCGGCAGAGCGCAGCCAAGCAAAGCAACTAAAGAAGTGAAAAAGAAAAAGAAGAGTAAAAAGGAAGCAAAGCAAAAAAATGCTTGGCTTGGCTTGGCTTCGTTTGGCTCTCTCACCAAATTGACGCTCTCTCACTGCAGCAGCAAGAGAAAGAGAGAGAGAGAGAGCTCGGCTTGGAGTGTTTATGTGTGTGTGTGTGTGTAGAAGGTTAACTGTAAACAACAAACACACACACACGCATGTTACGTTATTTGGTGCCTTTTATTTTTGCAGTGGAGTCAGAATGCAATTGAAGGGTTTCCAGAATAAAGTGAGTAGTAAAATGCACTGCTTGACCAACTGTACTTGGCAGCGAAGTCAGGCAAGGAAAAAGAGTGGTGGGGGGGGGGGACAAGGACAGAGATGTGCCTTTCACTTTGCCTAAAGCACAAGACAAGAGAGCAGCAGCGAAAAGAAGCTGCGGCTGAAGAGGGAGAGGGAGAAGAAACGAAACTTGACTGATAAGAATTTTTGCTGTTTGCAATTGTTGTTGCTTTTTCTGTTTCTGTTTTTGCATCTGTTTTATGTCACTTCGCAGCAACAACAAGAACAACAACATCCGCAACGGCAATGTCATTCACACACACTCCTTTTTGTTTCGCTGTTTCCCACATTGAAGTTGGCTGTGCTTTGTTGCCAGCGTCGACGGCGACGTCGACAGCGACGTCAACGTCGTCGCCATCGCCATGTGGAGATTTTTTGTACTGCTTGCTGCGTTTGCTGCGACGGCGGCTGCTGCGCTGCTCTTTGTTCTTGTTGTGTGTGGACTGCAATCAAAATTGTTCTTGTTGTTGTTGTTGTTGCGCTTATCGTTGTTGATGATGATGCGTTTCCACAGCATTCGCCATAGGGCGTCGACAGAGACAGAGGGGCAGCGGGCAGTGGGCAGAGCCGGGCTCTCCTTTGTTTGCTAAAAGTTCTACGACCACCCAAATGTCAGATGTTGTTGTTTAACCCGCAGATGCCAATCCCCCCACACTCGCGCACACATACTCAACTCCCCCACACCAACAGTACGCCCCCCTCCCCCGCCCTCTTTTGTGCTGATAACGTGGCCAGCAAAATCAACCACCAGCAACAGCAGCTGCAGCGCAGTCTCTGCCTCTGCCGCAGTCGCAGTCGCCGCTTTACCCTAAAGCGAGTTAGAGCGAGACAGCGAGAGCGTCTTGTAAGAAAAGCGTTTGCAAGTTGCATAAATGAACATTTTCACCACCCCAAAAAAACGCTAAAGGAAGCAGGAAAACGCAATAGGCTTTTTTTGTGGCACACGTTGCAAAGGAAGCAAGCGAAGCAACCACCGCAGAAGACACCACCAAAATCCATTGACACCAATCTCAATCCCGCATGAAACCGCAAGGCTTTCTCGGTATCTGTATGTATGTGTGTGTGTGTGTGTATATATATGTGTATGTATGTACATATGTGTGTTTATGCAACCCTTTCCTCCTTACAGAGCTGTCTGTGGCAGCCTCAACTTGCGGCAAAATGAAGCTCAACTTTCAACTCAATTGTGGCAAGAAGCTTAATTAAATAAATAGACAAGGACTAGGGATAGAGAGAGGGAGGGGGAGGACAACAAAAGAGACATTGACAAAGGCAGTGTGTAGAAGAAGAGCGGCAGAATGATTGCATATTTAATTAAATTAATTATTTTCAATAAATTCTAAAAGCTGCATTTGACAGCAGCTTTTACTTGGCAGCTGAAATAACTTGCGAAACAAATAAATAACAAATAATTAATATAGAAATAAATGATATATAAATAAATTAATTATTTTAAATGAAAAATAAATTGATATAAGCTAAAAATATATAATAAATACATTAGATTGCTAAAAAATATATAAATTCAATTATTTGAAATAGAAAAATTAAATACCAAAATAAAATGAATTTAATTATTTGCCATATATGTAAATGCAATAAATAATCGCAGTATAAATATTTTTATTTAAAAGTAAAAATATTTCTTAGGGTATTTGGTAGTCGGGCAGGCCCACTAGGGCGCCAAGCCAAAATGTTGAATTTGTCAAAACCGTTTTAAGCTTATCGCCGCCTTCCTTTTTGACATCATTTCCCAATTGGAAGTGTTGTGTTTCCCCACTTGGCCACTTTCCCCACACCCCAGCTCACCACCACATCACCTCACCACTCCCACCTCAAGATCACGCACGCATGTATGTGTGTGTGTGTGTGTGTGGGTTTGTGTATTCTTTAGATTATTGCGCATATCAGTACCATGGCAACCACCCTCGCCCTGCAGTCATAACTACAACTACAGCTACGCCTCCCCCCCCCCCCATCTGCGCCATCCCTTTGGCTTGGCTCCAAGGTGTGTTTTGCCGTGAGAGCAATCGCTGGCAGAGCGATGCTGACGTCGCCATTGGCAGCGACGGCGACAGCGACAGCGACATTTGCTATGACATAAGCTAAAGGCAAAGCAGCAAAACGAAGCCAAGCTGCTGTTGTTGTCGAAAAGGTGCGAGATTTATTTGTTGTGCTTTCTCTGCCTCTGTTCTTCTGCTTTGTCTTCTATTACTGCCTCATTCTCAGCACATTCATCAAAACAGTTTTTCGTTTGCCTTGTCTATTTCTATTTCTATTTCTATTTTATAAGAAAATAGAAAAGAGACACAAAAAAAGTTTGACAGCGACGTCGTCGTCGTCGTCGTCGTCACGGTCAACATGCTAACGGCAACAGCGGCAGCGACGTCGCTTTAACGTCATCAAACTTTTTGTTTGCATGTGTTGAGTTTCCAGTGTGTGTTGACTTTTGCTGCCTCTGCCTGTGTGTGTTGAGTTTCTCTTTGGCCCGCCGTGTTGAGTTTTTGCCGCGTTTTAGTTTAGTTTTTGTTTTTTTTTCTTTTTGGCTTTTTTTTTTTTTGTTCGCTTTTCGTTTTTTTGTTCGTATTTCGGGGCTTGTCACGTTGCTTGGGGGCCCTGGGCCTTGGGCCTGCCTGTCGCTCAATCACAGCTTCTCCTCTTCTCCCTCCTTCCCCCAATTCCGCTATGTCTGTTTGTTGAAGCGTGTAGTGATAGTTTGTCTTGTTGTTGTTGTAAGACCTTGTAAATTATACTCAAAACACACACACACACACACACACACACTGTTTAACACAATTTTAATTAAATAATAGTCAAAATAAATACACATTATATCAATATTAAAATCTATAATAATAGTTATTGCTTAATAAATATAATTTGTTATTATACATTTTATATTTATTTTGCCTATTGGAAAATATGTAAATATTAATTAAATACAAATGGCTATCTGCATATATCGATATCGATAACGATAACGATAGCAAGCTGTCCACATGGCCGCTTGGCTCGTTACGTCTCTCACAATAGAACAGAAACGGCAAAAAAGCAATTTGTTGCTTTTGCTGCGCAGTTTTTACTTGTTGTAGTTGTTTTAGTTGTAGCTGCTGTAGTTGATTAGGCAGCACGCCCCCCTCTCCCCTCAATACCCGCCTGGAGTGCTGCTGGGCCGGTGTCGACAGAGGGAGAGTGAGAGGGATCTTGTTTGAAATATTGGACAGCGCTTTGTTCTGGCTTATTGTATTGCAGCTGTCTCACTCGCTCGCACTGCTTCCGTGTCTATTTCTATGCGCATGTGTGTGTGTGTATGTGTGTGTGTGTGTGAAGATCAGGTTACACAAGATGCGGCGTCGACGTCGTCTTGCCCTTTGTGTGCTGCTTGCACAATAGCCGAGAACCCGGGAGAGCGGCACATAGAGAGAGAGCGAGAGAGCGTGTGTGTTTTTGTTGAGTGGGAAAGAGGAATGGATGAATGAATGGGCATAGTGTGTGAGCGAAACTCGTTTAGTTGCAGCTGGGAAAGTTTAGGTAGAGCAAGGGGAAGGCGCAACCTGTGCCGACTGTCTGCCTTCCCGCTTCCCTCCTCCTCTAACTATGCGCCTGGCCAATTTCCAAGCCACACAAGTGTGCTAGATGGCAGAGAGATAGAGGGAGAGGGATGAGGGGAGCATAGAGCTTTATGGCCCTTGACTGCCATTTTGTTGTCGTGCCTATCTCTCTCTCTCGCACTCTTTGGGCTTAGCCTTGGCTTCATGGCGCCAGCGAAGAAGAAGAAGAGACAGATTAAGCCATGCGATGCGGCAGCTGCAGTTAGAATGAATGTTGCAACATTGTTGTTGCCGAAAAATGGCTAAAAATAGGCGAGTGTCTGGCAGAAACTAACAGAAAGAGAAGCAGCTACAGATACATATACATGTGTATCTTGAAGATACAAAAATAAATCTGTTAGTTGGCAAATCGAATGCTAATGGCACGTTTGCGTGTTTCTCTATCCGCCAGATACATGCAGGCATTTCGCTTTAATTATGCCCCAAATTGCACAAAAATATCAAACATTATCTATTTACACACACACACACACACACATACATACATGTATAACAACAGCTGCTGCTGGTACTGCTTCTTCTTTGTCATCTGCTTCTTGCGTGCAGTGGTTTCGTCTCTCTGAGATGTCAATGCACCAGAGCAGATATTTAAGCTTTGCAGATCCCCCCCTCTCACTCGCTCTCGATAAATATTTACAAGAACTGCAGCTGATAATTGCACAAGGCAACAACAACAACAACAACAACCACAACAATGTCGCTTTATTTCGGCAACAAAGAGAGCGTCAGTGCAAATGCTAGACTAGTGCCGTTAGAGTGCGAGAGAGCGCACTCAAGCTGCCAAGAGAGTGTCAGCCAAGATGGTGGACAAAGCAATAGCAAAGCATTGAAATGCAAATGGAACAACAACAACTGCAACCACGTTGTGAGTGCATTCATGTGGGACTCGTTTATTCATTCACTTATTCACTTCAATTGAAAACTACATGCATACTCCCCAATAAGAAGTGTATTTAGCATAGAGCCATTTGACCCTGTTCAACTGTTCATTGATCAAAGAGAGACCAAAAGACAATTAAATGCATGCACACACACACACACACACACATGCCTACTCGTGCATAGCAGGCGCCATCTAGCGTTCTTAGTTGTCTATCTATAGAGCATTGGGGGCGTTCATTCAGGTAAATACATATACACATTGTATGTATTTAATTAGAGCAGCAGCTCTCCGACTGTTTTCAATTTTCATGCAAAATTTTCGTTTCATTTTAATTATTTTCTTGTTTTTGCCTTTAGCTACATTAAACAAAGCTGCGCTGCTGCAACGTTAATGCTAACTTTAACGTCAACGCCAACGTCAAACGCCTTTTTAATGCAAAACACAAAAACAAGCAAAAACAACAACAACAATGTCTAACTTACGACATCAATAATGTCATACAGCGACAGCGACGTTGACGTCGACGGCGGCAGCGACAGCGGTTTCTGCATTGCCCAGGCAGGCCTATGCATGCCCCTCCCCCCACTCCACCATCAAAGCTCCTCATGCATGCGCTGCGATCTGTGTTCGGGGCCGGCCGGCAATTGTGTTTTGCTTTTCGTATAGAAAGAGAACGAATTGGAGAGAGAGAGAGCGAATCAGTGTGCGCTCTCTTTGTGTGCGGCTCTCACTAACACTGCTGTGTGGGTTTTTTGTGCGTTCGTGTGTGTGTGTGTGTGTGTGTGTGCACAAATGCTTTTGTCGTTGCTTTTGTTTTAGTTGTTTTTGCTATTGCTATTGCTGTCTGTCTATTTGCATTTCAATGTTTGCCCTTTCGCAAAACGCCTTCCGGTGGCTGCTGCGCCAGTGATGCCAGTGGTGCTGGCAGTGCTGCCTGTCAATTTGTTGTTTATACATATAGCGATGGCGACAGCAACGGCGACGGCGACTGCGCTGCTTGCGTCGCTGAATCAATAGCTCGAAATTAGAAGCAGAATCTCGTTGTTGTTGTTGGTTTTATTTTCGTTGTTAGGTGGTCGCCTTGTTGTTGGCCATGTATAGAGGGCATGCCTGCCTATGGTGACGGGGGCAGGGGGCAGAGGGGGCCAACGTAGGTGTTTGCTATTTTTAGTTGCTTTTGCTGTGATTTCTCATTGTTGTTTACTGCTGCTGCTTCCCCTTCTCTTCCCCCTCTCACTCTTGCCTAATACAACGCCCTCTAGCGTTTGATTTCTTTGTTTAATTTTGTCTTTGTTGTGAATGTCAGCGCGGAGAAGCTGCGGGTGCGCAGGGGGGAGGGAGGGGGGGGTTTTGATAAATGTATGCAAATCTCGCTTGTTGTTTTTCCAGCTGTTTTCCATCGATTTTCTATGCAACCCTTTTTGGTCAGAGCTTTTATTACAGGGTGGTTACGTTTCTCCCTCCCCCTCTACTCCCTCTCCTCCTCTGTCTTTACCAAGTGCAATCGTCCATCCCTCGTTGTCGTCCTCTCTCGGCCAAGTTGCCAAGCTTTGACCATATGGGCCAAAAGTTGACGCTGCCTCGAAATTAATGAAAGTCATCGACTTTGACGTCGACTGCGACGGCGACTGCGACTGCGACTGCGATGAAGCAACCCCAGTGGGAAAAGCTTAAGCTTGCCTACCGCAACCCCTCTGGCTCTCCCCTCCCCGCCCCTCTGCCTTTAGGCTCTGCTGCTCTCTCAGACAGGCTGGCAACTCTGCAGTTGTCGTTAGGGTTGCCACCCCTCCTCCCCCCAACACACACACACACACACACACACACACACACACACAAAAGGGCTGGGCATTCCAGTCCAGTTAAGATGCCATCATTTCCTTTTCTTTTTTAGCGTCTGCTTTGAAGGGGATGCAACGCTTAGCGGGGATGGGGGAGTGGGGTGGGGGGGGGTGTTCAAGGTGCGGGAGGGTTGCCAAGCTCTGTGTGTATCCAAGCTGAGTGTGGCCAGCTAATATACCCGATCACAGCACAGGCCTCATAATAGGTATGAATTATTAATGCCGCCATCAGCTTAAGGGTGTGTGGGTGTATCTGTGTGTGCATGTGTGTGTGTGTGTATCTGTGTGTGTAAATGACTGTCAAAAGTTGGCCCGAAAAGGGAAACTTTGTGTGTATCTTGCAAGCAGACAAAAAGCCTCAATTGTGGACTCCGCTGGCTGCAGCTGCAGAAGACAATATAGAAAGAGATATTAGATATAGATAGAGATGGATATATAGACATAAACATAGCTATAGTTATAGATATATGCATAGCAATAGACTTGCTTATAGACCGAGATAGACACAAGTTTAGTTGGCTGACGGGTTAGAATTAGTATATTAATAAATAATTGTATAATAAAATTAGGGATACAATTGCAAATACATAAACTATTAGTATTTATTTAATTTTTCATTTTTATTATGTTCCTTTCACATTTAGACTTTGTTTTTCTTTAAACTATATCTTATTGAGTAATTTATTGGCACTTGCAACAAATACAGCCTATTTATATTATTATTTATTGCAAGTATACATTGCATAATTCCAAACTGTGCTTAGTTAGCATCAACTAAGTTACTAAACTAGTTAGCAGCTCAAGCTACAATGTCTTCCACTGTAGCTATCTTCTCTGATAAAAATGAATAAATATTTGACAACAAAGAGTTCGTTTTCTGCCTGCAACATGCTTTAAAATCAAACACGCTAAAAAAGCGACTAATAGTGTTAATTGTTATGCATTAAATTTAAATAATTATTGATTTAATTATTGCTTAGACTGCGAGTGTGCGAATGCATTAAGAAGAGCATTTGGCAGTCGACTCGACTGTTTGTCGCTTTGGGCAATTAATCGTCGCATTTGCATACTATATGGCTATATATATGCTATATATACTATATATATATAGATCGAGAATGTATAAAAATACATTGGTCGCATGCCTTTTTGTCTAATCGCAAATTGTGGCTGATAAAAAGCGAAAAACGAAAAGCAAAACAAAAAATAAATCAAAATAAATGAAGCTAAAATAAAAGGTGAAAAGTAGAACCAGATTTCTATATATATATATATGTGTGTGTGTGTGTGTGTGTGTTTGTGTGTGTGTGTATGTGTGTGTTTGATATCAAAAAATAAAACAAACCAGATTAGAAAACAAATTTTAGCAAAGCGCTCGACACTTCCGTGTACATTTTGTTGTGCTCTGATTGTGTGCGCTTGTATTGGTGTGTATATGCACATGTGTGTGTGTGTGTGTGTGTGTGTGTGACAAGAAGGTGCTGCAAGGGAAGAGGGGCAGGGCGGGGGGAAATGATACAACTTTTCATTATGCAATCGCAGAACGCGTGACGACAAAATTAACAGAGTACTAAGAAGAGAATAAGATCGATAGATGCATGAATCGATATACAGCATTTATCGATAGACAAGGCAGAGCATAAGGCGGGAGCTGTAAGGCAAAGAGGGGTTTTATCTTCCCCAAAGAAGTCTCTAATCGAGGCCTTGTCTTTCTTTAGTTTTTAGTTGCTTTTATCAAGGGAAAAATCAATTTAGATTAGATAAATAATTTTAACAGCTAGCCGTAGTTTATTTGAATTAAATAGTATTTATTTTGTACATTTTATATTGCTTATTTGTTTAAATATTACATATTGCCTTATTTGAATTCGACTTGAATAGTATTAAGTTTAGTATTTTTGGTATATTGGTATTAAATACCAACAGTTCTCGTATTAAATCAGACAGTTTATTTAGTGGGAAATTCTTGGCATTTACTTTGCACCATTTGCTGTGTACAGTTGCCCTTGAGTTCGACAGTCAGTCAGAGTTTCCCCCTGCAGCTTTCCCCCTGCTCTTATTCCCTTCCCCCATCCCCATTCCCATCCCCATCCATAGGCAGGGCTTTGACAGACGTTTAGACGACGCCAAAAGCAGGGCTACAGTTTGGGCAGCACTGCGTTGGCTGCTTTTCCGGTTTTTATGCGACGCCAGTAGCAGCAGCGACGTCGGCAGCGACGCCAGCAGAGCAACATGAGCAGCGACCCACATGCTGTGAAGGCAGAGAAAGGGCCGAGGGAGGGGGCAGGGCAGGGCAGGGCAGACCACAGCAAGGCAGGCCTTTGGTGGTTGCTTCCTTTATGCTGCTGGTGGTGGAATTTCTCACTTGGCAGCTTCATTTATATAGCTGTGTCTTTGTGTGGGTGTGTGTGTGTGTGTGTGTGTGTTGTGTGTGATTTTCTTCTGCCTCTTGGTTTTCCACATTGCCGCCGCTTTATGCACTGGCTGCGAGTTATTGCCGTCATGTGGTCTTGGTCCTGGATTGTGCTCCTGCGGCCAGGCAAACGCACTTAACAAGACAATTACACGCACACACAGACACACACATAGAGAGACAGAGACACACACACGTGGACAATTGCTTGCAAGGTGGTGGAATTTTATGTTTTCGGCTTTGGCTATGAAATGTTTAAAGCGCATTAAAACAGACAAATGAAGCAGAAGCGGAGAAGCAAAGAGAGACTGACAGAGAGCGAGCGAGCGAGAGAGAGCGATCAATTTGTTTTGCCTGCATTTGTAACATAACCTCAAAATGTGCGTGCACTACCACATGGCAGGCAGTACAGTTTGAGCAGCACTATGCCGCCAGCATAAGTGCCAGCTGACTGGGCACGCTACAGTTGGGCAGCCACTGCTTTCACTTTAAATTGCTTGCTCGCTCGACTGTTGATTGTGAGAGAGAGTGACGTAGGATGGGGTGGGGTGGGGGGCGAGAAGGGGGACGGGACTGCTGTCTATCGCTCTGTCTGGGCATTTCGCCTGGGCCTCGCCTTGCTGGTGGCCTTCGCTAACGACAGCGCAGTCGGCGTCGACGTCGCATCATCGTCTGTCTATTGCGTAAAAGGCAGGCGAGACAAGCTGTGTGGGGAGAGGGTGGGGGGGGGGAAGGCGCACACGCAGACACCCCCGCAGACAAAGCCAAAGCACAAACACCAATACACATACAAGCAGTCGCCACACACACACACATAGACCGTTTTATGCTGCCTTTAAGCTTTTTAAAGCTTAAGTAACTTTAAGTCCAAAAACTGCCGCTGGCTGCGCTGCCGTTATGCGTGGTGAGTTTTGGCACCTGCTGCTGTGTGTATATGTATGTGTGTGTGTGTGTGCGTTTTGTTGCTATGCCAAGAGCAGTTGGCTGCTTGCTTTCTTTGTTACTTTCTTGCTGTGCTCATCATCATTACGTTAGGCCCGTTACGTAGCGTGACGACATTTGTGTGCGTGTGTGTGCCAGTGCTGCCCATATGCCGGCAATATTGTACAACTTTACGTAATGAATGAAAATTAATGCACGCACACACACATACATATGCATGAGCATGCTGCGTGCGTGTGCGTGCCACGCCTCTTTGCGGCTGACCCAAATACGCTTCGCTTCGCCTCGTTTTGCTTTTCTCATTGTTGTTGCTTTAACAAAACCAACGAAAAATCTTATCAATTCATCAATCATGCATGCAGTCATTTAACGTTCATTCGTTGCTTCGCTTCGTTCGCTTCGCTTTGTTGTTGTTGTTGTTGTTGCCTGGGTTACCGCATCGACAGCAATTCGCCGCATCGCCGCAACTCTCGCGCATATGGCTCTCTCTCATGCTCTCGCTCTGTCTCTCTCTCTCTCGCTCGCTCTCGTAGCAGCATAAGCAGCAAAGCAAAGCAAAGCAAGCAGTCAACTGAACTGATGCAATCAAAGTGACAGCGACTGCGACGTCGACTGCGCTGTCGACTGCAACTGCTTGTCTGTCGCTCTCTCGGTCTGTGTGTTTGTGTGTGCCGCACGCGGCTTCTGCTGCTGCCACCCCTCCTCCTCCCTTTCGTTCGTTTTGTGTCTGCGGCCACAGCATAGAGTTAAGTAATTTATGTTGCGACGCTTCGCTGCCGACGTCGCAGTCGCCGTTGCCTCTTTGTTCGCATTTCCTTCCCCTTCCCCATCCCCACCCCACATTTATTTTAATTCTCCTTTTCTGCATGGGAATATTACCAAGCATAGCCAGCTAGCTCTAAAATGCCAACTCTTTGCATTCTGTACAATACAAGTCGATTAATTACACACCACTTCTTGTTATGGCCAACAACGTTGCTAGCCAAAACAAATGCAACGACCCGCTTTCCCTAAAAAATCGAAATTGATTGAGCTAGGGGGGGAGGTACTTATAGACTTATGGACTATGTGCTCAACTTCCCGAGGGCCACAACAATTCACTTTATTTGCGGCCAAGGCAACTGTACCTGTATCTGACTGCTGCTATTAGCCAATAGCTAACAATGAATTATTTGTGGGGGGCAGCAGTGTTGCCAAATTTCACGGCAGTGTTGCCAAATTGCATAGCTTAGCAGTAAAGATATGTGTTTAGTTGGATTTTATCACTACTGATGTTGCCAAAAATGCGACCATAAATTGTAGTTGACGGCAAACTTAACAATGTTGCCCAACTTCATGGTGAGGTTGCCAATTTACAAGGCATCAAAATTCTAAAGAGAGCATTGTATTAAGCTACCTTATGTGATTACTAGCAGTTGCTCTAATAGTGGGCGGTGTTGCCAAATTTCATAGCTTTAACATTGCACTACAGTTTTATGGTTGTATTTAGTTACTTTTTAACATAAAATGACAGCACATTGAGTTATTATTGCTAAAAAATGTATTGATTGAAATTGCAATTGACGTCAAATGTTTCTAAATTTCATTACACAACAATGGCTTAAGGTTTCTATCAGAAGTTAACTATTATGCTGTTTTCTATTATTAATAGTCTTGCCAAAATGCAATTAATGTCAACTGTTGCCAAACTTCACAGCATTGGCGCTGTTGCCAAATTTCACAGCTTAAACATTGCGGTACAAAAGATATGTACACCTAATTCTGTTTTTACACGGTCTTTTTTTACACGATTTTGGTATAACACGGTTTGAAAATAAAATATATTTAATTTTTTTTACACGATTTTATTCCATTTAACACGATTTAAAATTTTTATTCTTAAATTTTTTTTGTCAAATTTAATTTTTGCAAAGTTGTTCATAGCACAAATTTCGGGGAATTCCCTTTTTGCGCGTACAAGCACAAAGGTCAGAGCGATTGAAGTGTGTTAATATTTTATGTTTGGTAAAGAAATTTTTTATTGGCAAATTTGTTTTTCGATCGTTACATTAAATTTAACGTGTTAAGATAAAAGGTAAGTCAAAAAATATGTTATATTTATTAAGTTATTTATATTTTTTAATTTTGTTAAATATTTCATGAATTCCTGAAGAAAATGTCAAATACAAAACTAAAACGTAAAGCAATTTCTTTGGAAACCAAAATAGAAATTTTAGATCGCCTTCGAAATGGAGAAAGCTCAACATTTCTTGGCAAAATGTTCGGATTAAAAATTCTTGATTTTCACTTATTTTAATAGGTTTTAGAGATTAGGAACCAATCACCTATTTTTGCATACGATCACTGTCTTTTTTTACACGGTTTTTTTTTACACGGTTTTTTTTGGAACCAATCTACCGTGTAAAAACAGAATTAGGTGTATTTATTTACACATTAATACAATGCAAGACAACACATTGAGTTATTACTAGTAATGTGCAGTTGACGTCAACTTGTGCGCTGTTGCCAAACTTCAGGGCACTCGCCCTGCACAGTGGTTCAACTGTTTATTGACCGCCTGTCTGTCGTTTAATTTATACTTTTTTTTTTCAATAAAAAAAAGCGTATTGTTTGTTGATTTTGGGACGTATTGTTAATTGTAGCAAAAGAATTTCGTATGTTTCAGTTTCTTTATTATGGCCAATGGGGTTGCTCCTCTACTGTTGTGTGTGCTACTTGAGTCAACACAAAATAAATAAATAAATAAAGCAGACGAGTATTTAACACCTGCATGCAAAAAAAAAAAATGACAACAACAAATATTTTAATTAAACTGCAAAAGTGTCAACAGCGTTTAACTTTTGACTCGCTCGTGTAAACCCAAAACCCAAAACCCAAAAACAAATGAGAAGAGCCTGGACTGATTAACACAACGATACCCTGTAAAGAGGTTTGCCACTTCGACAGCTACAGGGTATGCAAAGGCCAAGGCAAAAGAAGGCTAGCGAAAATATGCAAAGCAAACTGAAACCGAAACCCCCTTTGTGTGTGGCGAAGTTCTGGACTAAACCTGTAAAGTGCTTGAACTTTTATTTTTTTGCTTATAAATTGGCAATTAATTCGTTCCCCTCCCTCATGTCATGGGTTTTTGTGCCGCTGTCATCGCTTTGCAATTTCGTTGTACAGATCAGCAGAAAAATTGCTGTTCATTTTATTATATTTTATTCGCAACTGTAGAGCAAATGAATTGGCTAGCAAATGATAACTATCGATCCAAACTTCAACTCGATCTCCAACTCGTTGCCTTTTGTTGTTTGGCTTCACATTTTGCACAACTTTGAGGCAAAACGAAGTCATTGTCTTGCACACATTGCATGTATATACATTATATATATATGTGTGTGTGAATATATTTAAATAAAGAAGATTCGATTTTGTTGCGCGTGCAAAATTTCGATTGAAATTGTCGCCAAAAAATTGCATTACGCATGCAAAGTGCAATTTAAGGGGCACACACCTTTTGCGCTGTTGCCAAATTTCAGCAGCGCACTTAACTTGCAGAAATTCTATTGCAAAACTACAAATTATCTGAATTTTGTTCTTTTTTTCCCACTGTTTGTTTTGATATCTTTTTGTTTTTGTTTTCTTGTTTTTTGGTAAAACAAACAAAATATCAAATTTAATTGTATTATCTGCATGCGTCGCGTATAAACAAAGTTGATGATGATGTTGTTGGCCGATGATGACTGTACAGCAAGTCAAGTGTTTGTTTGTTGTTTCTTCTTCTACTGTTTCGAGTGCAAAACGAGTACAAAAAGTAGAGAAATGAATAAAATGACGGACGGCGTGCGCCTCTTTGCCTTTTGTTCATTGGCTGCATCGAATTTCAGTTTCAACTTCAACTTCAACTTCAACTCGCTTTATTTGTGTTCATAAACATTAAGTACAAATATAAATAAATGTACAAAATATATTTGAAGCTAATTTGTTTTTATTTATATCTTTTGGTTTTTAGCTCTTTTTTATTCGAAGCATATTTTGATTAGTTTTTTTAAAGTCGCAATGTATTTTCTCTATTGGATAACTCTTGTCTAATAGTCACATTTCTTTTATTCAATTTATTTATTGCAGAGAACTGCAGGATGGCACGCTAAGAGAACACAACTTGATGGACGGTTCCAAGATCATTTTAATACCAAATGTGGAAACTGGTTTATTGGTAAGTGTCAACTACGGCATTCGATAGCAATCTGTTATACATGTATGTACATGTTGTATGTATATCGATATGTATTTACATGTGTGTTTAAAGCATTCAGTTCATGGGGGTTCAATGTCAGGGCTGGTGCAAAATGTGGCGCAATCAACGAACTTGACAAACGAGCGCAAAAGTCGCCCTTCAAGTGCGTGTGCAGCGAGCAGATCGATAAACGATAAACGATAAACTTGTAGTTGTTCTGGGAGAACAGCTGTAATTATATTTTGGAGAGAATAGTATAAGCTGATTCATATTTAGCGCTGTGTATATCGATACATATGCAATTGCATACTTGTCAAACCTATTCGCATTTATCGATTTGCTTATCGATAAATTTAATATCGGCTACCATGAAATTGAAGACAAAATAATGTGACAAAATGACGCAGTATAGCTAATTGGATATTCGATAATCCGGCTCACATTTATCGATATGTATATCGATAAATATATAATCGATTACACCAAATTTAATACCCTACAATATGCGAATTGGCTTAATATTGCTTATTAAGTGATCTATATTGCAATTCACTTATCGATTCATTTATCGATTTGTATATCGAACTGATTACTATTGCTTATTTCATATTCGATAAACCTATTCGATTTTTGCAACCTGCCTATCGATAAATGCCTAATTGATTGCATCAAAACTGACTTACACATTGCTTTGGCTTTTCTTTGCTAAATCGATACACATTGAGTTGTATGAACAACGAGTTGAGTCTTCAACTGAACAGGCATAGTAGACACCCTATATAATTGGTTGCTAAGCTGCCTGTCCCCCTCTTTCCTCTTCCCTCTGCACTCCCGTCCTCCTTCTTTTTCAGCTGCGCATACAAATGCAAACTTGACCTTTAGATTGGCGTTGCCGACATTTGTTGTGTCGTCTGAATTTAAAGCCAACCAAAACTTTCTCATTAAAAAACACACAGATACAAATACACATGCACACACACATACACACATGTACACACACACAGCTGAAGAAACCTTCAAAAGGCAGCAGAGAAAAGCGAAAAGTCGAAAAAATAAAAACAAAAGAAAAAAAGGTTTTTTCAATTCAAAACTCGCATTTTGTGGTGCGAATCGAGTCAGAGAGAGAGAGAGAGAGAGAGAGATAGAGAAGTAGAAAGAGGGACGCAGAGAGCTATAGCTTAGTTGATCAGAGCAACGATTGATTGTCATGCTAAAAGCGGCCACAAAATTAAAGATTTCATTTCGATTTTTGTACAAAAATGTTGCATAAATTAAATGGCAAAAACAACAACATTGAGGCGGCCTGCATTTTAAATTTCCAGTTAATGAGCAGAGTGGCGGGGAAGGTAGACTGGAGTGGAGAATGGAGAATGGAGAGTGAAGAGTGAAGAATGGAGAGTGGAGAGTCGAGTCCAAGTGCTCTGAGAGCTTCAAGCGTTTAACCAGTTTCTCAGTTGCTCGCAAATGACCAAAAAATGTGTGTGTAATAAAATAAATATGTAAATAAATTAAAATTTAATTAATGCCAAATAACTTTGGACTGCCAAAAACAACAACAAGCATTTTTATTAATGACAACAACAAGCAAATCACAGAATCGCTGTTGAAATCAAAATCACAGTCGATATGACTGTCTTGTCATCATAAGCGAGTGTTGTACATTTGTATTTGTGTATATGTAGAAGTGGTTGCTATGCTGCGAGGGTTATTTGATAAGTTAAGCACACTCAAGAGTATACATATATTATATATATATTTTGACTACCTTTTAGTGTTGCAAAAAATGAAATAGTGCATAGAAATTCAGTTTTTAAAACACTTTGTAGGCTTTTAATATTTCAGTTTAGTAGTTCAATATTTTTATTATATATTTTAATGATTTATTTGAGTAGTTCATTTATTATTTGCTTTATTCATCTTACTTAATATTTGATTTAGTTATTTGATTATTTTATTTAATTATTTTTATATATGTTAGTTATTTCAACATTTTATTTAGTTATTTTAATATTGTATTCATTTATTTTAATATTTTATTTATTTATTTAAAAATGTTATTTATTTAGTTTAATAGTTTATTTATTTTAATAGATTATTTTAATATTTTATTTATTTTAATATTTTATTTATTTATTTAAAAATGTTATTTATTTAGTTTACTAGTTTATTTATTTTAATAGATTATTTTAATATTTTATTTATTTTAATATTTTATTTATTTTAATATTTTATTTATTTATTTTTATATCTTTGTTTTTATACCTTTGTGTATTATTATAATATTTTATTTATTTATTTTATTACTTAGATGATTTATTTTAATATTTAATTTAGTTTGTATTTCAATATATCGTTCAATTACTTAAACATATCACCTGTTTATTTAATTTAATTTAATTTTAAATCATTTATTTAATTTAATTTATACATATATTAGATAACTATTGATTGTAATTATATTTTTTTAATTTGATTTTTTTTTAAATTTTTTTCATTTTTATTTTTATTTAAGTATTTAAATATTTATTTTATTTTATTTATGTAATAAAATGTCTATTTTAGTATCTTGCTAATTACATTTTATGTTTCTAATTTATTTTAACATTCTATTTATTTAATTGCCAATTTTAAATATTTATTTTGCCATTGAGTTATTTTATTACTTTATTTAATTCTTTATTTAATTACTGTATTAATTGTCGAGCAAATCGTCCGATAGTAATTAATGTGTATTGAGTAGATAAATGCCATTTAATTGGTCGAGTAATTACGAAAGTGATTTAAGTGCAATTGGGCGCTTTTTATGAGCGATTTAAAAATGCTGATGCTTTGATTGCAATGTGTGGCAGAAGTATGTGCCACACTGTGGCACTTGTGGCAACTGCGCTCTTACAACATTGTCTGCACATTTCCATCTTTTGCCATTGGCCTCTTTTGCTTCTCTTTTCTTTTATTTTCTTTTATGCGTTTGCCGTTCTTTAATGCTCCACTTTGGTTTGCTGTGCGCACCGTTTTGATTTACCGTTTGCCGCTTGAGTTGCATTGCAACATGTGGCGCAGTCGAGAGGAAGAGGGAGAGGGGCAGATGTTGCTGCCACACCTCGTCTTGCTAATTTGCTATTAGCCACAAGAGGCAGAGCCAGAGGCTGTTGACACAATTTGTTTGCTCTGTGGCAAATGCCTCGGCTACTTATGTAGCTGTCTCTGTCTCTGTCTCCCTCTCTCGCTCACTCTTTATCAATATTTGCCCTATATCTCATGATCTGTTTCTTCAAGTTTTGTCTTCTGTTTTTTGCCTCATTTTTTGTTCTCTTTTTTATCGCTTTTCTTCTTCTCTTCATTTCTGCTTTTTGCTGCGACAGTTTTTGTCTTTGCTTCAACGTTGCGTCTCTCGAGAGTCTAGACACCATATGCCAACTGAGCGACACTTGTTGCAAACTGATGCGTCAAGCAATTTGACATTGAGGTGCTCTAAATATGATTTACGATCACAGATCATTGATCAGCACTAAAGCAAGTTGCATTGCTGCAGTTTTCATACATTAAAGACTCATTTAGTATTTTATATGTATATCATATATATTTTGTTAATACTAATAGTTTCTTAATTTAGTGTAATTTAAATTGCATTTTTAATTCATTTTATTTACAATACATATTTTGTCAGTTCATACTAATAGTTATTTAATTTCGTTATTTTGTATTTTGTTAGTATTTTTATATTTTGTTAGTATTTTTATATTTATTTTTATAATATATATTCTTCTTTGCTTTAATTTAATTGATTTTTGTATTGCAAATGAATATACTATTATATTACAATTAATACTTCTACTTCTCCTTATCACTTGGCTGGCTTTAAATAAATAAATAACAATTTAAATACCAACAAAATACTGCCACAATATGATTGCAAAAATTGCAGCCAAAAATCCCAAAAACAGCTTTAAATAGAAAAGAAAATGCAATAAATTTTGGCTCAACAAGATTTGGCAAAAAATGCGTTTGTTGTTCCAATTCCATGCGTTCCACATATGCTTTATATACAAGTTTTGGCCGCTCTAGTTGAATGCTTGCCACTTGCAACTGTGTGGCTTGTCAGTTGCCTGTTTTTGTATGTACATATGTATGTATTTGTTGTTCGTATAAAATTTCATGCAATTTTCGTGAGGCGAACAAAGAAATATTTTGGCGTGCACGAAAAACCATAAAAACAACGGCAATCGAGAGAGAGAGAGAGAGAATAACAAATATTAACGACAATCGACAGCAGCAACAACAACAAGAATATGCTACAATAATTATTATTTTGTATTTTTATTTGGCTCAAACGTTTTTCGTCTTTATTTGCATTTGGCTTCTGTCTGAATATTTGTTGTTCTTATTGTTGTTGTTGTTGTTGTTGCGACGGCCGCCAAACAAAGCAGCCATGACAACAACACAATTGCCGTTAAATGTGCTGTGTGCCCCTGACAAAAATTGTTAAACATTGCAAAATTCGGTTGTCAACAGAACCAAAACAATACAATAAAACAACAAAACTATTAATTAATGCTGTTTGCAGATTCTTTTTACCTAACAGTTGGCTAGAATTTGCTGGCGAGCTAAAGTTTAGTTTTGATTCAATTATATAAAAATATTTCTACATTTATTTCTGCATTCCTTGTCCTACTCCTTACCTGCTCCCTTCCCTTGTCACTAGTGAATTCATGCCTTACTTTACAACTCTACATCTACATAGTTTGCCTGAGTGAAGTTGCTTATGTTAATTAAAGTCCAATGTAAATCCATTTTGTGTTGCATATTATTTGTCTATTTAAATTGATTATTCATTTCTCTTCTTCCAAATATATTTATACTATTTAACAACACTTACTATTACCTTTGACTGAAGCTTGTTCTTTGTCTCTTCGTAAATCATCAAATAATAAATACACAAAATACTTGCATGAGATGTACACGAATTGTTTAAATAGCCAATTAACAATTTGCGTCTTTTGTGTAATTTTTTCTTTTTCTTTTTCGTTTTGCTTTCAAAAATTTGAAAACAATTACCGCAGAGCGAGGCATTATATGTATAGAACAAGGGAAATACATTTTGGATGAGCTGAGTGTGTGGCTAATAATGTTGATGAGAGCTCTAAGGCTGTTATTTGATATGCCCAGAGTTAGAGTATATATAAGTATATATATATATATTGTATATTTACTAAGGAGGTGTCAATTGCCAATGTTGCAGAAAGGTGAGGCTGAAAGGAATTCTTATCTTTTTTTCGTTTTGTTTATTATGATTATACTTTAAGTATTTCTACCTGTGTGAACATTCACTTTTTGTTGATCGTTGATCTGTTCTGTGTTCTCTTTCGATATTTGACTTTTTCGAGTGGAGTCGAGTGTTGAATCATTTTTGGGGTTGTCATGTTGTTGCTCCTAATTAGCGCCATGTTGCGGCTACTCCAAAAGGAATGCAATGAACGGACAATTGGACAGGTGCCGATCAGTTTTGTTTTTCCTCGCTGAAAATGTGTGTTAACAACTGACAAGTTGACAACTTGACTTGATTTATTGACAAACTGAGTAATTACACACAACACAAGGTGACCGCTGTGGGTCAGCATCATCATTGTTCCAGCTCATCTCATTTCTGATCTCATCATCATCCACAGCTGACAGGTGGTAAACACTGTCTGCCTAAGCACAAAAGTAAAAGTGTTTATGTTTCTTTTGTTTGATTCTATCCGATTCAATTTGATTCACACACTATGCATATATATGTATGTACATATATGTATTGCATATATATTCAATTTGTCTGCCTGCGATATTTGCATATTGTTCCAATTTTATCTCTCTCTGTCGCATCATTCGGCTTGTCACTTAAATGTCGACGTCGGCGAGGACCGAACAAAACAAGTAAAAGATGTGTTTCAGCAGCTATTAAAAATTATAATATTTTGTAAAGTTTATTATGAGCCAAAGAATGCAGCGAGCTGCCAGGCAGACAAGAAGAAGAAGAAGAAGAAGCTGTGCGACAGTCGCCAGTCGACGTTGAGCAAACAATTTTCGGCAATGTTGGCATGGCATTTGCTTGGAGACATTTACGAGTCTTTCTGCTGTCTATGGGAGGCGTAGAAACGAAATGGAATTGGAACGCGGAACGATTGGAATTGCATGAAATGTGTTGGGCAGTCAATGTAACATGTGTATATTGTGTGGGGTTGCAAAACTGAGGTGGAACGTGTGGAATGGGACATGTTTTACTATAGGAAATATTATATTGAACGTTCTAAAATGATTATCAACTGTAAATGAGTGGAATGTCAGCTTGAAGAGTTGATAACTGAGGTGGAACATGCGGAATGGAACATGTTTCAAACTAGGAAATTTTATTCTATACTAAATTCTAAAAGAATTCTAAATTGTGTACGATTGCCATGAAATTTATTATGTGAAAATAATGAACTAAGGTGGAACATGTGGAATGGAACATGTTTCACTATAGGAAATATTATATGGAACGTTCTAAAATGATTATCAAAACTGTAAATGAGTGGAATGTCAGCTTGAAGAGTTGATAACTGAGGTGGAACATGCGGAATGGAACATGTTTCAAAGTAGGAAATTTTATTCTATACTAAATTCTAAAAGAATTCTAAATTGTGTACGATTGCCATGAAATGTATTATGTGTAAATGATGAACTAAGGTGGAACATGTGGAATGGAACATGTTTTACAGTGGGAAATATTATCATGTGCTGAATTCTAAATTGTGCACAAATGGAATAAAAATTATTATGTGAAAATAATGAACTAAGGTGGAACGTATGGAATGGAACATGGTTCAGCATATCAATTATTAATGCTTAATGCTAAAATTGTCAGTTTAAATGAATGTTTGAATAAATCTAATTGCAACAGCATAGACAGCTGCAACCGCTGCGTATTAAATGCAGATACGATTGGAATGGAACACTTTAACAGGTGACTCAGCAGGTTCACATGTCCGACTGCAAAATTGCCCATACCGCATTCATCGTCGCCATCGCCATCGCCATCGCCATCGTCATCGCCTTTGTTTTGTCATCATTTCGATTTCAATTTCGTTTTGAATTTTGCATTTTATTTCTGGCATTTTTCTTGTCTTTTCTTATTTTGTTTTTGGCAATTGGCGAAGTGCAATCAAGCCGTCAAGTGGGTGGGCGTTGTCTTCAAGTTGCGGCTGCCACTTGGTGGCATGCACCATGACCGACTGCCTTTGCCCCCTTCCTCCCCTTGCTCCCCTTGCCGTCAACTTGCTTTATTATTTATGTCTTTTAAATGATGCGCTGGCATCGCTTGTCAAATTAATTATTTTTGCTTTTTGCCATTGCTTTCGCTGTTGCACAGTGCGTATGCGTAATTTATGCGTGTGTGGGAATATGCATAGATTTATGTAAACGATGCTCGCTGCTCGCTGCTCGCTGCTTTTGTGACAAAGGAAGAAAGACAAAGGGCACACAGTTTCTTTTTGGCAATGATGATGATGATGACGATAATGATAACAATTATGACAATGATGAAGGAAAGTGATGACGATGCTGAGCGACTGAAGAGACTACTGCAGACAAAGCAACAAGCAGTCAACAGTCGACGAACGGCCACTCATAAAAAGCCAAAAAACCAACACAATGTATGTGTGTAGGTGTGGCCAATCGAATTTATGTGTCCTTTGTACAATATTGGCCAACAAGTGCAACAAAAATTTCAACAGAAAATACTATAAAAATGCTGCGTGAAGAAAGCGCCAAGGAAGCGCCGTTTTTTTTTTTTTTATAACCAACACAAGTTGAACGAGCAAGAAACAAAACAAAATAAAATAAAATAAGCAAAAAAAAAGAAAAAGATAAAAGAATCCAAGACAACGAGAGATTCAAAACAGGTTAATGGCCAAGCTAGTTCTTTGTTGCTGAATCGAATTGTCGATTCAAATTGTCATATTGCTGTATCAAATTTAATTCGTAGGGTATACTCTATATAGGGTATATACCCTTTTGCTTGTCATAGTGAGTAGTGGACTACTTGATGTCTTGTTGACTTTTGACTTGTTTGTTTGCTCAATTGCGCAATACCTTTATGTTAATGTTATCAATGCTCCACACAATGCTCAGCATCAGCAGCGTCGTCATCTGCTTCGCTCTCTCTCTCTCTCTGTCTCGCTTTGTTGTTGCCATCGCTCTCGCACTGTCGCCATTAAGTCCACTACTTGATGAAGATGATGGCATGCGCCACAACGGAAACGTTACGTTTCAACCATTTCCGTGAATCCGGTTTATCACTGCTGCTTTTTTTATACTTGCTAAATGTCTGACTGTTTGCGGAATGGCTGTCTATAGAGTGTGGCTGTCTCTAGAATAGTTGACTGATTGACTGGCTATTGAGTGACTGACTAACTGACTGGAAGATTGACTGACTGACTGAATTCCTGACTTCCTCAAGGACTTTCTGACTACTTAACTGACTACCTGACTGACTGATTGATTGACTGAATCCTAAAGGACTTTCTGACGGAATTACTGACTGACTCTTGATGTTTTTCCTGAATGCCTGTCTGATTAACTGACCTCCTTACTGACTGACTGACTACAGAATGACTGTTTGACTGAATGACTGACTTCAGATGTTATTCCTGACTGTCTGATTGACTGACTGACTGAATGAATTCCTGACTACCTCAAGGACTTTCTGACGACTTAACTGACTACCTGACTGACTGATTGATTGACTGAATCCTAGAGGACTTTCTGACTAACTCTTGATGTTTTTCCTGAATGCCTGTCTGATTAACTGACTGACTGTTTGACTGAATGGCTGACTTCAGATGCTATTCCTGACTGACTGATTGACTGACTGACTGATTGACTGACTGACTGATTGACTGACTGACTGATTGACTGACTGACTGATTGACTGCCGTCTGATGGACTCCCTGACTTCCTTACTGACTGACTGACTACAGAATGACTGTTTGACTGAATGACTGACTCCAGATGCTTTTCCTGATTGTCTGATTGACTGACTGATTGACTGCCATCTGATGAACTTCCTGACTTCTTGACTGAATTGCTGACTGTCCCACTTGACTGACTCAATTCCTGACTATCCGATGTTTTTCCTAACTCCCTGACTGACTTCCTGACTGACTCCTGATATTTTTCCTGACTGCCTAACTGACCAGCTAACTATAAAATGGCTGCCAGACTGCCACAGTGAGGATTGAATGGAGTGGCATGACATGAAGTGGGCGATTGCATGGCAGAGGTATTGTCTCATCTAGTGTAAAGAGAAATATATATATGTGTAATATGTTGAAATGCAAAGTGTGCTTGGGCTAAATAAACACGTTTCTTGTATTTTCATACTTGCGGAATTCGCGAGAAATGGCATGAGAAATGCTTGAAGAAACTACTCCATTGACAATCGCACTTTATGACGGGAGTTGCTTTATGATGTTGCCACAGATAAAAGACGACTTGATGAAGCATGCAAATGCAACAATACTCGTAATAATAATAATCAAAATATGAGCAATACTTTTGATTGATAAACTCTGTTGTGGGAAATACTTTCGATGCAATTGAAAAGGGAGTTGCAATAGCTGAAGCTCTTATGTATTGCAAATAGATATAGATATTGATTTAGAAATATAAAGAAATGTCTTTAATAGTTCTACTCTGACTTGTGCTCTTTTGTTGGAAATATTTCCAGTGCCAACAATTTGATTCATATTGTGATAATTGCCTTACACTCTGACTTTCAACACTTTCCTGATTAGTCGCAGTATCTTTTCGGTTGAATTCGATGCGATTCGATTTACAATTTGCTATTATTAGTTTGTTTATGTTACTTTTTTAATTGCTGATGGCGTGAGTAATAAATGAACTATGGGATTTTTAGAAGTTTGCGAACTGTTTACAGTTTGGGAATATGAAAAGTAGTTTATAATTTGATTGATTGAGTGCAGGAAAATAATTGTTTAAATATATTTGAATTGTGTATTAAATGTGTATTTAAATTATGAATTATATATTGTATATATTTGAATTGTGAATGATATATAATATGTACATATTTAGTTTATTTGAATTATGACTTATATTTAATATATATTTGAATGTATTTGAATTATAAATTATATAGTTAAAAAGCGCACTTCTTATTCGTCACTGTTAAGCATTAAACTTAAAATAAGTTACGTCGTACTTGGCGCCTATTGTTTTAAACAATTCACAAAGCAGGTTTTATTTATTAATTTTCAAGAGAAAACAAAATACAATGTAAAAAATCCCCTTTTGGCTGGAAAAACCGCCTCAAGGGCTGCCTTGCGATGATATGCAAAACAGTTATCTAGCATGTTGCTGTGCTTTTTTGTTGACACTGAGATAGTGCGATGAATAAGTGGAACAAACTGGAAATGGAACACGGCAATTGATGACAAATTGAATATTAAAAAAAAAACTAAGTGCAATATTTGATGATTAATTGAAATGAAATGGAAATGGAATAAAAACTAAACCATGACAAATGTTAGAGTGAGAAACAATTGGAAATGGTACACATTAAATTCCGTTTATTTTATGAAAAAAAAAAACAAAAAAAAAACAGCTGTATGGCACACGCCACATGTTGCAATTGCAATTGCAATTATAATTATAATTACAATCGTTTTTTGTTGTTTTTGTTTTTGTTTTCTACCGTTGCAAGCGAAGCCAGGTAGGCCAATTGAGTGGGGCAAAAACCGGTTGCGTCGACACCGATAAAAGCCCCACAATGCCGCTCAAACTGCAGCAGCAGCAGCAGCATGTTGTTTGAGCAAGTGCAAAGCTAACGGCACTCGACAGCGCCGTCGACAGCGACGCGAGCAGCGGCAGCGACGCATAGCCGTTTAGATAACGGAGGCAAACAAACAGTGCGCGGCCGTCCGATCGATGGCGCCAGCTGCCTTCTTCTTTGTTGTGCTTGCCCCTTTCAGTTGTTGTTGTTTCTTTTGCACTATAAAAATGCCAACTAATAAGTTTAAGAGTGGGTGGCTTGCGGGGCCAGTTTTAGGTGGGAAGGGGGAGGGAGGAAAGACGGTTTTTGTTATCAGTTTTGGTGCCAATTCAATTTGCTTTGGATCGCAACAAAACTATGGTAAAGTGCGGGCCGTGCGGAGAGGTAGCCGCAAAACTGTTGAAAAAAGCTACGCAATAAAAAAATATTTTCATGGTCAACACACACGCATACACACACACACACACACATACATACACACTTGCTTGTGTCGTGCTTTTTGTTATATGATTTGGCGTCAAGTGGCGCCGCCTTTGTAGAGTGAACGCACTACTTGAAACTATGTACTCCAGTGTCAGAGTGCAGTGGCTGTCAAACTGTAAACATGCAGAGCTGCAAAACTGTAACTCCATTGGAATGCCATCATCAACAATTGTCAACAATCGTTGTGTATTTAAATTAAAACTGTAACAACTACAATTGCTATTTGCTACTTTAAATATGCAACTATGTGGCATTTGTGTATCCATAGCTGATATCTCGCCTGGCTAATCGCAAAATCGTATCTAATCACTTTGCTTTCCACATTTTTCCCACATTATTAGCATATTTAAGCACTTGTCGTGAATCACAGTCTTAACCTTAACAGCAATACGACCTTTAACTTGCAGTCTACAGTCGACAGTCTACAGTTTACAGTCTACAGTTTGCAGTCTACAATCGATTTGAAGGTTCGAGTTTAATCGATAATTTACATAATTGAGAAAAATGATCGATAAATATGCTGTGGAGGAAGAGAAGTTGGAGATGAAGAAGCTGGCTTTAAAGGGAGAGAAGAAGAGAGAGAACAATCAGAGTAGGAGACAAGAAGAAAGCACTAAGAAGTAGCAGAAAAAAGAATTGGCAAAGTAAATAAATAGAGCAATAATAGATAGATACAACGATAATTGATAAATAAAGTACAAAGGGAATTAGTAAAAAGTGAAGAGACAGATTAGTAAATGGATAGAACGAAGAGAGAAAACTTAAAAAAAAGGAGAGGACAAAAATGAGCAAGAAAGTAAATATAAAGTAAATTGAAAGCAAAAGCTTGAAACGAAATAGATAAAAGCAGGATATGCGGACAGTTAGGTAACAAGAGCGAGTGAGAGCGCAATATGTTAAGCAATTGTTGTAGTTGCTTTTGGCTATGAAGTTGTTGTTGTTGTAGTTGCTGCTGCTTCTTCTTTACGCACGTAACGAGCACAGTGGGCCGAGCAGCGGCTTTTCCGTTGTAAACCGGTGTAGACCAAAGCGAGACCGTTAGAGCGAAAAAGAGAGAGAGAGAGAGAGAGCAAGTGAAGTAAAGAAATGCTGTTAGCAACTATGTAAGTGGCTGTTGTGGAGAGGGAAGAGCAGGGGGAGTAGAGGGAGGGGAAGCTGGCAGCAGATGGCCAAGATGCTGATCGAGTTGAGATGGTTTAAGCTTATAGAGAGAGAGAAAGAGAGAGGGCGAGAGAGACACAGCTAAAGCCGAACAATTTCTTTTTTTTTTTTTTTTTGCACAAAGCTAATAAATTACTGAATTGGCCGCCTTTGTTGTCGTTTTTGTCGTCTTTGTTGCTGTTTTTGTTGTTGCTGCGCTTAAATTAAAAACTTTTCGATTTCAACGCGACGCGACGCAGTGTGGCATGACGTAATTTGCGTGCTGTGCCGCTGGCGACAAATCGCAGCGACAACGTCACTTGACCTTGGTACACTTAACAGCCACAACAAAGAAGAAGACGACAACCAATAGGCCTCCAGAGTCGAAACTAATTAACACAAGCAAAGCAAACGAAAACTTGAAAGTAAACTCAATTTGTTGCTAGGCCAAAATAGAGATAGAAATTGACAGAGAGAGAGACAGGGGAAGAGATGAAGCTGAGCAAATTGCATAATGCCAACTCTACTCCCCCTTTGCCCCTTGAGAGAAAGCGCCAGACACCTGCTGTGCCCCCTGACTGCCTCCTGTACACATATACATTTAAACTACACTATATATATACATATATAATATAGTATATTGCTCAAATGCGTTTCAAACATTATTGGGTCAGTGTGTCAGCAGGCAATAAAAATTAACACTTGAGTGGCAAGTGAGGAAGTGAGGAAAGCGAGAGCAAGACAGCAGAGAAAGAGTGAGAGAGACGTAGCGAGCTGCTCGCTCTTGCAATGAAAATGATTAATTAACCCAGACCTTTAAAATGCAATTCGAGCCTCAATTTGCTCTCTGTTTGCTTTCCACACCCTGTGCGTTTATTTGCACCGAGTCTTTTGGGCTTCAGTGCGTGTTTCTATTGTCTTGTCTCCAAATGGTCTTAGCCGCTCTTTTTCCTCTCCACTCTTTCCGCAATTTTCGTCTCCACTCTCTTCTCTACACATCTCTTTACTTTTCTTTCCAATCTATTTCTCTACACTCTCTTCACTCTTTGTTTTTATTTTGTTGTATTCTCTCCACTCTCTTTTAATTTATCTTTTATCCACTCTCTCCATTTTCTTTCCTCAATTTTTGATACTTCTCTCCACTTGTCTCCCATGTCTACTCTCCACTTCTTTCCCTAAACTCATCTTTATTCTCTTCAATCTTCTCTCCAGTCTCTTTTCTCCACGCTCTTCTCTCCACTCTCTTCTCTATACTCTCTTCTCTCTATTATCTTCTCTCCACTCTCGTATCTCCACTCTCTTCTCTCCACTCTCTTCTCTCCACTCTCTTCTCTCCACTCTCTTCTCTCCACTCTCTTCTCTCCACTCTCTTCTCTCCACTCTCCACTCTCTTCTCTCCACTCTCTTCTCTCCACTCTCTTCTCTCCACTCTCTTCTCTCCATTCTCTTCTCTCCATTCTCTTCTCTCCATTCTCTTCTCTCCACTCTCTTCTCTCCAATATTTACACTTTTCTTCTGTTCTCTCGCTACTGCTCACTTTATTTACAATGTCCCAAGTAAGCTTCTTTCCTTCTTCGCTCTGCGCTTCTATCTGTCTTCCCCCATCTCTTATCTGCGCATTGTTTCGGATAGTAATTGCATCTGACGTAATTTGCACATTGCTGCTGCTGCTGCGCTGCCACTGCGCTGCTACTGCGCCACGCCACAGTAGCTGCTTGTTTATCGCAACACAAAGGCGACGCATTGAATCACGTACGATGGCAAATCGTTGGGTTGGGTGGGTTGTGCACACGACTTGAGGGGGGAGGGGGCGGGGCAGCAAGTCTGTTGCAAACTGTTGTCGAAACGACGATTAACATTAAGTAGCCCATAGATGTTCGACTAATGCCAAAATATTCTCGTTTCAGGCCCAGCGACCAGAGAACACGGTGATGCAAGCGCTGGAATCCCTGAACGACTCGCAGGTGAATGACTTTCTCAGCGGCAAGACGCCGCTCAATCTGAGCATGCGCCTGGGCGACCACATGATGCTCATCCAGCTGCAACTGAGCACGGTTAATCCCGCTGGCGGCTCAGCAGCAGCAGCAGCAGCTGCCACAGCAGCATTGCCAGCTGTCACAAGTGGCAGCAGCAGCAGCAGCGGCAGCAATTCCTGCTCATCAGCGTCTGGCACTGTGATGGGCTGCACCTCCAGTTCATCATCGCTGCACATGCGCACCCGCTCCTCGTCGAGTCACCATCATCATCGGCCGTCGAGTGTGCCAATGCGCATTGGCAATGGACATGTGCATAGCCAGCAGCATCCGAGTCTGCAGCATAGCCACAGTCATCATCATCATCATCATCATCATCACCACAATGCCTCGGCTGCGGCCGCCGGCAGCTCTGGCGGCGGCTCAACGCGCAGTTCCAGTTCCAGTTCGAGTTCCAGTTCGAGTTCTAGTTCCAGCAGCAGCAGCAGTTCCAGTTCCAGCTCCAACTCCAGTCGGAACAACAGCAATAATGGTCTTGCCATTAAGACCGCCGATTTGAGCTCTTTTCTTAGCAAACGCGACTATGAAAGTCTGCAGAATATTGTCAAGAGCATTGCTTTGACGCAGGCGCCACATACTGCGGCTGCTATTGCGGCCGCCGCTGCAGCAGCTGCAGCCAACAACAACAATGCAACGGCAGCAACAACAACAGTTGGCAAATCGCTGGAAACACTAGAGCAATCGCCCATTAAATCGCTCTCGAATCTCGTCTCGAGTCCCATCAAAACGACGGCCATTAAGAATTTGCACATTGGATCGAGTAGCAGTAGTTCCTCCTCCTCCTCCTCCTCCTCCTCCTCGTCGTCGTCGTCGTCGTCTGCTGCCACGACACAGACAGCGGGCAGCTGCACTAGCGGTGGCTGTCAGCAGGATCCAATAGCCGCCAAGCTCACCTCATGCCTCTGCACGCGTCTATTGACGCCCACAGCTGCAGCTGCTAATCCTGTGGCGCCTTCTTCAACCTCTGGCGTCGTCACACGCGCTTCCAGCTCCAGCTCCAGTTCCAGTTCTAGCTCCAGCTCGCTGCACAAGACAGTCAACAATCCCATAACTGTGACACGCTCGAAGCATCGTCATCATCATCATCATCACCATCATCATCATCACGATCATCATGCAGCAGCAGCAGCCGCTGCCGCCGCCGCCGCCGCCGCTGCAGCTGCAGCTGCACTTAAACCTCAGGACGCCGCCATTGCCAGTGGCAGCAACAACACAACTGTGGCAAGCAGCGGCAGCTCGGCTGTGGAATTAGACGATGCCGGCTTGGCTGTGTCCGATACACGCACCTTGGCCGAGGCCTCACGCAATCTGACGCAAACATTGCGCAAACTCTCCAAGGAGGTCTTTACCAACAAAATTGATCTCTCGGGTGGCGGCAGCGTCGGCGTCGGCGCTGGCAGTGCTGGTGTGGGCTCTGGGAGTGCCGGCGAGGATGCGCCACGTAAGAGCAGCTCGGGTGCAGTGATTGAGTCAATGAAGAATCATGGCAAGGGCATCTATTCGGGCACTTTTTCGGGCACTCTTAATCCCGCGCTGCAGGATCGTTTTGGTCGGCCCAAGCGTGACATTTCCACGGTCATTCACATCCTTAACGATCTGTTGAGTGCCACACCGCAGTACAGTCGTGGTGCACGTATTAGCTTTGAGGCGCCGGGCTCATCGAACAGCAGCATCAGCCGCAGCAGCAGCAGCAGCGACAGCATCTCCAATTCCTCCAGCAGCTCTTCGCTTTCCTCCTCGTCGTCATCGTCCTCGAGCAGCGGCAGGAGTAACATTGCATTGTTAAGTGGCGCATCGGTTGCAGCAGCAGCTGGTGGCATGCATCATGGGGCACGTAGCAAGCTGGTAAGCTAAAAAATTCCACAACGCCAAAGGGAGAAACTTGAGCACATTCTTTCGTCCTTTCTATCTTCCTTCCTATTTTCCTCAATAATTTCCTAGCTTCCTATCTTTATTCCATCTCACACTTGGCATACGCCCTCCTTTCTATTTTCTTTCCTTCCGACTTTTTTTCTTTCCTACCTTTCTTCCTTCCTATATTCCTTCCCTCCTGTCTTCTTTCCTTTCTATATTCCTTCTCATCTTCCTAGATTCCTTAATAATTTCCTACTTTCTTATCTTCTTTCCCTATCATATTTCGTCCTTTCTATCTTGTTTCCGTCCCATCTTATTACTTTTCTACCTTTCTTCCTTTCCATATTCCTGTCGTCTTTTCTTTCAATGTTTCTTTCTTCCTTCTTTTCTATCTTCCATCCATCTCACCTTCCAATTTTCCTACATTCCTATCGTCTTTCCCATATTCCTTCTTACCTTCGTTCATCTTCCCTTTCGTCCGCCTCTCTCACTTCCTTTCCTTCTTCTTTTTTAACCTTTTTTCCTTAATTTAATCTTATCATGCAATCTTCCTTCCTTCCCTACTTTCTACTACCGTCGTCCACCTTTTTAGTTCTTTCCTTTCTTCGCTCCTCTCTTGGGTTTTCTTCCTTTCTACTCTTCCCATATGCTTTCTCAATTCTTCGCTTTCTTTTCCTCAACTTGTCTTCGTCTCCCTCTCGCCCTCCCTTAATCAAGTCGCTCCCTTTCAAAGCTCAACCACAATTATCAGCTGCCTCACTCACTCTCTGTCCTTCCCTTTCTATTGCAGTACTCGGGCAAGCACCACAACTGTGCCAAGTGCAACAGTCGCGCACAGCAGCAGCAGCAACAGGCGGCAGCAACAGCTGCAGCATTGTCGGCGGGCAGCTGCGTCTACGGGGAATGCAACGGACACTACACGGGGGCCAAGGGAGGCGGCTCAGGGAAGTCAACAACGCTCGGCTGTTGCACAGACGGCGGCAACAGCTCAAGTGGAGCGGCAGCCGCAGCAGCGGCAGCCACAAACGGTTGCATGTGCCGCTATCGCAGCGATGGCAGCGGGGAGCGCGGCGGGGCGGAGATGTGCCAGAAGTGTGTGGCAGAGCTGGCGAATCTGAAGACAAAGTCAAAGCTGGACCAGCTGCGTCTGGTCATGCAACAGCGCAAGCAGAAGCGTGAGGCACGCAAGCTAAAGAGCTCCCCATATGCGGCGGCAGCAACAACAGCAGCTGCCGCAGCCAACGATGCAGCTGCCACAGCGCCCGAAGCTGCCACAGCGACGTCTCAATACAGCGCCCTGGTGGCAACCAAGACGCCGCATGCCACAGGCAGCAGCAACAACAGCTCTGCAACCACAACAACAACAACAACGACTGCAACAGCTGCCGCCGCATCGACAGCAGCTGCCACCGCAAGCGCCACCGCCACCGCCAATGCGCCACCTAGCGAGGTGTCGCCCAACCACATTGTCGAGGAGGTGGACACGGCCGCCTAAGTTGCAACCTCTTTTCGTTCGATAGCATTTACTAGTTGCAGTTGCAACAACAACAACAACAACAACAAATCAACAATTAAGATTACATCAAAATCTGTTTTTTATATATACATATTTTTATTTTTTTTTTTAACAAATATTTCTGTAAGATTTGCAAATTGTTTGCTTCCACTTAACATGCAACTGCCACGCCCCCCACATACGCTATTGTTTGATACAACAGCACAGAGCAGAATGAACGGGGTGGGGTGGGAGGAGGAGGGGGTTGGGAGGGAAGAGCAAGTGTCGTTAAGCTGTTAAATTAATTTTAAGCAAACAAACATAATTAACACAATTCACAACAACTAATCAGCCGGCCTTGTCAACTCCCAACTCCCCCTCTTCCAGCCGTCCTCCCCCCGCTTCAGTCCACTAAAGCTAGGCACTGTGTGGCCAGATCCTTTCATGTTTCTAAACTTAATTTAGCGAAATTGATTTATTTTTTTTCTGTTTCTTTTTTAATTGTACTTTTTGTTTTTTTTTTTTTTTTTTTAGTTTTTTTTATTTTTTTTTCTTGTGGCAGCCACAACAAAATCGAGGCGGAGCCACACGATGGAATTAAGTGAATAATAAGAATACTACTTAAAACTATACATATATATATATATATACATACATACTACTTCTATGCAAATTCAAATTGTTAACTTTAAGCTAAACAAAAAAACAAAGAAAACAAAAGCAAACAAAAACAACACAAGAACAAGCTGCAAATTGTTGTTAAGTAACCCAATACTATATTATAAAACTATACATATATATATATATATCTATTTTTTTTGTGTAATTTTTACGTAAGCCAAAATGAGAAAAGAAGATGGAAAAAATAAGCGGCGAAAATGAAATGGAAAAAAAAGATAAAATTGTAAGCAAAAGAAGAAGTAATGTTAGAAAAGTATCACTTAATTTTAGGCATATACATTCAACATACATACATACATACACACACACGCATGCCCAACACACACACGCACAGGCGTTGATTGAATTGAAATGGAAATGGAAATCGAAATTGAAATTGAAATTGAATTGCAACCTTAGCAGCTTTATGTTATGTTAACTCTTTAACAGCGTTGCGCGCTGTTAACTCCTCTAATTTGCCTTAATAGAAAATCGTCTCTTATTTGTTTTTCCCTGAACGTTTTTTTGTCATTACCTATTACCTACTACTATTATTATTATTATTATTATAATTATTACTGTCATTATTATTATTAATATTAATATTATCGTAATTTTAATTATATATATGTAAACATCCATCACCAACATTGTGTTTCTTTATTCGTCATATTTTGAACGATTATCCTATTTTTTGTAATTTCAATTTTGTTTATATTTTTTGTAAGCCGAAATTAGGCTGCATTCAACGCACTATTAAATTAATTCTAAGCTGCAAAATTCGCATAAACCGGTTTTTTTTCTCTTATTTGTTCTCTGTGTGTTGTTCATTTAAACAAAACAAAAATAAAAAAAAAAAAAAACAAATTTAATAATCAATTAAGTATGAATACTTGTAATAACAAAATGCAATTAGTTTTGTAGTTAAAAGTTAAATTTTTTATTATTATTATTATTATCATTACGATTACCATTATGATTATGATTGATTGAGTTAATTTAATTTGATTGCAATTATCATGGATTTGATTTCAATAAAAAACACTTATTTAGTTAATGGTTTAGTTCAACCAGCTGGCTTTTTAATTTCAAATCGTCTTTGTTAACGCGCTGTTAATTAACAGGACGTGCTCTCTGTGCAATAAACTACGTATAACTACAACTATAACATTAACATAACACTAACATGTAATGTAAAGAAATGATATCTGTACGTGTTCTTATCTATTTCGATTCGACTTTGTTGGTAATTACATATGTGCCAATTGCAAATACTTAGCATTGTAAAAATACCTTAATACACACACACATACGCAACACACACACTCTAGGCGACAACTCGACCAAAAAATATTACATTTTCGACTATATGGACAGCTTTGATAGTACGATCTATGGTCATAGTTACACACTAATTATATATAACATATTGTTAGCTGGTAAGTCGAAAACAAAAACATGTGCAATTTACATAAAGTTATTATTCTCCTTGTTTTTTTTTTCTGGTCTAAAGAAAAACGAAAAACGATAAAGAAAAAAAAATGTTGAAAAATACTACATTTAAGTTCGATAAGATGAATATCGATAATCGTTCGATAAGATAGAGATGTGCAAACGTATTGGCTATAGTTAGGCTGGGGCTTATTGGTTGATTGATTGATTGATTGATTCATTGGGTAATTGGTAATTGGATTGGCATTTTGTTTCCTCACTTGGGCGGTTTGTTTCAAGAGGCAGCAAGGACTCGGTTGGATAATTTCTCAGCATATCTGCGTGAATTTCTAACAAAGTACAAAACAAACAACAAATGAGATTTATATTATTATATACCTACATACATATACTCGTATACACATACATACTTACTACTTATATAGTTCAAATATTTACACACCAAAATTTCTCAATTTTTGCAAAAACAAAACAAACCGAAAACATATGCGCAACATTTGCTGAAAACGAAATCGAAACAAATTTAAATTTACACACAAACAAACAAAAAAAAAAAAACAAAAAAATGAAATGAATAAAAACAACGTATCGAAATTAAATTCTATTGAAATTAAATTAAATTAAATTTTTTGCATTTATTTTTAATAGTTGAAATTTATTAAAGCCCAATACAAATTATATGAAATACGAAACGAAGAACAAGCATATTTTTTGAATTGAGATATTTTTGAGTATTTTCGTTGAAATCGAAGTAAAGATTGGTCAAATTTAAGTATACAATTTAACAAAAAACAAAACAAAAAAAAAACACTAAATTATTAGCGAAATTATTAGAAGCCCTTGAACAAGCAACTTGGCCAAGAAAACTCACCAAATAATCATAAAAAATACAATTATAGATGTTGCCTGTTCTAAAATGCACTTTCGAATCAATTTAACAAATATTATTTAGCAACTGCGATTGAAGCATGTTTTTTTTTATATACATAAGTATGTGTAAAATTGATTGGAAGGTGCAAGATGAAACTGCCACGAATGAAACCACATTTTTTCCAGTTTACCCACAAAATTTGCAAAGTGTAAAAAACAAAAACATAAACCTTAAAAATATAAAAAAAAAAGGAAATGAATATGAATAATAAATGAATAATAGTTTTAAGTGGGTTCGCCAAGGTTTGGGAACTTAGCAAAATTTTATGAGGCAAATATATATATATTATATAGATGGAAATGAAATGGAAATGCATGTTCTATACATACACGTACATATACATATATACTGATTATGATTTACACACAAATATACATACAATATATTGGCAATGTAATCTAAACAGACAAAATATATATTGGCTACAATTACAGCGATTGATGATTGATAATTGATTGGCGATAAAAGCAGGAGCAGTTATATTTATTATAATATTAATAAATATTGTTAGTGCTAAGACTATTCATGTAAGATACCTATAACAAAGTACTTACATCAAAATGCATCATCTCAAAACTTTTGACATTAGCTACGAACTGGCGTGTTTTGAATTCCACAAACGTTAGCCAATTCACAATCGAGTTCAAAAAAGCACATAGAAAAGTTTGCAAATCGAAATAAAAAGAATATTTTATGGAAACCAAAACTAAACATTGAAATAGATTTGTATTTATTCATGTTTAATCTGAGCTTCGTTTTGTGGAATTCAGTGCAGTGCTAGACTGCAGTCGGTGTCCCCTCGTGTCTCCCACTCTTTTCATCTTTCGACACTTGATGCACAATTTTTTTCATGTAAAACACAAAACCGAAGCCCAAAATATAAAACAAAATACATACAATTACACAATTACATATGCATACATATACAAATCAATTAGCTGCATAATTTTATGAATATCCAACCAAATAAAAATCCACATTTTTTGACGTAAACAAAAAATACAAGCAAAATGCTGAAACGCATTGAATTTTAATTGTTGTGTGTAAAAAAGTAAATCAAATGTAAAAATTGCCGAAACGAAAGAATGATCATTGATTGCATGTAAAAATAAAATGGCAATTGACATTCACAAAATAAAAGGCAAAACCAAAAGAAACAAACAATGCAAATAAAAGTATTCATCAATAAACATTAATTCAAAACACAAAAATATATACATCTTCCTTGCGTTTTCTTTAATGAGGAATACGTCTGTCGTTTTACTAAATTCGGACACCCTAAAGTATGTTACATTTTATTTCCCATTGCAATCCACACCCCCTATTTTGGTGAGCGTAAAAGTATGTTACATTTTAGTTAGCAACATCCCAAAATAACAAATTTCTTGTTTTTACTTCATGGAAGATAATTTAAATAAAAGTCTTAGCTAGCTAGTTTCACGTGTTAATGTCCAATTTACATACATATTTTTTATGTTTAATGCACAATAAATAGTACAGTATCAAAATGTTCGGATTACTAGGAAAAGGAACAATTAAGACATATATGTATTACAGAATTTATGAGTTTTATTTTTTACATACATTCAAACATATATTATTTGTGCTGGATGTGACACTGTGAGCAGCAGATGGATTGATTTTAGATGGCAATGATTTTAGATTGTGTTTATTATGTTCCCTTTATTTGTTTTGGGGTAGCAGAAATACCAGGCTTACATGATAAAATAGCAAGTAGATTTATGTTACTTAACAGTGGGAGAGCAGCTCAGAAAGCTCTGATAGTCCCAGAGAGCGCATTCTTGCCATTGGTCAGCGCCAAACAAAGGTAACGGTGCCTGTGAGAAAGCTGTGGATCCTAAGAGCAGCATAACGGAACATCTGTGGATCCTAACTGAAGCTTAATTCTGATTGGCCGGATGTGTAGGTGTATGTGTGCAATTTGCGCAACCGACTTTTTGTTAACCACCTGCTGATTATTTATGTTCGCCTGGTAGTCTATCCGACTATTTCGATTTTCCCTGTGCGAACGAACAGCAAGTTGAGTGGGACTTGTCTTTAAGCTAGTATTTAAGTATTAAATAAGTAATTTACTTTCTTTAGGAATATTTTGATCAGATGTGACCAAATAAAGCAATTGGTCTTAGTGTGAATCTACACTAAAACAACCGCTTAGCTGACAAGGAACACATGCAGTCCCAATGGAGTCCCAATGTGGACCCAAGCTCAGCAGGCGCTCAGTTGAAAGAGAACACACGAATCCATTATTAGTGTGGATTCCAAAAGATGTGGCCGGGCAAGTCGCGTTCAGTTGACAGCGCATGCACACATGAACTCGTACTTTGAAAGCTCTATAAAGCTCACGGTCCGCTTACAGAGGAAGTTCAAACCGCATTCATTGCAGTGCTCTCCTGCATTTGAGCAGCTGCATCGTATTGAGTCGGTGCTGTTGACACCGATCAAACACATGATATTGACTATTGTTTCTTAAGTATTTACACATAATGTTTACAAACTAATTTACGCCTCAACGACTCCCAAGATGTCGAGAATTGTTGACAAGCGAATGTCATTCGGGATAGCAGAAATACCAGGCGAACATAATAAAGTAGAAAGTTGATTTATGTTACTTAACAGAGGGAGTGCAGCAAAGAAAGCTCCGATCGTCCCAGAGAGCGCCGTTCTGCCATTGGCCAGAGCATTATCAAAGCTAACTGTGCCTAAGTGTAAGCTGTGGATTCTAAGAGCAGGATAACGGAACATGTGAGAGAGTTGTGGATCCTAAGAGCGGGAGAACAGTTCTGCTTGGGCACAGGCTTGAGTGTGTGTGCAAACTTTGCACAACTGACTTTCTGTCAGCCACCTGCTGTTCGTTTATGTTCGCCTGGTAATCTATGTCAAATTTTCTATATTACTTAGTCTGCTGAGCATAGATAGAAAAAGTTACTTAATCTTCTTCTTTTCACTTGACATTCTTTGATTTTTAATGACTTGCAGTGTTTTCAATTCGTACATTACAAAACAGTACCTTTACAAAAATAGTACTTGCATTTTAATAAAAAAACAATTTCTAGGGTTTCATTAATATAATAAACTTATAAAATGCATAACATCCGCGCATACTCATTGTACGGGCTTTCGACAACAACTGTAGTCTGCTATTGAAGAGTGCTCTATTTATACTATTTGGATGCTGCTATCTATCTCCATTTGCTCAGTGCTGTAAAGCTTACACTCGAAATATCCATGTTAGATCTGCTCTCACTTAAGCTGCTCCTGCTTTCCCGCCAATGTAACTCAAAAGCTTAATTGCGCTTAGAGCAATCCGAGCTTTTGCTTACACATGCCTCTCTAATGGAAGCTTTCAAATATTTTCGGTAAATTTCCTTCCACTCTCCTAACAAGAAAGCTCCGATCGTCCCAGAGAGCGCCGTGCTGCCATTGGCCAGAGCATTATCAAAGCTAACTGTGCCTAAGTGTAAGCTGTGGATTCTAAGAGCAGGATAACGGAACATGTGAGAGAGTTGTGGATCCTAAGAGCGGGAGAACAGTTCTGCTTGGGCACAAGCGTGAGTGTGTGTGCACACTTTGCACAACTGACTTTCTGTCAGCCACCTGCTGCTCGTTTATGTTCGCCTGGTAATCTATGTCAAATTTTATATATTACATAGTCTGCTGAGCATAGATAAAAAAAGTTACTTAATCTTCTTCTTTTCAATCGACATTCTTTGATTTTTAATGACTTGCAGTGTTTTCAATTCGTACATTACAAAACAGTACCTTTACAAAAAGTACTTGCATTTTAATAAAAAAACAATTTCTATTAATTCATCAATATAATAAACTTATAAAATGCATAACATCCGCGCATACTCATTGTGCGGGCTTTCGACAACAACTGTAGTCTGCTATTGAAGAGTGCTCTATTTATACTATTTGGATGCTGCTATCTATCTCCATTTGCTCAGTGCTGTAAAGCTTACACTCGAAATATCCATGTTAGATCTGCTCTCACTTAAGCTGCTCCTGCTTTCCCGCCAATGTAACTCAAAAGCTTAATTGCGCTTAGAGCAATCCGAGCTTTTGCTTACACATGCCTCTCTAATGGAAGCTTTCAAATATTTTCGGTAAATTTCCTTCCACTCTCCTAACAAGAAAGCTCCGATCGTCCCAGAGAGCGCCGTGCTGCCATTGGCCAGAGCATTATCAAAGCTAACTGTGCCTAAGTGTAAGCTGTGGATTCTAAGAGCAGGATAACGGAACATCTGAGAGAGTTGTGGATCCTAAGAGCGGGAGAACAGTTCTGCTTGGGCACAGGCGTGAGTGTGTGTGCACACTTTGCACAACTGACTTTCTGTCAGCCACCTGCTGCTCGTTTATGTTCGCCTGGTAATCTATGTCAAATTTTATATATTACATAGTCTGCTGAGCATAGATAAAAAAAGTTACTTAATCTTCTTCTTTTCAATCGACATTCTTTGATTTTTAATGACTTGCAGTGTTTTCAATTCGTACATTACAAAACAGTACCTTTACAAAAGTACTTGCATTTTAATAAAAAAACAATTTCTATTAATTCATCAATATAATAAACTTATAAAATGCATAACATCCGCGCATACTCATTGTGCGGGCTTTCGACAACAACTGTAGTCTGCTATTGAAGAGTGCTCTATTTATACTATTTGGATGCTGCTATCTATCTCCATTTGCTCAGTGCTGTAAAGCTTACACTCGAAATATCCATGTTAGATCTGCTCTCACTTAAGCTGCTCCTGCTTTCCCGCCAATGTAACTCAAAAGCTTAATTGCGCTTAGAGCAATCCGAGCTTTTGCTTACACATGCCTCTCTAATGGAAGCTTTCAAATATTTTCGGTAAATTTCCTTCCACTCTCCTAACAAGAAAGCTCCGATCGTCCCAGAGAGCGCCGTGCTGCCATTGGCCAGAGCATTATCAAAGCTAACTGTGCCTAAGTGTAAGCTGTGGATTCTAAGAGCAGGATAACGGAACATCTGAGAGAGTTGTGGATCCTAAGAGCGGGAGAACAGTTCTGCTTGGGCACAGGCGTGAGTGTGTGTGCACACTTTGCACAACTGACTTTCTGTCAGCCACCTGCTGCTCGTTTATGTTCGCCTGGTAATCTATGTCAAATTTTATATATTACATAGTCTGCTGAGCATAGATAAAAAAAGTTACTTAATCTTCTTCTTTTCAATCGACATTCTTTGATTTTTAATGACTTGCAGTGTTTTCAATTCGTACATTACAAAACAGTACCTTTACAAAAATAGTACTTGCATTTTAATAAACAACCAATTTCTAGGGATTCATTAATATTAAACTTATAAAATGCATAACATCCGCGTATACTCATTGTGCGGGCTTTCGACAACAACTGTAGTCTGCTATAGAAGAGTGTTCTATTTATACTATTTGGATGCTGCTATCTCCACTTGTTCAGTGCTGTAAAGCTTACGCTCGAAACGTACATGTTAGATCCGCTCTCACTTGAGCTGCAACTGCTTTCCCGTCCAAGTCACTCAAAAGCTTAATTGCGCTTAGAGCAATCCGAGCTTTTGCTTACACATGCCTATCTAATGAAAGCTTTTAAACATTTTCGGTTAATAAAAATGCATTTTGTTTGTTGTTTTTCTTCTGTTTATTATGCTCAATTTTTGGTTTGACTTTGTGTATATATTTTTGTTACGCATGCGATTATATATTTTCATTTTCATTTCCATTTGTTTTTCTTTCGTTTATATATTTTGTTGCTGTTTGTTTCATTTGCTTTTTGTTTTTATTTTTGGTTTTATTCGCCTTTACAAATAATTATCGATTTGTTTTACTTATATAATTTCTATGCAATTTATTTAATAAATATTTGTTGTTTTTTTGTTGTTTTATGCTTTTTTATTGTTGTTGTTTAATGTTTTGCATGCATATACACATACATTTCCATATACATATACAAATATGTATAAGTAATTTTACCCCCAAAAAAAAAAAAAAATTAAACAATTATATTATATTATATATTTTTTTTAAATTGTGTTTGTTTTTTTTACTTAAATTTTTCTTGCTGCTTTTTTAGCGCGTTTTATTTTTGTTTTTATATTTTTATTTGAGTTTCTTTTTGTTTTCCTTTTTGCTTGGCTTTTTCGTGCTGATCCAAAGTTAGTGCTAAGGGGCCCATTGCTGGATGTGCCTTGGGCGGCTGAAGCTGTTCATTGTTTTTTTATTCATTTTTTTTTTTTTTGTTAATTAATTATTTTGTATTATTTTGTTGGTGGGCGTGGGCGTGGCCAGTGGCGCCCCCGTCGACCGGATCAAAGCCAGAAAAAAACAACAAATGCAAATGCTGAAGTACATGGACTTGCCTTTGTTAATGTTTAACTATATTAAGCACATTATTGTTGTTGTTGTTGTTGCCAAGCGAGTATTTTACATAGAAATGCAATAATAGCATGTGTCTGTAATTGTGTGTGTGTGTATGAGTGTATGGCTTTTATAACTACACATATATATGTACTGTATGTATTATGCATGTAATGTTATAGTTATACATACATAGTTAGTTAGCATATAATATGTATATATATATATATGTATATATCTATATATGTATGCATGTATATATAGAAATGTTAGCATTACTTTCTTTAACTTTCTCCAGCTCTCACTTTCATTCTCTATCTTTATGTCTATCTCTATCTCTATCTCATTTCTATCAACGTGTTTAACGAGTAGTAGCACAATTTTTGGACGAAGATGGTTCTTGAAATCGAAGCGTCTAATGTCTATATAGGTGTGAGTGTCTGTCTCTCTGTCTGTCTGTCTGCTGTGTGTGTGTGTGTTGTCTAGTAAGCATACTTAACCAAGTGACGAAACTTAAGCAGAATTCTTTGGATAATTGGTTAATACTTAGGCGCTGCTCGAAATTTACATAGTACATAAACAAATACTTAGCTTTAAGGTTACAGCAAAGCATACGCCACTCACACACACATACATACATGTCTGTGTGTGTGTGTGTAGCATCTGCCATTCTAATAGGTAAAGCTGCCGAACTTTACAATTTGCTTTCAATTTGATTTAATAGTATAGTATATATAAATATATATATGCATGTATGTATATATATGTGTATATAGATTCGAAACTCTCTCTCTCTCTCTCTCTGTCTGTCTCTCTTTCGATATATAATGTATGATAAGCAGAACACATACTTACATACATATATACACATATGTAGGTATATAAACAAAAGCAATGCCTTGACTTGACTTATTAACTTATTTTTTCTTTTATTTTTAGTTTTTTTTTTGTGTGTTTTCATTGGGACCCTGTTCTTTAACAAAGCACGCGAGTCTATTAAGTTTGATTTGGTTTTGGTTTCGGTTCCTTGTTGTGCAATTTAGTTCTTTACATAACTGTATACATATATAGGAGTGTATATATATAGGCATATATGGTATATTTATATATGGGATGGATTAGGAGGCATTGCAACTGTAACTATTTTTAGTATTCTCTAGGTTCTCCCCCCTCCGCCCCTTCCCCTTACTTCCTGTGTCACGCGGCGCGCTCTACGACTAAGCTAAGGACGTTTTCGCAAAAAGGTCATCGTGATAGCTATATAGATATACATATACATATACATATACACACATACACATATGCATGTACTTGCTCGCATTATTTACCTGCCTCTCTCTCTCTCTCTCTCTCTCTTTCTGCGCCCCATCATTAATCTATTAGTTTTCTAAGCTTTTATTTTTGCTTGCAGATCTCTTCTTCTTCTTCTTTCAATATATAAACTACACATATATACTCGTATATTTGTTTTTGGTATTTTCTTTGGAACAAAAGGTTTACACTGCTTATTTGTCATCTGATTCTTCCAGTTAGCTATAGTCTAGTCTTACCAAAAAAAAAAAAATATATATATAGTCAAGTAGAGAAGACAACGCAATCGATAGCTAAATGAATATAACGTTGTCTATGCATATAAGTATATATATATACACATATATATATGTATATTAGAAGTATATCGGCTAAAGCTATACACATACATATATAATATATAGACCTATATATGTATATCTATATATATCAATGTTTCGTTTTGAGTGTTTTGTTAACAATAATGCTGACTAAATTGCACGCACTCGCTCTCTCTCGCTCACTCTCTTTATCGTCGTGCTATCGTTATCGATAGTTATCGCTTATATATATATGGGGTTCTCCTGGCCAGTCAGCAGGCGAAACATCGAAGTGGGCATCGTCTTCATCAGTATCTGTGAATGCAAGTGTGAATTGTGAATATATATATGAATATATATTGTATGTACATATATGAATGAGTGCACTCAATGTTACCTCGCCCACAGATGTGGCCAGCAAATTGACGATCTTCTCGTGCGGCACAGCCACCACGCTCTGGTTGTTTATCTCAATGATGCGATGCCCCACCCGGACACCTCCTCGCTCCGCAATTCCGCCACGCAGCAGACTGCAAATCTGTGAATGTATTGAATGAATGGATGAATGAATGTTGGTGAATTGGGGGTATTGGGTGATTCAATGGCCAGCACTTACCACGCCATTTTGGACGCTGAAACCAAGCTGGTATTTGGTTTCGGGTCGCTTGATTTTCACCTCGACAACAGGAGCACATGGCACCACAGTGAACTTGACCACGGTCTGATTCTTGGTGTTCTTGATGTACGTCTGGCAGGTGGAGAGCGGCAAACCGACCAGGCTGAGACCATTGATGGCAATCAACTGATCTCCGATATTCAATTGGCCGCAACGGGCGGCGGCGCCAGAGCTCATCAGGTTGGCAATGACCACGGTGGGCAGCATGGAGCCCCAGCCGCTTTCGACAATGACAACGCCAAGGATTTCGCCCTTGGCCTTGGGCACAACGACCTCCTTTTGCAGTTCCTTTTTGGCAAAGATCTCCAGTTCGTCGCCAAAGATCTCCTGGCTGTTGAGCACCTCCTGATAGTCCATCTCCTTGACAAACCGATGATCTTCGATGCCATTGGCCTTGAGGAACTCCATGTAGGCAACCTGAAAGGCTTGGCCAATCGATTGGGCAATAAATTGCGCCTCATCGCTTTCGAACACATGACAAATCATTTTGGGTGTGCGATTCGGTTTGGGAGCATCGTCAATGTCCTGTGGAACGAAACGACGTCGTGCCATCAGCACAACAAGATCACCGATATCGGCAATATAGGATATGGTGCGCAGGGCATGATCCATCATGATCTCCTTCAGATCCGTATTTAGCACCATTATCTTCTCGGTCGATATGAAGAGATCCACCTCTGTGCTGGGTTGCACATCGCCATCGGGTGCCTGCAAAAAGGGATGTGCATTCTATCATTCAGTATTCGCTGGCAGCCTATTCGATTCGTCTACACATGCGCAACTAATCGATAAAAGTTTCGTTTCTGATTGAAGCCTCGCATAAGGAAACAGAATCAAAATCAAACTCAAAGCAAATGGAAAATAAATAGAATTTCATTGAAATCGATTTGATTCGATTCGATAAATTTGTAAGTAATTTTGTTGTTGTTTGGTTCGATTGTTACTTACCAGCGCCTATCGTTAGCCAATTGCGTTTATCGTTTATCGATTATCGATTATCGATTGTGGTGTGTGTGTTGTTTGTTTGCATTGGCGATACGTGGATTCGATTGCGTTTCGTTACACGGTTACGTTTTACGGATTACGGTTACGGAATACGTTACGTTACGTTACGGTTACGGATACGAATACGGATACATGGCAACAAATTGATGCATGTGGAATAAGAAAACAAAGAAAACAAATAAACGATTAACATATAATCAAAAAGAGAGTCGCATGAGTTTTTTTTTTATAATATTAATTTCTTCTTCTTTCTGTTGATTGCCAAATTGAAATATTGCTTTATATTTTTCAATTACACTTCAATGCTTTTATTATTGTTGTTAATTATGAAAACGGTGTGCGTGGCAGGCTTGCATTGTTGTTGATTATTTATAAATGGCATTGCATTTGAAACTATTCTATAAAATATGCAGTTGAAAAATGAAAATGAATTCAATTGATGGCAATCTTTATTTATATTTGACAGACTGAAAGCGGATTCCAAGCTGTCAATTTCAATTGAACTGAAATGCTAAGCTGCCGTTGACAATAAATTTGAACTGACATTTTTGTCCGCATCGATTTATCAGGCAGAAAACTTATTAATATTTAAAGGCAGCCAAATTGAATTGATTTTAATAGAAATTCAATGTTGTACAGCATAAATCCAAATTGATATAGAGAGAGCATTTTAGTGCTTGGTCAAGTCTTTAAAAATTCTTTGCAATCATCTCATTTATTATTGCATTATTGCCCACTGACCTAATGTCGTTGCTTGTGTATGATTTTGTATGTGGCATAAATAATTGATTGATGGTTGGCTGGCAATTCAATTAAATTGAAGAAGACAAATCTTTTGCGGTTCAAGCATACAATTTTCTTTCATGTTGAGAGTACTTGACTTTAAAGAGTGAATAATTAAAGCATTAGCAATATAATTATAGACTACTCGTATTTGAGTCGAGCCAGCCGGACGGCGCACGTGTTGTGTTTTGATTTTGAGAATGGATTTGGCGGGATTACAACTACAAATGAAATTTATAGAATGCTCGATGTTGAAGCTATTTTCAATTGAAGGTTAAGGGATGGGGTTGGCAGAGAGGGGGGGGAGTGGGCTGAAGTTTGAGGGGTGATTGTGCAACTACTTCACCTTGATCCGCGACACGGCTTCCTCGGCCTGCATCATGCGTGTCGACTTGGTGGGTTGACCCTCACAGACCAGCTGCGTGGAGCCCAAGTATTTGGCCCGAAATAGAACGCCCTCGATGAGCACTGCGCCGCCTGTTTGTAGTTGTAGTTGTTGTTGTTGTTGGAGAGAAAATCGATTAGTAAGTACGCAAGTGCTTGTGCATTATTTGTGAGTGTATTCGTTTATTTTTGGTGGACACTAAATAAATTTGCTGTGTTTTGTCGCAAGTTCAAGGTGAACGTTTCACATTTGATAACAGGCAAATACCCTGTAATATTTGAGAAGAGACGGCACCTTGAACTTGCTTTGTGTTTGGTTAGTTTGTTTGCTTGTGTGTGTTTCTTTGTGTTAGTTTTGTCACTTAGTTGCTACTACATATTGGAATTGGTATCTTACAAAGTATTTGTACACACACACAGACACAGTAAAATGAACGAACGAACGGAGAAACGGAGGAACGGAGGAACGATGCATGCAATAAACGTAAATTTTGGCAATAAAATATATGCGAAAAAATAGATATTAAAAACAAATAGTCATATTTGGTATACATATATAGTATATAGATACAGATATTAAGATACATACATTAATATTCAGAATTATTATCAATTTACAAATATATAACATTTTATATCCTGCAAATTACGTAAATACTAATTAGAACCAAAAACCCTTGCAATGGTTTGCAATAGATTTGTTCTATGTGAACTGAAACAAGATAAAGCTTTTTTCATTACATTGGCAGCACTCTTCTAATTGGTATATTGAGTAATTGGAATAACCAGAAATTCCAATTAGAGTTTGCAACTCATTAAAAGCTCTAAAATGTATGCATTTATTTTGAATAACAAAAAAGAACGTCTACTTTGAGTCTACTTTTTTATTATTTAAGTAATGAATTTAAGTGCTGCTTTTTTTTTTTTTTATATATTTTCTCAATATCTTTTAATTTTTTTATAAAATAGAAACGATTAGTAATTAGAATTCCCTTTAGAACATGGGGTTCTAATCAGCCTCCACTGTATTAAATAAAGCTTTCATTCCAGCATAGTTTGTTAAATAGATACATCTCAATATTTACTTTCAGTCTCATAAAAATGACACTTAATAGCAATTGTTTGAAATAAAATAGAAGAAAGTTAAAGTTAGTTAGTTAAAGTTCAGCAGATTTTCATAATTTATCAGACAAGTTAGTTTCATTAAAACGGCTAAAGAACAATTTAATAAAACTAGTCTAATTGGAAATATAATATAGATATAAAAGCAAGTAATATTGATTGCTGTTAGGGTATTTGATTGGTCGGCTAGCCGACTGCAATGACTCTTTGCTGCTGTTGTCTTGTTTGGCTGCAACTGCAACAGCAAGAAAAAGGCAAGAGAAATGCACGATAACAATACGGTTGGTTATACAGTTAAATATACATAACATATACATACATACAATATATACCATATACATATGTGACACTAAAATTGCAACAATTGAACGAAGGATAAACCCAAGGCATTTACCTTCTTTGCTCTTACTCTTTTTCACTTTTTTCTCGCCACTGTTGCTGTTGCTGCCCGCTCCGCTGCCGCTGCTGCCATTGTTGCTGCCAACGGCAACACTGTTGTTGTTATTGTTGTTGTTGCTGTTGCCGTTGCTGTTGACATTGCTGGTGTTGCCATTGCTGTTGATGTTGCCACTGCCATTGCTGCTGTTTGTCACATTGTTGCCGATAGCACTGGCATTTGCATTGACCAATGTGCCGCCACCTGCCACGCCCCCATTGAGGCTGCCATTCTCCACGTCCAGCTTGATGACACTCGGCACTGAACGCTCGGAGCCGCCGCCATTGTTGGGGCTGCCCAAGGCGGGCAGTGTGCCTGCCACCACAGCGGTGGCAACCACATCGGCTGCCGTGGCCGCCGACATGCCACAAATGTCATGCCCCAAGCTGCCTGCCAACTGGACAGCCGCCTTGCTGGGCGACTTGTCGCTATGCTCCGACGACGAGCTATGCGAATGGCTTCGCTGCATGGCCGCATTGCCGGCCACCAGATCGAGCAGCTTGCTCGCATTCGTGCCACTGAGGCTGGCCGAGCTCTTTGGTGGTATTGGTGGCGGCATCGCCATGGGCATGGACATGGGCAACTCTGGTGTCGAACTGAGCAGCGCATTGTAGCCGTTACGGGTCTTGGTGCTGGGCAACTGCTGCTGCTTGGGCGAAATCTTGGAGAGCAACGAACTGCGCGGCTTGCGATCCCAGCTCTTGTTCTCATCATAATAGCCCTGGTCGTCCAATCGCTGATGGCCCAGCAAACGATCCGTCTCCAGATCGGTATCCACATCCTCCTCATCGGCGCTGTGATTCTTCGAGTGATTGTCCGAGCTGGACTCCAGCAGCGCCTTGCCAGCGCTGCCTCCGCCGCCGCCGCCACCACCTACTCCTCCTCCTCCTCCTCCTCCTCCGTCCAAATGCCGCGACAGCCAAACGGGCGAGTTCAGCACTGGCGATGGCGAAGGCGAACGCTGTGCCGTCTGCATGTTGTTGCGCTCCGGTATTGGCGGCGGTGCGCTGCCCAATTGGGCCATACCACCGGCAGCTGCTGAGCCAGCTCCTATGCCATTGCTGCTGCAATTGCTGCCCGCACTGCGTGGCTTTGCAACGGGCGAGCTGCGCTGCAGCGTCGCAGTCAACGGTGTGTGCTTGCCCCCGCCGGTGGCCGTGCCACTTGCAGCTCCAGCTCCAGCTCCCACCTGGCTCTGGCTCTGGCTCGTCTGCAGCAGATCCACGTCCGAACTGCAGTTGGGCTTGCGATGTGGCGCCGGCGCCGGCGGTGGCGGCGTCATCTGCACCATGTCCGGACGATGGAAAACGCCTGCTCGAGGTGCGAAAGAGACAAGAAAGTGGCATTAGTTAAGATAGTTAAGTTGCCACTGGCCTTGCAGACGGAAGAAGAGAAGTAAATAAATATGTGGTATATTTTTGGTATATTTATGCTGCGTTTGTATATTTTTCCTTGAACTGGCTGGTCTATATCTCTCACAGTTAAGTCAATGGGAATGTTTCTTGCATATGTGTTTGGTATATTTTTGGTATATTTTTTAAACAATGCTCTCTATCAATTTGAGTTTGTTTTTGTTTAATTTTTGCAGCATTCCCCAAAAATGTGTGTCTCACAGTAGAGCTGGCTCGACATTTGCTTGCTTATGTATTTGGTATATTTTTGGTATATTTGTCGTTAAATTGTAAAACTGGGTAATGAGCATCCCTAGCTTGCTTAAAGCACAAGTGTGATTCGATTGTATTGTACTGCTATTGCTTCTAAGAGCTTCTTCTGACTCTGCTTTCTATCTGCTTCTGCTCGCGAAACTCTGTTCTAACTTTATCAAGCAATTCAGTGCTATCACTACTACAATAAGGCACTGGCACACTTACTTATGGAGTAGAGCGAGTCCAACTCTGGATCAATGTTCTTGAATACTTTGCTGTTGCTGTTGCTGCTGGGACTCTGTCCGAGCAGTTCCCTCTGCTGTGGCAGCTGTGGAGGTTGCTGCTGTTGTAGCTGATGTTGTTGGTGCTGCTGCTGCTGCTGGTTGAGCAGCCCATTACTGGGACTGGTGTGACTGAGCTGATGAACGAGACCGAGACCATTGCTGTCTGTGGTCGATGCGGTCAGATTGTGCATGCTGTTCAAGCTGTTGTTGGTCGAGATGCGTTTCATGTCCATCAGCATGGAGATGCCGCCGCTGCCGCCAATGCTGGTGCTGGCAGCGCTGAGACTGCTCTGTCCCTGTCCCTGTCCCTGTCCCTGACACTGAACCTGACCCTGTGCCTGTCCTGGCTGCACCTGATGGTGTGCTGTTTGTGTCAACTGTTGCTGCTGTTGCAGGTTCTTGTTATTGTTGTTGTTCTCAGTGTCGCTGGTGTGACCCGAGGAGAGGCCATCCTCCAGCACGGGCATGGCTGAGGCATAATATTTGGCGTAGTTCGAGCATGAGGTCGACACGCCGCCATTCATCTCCCCCGACAGGCCTGTGCAAGTCTCATTGTTTAGCAAAGTGTGTGAGAGGATGTTGCATCTGTGGATACTTACTGTCCAGATCGCCGCAATTGGAGTCATAGTCGGTGGTCTCCGGCGAGTAGCGATAGTTGTGGCCACCGGTGATGGCACCGCCCACGCTTTGGCCCACACTCTGGCCCAGGCCGCTGCCGCTGCCAGTGCTCAGCAGCTGATTGTGATTGAGGCCATCCTGATCGCCATCACGCTCGCCGCTGCTGCGGCTGGCCGAGTCCAGAAAGAAGTCAAAGTCGCGCATCAAGGGGCTGCCACTGTAGTGGCGTGACAGTTGTGTTGGCCGCGACTGTAGCTGGGCTTGCAGCTGGGACTGCAGCTGCGACTGCAGCTGTGGTTGCATATACGCCCCATAGACATGCCTCTCTGAGGCGGGTGTCTGTTGTAGTTGGTGCTGTTGCTGTTGTTGCTGCTGCTGTTGTTGCTGTTGTTGCTGCTGCTGTTGCTGTTGTTGCTGCAACTGCTGCTGCTGGCGATAGTCATGCTCGACATGGTCGTCTTCATCATCGACCTCATCGTTCTCCTCATCTTCATCCTCCTCTTCCTCATCCAGCTCCTCCTCGTCACGCTCAAAGTTGCTATGGAACTCGTACTGTATGTCCTGAAAGCATTCGATAGAGAAAGCAAATAAAGAGAGAGAGAGATAGTGTGTGGGATTAGTGCTAAGTGGCTGCAAATGGAGTTGTCGCCAACAACTGTTCCCTTTGATCTCTGAGCACAATTTTTGTACAATTTGCTTTTATTTTCGCATTCCATGCCATTAACTGACCCGTTCGTGTTAAACATGGGTTCAACCAGCTGGTCACACTGTTCGTTTGCCGCTGGCTAAACACTAACACTATCTGGCGACTCTTTTGTTCTTGTCTGGCTTGACCTTTTCACACCTCACTTGCCCTCCTCCTCTTACACTTACAATGCTGTCAACATCGCTGCCATTCTCCATAATGGGCTGCTCATCGTTCGAGGGGCACTTGAAGAACTCCTCCAGCACTTTGCGTGTCTCTGAGAACTCGTAGAGGTAATCAAAGGTCGAGGATTTGGTGTGCAGGCTCAATGGAACTGCATTAATACCGCTACCGCTACCCACTCCCACACCCATTCCTCCGCCAGTCATCATTGAGCTGCCTGCATATGTGGTTGGTGTTGCTGCTGTCGCTGTTGTTGTTGCTGTTGCTGTTGTTGCTGTCGGCGGAGGCGTTACAGCCGTACAGCTCGTCAACTCATTGGGCGTGGCGGTAATGGGTGCCTCGGGCGTGGTCAGATCGGATATGGTGCCAATTTCAGAGACATCATTGCTGGTATCCTCCGCATTGTTGTCGCTGCTCAGTGGCTTATTGTTGATGTTAAAGTTGTTGTTGTTGTTGTTGTTATTGCTATGATTGCTGCCGTTGTTGTACGGCTGTTGCACTTGCTGCTGTGGCGTTTGTGGCATCGCCTGCGGCTGCTGTTGATGTTGCACTTGCGGCGGTGAATTGCTGCGAAGTTCACGTGGTGGCGATATTATGCGCTGTGAACAAAAGTGCAATGGATTATTGCAGTTTACGATATTAGCCTGGTAGGTTGTTGGATTTAACTATCGAAGTAGAGAATATACATAACTCTGCTCTGTTCGATATGACTGCGGCTATACAATAGGCGTTTTACGATATTCGATTAATAATATTCAATTTGCATTGATTACAGAATAGTCTGATTCCAAAGTATGGCTTACGATATTCGGTTTACAATATCCAAGCCGTCTTTGTATTTTCAATTGCCAAGCTTTTCAGTTACTATTTACGGCATTCAGCTTACTATACTCGAATTACGATAATCAAATTTTACTTTGCTTTACCAATATTTTAATTCACCATTTACGATATTCAGTTTACGGCATTCGACTAATTGTACTCGATTTACGGTATTCAAATATTACCTAGCCGAACCAATTTTTTAATTTATTATTTACGATATTCGGTTATTAGTTTTTAATTTACGATACTTGACTTTGCCACTTTTCAGTTACTATTTACGATATTCAGCTAACTATACTCGAGTTACGATAGTCAAATTTTACTTTGCTTTACCAATATTTTAATTCACCATTTACGATATTCAGCTTTGCCGCTTTTCACTTACAATTTACGATATTCGGTCTACACTATTTGATATGTGATATTTGACTAACATTATTTAATTTACGATATTCGACCAGCAAAATTCAATGTACAGTATTGAAATATCCCTTTCCCTCAGCAATCTCTTCATTTACTAATCATATCAAGTTACGAAAAGCGTCTTACGATATTCAAATATCATACAGCCAACCTAGCATATGAGCATAATAATGTGTACCTGTGGAAAGCCTGGTCGTACGGGATAAGCCTGCGACTGCTGCGGTGGCTGGCACTGTGCCAGTGCGGCAAGAGCAGCACGTGCCGCAGTCTTCTGCAGCGTGCTGGCTGCTGTCGCGTTGTTCATCGAGCTCATCGGCGGCACTGCGGCCATTGGTGGTGCGACGGCTGCCGCTGCCGCTGCTGCTGCTGCTGTTGTGCCAACTGTTGGTGGTTCGCTTTCGTCCGGTGCTGGGCCAATGCCAGGACTGCTGCTGTTGCTGCAGGCAGCGACGCCAATGCGTCGTGGTGAGCCCTCATACTCTGGCGTAGGGAATATGGCATTCAAATGGGCTGCTACCTCTAAGTAGTGGCTTACTAATGACTCACCTATGATGCCATGTCGCGACTCCACGGCCAGCGTGTAGTTGCGTTCCAGCTGCCAGGCGTCCAGCTTATGCTCCCGATAGACGCCGCCATCATCCAGCAGTCGACGCGTATGCGGCTCCAGCATAACATGGCCAGCTCGCTGCTGCAACTGCAGCTTGTCCGAGAGCTGTGTCTTGCACTTGCTCTCCTCCGGCTCGGTTGTGACACGCAGATCTATGAATTAAATCAATAAACTGTCGTAAGTCTTATGAAGATAGTTTTCTAATAAACAGACTGGCTGGCGGACAGACGCCTCTTAAAGACATAATGAACCATACAAGGACGTCTTGCATTTAGGATACGCATTCTGTATACTATATTCAATTGAACTTATCCGCCAATTAGGCGGAACAATGATAAGCATTGGATGAATTGCGGGATTGTGATAGCTTGTATTCTGTTTCTGTCTGTCTGACCTGGTCAATGCCAATTAATTGCAATCAATTAAATGCTCGCCTACTATAGCACGCCCTCTCAGGCACTGTCTCCTATTTGCCACTGGCCTGCCTCGTCATCTGTTGTAAATGTTTGCTGCTGCTTGTTGTGACCTGCTTAATGCGCATTTATATTTGCAATGCACTTCATTACGCATGATTTGCAATTCAATTACCCGGCCCATGGTCATGGCCATGGCACAATACACAATCGAACAGAGCTCAATCGACTGGCTGCCAGGCAGACAGTGCTGTTCTGTCCTGTCCTGTCCTGGCCTGCTTTGGTCCTTGCCACCCGCTTTTGCAGGTGGCTTGCATCAAGCAAGCCACTGGCAACAAATTGCAACAGACATTTGCAATCTCACAAGTTTGAAGCAACTTTTGTCGGGCATTCCAGCAAAAAGGGACACAACTACTACGAGTATCCTTTTGTGGCTTTCTTAGGATTTGCCCAAGGGTAACTCGCTCAACGCAAATTCATGGCATTACGTGCATTAGCATTAATGCCTGAACTCCTTAAAGGACACTTGCAGAGTTCAAATCGTCTCTAATACCATGAGGCTTAGATTATCCTTGTCAGGGTTTTCCATACTTCTATATTACTTGCCTTTGTCTTTTTTTTTTTAGTTCGCTTTTCTATTTTTCGATCTGCTCTAACGATCAGCTCGTTTCATACTATACTTTTGCGAGAAGCCTATTTTGAAGATACCCTCATTGGATTGTAAGTTCTACCACAACAGTTTCCTTAACTTCTCCCTTGATTACAGCACTCGCATTTCTCTGCACTTTCTACTCCTTTTTCCTCCCTCTACTTACGCTGCCAACTTTCTCCAGCATCGACGACTCCATAGCCGTCCAGAGATGTCTCATTGGCGCTGCCATTGACCAGTCGATGATCTCGGTCCTCGCCATGTCGCTTGCGCTGCTGTTGGTTCAGGTGGTTCTCCTGCAGCTGCAGCTGTTGCTGTTGCTGCTGTTGCTGATGCTGCTGCTCCAACAACAGTTGTTCACGTTCACGTTCCCTTTCCCTTTCCCGCTCCCTTTCGCGTTCCCTTTCACGCTCCCTTTCGCGCTCCTCCCGCAATCGTTGCTTGCGCTGCTCACGCGGCTCCCAGTCGGCGGCATGCTGATCCAGCGATGACTTGCTGCCATAGAGATAATGGCTGGCCAGTGGGGTGAGTCCCTCGGCGCAGGGATTGCCATTGCCGATGGCAACAGGCGGCTGTTGCTGTGCGGCTGTTGTGCCTGTTGTTGTTGGGGTTGTTGAGGGAAAACTGCGATTGACAGGACTGCGACCCAGGCGCAGGACATGTGCTGGCGCCTGATGGCGCTGAGCTAAGCTATACAGCTGTGGCGCCAGCTGCTCACGTTGCTGATGATACGCACGTCTCGCCGAGGCATGTTGCATGTTGTGTTGCTGCTGCTGCTGCTGCTCCTGCAGCTGCTGCTGTTGCTGTTGAAATTGCTGCTGCAGCGGCTGCTGCTCGTCGGGATACTCGGTGGGCGAGTGCAGCAATGTGCTGGCACGTGGCGTAGCCGACTCCCAATAGTTCTCTTTGATAAAGGGATTCTGGCTGGCAGTCTGGGTGGAGGAGCCATTGCTGCTGTTGCCATTGAGCAGCGCATGATGTTGCTGCTGCTGCTGTTGATACTGCAGATGATGCTGCTGCTGCTGCTGCTGCTGGTGCTGTCGACCCGCTGATATGGCGCTGCTGCGTTTTCGCGGCATCTCCGGATAGCTGTTGTGGCCACGCTTGCTCTCGCCCGTGTGATAGTAGAAGGATGCCGGATAGCCAGTTGCTGGCACCGACTCGTCGAGCAGTTGCTGCTGTTGCTGGGGATCGTCGCTGTCTGCCAGCACAATGGCTTCGATATCGTTATCGTTATCCAGATCTAGCTCTAGTTCCAGATCGAGATCCGCTGCTGAGAGCAGTGTGCGGTGGCTGTGCGGTGGCGTTGGCGGTGTGGGCGGCGTCAGGGGGGCGCACAGAAAGGGATTGGTTGAGATCCGTGGCGTGACCGACGACAGCGATTCGGAGGAGTGCGATGACGCCGAATGCGGTGGCGGTGATTGTGTTATAATATTCACGCTCTTGTAATAGCTGGCCGTTGTGCTAATGGGCGTGGCCGTTGCCGTGGGCGTGGGCGTGGCAATTGGTGAGCTGCCCACAATGGTGTCGGCAATAATTGCTGCCGTTGCTGCTGCTGTTGTTGTTGTTGAATTGTTGCTGCTGCTGTTCAGATTCACATCGGCAATGCCCTCATGTTGCTGCTGTCTGCTGCTGTTGCTGTTGCTGTTGCTGCCATGCGCTGACTGTTGCTGCTGTGATTGCTGTTGCGATTGCTGCTTGGGACGGCACTTTGGAAATAACAAATTGATTTGATCGTTGAGCGGCGGCGATGGCGACAACAGTGCCTGCGATAAGTTAAGCGATGGCTGCTGCTGCTGTTGCTGTTGTTGTTGCTGATAGCTGTTGCTGTTGCTGTTGTCGCAGTCGTGCTCTATGCCGTTCAGCGCCGCGTAGTAATTGCGTTGCTGCGCTGCGCCTGTTGCTGCTGTCCCAGTGGATGATTGTAGACGCTGATAGCCGCTGCTGGCGTTGCTGTGATGCGTTGCCAACTGCTGCTGCTGCTGCTGCTGTTGCTGATGTGGCAACTGCTGCTGCTGATGATGGTGATGATGATTATTGCTACTAGTTGTTTGTCCAGCAGCCAATGTTGTCAATGTTGTGCTGACCATTATTGTTGCCAATAAACTGCAAAGAGGCCAAAGAAAAAGAACAGACAATGTAACAATATTGCAAGAGCTCCTTTCAAATACCCCGCAGCTGGACGCTAACGGAGTATGATAACTCACTAGCCATGTAAAATTTAAAATTAAAGTTAACAGCAACTTGAATGATTAGCTTTCATTCCGTCTGTCTGTCTGTACTTATAAATTAACATCGATATCTCAGCAACTATTGAAGCTGGTGCTGGCAAACATTGTGATGATACTAGTTAGTTAATCTGTTACCCGGTATCTCACAGTCGACAATCTATCAGCTAGTTGAATTGCTTTCGTTTCGTGAGGGGCTTTTAAATTCGGGATATTCATTAAAAAGACACAGAGACACCAAGTGTGGGAGGCATGTCTGTTGTGCCGTGTCCGGCCCATCCCAGCATTGGTCCTGGCGCTGGTCTACCGTTTGTTTACACGCTTCACGTCCTGCTGGCAGTTGTTTTAATAAATGCAGGCACAATGTCAACCTTTGTCATGTCCAAGCGGCAACAGGGCGTGACAGTAACGAGCTCTGTCGCGACCGACACCGACCCCATGCCACGCTCGGCAACAACAACGGCAACGTCACCAACAGTTGCCCCATTTCATATGCTCGCATTGCCGCCGCCGCTGAGACGACACAGCACAAAATGGCAGGTCGTCTTCGTAAGACTTGCCCCCACAAATTTAATTGCTCGAATTGCGTAAAAAAAGCGTCAATCGATCGCCCACAAAATAAAACCAAATGCTAAATAAAACACGGCCAATCAATGTCAGTGAATGAACCATTTCGCTGTTGTCCACATTTTTTACAGCCTTCTCGCAATTTGCATTTTTGGGCAGCTTACATTGTGTGTGGCAAGGGGCAAGTGACAAGTGTCGAATGGCTTGTTAAGACGGTTTTTTTTTATTTTTGCATGTTACATTGTAACCCATGTGATAGGTGAACAGAATGTGTGTGAAGTTTAAGCGTTTAATTTAATTAAATATTTTCATTCGCCCTGAAATGTATGTAAAACTGTTAGACGTAGCATAGTAACCGCTTAAATGTTAAGCTCGTAAGAAAATGTTAAGTTACAGTGAGTAGGCAATTCTGCTAACCGGTTCTGATCGGGTAGACTTTATGCATTTACTAAAATGTTAAACTCGTAAAGAAATGTTAAATTACAGTAGGCGGTCACCACTGAAATGTTAATCAGTCTTGATCGAACCGAACTTGCTTAAAGAATAAAAGTAAAGAAGAATATCGGAAAGCCTAATCAAAGTATTAGTTAGTTCAGAAATGCATACTGTATTGTAAACAAATTGAGGGGCAATTATAAAATCATTTTTACAATTTGCAAAACACTTGTGGAATACGCTTTTACAAGTTGAATTTCAAGTGGCAGCCATGTTAAGTCAAAAACTCATTGAGTAAATGAGCTACATAAGGGCTTTAGCTAATTAGTTTGCAATTTTAAGCTAAATGTGAGCTATGTTCACTTTGTGGATGCCATGTCGGAAATCAAACTGAAATTCAGCTAAATGGCATCCTGTTTAAAGGCCATTTAAAGAGTTACGAGCCCAAGGCATGTGCATAACTAACACATACGCATCCGCTGGCAGCCCTCTCTCTCTCCCCACTCCCCCCGCCCTCTCCTTGCCATTCGACACGTTGCTCCCTTTTTTTTTTCTACTCCCTTGTTCTCCATTTCCGTGTCCCTGGCGTTATGCTAATGCATGCGGCGTGTAGTGTTTGTGCCCGGGGCTTAAAATATTTTCCCAACAATCAAACTAAAAATTTCGAAAAGGATTAACAAAAAAAAAAAAAAAAAAATACAGAAAAATACCAAGAAGAAGACGAGAGGGGGTAGAGAAGGGCAAGGCAACTGAAATACCCGCAAGGCAACGACTCAGGGACGGGGTCTAAACGGGTGAGATATGTGAGCTGGCTGCGACTAAGCCACATTTGTTGTTGTTAAGCTAGTGTTGTAGTTGCTGTCGTTCGTGTTGTAGTCCTTCTTGTTGTCGCTGTCGCAGTCGCTGTTGTTGCTGCTGTTGTGCGTCTCGCAACGCTTTGTGCACTCATATGGAAAATATGTTTTCGTTTCTGGAATGCCACACACAACACAACAACAACAACAACAGCACACAGGAAGGTAACATAGCGGCGGGTCTGAAGGGGAGCAAGGTAGGCACTGGTACAGCGAGTGAGAAGGGGTTTAAGGATGATGGCAGGAGGGGGGGGGGAGGGGGACGCGGAGTGTTCGTGTGCGGCGCACGCTTCGTTTGGCATTTGAATAGGTTTGTAGCGCATGCCAAAAAGGGGATGGCTAGTAAGACGAAACGGTTGGGGAGTGGGCTGGATGGAGGGGGGGGGGGTTGGAACTGGGGGACTTGGCCCGAAAATCTACACAACAGCTAACAAGGTATAACACATCAAGGACAGCACACACACAAACATGCACGTGCAGGGTGGAGGGGTAGAAGGGGAGCCAACATTTTGTTAACGGCTTCAACACGAACGAAGCACACGGCTAACTGGGCAAACATTTTCATTGCTTGACATTTATGAGAGTGTGTGTATTGGTGTGTGTGTGTGTGTGTGTGTTTTGCAGCCATGCTGACTGACTGTGTGTTGTGAAAGCTGTAAGCCATCTATCTGCTATTCCATTCATCTTCACATCTTCACCTCTCCCTCTCTTCTCCTTTCTCTTGTTGTCTCGTTGCGTCTCGCAACTACATCAATCTGTCGCTTCAAATCCATCGTCCTCCCCCCCAAACACACACACACACTTCTTCTGTGTGCTGTCTCTCATCGCTCAGCAGCTGCCTGTTGCCATTTTGCCATTTGCCAGCATGTTTTTGCCTGTCATTGTCGCCCCCCAACTCCCTCCCCCCTTTCCTTGTCCTTTGTGTGTTGCCAAATTCTGTACTGTTTTCTTTTGTGTTTGTTGTTATCCTTTGGCTAGCTGCTGTTGCTCAGTCTAGCTTAAGCCGCCTCTGACAGCCTGTGAAAGGATTGGCCCCCTCCTCCCTCCCCACACCACCTTGTCCCTGACGTCGACACGGGATCTGTGCTGGATCAGTCGAACTTAGGCGTAAATTTATGATCGTCAAAACACAAAGAAACCCTTCAACAATGTGTCGACTAAATATTTCATGAATCCACAGACACTCATATTCACACAATCATATGCATAGAGAGAGACAGAGATAGAGCAAGAGAGAGAGAGAGAGAGAGGCCGCACAAACTGCCAGCTGCATAATTAAGTTATAATTTCAACACGAGACTCTCTCATCGCTGTCCTGGCAACTGCAACTGAGAGGCGTGTCCTTGGAGTTTTATTAAGTTAATGCCTGCTTAAGTAAGGCTCTTTAATTATTTAAAATTCATTTCACTTAAGACCACTTTAATGCACAAATGCCCAAGCCAACAAAGCAACGACTTGCAAATACTCTACATAGCATTTGAAATATACTTGCAGCCAACTATGGTAATTTCTTCATTTAAGGCGGCGAGAGGGGGCGTGGTAATGCTCCAATCTAAACTATATTTGCGCTTAAGACTCATCTAAATTAGATCTACAAACTGCACAGCACTAGCTGTAATAGTTTTAAGGATCTGGCTGCTACAACCAGCGGTCAGACAGACGGACAGACAGCTAAATAAGTTGCTCAATAATGAGTTGCCTTTTCGACCATAGCAAACTCAAGTTGCTATCAAATATGATCAAATGACCATCACATTTAAGCCCATGTCAATTTGAATCTACTATAAAGTTGGTGCTGTTAAAGTGCTTGTCAAAGGCAGAGGCAGTTAAAAGTGGTGCATTGCGAGATATATGGTCAATTAGTCGCGCATCTATGGCATGTGGAGGGCAAATGGCATAAAGTGCATAAAATCTGTTAATTAATTGACGCCATGAAAGTGCATCGTAAAAAGCAGAGCGGCGAGTAGAGCACACATATTTGGTTTATTTAATGGGTTACCAAGCGCATGACAAAGTCATTATGCAGTGCCCCTGCAGTGCGGCATGCAACATGCAGCCGTACTGATGGCCAAGGCAATGAATCAAAATCAATTGCAGCAGCCGTTAGAAGCGTAAGCGTGCACCTGACCCCAAAAGGCCGGAACCTGCATTGCTGTGGTGCACCATGTGGCATGGTGTCTGATGGACCATGCTGTGGGCTGGGGCATGTGGCAACGGTTTGCTGGCGTCATTACGGTCACGTTGTGGCAGGACAATGCTGCTGGCTTGGCGAGGCAGACGTAATTACGGTCGCCTATGACGACATTAATTATGCAAAAAAAAATATACAACTGCGAGGCCTGCGGCGAAATGTACGCGACTAGCAGATACCCTGCTGGCAATAGATGATCATATATAATAGTATATTTTCTTTAACTTTTACAATCACCAGGCGTTTTAGACAATTACCAGATTCAAAAGAAACTAAAACAGTTGATCGATAAAAAATAGCTAAATAATATGCTAAATATATTAAACTAATATCACTGATTGAAAATACGATTAAACTGAATATTTTTGATTATGCTAATATAAAATATTCGAGCTTGCGAAGCTACCCAGCTTTGCCACTTAATAGCGCCTAGGGTATACGCTCGTAGGGTATGCGTGCGAGTCAGGCACTTTGGGCGTGGGTGCGAGTGAGACAGAGGGACAGGCAGTCAGGCAGTCAGAGTTATTCGTTTGGTCAAAAACGCACGCGATACATATACAACAATATTCGCATTCGACTCCCAGGTGGCGCCACTGTGTGTGGGTGGCACACTCCACTTCCTGTCGATTGCATGCAGGACTCGACGCGACTAAACGCGACACGATGCTCGATTTGAAAATGAAACATGCAATTTATTTTAACCTAAATTTTTGTTTTGCAATTACTGAAAATGCAGTACGGCAGCAGTGCGAGCATGTGACCCGACTGATCCAATAATAGACACGCCCCTTCTCCCAAATACACACTAATATATGTACATACATACATACATATATGCGAGTGCGATTGCGAGTTGAGGTTTATGGCATTCTGCTCTGGCTTCCCTCTCCCTCTCTGTCTGTCTGCATGTCTGAGCCCACTTAATGAGTTTAAAAAGTAATAACAATATTGTGTGCTCATAATTAAACAATGAAGTGTGCGGCAATTTTTAACCGCTTTATGCGATTTGCACCAGATTGTTGCTAGAGATGGCCGCGTGCTGCGTTTCATATAATCCGGCATTATTTATTGTTGAAATAATGCATTTATTTATTGTCGTTATTGTTTACATATTCTTATTTATGAGTAGCCAAGTTTAATCTCCTGTTCATTTTAATTTATATTTTGTTGTTTCGAAGCAGTATCTTCACTAGACTTTAATTATTTCAAGATATTCAATAATAATATTACAATTCAAATTGAAATAAATTAAGGGAAATTAAAATACAATTTATAAAGTAGACAAACTGTCATTTCCGGTTGGTTTCTGATTCAGCAATGGCTTTCTTTAGTAAGCTTATTAATATTAAATAAGTTACTTTTAATTTCAAATATATATTGTAATTTAATTATATCAACTCGCTCGTGTCACGACTTGTGCTTATGGCACATACTAGCATGTGCTAACTCCTCTCTAGGCGGATTTGTTAATATTTTAAGCGTTTGCTTTTTAATAATCGGCCGCAGCAAGTTTGTAAGCTCCTTGGGCTGACTACATGTATGATTCGCCCGCTAAGCGGATTGAAGTGCAATGCGTGAAAACGCAGCAATTTGGGTTAAAAACCATTTTGGCTAAGACAACGGGAACAGGAAGAAGCAGAAGCTGTAAAGAGTGAAGTGAAATGCAAAGTGAAAATGACTAAAATGTTGCTTTCTCTTGTTGTCGTCGTCGTTGTGACAACGGCAATTGCCGCAACTGCTAACTGCTAACGGTAACATGCAAAGGCAAGCGGAAGAAGCAGAAATGGCAGAAGATAGAGACAGTCAGAGATGAGGACGACGCAAAAACATGACGCAGGTAAATAGCAAAAGGGACATAAAAGAAAAACACACACAAGTAGGGAGAGACGACAAAAGAGACTTGGATAGGGGAGGGGAGGAGGGGGAGGGGTTGACAAACTTGTTGTGCTGCATGCATGAGGCACTTACTCGTACACTGTGCAACATAATCCGCAAACATAATCTATTTGTCTTTTTTTGGACAATACACAGCGCATGATTGATCAAAGGAAGAGTCAAATAACCTTTCTTAAGCTTTTTCCAAAAATACTCAAATATGTAGTAATTTTAAACTCTCTTTATATTGTTGTTAAGACAGTGTTGGTAAATCACAATACTAGTAAACTATTACAAAGTGAATAAGTAATGTATCTTTAATATGCACTTCTCTTAAGCTCCTGCTTTCAAACTCTCAAGTTTTATATTAAGGCTTTCTCGTTTAATCGGCTTACTAGTGTTGGTAAAGGCCATAGTCATTATTTTGCTGTTTACAAGTGTTGTAAATGGCATTACACTTATTGGCTTTCTGTTTACATAAGCCAAGCTATGTATATAATAGCCTATTGTGCTTTTTGCCTATTTCAATACAGCCAAAATGTGCAACAAGTGTTGCACAGTGTTGGGTTTATTGGCGGACGAAGACTACGAATTGCTTTCAGCAAGATTTACAGACATTGACTGGGTCATCTATAAAATTGTAAATGATGTTCGAAACCGTTAAAAGTTACACACACATGCAAACTGTTGAAAGCCGTTAAGCGGGTAGCTAACTGTTTAATCAACCCATCGACTCAACCCGACTCGACTCGACTCGACTCGACTCGACTTGATTTGACTGTCTGTGTGAACATGAATCACCTAAGCACAGGTGACCATGGCTCTCTCTCTCTCTCTCTCTGTCTTCGTGCGTGCAGGTGCGTGTTGATGTGTAGCAGGTCAGGGGGGAGGGGGTGATATAGAGGGCAGGCCGCCGGTCGCCGGTCCCTGGCATCCATTAATAAAATCTGTTCAGCAAAGTACATAAATAACAAGTGCAAACGACCGAAGACTTTCATCAAAGGCTTAGCTCTCCCCCACCTTCCCAGCGAACAGAAGAAACAGACGAAGGCGAAGAGTAGAAGCAACGAGAAAAAATGCGAAAGAAGAAGAGGACGACGACGAAGCAGAAGCTGCAGCAACTTTTCTTTAATCGATTCAAAAATAAATGTTTACGTCGCCATGTGAAATTGCCCACTTACACACACACCCATACAACCATACACAGACACACTCGCACACATACTCGTAAATGCGCACAATTACTCAAAATCTGTAAGCGGCTTTAGCGGCTACCCCCCCCGTGCCACCCACACCTGATTTCACCCACGAAACGTCTGAAAAAAGGCTTAGGCTCAATCGTGCACAAGCTAGCGAGAAGGGCTCTGAGACATAAAGGGTTGTGGAGGAGCGGGGAAAGGACTAAAACTTCGCGCTCTCCCCGATTTCAGTGATTCGTTTCATTTTACTTGTTTCTCGTCTTCCTCCACTCTTCGCACTTCGCTTCCTCCTTTGCCAGGTTTACTTTTCAATTGCTCGTAAAATCAGGTGGATTCTCGCCACATACTTACTACGATACAATATGATATACCCTGTACTTTAGCTGTTCAAATGTGGGTTAAAGTGATTACAGTTTAATTGGGAGTTAGCTGCAATCTCTGCATTATTGTTAGTTGCAGCTTTTAAGACTGTTTGCCGTAAATGCTGAAGAATTTGTTAACGATTAAAGCATATTATCGATATTGGTTCCACTAACTTGAGTGGTTGTTGTTATTTATTTACTTTAGCTGTGATATAACAAAATATTAAAACTATTTACTATTTCTGTTTTCTATTTTATTTTTATATTATGTGATATAATTCTGCCAATATTCCAAACTATATCACTGGACAAAAGATTGTCAAATTATAGCTAATCAATTGTACTAAATTATCATATAAATTCATTCAGTTGTCGTACAGGGTATCTGGCAGTGCATTCTCTCAATTTACAACACATTTTCTACCGTTGCGAAAGCTTCTAATATTATTTGCCAAATGTGTGTCTCTTTTCTACCTTCTCTGCTCCCACCTGTCTCCCTCACAGTCTTCATCTTCGTCTTCGTCTTCGTCTTCATCTTCTTCTTTGTCTCTGCCAGCATGTCTGTAAGTCGCCGTGCGTGTGTGCTAGGCGATAAAGTGTTATAGCTATCGTACACACACACACATGCATACACACTCATGCATACACATGCAGATTTACGTCACCTCCGCCTCTTCCCCATTCTGCCGCAATACTACTGCGAAGGTTGGCGGCGGCAGAACATGTGCGTGCTAAGCGGGTTTCATGGCGCAACTTTTCATTGGCTTAATGCATATTTAAAATTTCGGATACATTCAGCATTTCATAATGCCTTCTCTTCGCACTCTCTTGCTCTCTGTCAGTTTTCTATTTTTTTTTTTTTTTTGAGCTCGAAGCATTTAAGTTGATAGCGCTCAAACTTTTAGCACAACCAGCTAAGTGGGCAAGCAACAGCAACGAGGGGGTAGGGGAGGGGAAAACTACTGAATGGGAGCTGTCAGTCCATTATCAGTGGGGTTGCAGCTGTAGCACAAGTAAAGCGCATGCAATCCATAAAGTTCTGCCCCCCCCCCATCCCACTCCCACTCCCACTACCATACACTCAGTTTATATGCATAGCGCACTGTACTATATATTAATCGAGAGCGAAGGGGAGAGGGAGAGGAAGAGCAGTAGAGCTATAGCTGCACAGCTCTAGCTAGCGAAGCGAAGCACTAGACTAATGTGTTTTGGAGTTTCTCTTCCCCTTGCCCTGCTGAAATTGCCAACCCATCAGCACACACACACACACACACACACATTCGTATACGTGCGAGTGTGCCCATACTTCATGGCAGTTTTAATTCGGTTTCATTGCTGTCGTTCAATCATTGGAATGCTATTCCAGTCACGTTTCGGCGCGTTTGTTGTATGTTTTAGGCCAATTGTTGTCTATGCCAAATGCCACACGCTCCTTCTTTCTCTCTCTGTCTCTCTTTCGCTCTTCGTTGTTTTTTGAAACCTACTGCGATTTTAGCACAAAGTTTACAGCCCAAACGTCACGCCCCTTAGCCCAAAACAAGCAGAACCCATTCTCCAATACTTTAAATGACGCCTTGCATTCGTTCTGTTTGCTTTGTTGTTCACCTCGATGCTGTTGTTATTATTGTTGTTGTTGTGCTCCACTTTGTCTGTCCATTGCTAGCAGTAAAAACGTTTCGAATTAACATTTTGTTTCATTGCGAATCGTTAGAAAACTTTGGCAAATATTCTGGCACCCCCTCCTCCAGCTACCTCAGCTAGCCACCTCACGTTAGCTACTCAGGAGCTCCATTGATTGCCCAAAAGTGCTATCAGGTGCTTTAAATCGCTTGAAGTGCAAATTTTGGTATTTTTGTATTTGCTCAAAAATACCAAATATAATATAAACTTTTTAATGCTTACTAAAAACACTGCTATAAATAATTATAATGGCAAACATATTACTTTCACTGACATTAAGTGCAATATATATTTTTATTAAACATTCCGCAAAGTTGTTCAAGTGAAAAAATGCTTTAAAGTATTATATTTGCTAGCAACCTGCAGCTTGCTGAGAATTGCATACAGCTCTGGCTCTGGCTGTGTGACCCAGTTTATTGGCACAGAACAGCAGACTAATCCATCCATCAGCACGTGGAGCTGGAGGTGGAGCTAGGCAACCAGCAGTTGATGGTTTTTAATGCCAAAAGAGGATGCGGGGTCGGACAAAGAGAAATATGTTGGGAGCAACAGGAACTGCTAGCTAGCTAGCTGGCTGTTGGAGCCATCAGTCTGGCCAATTAACCAAAGTGAAAGCTGGTAGAGAAATATGCGTAGGAAAAAGAAGCAACAAGAAGAGCTCGGGTTCGGGCAAAAGCTGTAGTAGCAGTAGCCATTGCTGTGGCAACATAGGGGTGTGGTGGGGCGGCTAAAAACATGAAACTATAACTCAAAGTTAATGAAATGTTGGACGAGGCGACGTCCTGAATTGGTATAAATTGCAGGCAGCAGCAACCGCTCAAGTGGTTAGCCACTAAAAAATGAAACCGCCAACGAGTTGGCCAAGTTGAGACGTAAAAGAGACAGAGAGAGAGAGAGTGACAGAGAGAGAGAGATAGGGTAGATGGGGAAGCAGAGGCGACACATCAGCCAGAAAGCCACTTTATTCTATTTCCGTTTCCGGCTGTTGTCGCCAGGCGTTGACTTAGTCGACTTGCTCAAAGTTGCTGCTGTTGTCAAGCTGCCGAGTATGTAATGTGTTTCCGCTTGCCACAAAATGTGGCAAGGCAGGGCAGGGCAACATCGTAGGCGTCAGCGTGCGTGCCAAAGCAATGCAAAGCGAAAATGAAGCCAAGTAAGTAACATAAACTGCACGAAATGGAAACAAACGGAGGAAACAAAGGCAGGAAACAAAGACCGAAACAAGAGCGACAGAGACAGTCAGTGCGATAGAGAGGGAGGGAGAGACACTCGAAATGTCAACGTCGTCAGCAGCAGCAAACGGCAAACGGCAAATGGCAAATGGTAAACGGGGCGTATACGCAACGCACAACGCAGCAAGTGGAACGCCAGTCTGGTCCATTCAGAACTTCAACTCAAATTTAGAAGCCGCAAAAGCCGCAAACTCTCCAACTCAATTCCAATGCCAAGGCACGCATTTTTATGCCAATTAAGAGGCATTAGAAAAGAGAGAGGGATAGAAAAGCGAGGAAAACATACAGATCGATTGAGAGATAGATTGACATATACTAAGTGAAGAGATTAATTTATTTACCAATACTACATGTGCTAAGCAGAGAGACACATTGATCGATTGCACATTATTGCCATTTCTAAAGTTAACAAATTAATGTTTACACCATGTTTACCATTTGATACTCTCTGCAAATTTCACAGCAATCGAAACGTAAACACAAAAGTTACAAGCGCAACTTTGTTGCCGAGCACGTTCGCATTTGTTGGGGCATTTTGAAAAGAGAGTTAAGTGCCAAGTGCTTGGCAGTCGAGCACGCTCGCACTAAAGCAATCTCTCTCTTGTTATTTATGCGCAGGCAGTGCGAGGGAGGCAAGCACGTGGAGCAAGGCAGCGTTCAAGATATATGGCCATTGTTACAAGCGCTGCATAAGTAAAGAAGCCAGCAGCAGGACTAGAGGGGGCAGGACAAGAGGGGGAGGCAAGAAAGAAACAAGAATTGGAATTGGAACTGTGGCTGGCCAAACAGGATGCATGGATTTATGCAACAAGCAAAACAAACAGACAACTGCGATCGGGTCGGGCTGGGTTGGAGATCAGGGCAATCGAAGTGCAGATGAAACTTTGCTTCCCCAGCAAGTGCTCAATCGTTCAAGCGCTCAAGTGTTCAAGTGTTCAAGTGCAAGTCCAATGCAGCAACAAGTCCAGAGCCAAATAATGCTAACAACTCCAGAGCCATCAAATATGGCAAGAGCAAAGAGTGCCATTAGTCGATTAGACTTGCAATTCTTTCATTTGCCATTTCCATTCTATGCAGTTCATATATGTGTGTATGTATGTGTGGATGTGTATGTATGTATGTATGTGTGGATGTATGTATGTTGTGTATGTTAACCAAATATAAGCGCACTTGTTATTTTGCATTTCCCTTTGAGACTTTGATAACAAGTTTGACATCAACTTTGAGACTTGTACTGTAAATGACATTTAAATGATGATTAAGCTTTAGATTGCCAGTTAACCATTGATAGACTTAATGATAATTACATTGCGACTTGAAGCAAGTCTTGGCAGACTGATAGACAACTAGAGCAACTGTAATGACTGCAATTTAAATACGAACTTTAATTGTCTTTCCGCAATATCGATTTAATTGATTCGCCCTGAAATTATGGGCTGCACTTTTCTTTGATTTGCTGGCCACACTTTGTCGAGAGGAGGCAGTTTTAAAAAATGCATGCAGTTCAAATGGATTTGAGCAAGTTGTTGACCCGATGTCACAGCACTTGCTCTCTCTCTCCCACTATGTCTATTCCCCTCGCCCCTGTCCCCTCTGCCCTTCGTGTGTCTGTCGCATAAATGATAGACAATGCCTGCTAAATTGTTGTACAACATGCTGCTAACTGCTAAAACGAGCCATTGCATACTTTATGAGCTGGGATTATGGTCATTAAGGCACACATATCTATGTATGTATGTGTATGTATGTATGCATGTATGTGTGTAGATATATGTATGTGGTCTATGCCCGTCAGCAGCAACAGTTGGTGCTGACTCCTGCTGTGCTTGCCTCCCATTCCTCCCTCTCGCTTGGCTCTGTCTCCCTTTAATGGGCTCCTTGCATATGTGCTTGGAATTGGAGCTCGTTTGGCGACATGCGGCAGACCACAAAACGTTTAGCGTTAAGCTAGCAACAACAACAACAACTACAACAACAGCGGCAACTTTAGTAACAACAACAATAACAATTATAGCGAGTCAAGTGGCTGGTCACCTTAATAGACTCGTGTTAGTTGGCCGGGTCGATTTTGGTACGCCACTGTTACCGCCTGTGCTCTACAGTGGCGTCCCACAAAGTCAGCCTGCCGTCAGCTGATGACTCGATGAGTCATAGACCAGAGTGCAGTCAGGTTGTGCCGAGTAGTTTCGCTTTGGTTTTAGCAAATTGGTAAAAGTTTTATTTTTAGCTCGACGAAGCGAAGCGAAGCGACATAAACATGCTCGACAATATGACATATGCAGGAGGGGTGGCAAGCAAGCCACCCCCAAAAATGAAGAGTACAAGCGAGAGCAGAAGAAAGACTCTTAGGAGGTGGCAGTTCAATGAACGGGGATGTCGTACGATGAAGATGATGATGACAACGACGCTGCCTACTTAAGACTCTTGCAGATACGAGGGTACGAGGGTTGCCACTAATGTGTGTGCAAGTGTGTGTGTGTGTGTGTGTGTGTGTGTGTGTGTGTGTGTGTAACAGACAGTGCTGTCATACATTCAAGACAGCCCCCCCATTTAGCAGGCTCTTTCCATTGCGTTGATTGCGTTCAACAACAAATCGATTTCCATTGATTGATTATGCGTTAGGGTCTTTGGCCCCTGCCCTCTGCCCTCTGCTTGCCCCCCCCCCCCCCAGTTGGCCAGGGGGGTGGCATGTTTTTATACATTTGCTGCCAAAATATGGTTAGACAAATGCGAGGCCCGTGAAAGGTCAAATATTGTGGTAAACAATGCACAAAGCGTGATGCCAATAAATCAATATCAACAACAACAACAACAACAACAACAACTGCAAACAGCAATAATGACAGAAATTGACAAAATTGACACAATGACTAAATGCGATAATGACTAAAGCCGACAAAGTGACAACGTCGATGCCAAGAAATTCTATGCGAAAATGCTATGTGCTAACATTTCGACAAATACTTTTGCCATTCATTAAGTAAATAAACAGCGATAGATGGCAGGTGGTGAGGGGTGGTGAGGGTTGGCAAGGACATCAGGGAGACAGCATGTTGTGCCATGACTACAAAGCAGTTTAAGGCTTTAGCAGCAGCAGTTTTCCAATTTAAACATCGGCATTCTGCTCTCAATGCTACTTAATTCAATTTATTTCGAGTATTACTTTGGGTCGAAAGTTGATCTATTTTTAAAGTGGGGTCTCCTTTGCTTAAATTATGCATACACTTTAATGGGCGAATGGTCACAGAATTTATACAATACTATTAGGTTTAGGCAACACTACGAAAATCTGCATTTCAACTGTAATAGCTTTAAGCAACTGCAGCCAACAAGGTACATAGTTCAAGACCCAAGGGTCTTCATTTTCATTTCCATCTTCTTAAGTCTTTGCTAGTTTCGGTGGCTTTCACGTTATGGGGCGGATATTGCAATCATTTTAAAAGTGTTGCAAAATGTCAGAAAACAAAACGGCAGCAGCTGAGTTGCGTTAGCAGGGCGGGGGGAGGGAGGGGGACGGAGGGGGGTCAACAAAGTTTTGTAGCTCAGCCAAATGACACGTAGCAACAAATAAAATCAATGGAAATTTATGTGACTGAAATATAAAAAATTGCTTTTCGTGCGGTATATTTTTGCTAGTATTTTTTGTTGTTGGTATTTTTATGTGACGCTCGACTGCAGTGTGCATTGAAATTCCCCAAGCGACCCAAAGGCCGACAGGCGACGTCAGATACGAGTACTCGGTATTTATTTGGGCAAAAGGGGCAAGGGGAAAGGGGAAAGAGGGGAGGCAAAATTTCGTGTGCATTGTGCATGCTTAATTGAGTTGTCCTGTTCCCAGGTCTCTAAAGCAAATGCCACGCCTCGCCAGTGGGCGTAAACTCATGTATGCTGGTGTGTGTCATGTGTCAAACAGTTTATAGAAACGCCCAACTTGAAGCCTCCCAGTTTCTCCCATCTGAACCCCCTCTGAGCGATCCACCCTCGTCTGCCTTGGTCGTCACCTCGCCTGGCAATTGTCCTCAACATCAACATCATCCTCATTCTCGTACTCGTCCTGTGAATCGCTCGCGTCGCTTCAGTTGATTTTCATGTCACTGACAAAACACATTTTGTTTTTGCCCTCTGTGTACATTGGTAAATACCGCACAGAGCATTGAGTGGCGTGGTGGAGGGGGGGGGAACTTCTAAGAGCTGGGGGCAAAAACAGTTTGGCTGGGCGAAGGGTTGCTGCCCAAACACAAAGCCAAAAAAGAGAGAAGAAAAAAAACACGAAATGAAATGAAATGAAATGCACTTTTTGACTGAGCGGGTCGAGCATTTAAATTGCTTCCCCCAAAAGCATCAAAGCTCAAACTGAAGATGACATCTACTCGCAGTGGGGCGGAACTAAGCGTGCCAAGAGGGTGGCAACTCTCATACGAGTCGAGGGAGAGGGAGAACAGTGTCAGGTAACTTTCAATGGGTTGTCAAACTCTGCGCTCGCAACTACTATTTATACCATTCGAGTGTACATCGAGCTTAAGCCGAATCGATATAGCTGCATATCCCTTTAATGGCTGGCTTTAGTTTTGAATGGTTTTGGGGATAGCTGCTAGTATCGTTGTTCCCTTGGGGAGAGACCGTAGCCAAGCTCACAGAAAGTGGCTAATAATATTTGTAACTCAACTCAAGTTGTCTACAGTTGCAAGCCATCAATCTTGCAATTCTTGCAACTGACAACATTTTGTGGCAAATGTGGCTCAGTTGAGTTAACCCAAAAACCAAGTCTGAAGTTTATATTAATTTCACAAATGAATACTTTGCTTTCATTCGCATCATCATCATCATCATCATCATCATCAGGCAGGACAAAGTTTAGTGAAGCCAAGCCACAAATATGATTCTGTCACCGATAATGCTGCCAACAAATGAAGCAAACGGTGAACAGGTGGTGGCAAATGGGAGGAGATGGGGGAGGGGAGAGGACTTTATTGAGGTGCGGCTTGAGTAAAAGTTTACACTACTTTGATTTTAATTTCCCAAATTGCAATCGGCGTCATTATTTATGCCATTGCTGCTTTCAGCTGAAATTGGTTGCTCGATAACGATAACGATGACGATGACGATGGCGACAGGTGGATGTGGATGTGGATGGAAGAAAAGTCGTTTATTAACACGATTGAGGCATCGCATTGGCGTGCTGCCTGCCGTCTAAACTACTTACTACAGCTTGTCTTCAGCACCCCCCCCCCCTGCTTCTCCTTCCTTTCCACCTCACCTTAGGCTGTGCCGTTCTCTAATCGATTTTTGATGAGATTTTTGTATTCAATTTTGGTTTTGATAGGCAACGAACGCATCAACTTTGTGTGTGTTAAGGGGGAATTGTCTCTCCCTCTCTCATTCTCTCTTCCTCTCTCTCTCTGTCTGTCTGTCTCTGCTTGAAACGTGGCAATAGCTGGCGATAATGGCGCCAACAAAACGACCAGGACAACGACGCCATTGACATAATTTTGCAAGGCTTTTGTTTGGCGCATTGCGGGAGGGACGAATGGAACATGCGGCATGCTACTGCTGCCAAAAGAGGGGCGTTTAGGGGGGGGGGGTGCGCAAGTCTATAACACTTCTGGCTCCTTAGTTCGCCTTTGGCACATCCGATAAAGTAAACTGTTTTCATTTCGCTGGCATTTTTGTTTGCCTTTCATTTCCTTGAGCAAGTTGATTCACATAGTTTGCCGCTTGTCGAACTCTGCTCATAACTGGACCTGTGGCCCGCATAGCAGTTGGCTTTTGTCAGTGTGCAGCGTGTTGATGTGATGATTGCATTACCATAGCTGGCAGCTTTATAGAGCATTTTACTTTACAGCTAAATCGGATAGGATCTTTTAGCAAAGCAAGTTAAGGTGATTTCGAAAAGTCTGTTTGAGATTGAGATAAAGTTGTTTGGTAGCTTTAATGTTGTCGAATAATAAGTCTCCCATGTTGTGCTGCTAGTCGTGCGATCTATTTTGCTTGAACACTTCTAATTGAGACTGCAATTGATAGCCATCTCGCATTGGTTACGCTCTAAACAAGTCGAGCATCATTAGAGCTCCGTAACTGTCTCTTATCCCAACTTTGGAATCGAATAAGTGTCATGTTTTGGTATTGCAACAGGGGATTTAGTTGTTGGCTGGGCAACTGTCCTGTCCTTTACTGTGCCCAAGGCACAAGGGCATATTGAGAGCTTACAAAATCAGTGCGCACCTGTCGCACTCGTTGCACCCTACTGGCTGCCTGGCTGCCTCATCCATAGGAAAATTGGCAATTTCGTTTTCATTCAGCGCTGACGAAATGCATTTCCTGAAATGAATGGCGACAGCGGAAAGCCGGCGAAACGAAGGAAGTGCACACGCCTGACACAGAAATCAAGTGGACCGTGGTATGGTTGGATTCCACGTCTTTGGGTCTCATATATCAGGCTCTGGGCACTCGGGTGCTCGTTGCTCGTTGCTCGTTTGCTTGTTGTTTCATTGCTCGGCTCTGGCCCCAGTCCGGGGGCTTGTTGAGCAGCTGCAAAATGTCAAACGTTTGTTGCAAGGACAGCCGGAAGTGCGGCACGGTCAATGGAACAGGTAAGCTAGCGAGGGGTTTGGGAATTGTGGGCTTGCTTTAATACTGGCGTAAACTTAAAGCAGCTGCCGGAGTAGCTTACTGTCAATGGAAACGCATAAGATGTGCAACATATGCCCATGGCTTAGCCTCGATTCCCGCCCCATTCCTGTGCCAGCTGTATCGAGACATCTTTGTGTGGGCGACTGCAGCTTATGGCTCTTGGTTTAATACAAAATGGACATGCAGCACCTAACGGTAGCTGCAATTGCAATTGCAATTGCAATTGCAACTATAATACTCGTACTTTCTCTCTCGAGCTCTCGAGTCTCAGGCTTGACCTCTTTAAGACGTCCAGTTAATTTGCCCGGCAGCTGAAACACTTTTAATTTGAGCTCCTTGTCGGGCAGCTGGCTTAAGTAAAGGTCACGCTACGCATTGCCATGCGACAAATGTGATTAAGCTCTTCCATTTTAAGCCCACCTTGTTCCACTCCCACTTCTCATCATCAGTCTTCGTCTTCATCTTGACCTTTTCAAGGTAGGAGCTGTCATAATTAAGTTGCGTGACGTGATGAGTTGATTCTAGCAATGGGTTTGACATTTTACATGCTTTTATGTTCAATTCGTTTCACTCTCACGACGTTTCTGCTTTTTGCAATTGTTCCATTCAAACAATTCCGTATGTATATATTGACTTGGTCTGCTTTCATTTTGTTCCTCTTTTACTGTGATCTAATTCAGCTAGGTTTCATTTCTGCTTTTTCTTAAGTCTTACTTCATTTCAATCACACTTTGTTTCAATCTAACCTCGTTCCAATCTCATTTTGTTCCTCTCTTACTGTGCTCTAATTCTACTAGGTTTCATTTCTGCTTTTTCTTAAGTCTTACTTCATTTCAATCACACTTTGTTTCAATCTCACCTCGTTCCAATCACATTTTGTTCCATTCTCATTACGTTCCACTTATATTTATTTTTTAATGTCACTTCGTTTCCTTCTCACATCGTTCTCTTCTTATTCTGTTTCATTCTCACTTCGTTCCAAGCTCATTTTGTTCCATTTTCATTACGTTCCATTCTCATAACGTTCCCCTTTTATTTATTTTTTAACGTCACTTTGTTTCCTTCTTACATCGTTCTCTTCTCATTCTGTTTCATTCTCACTTCGTTCCATATTAACTTTGCCACTTATTCCTCGTAATGATTAGTTAAGAAAGGCTTCTACATTCTAGAATTTATTATGCTTTCATTAACAGTCTACTTTTATTCAGTTTTTCTTTATGCTTGCTCTCTTTGATTTTCACCTCATATTATTCTTAGTTGGTAACTTGGCAACTTCAATTACTCTTGCTGCATTTCGACAATTCACGTTTCAATTCCGATGCATTCCAGACTTAATTAAATCAATAACAAGCTGTACTGCAATATTTGTACAGCTACAGTAGCTCTCCATTTGTTTGCAATCCTTTCTCAGACTCGAGCTGTTTTTTTTTTGTTTTTTTTTGTCTTTGTCATTTGGTATTTAATTTTGATAATTGAATCTGCTATCTATGTGCTTCATTCATAGAGAATCCACTCATACAAAAAGCAAACATTGGAAAACTCTCGAAAGTCTATGAGTTTTCTCTCATAATAACGTTTTGGCTAAACTGCAATCTAGTTTCCTTTTGGATTACAAAGAGGCTGTCTCGCTCTGGCACTCGGTGCTGGGTCAACCGAACTGACCCCGATAGCTAAGCGTAAAGTTGCAGTCTGGGTGGGGCAGGAGGAGCAGTTGTCTGCCTCGCCAGCCCAGCCTGCCACTCCCCAATATGCTGGTGTTGTTATCTGAGTAGAACATAAGCCCAAGAACAATACAAAAACTGAATGGGAAACCTTTTGCTGCTCCCATTAGGTCTCCTCGGCTTGCAACTCATGCAGCCTTTGCGCTTTCAACTTTCAACAAATTTTCTTGTTGCACACACACACACACACACACACACACACAAATTGTAAACAGAGTGGATGCAAATTTGAATTCAAATTCAAATCCAAATTCCGTATCCGCAATGATCACATTTGGCTCCCCTCTCAGTCCTCGTCTTTGTCTCAATCTTTGAATTTGTTTGCCTTTTGCTTGCATTTCCCATTTGTGTTCTTAGCACTTCTTTGGCTTTAGTCGTATCGTATCTCGCCAAACTTATGCCAAATACCCTGTATGCCATTAGCTAAGTCAAGTAGTATAGACTTTTGTTACTTACCAAAAGTACTCGAATTACAACATGAAACAAATCGATGGTGTAGACACCTGCAAAGCGAGAAAGAGAGAGAGAGGGCATTAGTTAATGTTAGTAAAAGAGAGCGTAGAGTAATTGACAGTGTTTGTTTGTGGAGTTCATTAGCTCAAGTTGTAAGGACTTGCCATGCTGCTATGCCTCATTCCCTTGAGCAAACATTTTTCTATTAATGATGCAACTGTCAAAGTTTGCAACTCCAAACCTGCCACAGGTACGTTTCACTAATTAAATACAGTTTAAGCAGCAGCTGCTGCCCCACCTTGCCTGCAACTGAAAACAATTAATGGCTACAAGCCAGGCAAAATGGAAATGGGAAATGGGAGTCGTTGGGGGAAATGGGCATAAAGGTATTTATATCTGCAAGCCAAGCCACGTCAAAGAGATGCCAACACATATCACGTAAAACATTGAAATTGAAATGGAGCCAAGCAAAGAGAGCAGATATCTTTTGAGCACATACCTCTTAAAGTTGTGCAACAGTTTAGCAGCAGTCAAGGCAAGTGCACGTTGTGCAGGGTATTTGCTTGATTTCGATTTTGTAAATGTTGCAGAGAGGTAACTAACTTATAGCAATTAGCTTGTGTCAGCAGTTAGTTAAGGCGTGACTTCTTTTAACGCAAGTTGGCAGCCCTTTGACATCGAGGGGTAGTTAAAGCAGCAAAGAAAACAATTAAAAGAATTTATTGCTTGCGTTTAATGAATTTTCAGCTTGTTTGCATGCACAGCCTCCTCCTTGCCCCTTCCCCAACACACACACACACAAGACAGAGAGTGAGAGAGAGAGAGAGAGAGGGAGGGAGGGAGCGAGAGATAGCAAGCTGCCAACGCAGCAGTTTCACTTGGCAATTTTGATGAGCACAAGCGAAATGAAGCGCCACAGGTGTAAAATGTATATAAATCTTTTGCTCAAGCTGGTGTGAGCATGTGTGTGTGTTGGTGAGTGAAAATAACTGTTATTGTTACATTGTTTAATGAAGTTTTTTCTCTGCTGCGTGCCTTTTTTATTCAGCTTCCCTTTATTTCCTTTTTTTCCCTTTTTGCTGTGTGCTCAGCTGCTTTTGCCTCAATTTGATGCTTCTGAAGAGATCTGACAGCATGATGCTACCAAAATATGCAAAGCATTTCAAAAACGATTTCAATGTTTTATGTGGCAAACGCTTCGCTTCCGCCCCCGCCCGCCTGCCTGACGCTACCCCTAAAATTCATTTGGACACGGGGGCAATTAACGTGCAAATTGTTGGACTGAAAAAAGATGATGATAAGCTCGAATAAAATACAATATACATATATATACGTATATATATTATATTAAGCACAAAGAGTGGTAAGCAGCAGCAGACAGTTAAAGGCCGAGTGTGCTCGACTTGGCGTTATGCTGTAGCAACAATTTCTATATGTATGCATCGAGAGAGTAAAGATTGAGTCTGCCATGCCTTCAGCTACTTCTATTTTTGCATTAGCTTGTATGGCTGAGTGTGCTCGACTTGGCGTTATGCTGTAGCAGCAATTTCTATATTTATGCATCGATTATTGAGCGAGTAAAGATTGAGTCTGCCATGCCTTCAGCTACTTCTTTACTATTTTTGCATTAGCTTGTATGGCTATTTAATCTGCCTGAAGCACACTTGAACTTTGCTTTGCTTGTTTATTTTAATTAATTTTGGCATAATTTTGCACTAAGAATCGTGGCAAAAATGAACACAGCATTGATTGATCAATCACTAATGGACAAACTTGCACAACACCTGCCTTCGTAGCGTATATATTATATGTATGTATGTGGCAAACTTAAATGCTGTGCTTGGGCACATGGGATTACTTGGAATTGCTTGGCATTTTGTGTGTGTAGCTCGAAGGGGCAAGAGAGAGAGGTGTCTGTGTGGCAGCTGTTTTGGTAGCCCGTGCTGATAAACACGTTTCATTTTCGTAACAAAATCGTTGCATAAATTAAGGCTTCTTCCGATGCCTGAGCAAACTTCGATAGCCCCAGTAAAGACGAAGGCGAATCGCAAACAACAAGTTGCTCTTTCGAGTGAGGTGCGGGAGGGGGGGATGGGGGTGGGGGATAGTTGAAAGTAAAGTTTTTTTGTTGGTGGCATGTGCAGCATGAACATCTGTTTGGTGTGGCAAGCCGATTGCAGCGATTACTCCAAGCTGTCAGCAGCTAGCAATTGCTGTGCTGATTCTGGTTCTGCTCGTGGTCGGCCAAATTGCATATCGAATATAGCTCTATTTATCTCACTCTCTCACTCTCTCGCTCGCTGCCTCTCTCTCTATCTCTTCTCTGGCAATTTCTCAAGTTTTCACAAATTTCTTCAAATGAATATTTAATGCTATGTGGAGCAGTCGTTGCTTTTTGGCTGCTCATCAATTGCTTCTTCTGCCTTCTCCCTGGCATGCTCAGAGACTTGCCAAAGATTTACGAGTGAAAAGCCAAAGCCAAAGCCAAAGCCATTGGCCAAAAACCTTGGCAAATTTTTGGCAAATTGACCTTTGGCTTACAGCTTTTAGGCGACACCAATTGCCATGCAACAGCGACTTACAGCTGCAACAGCAACAGCAGCAGCAGCAGCAGCTTATCCGACTGTCCATAAATTAACAACTTGATTATTGCGATGTCGAAAAAGCCAACAGGCAAATGATGATGATGATGTTGGCAAACGCATGTTAACTAAATTAAAATTGTTTGCCGAGCGAGTTAGAAGAGGGTGGAGGAGGAGGAAGGGAGGGGCTTTTGTGTAACTACGCTGGTTATCAACAGTTATCATGGCAATGTCGCAACATGAAAATGAAAAATGACACAAAGAATTTATCAAACATCCGCTTCCGGCAAACGAGGCAAAAGGCAACAGGCAGGTAGGACAGACAGACAGACGGACAGACAGACTACACAACAGGATAAGGCAGAAAGTGTAGCTTATGGCGGTTCATGTCGCTATCAATTTAGCGACAGAGACAGCATGCTATGGCGCGAGATAAAGACGGCAACAATCAAAGCGCAAAAACGAGTAGTGGAAAAAAGCAGAATAAATTGTTCATTGCTTCATAATTGAAGCCAAAGGGGATCGACCCACGCAAATGTCCATCTGTCCGCCTATCCGACCGTCTGTCTGTCCGTCTGTCCGACTGTCTGTCTGCCACATTGTGTGTGCTGTGCTAAAAAGTCGGCAGACTTAAAATAGACTCATTGACACGACTCGCAGCGAGTCCTTTGAGAACGAAGCGTCTAACAAAGCAATGCTACTGCTGGCTTAGAGCATTACCGAAGTCTGCATACTCTTTGTGGCCAACTCAATCTGTCTGTCTGTCTGTCCGTCTGCCTTTTGGTAGAATATTGTGCTAGTCTTAAACACACTTCGTTCGTCCGTCTGTCCGTCTATTTCTATACCATGTATTTGCTCATTTATAAAGCTAAACTGCATATTCTTTGCTGCTAAAGAGATGCTTACTTTTCTTATTTCCTCATGCAGCTGATAGTTTAAAATTTGCAAGTATAAAATTGAAATTGTTATTCATCGTGTATTAAATTGCAAATGGTCGCATTTGGTTGACAGAGTATATATACAAAATGAAGAAAAGCAACGAGAAGAGCGATGACAACGGCAAGAACAATCTGAGATGGGGACAGTTGGCAATTTGTGCAACATTTGGATGCGAGCAGGGGGGGAGTATATGGCATATGGATGGTTGGCAGACGGACGGTCTGACTGTTGCCAAAGCTCCCACGAGATCAAGTCAACTAGAGCGCAGCAAAACATGCGACTATTGTTGTTGTTGCTGTTGCTGTTGTTGGGGGCAAGTGAGAATGCATCATTAGTGCAGGAAACCAACAACGCGACACTGGGATAACCAACTGCAAAAAGGGAATAACACTTGGCTAGTGAAGAGAACAGAGCGCAGAGAGTTATGGGTAACCAAGCAGACAGACAGACAGACAGACAGACAGTCAGCTAACCAGTCGGGATGAGTCAGCCAACCGCAGGCACAGATAGAGTTTGAATAGCGAGCAGATGAGTGGAATTACAAGCTGGAAGCTGCAGCTCAGCCGCAGTCCAAGCGTAACCATGTGGCAAATGAGGCTAAAACACAAGTGTTGCCAGCATCGCCAACGCCATCGCCATCGTCGAGTGGCAGTGATGGATGAAGCCAAGCAGAGAGCCAACCAGCCAACCAGTTGACATAGACAGCCAGTCGACTTGTACATAAAGCGAATTGACATTAGCCCACAATGTGCCAGCTTGCAGCAAACTGTTGCAAGCTCAAAGCTGCTCAATTGTCACGGCTGCAAAATAAATGCAATAATTTACTGCATCAAATAGTTGCTGAAAGAAGTGTTCTTTAAACTACTTGTTATGTTATCAACTTGATTGCTTTGTTCGAAATATTGTCTACAGAGTTGACAGCTATTCGATATATTGACATGCTGACTGCTTCAGCTTTACATCTCAGCAATTGCTGTTTCGGTTTTCAATTCATACCTGCTTTTATACAACTCGGTTTAACAACAAACAAACTTTTCTACTTTAGCTGCATTTTCATTCGAGTTATTATTCGATTCGGCAATTATCGCAAAGATGGCATACACTTGGCGACAGCCGCCTTATCCGGCCGATGAGAGCGACAAGCGCTGGTTGGAGCCAACCATGATTGTGCTGGGCGAGCAGGGGGATATGGATGCCGCACTGGAGCCACTGTTTGACACATTGCACGAGCCCATTGGCAGGCGACTGGTGGCCACGGTCTTTGTGCACGAGACACTGCGAGAGCGCTTCATTGAGAAGGTGCGCGATGGCATGACATTGATGCATCGCCAGGTGAAGCAGCATGTGTTGCACAAGAAGGCATTGCAACGCATCCAGTGCTTGGGCGCCGAAACTGTCACATTGCTGCAGCCCGATGACATAGGCTTTCAGTACAGCATGGTCGAGGGATCACCCATTGTGGTCTGCGACTTTACCCAGCAGTACTTTGGCATTGAGCGACCCAGTACGGTGGTGACATTGCACACATTTCGGCACAGCCTGGAGCTGGGCGATTTGGCGGCCAAGGAGTGTCTGCCGTTTGAAGTGGCGACCATTTGGTGTCCCAAGATGTCGGCTGCCTATGAGCTGGCCATGCAGCTGGATGTGCCCGCTGTCTACATCAATTGTGTCGACGTCTCGCTGCTGCCCATTGTGGAGCCGCATCGCAATCGTCAGCCATTCGCTGTGCTCCGTGACAATCATCACTACGAGGTGATTGTGCAGGATGACCGTGCCAAGGCCATCATCTTTCCCGCCCCCTTGCCGCTGCTGAGCCAGCAGCCCGAGCGGCCGCCTCCATCTGTTGTGTCGCACAAGGCTCGCAAGCCGAGCAAGCAGCCGGCCAAGAAGTGATTGCGTATACGTAAAATTCAATTGTCATGTAACTGAGACTCAAATTCAAGTGTTGTCTGCAACTCGCTGTCCAGCTTTGTATTTCTTTACTACTTCTATACATTTGTATGCTTGTACTGCCTGCGGTTATTTTCTTTAACAGTAGCTTAGTCTGTCATTAGTTCTAGCTGCTTTAGCTGTTCATTTTCTCTTTTCATGTCTCTTTTTCATCTGCTCTTTTCTTGTGCATTTATTTGTTTTTAATTGTTGATCATTTTTTCACTGTTAACTATTCCACTTTTTTAACCTTTTCTTTCCGCAAGTTTAGCGTCATTTAGCTGTTTCTTTTTTTACTATTTCAACTCATAGTTTATGCCTTTTTACTTCTCATTCAATTCTAATTATTCTTCAATCTTTCATTTATAATTTCTCTATATTTCCCTTTTCTTTTTCTCTATTTCAACTACTTTTTTCATTTTCTTCAGCTTCTGTTCCTTCTTGTTTGCCTTTTGCTTGCATTCAACACCAATTTTCTTTTAATCCCCTTTATTTTCCCACTTTCTTTTCATTTCTTTTCTCCTTCATTTTTTAGCTGCTGCTTTTTCTAATACTGCAACTGTTTCACTTCCACTTTTCCTAATTTTCCCACTTTCTTTTCGGTATATTTGTGTATTGTATTTTATTTGCCAGCTCCTTTTTAAACTCCTTCTACTTTATCGTTTTTTCCACCACATGCCATTCTCCTTCATTATGCATAGAGCCTGGGCTGTCTCTTCCAGGACATCTTGCACTTTGGCGAGCTCCTCCCATTGCAGATGGGATCTGGTTGCAGTTGAGAAGTGTAGTAGAAGTTGCAGTTGGTGGTGGCGGCAACATGAGTTTGCCACTGCCACAGCAAGTGGCACGGCAAGTGCAACTAGAATGCGATTTGCGCAATGAGTTTTACTTAACTTTGGCGTCACTTAAATGTAATTTGAGAACTTTTTGGCGTTGCCTTTTGGCGCTGCCTCGATCCGAATGGGCGCCTACTAGAGTGTGTGTGTGTGTGTGTGTGTGTGTGCGGGTGTGTTATTGTGTGTGTGCTGCTGCTTGTTGGCTGTTCGATTGTGCGGCTCGTGCCTCGCTTGTTTTGCCACTTTTCGAGTGCATTTTGCTGTAATCAAGCGCCCACTTCAATGTGCCCCAAACTGTTGCAGCCTCTGGGGCGCTGTTTTGTTGCAGTGTGTTGTTTGCAGCGCTTTCAATGCTTTTTTTCCATTTTCCATTTTGCCATTTCATCATTTGTTGCAAGTTGCAGCTCTCTCTCCCTCTCTCTCTCTCTCTCTTTCTGTTTGGGTCAAACTTTATGCATTTCGATGTGGGCGTTGTTTGTTTCCTGTTGTTGCAGTGGCATGTGGCAGCTTTTGTTTTTTTGGGTCTGCCGTTGCCTGCCACCTAGGCGCCTTGCCTCCCCCCTCCCCCCTCCGCCCTCTGCCCTCCGCCCTCTGCCTTTGCCCTCCCGTCGAGTGGCCTTTTAATGCAGCCGCTTAGCGCGTGTTGCACTTGCCTCGAGTTGAGTCGAGTTGGATTGTTGTTGCCACTGCTGCTTGCTGCTAGCTGGCAACAATATTTATTATTTATTTAGAGGCTGTTGCGCTGCAGTTGACCCAGTTAACGCTTCTCCCATGCACTGACCTCATTTTTTTCGGTCTCCATCTTAGTTTGCCACACACAGCACCCGCCAGCCCCTCGCAGTTTGAGTTCGTGCCTCGCTACGTTGCAACGTTGTGGGGCATTAAGAAAAGTTTTGCTACAAATGTGAGTCGAGTGTGAGATTAGATGGCACCAAGCACATTGGATAATACATTCCTGCCACAAGTTGCAGCCACACGATGAAGTGCACTCAACTGCTCTTCATTTCTAATTCATTTCTTAAAGTGCTGCTGCCACCGAAATATTGAACAATTCCCAGACAATTCCCAGCGCATACTTTATATGGGCACAAAAGATACAAGTATTTTAATTAATTGCAAATTGATCATTTAAAGTGCTGCCATTGTTTAAAGATCAAGCCAAAGATCAGACAAAGTGAAATCAAAGTAAAGTTAAAAAGTTGCTTAATTCTTGATTACTTTTCAATGAAACTGGCAGCACTTGCCTCTTCAACGCTTTAAATAATATATTAAAACATAAATAAATAAAGCTGCAAAATGTGTAATTAAAATGTGAGAGCTTCGCTTGAATTCGGTTGCCAGCGTTCCAAATGGAGTGTGGCATATTAACAATGCAGCCAAATGACTGCTGTGCAGCAGCTTAAGAGCTGCCAGGTGGCAGGTGGCAGGTGGCAGGTGGCAAGCTGGCTTTGAGGTATTGTTTACATGGGAGCATTGTCCTTGGGGGGGGGGGGGTGCGCTAAGCAAATTCCAATTGCAATTCCTCTATGCCATTGGCTAAACAGTTTGCATTCAATCAACCGCTCAACTCAGCCTGGCTGACAATTATAAAGAAATGCAGATAATGCTTATTGTCTGCTAGATTGGTGGGCAAGGGAGGGGGGAGGGGTGATGCCAAACTGGCAGCTGCTCGAGCTGTGTGGAGCTTTGCTTGAATTATGCTTCATTGTGATGCCGCAGACAAAGCGCAATGAGTGCGACAAGAGCAAAGACTGTTGGGAGAGTAGTGGCAGGGGGGGAGGGAGGGGGAGGCAATGCCTGAACTTATGCAACGAAATTTCTGCTGTCATCCCCTCCCTGTGCTGGGCAACTTTGCAGCTTTTGTGCGCTGGTGTTTAAAAGCTGCCACCAGGAGACACAACTTGGCAACAGACTGTGCTACACGTGCCTTGCCCCTTGCCCCTTGCCCTCTTGCCCCTTGCCCCTTGCCCCTCGCCCCTGCCATGCTCAACTGCTTGCATTTCAAGCGGAAGTTTGCACACTTTTGCTTACAAAGCGCAGAAAAATGTGGCAAAGTCGAGTCGAGTCCAGCTGCTGGCATATGCTGCCTATCTCTTCCCCTCCCTTCCCCTGGCTGCATGCTTTGCCATAGCCTATGCTTGGCCGGACTTGGACGAAACACCATGAGCATAATGGCAACAACAATGGGGCGCAGACCTGTCGTTGTTACTGCCGCATGTTGCATGCTACAAAAGTAATTCAATTTGACTTTTTGTGTTGATGCAACGATGGCAACGTGGCTGCCACTACCACCAGCACTCTCTGCGCGACCAACTTTTGGCGCTCAAGGAGAGGAGAGGGATGCCATGTGGCGCGCGCATCAATTGATTTAGCCATTGAGTTATTACCAAGTCATAGTCAGTGGCAGCCTGTTCGAGCTGCCTACTGGGCTGCTGCCCCCGCAGTTTCTCACTCGCCAGCAGCCGTTTTTATTTGCGCCACTTCTTGTTGTTGCTGGGCTCTCTGTTTTCATTAAGCTGACGCCATGCTGGGCCCTTGCCAGAGCAGCCGCGGGCGTTCTACAAAAAGGACATTTTATAAGCTAAAGTAATTTGCCTGGCAACAGGACCATAACCCTTCAGGGAGTGATGAAGGGGCAGGGGGCGGGGTCGGAAGATAACTCTTTCAACGCTGCTAATCCATTGCATCCTGTGGCTATGTCAAGTGCTTCCGTTTACCGTTGCACGCCTGCCAGCCACCGGCTCTTACTCAATGCCAACAACTGTTATACAGCAGTAATAGCCCACTGCAAGAGCGAGAGTGTCGTAAGCTAGCTGCATACTTGTGTACATACATATCTACTTTGCTGAGCCACTTTAAATGGCGCAATTTAAGTGAATGTGTTATACGCTTGTACTGTTATACTCGCACACAATATCTTATTGCAGAAATCATGAAACTATTAAACAAAGGGTTGCTGTTAAACAAAACTGTTATACTGTTATACATAACTGTTATACTGTTATACAAAACTGTTATACAAAACTGTTAGACAAACTGTTATGCTGGTAATACACACTAGAATACTCATGCACCAAACTGTTATACTTCTACACGCAACTGTTATACCAGAGCTGCACCACAAATGCCGTAACATTTCACTCTATAATTGTGTAAACTATAATTGCGGCACCAACTGTGCTACTACAATACATACAGAAATAAACATTAAATTTCATATAGCACTCTCATTAAGTCAACCACAAAGCTTTAAGCTGCAACGCAACTGCAAATCTGGTAGCATTACCAATGAACTCAAACACAATGAAAGAGAGAGATAGCAAGAGACAGAGAGAGAGAGAGACAGAGAGAGAGAGAGGCATTGAAACGCACACTGGCAGTCGGGTGTATTTGAAAATATTATAATTACCTGAGGGCAATTTGGACAACCGCAGCAGAATAATGACTTCATATCGCTGTCGATGTCTGCTGGGAATCGGGAATGGGAAGCGGTAAGCAGGAAGCAGGAAGCAGGAAGCGGGGTCAACAGGGGACTGGGATGGTGGAGAAACAGTGTCAATAATAATTAAATAATAATTTCAGCAATTTGATTTCATTACATTTACTGGCAGCCACAAAAGGACTGCAGTGCAGGATGGTCCCATAAAGTTGCTGTGGGATTGCTAACAAATATGATTTGTGGTCAGAAAAAAGGAGACGACGGAAGGCGACAATGAAGAAGAAGCCATAAGCCAAATTAACAATTAAAGACCACGGCCGAAAGGGAAAAGAAAAGCAGGCAAGCCGGTAGGGACAAAGGGGCAGAGAGGGGCAGCGGGACAGCGGGACAGAGCCTAGGCTAAGCCACGGCAGTAACCAAAGTCAAATAAACAAACAAACTTTGGATCACGCTGGACTTGGCCAAAGACATACACAACAACAACAACAACAACAACAACAACAACAACAACAACAATGGCAATGGCGACAGCGGCGGCAACAACAAGGGCAATGCGTAAGTTGAAGTGGTTGGCAAACAAAACACAAAAGGAAGCTGTCAAAGATGTTGAGTACATGGCCAAAACAATGGAGCAGCTGTGACAACAGCCTCCTTCACATCGGGCCAATTCATTTGCCTGCAACACAAGCCACAACACAAGCCATACCCTGTGTACACAAATGCCACAGCGACTGGGGCAGACTGTCTGTGTCTGTGACACGTCCAAGGGTAAATAATTAAATGGCTTCAACATAAATTATCAAGTAAGCCATAATTAAGTATTCTATTTAACAATGTGCAAATTAAACAAACTTTCACATTTCGACAAACTTTTGCTCGGCTTCATTTATTCACATCTCTTATATATTTAAAATATAATATTGAAGTAGAGTTGCAAAGGAAAAGCTTTTTGAATAATTGCAAACTTATTGCAAAAATAAAATAAACTAAATTAGACTAAGCTAAACAGAAGTCAAATAACATCAAGAAAGGACAATTAATTTACATTAAATGCAACTAGATTAGATAAAATAATTATTAATAAATAAATTTAGATGAATTTAAGGAAAAGCTTTAATTAATTAAGCCTAAACTAATTAAATGAAGCAAGATTTCTCTTTTTTCGTCACAGCATATTCCACAGTCTAGCAAACTCCCTCTCTGGCCCGTTCTCTTTCTCTCTCTCTCCTTCTGCATTCTTTAATGACTGCTCTGCATTTGATTAGTCAAGTTCTTGACCACACAAAATAGCGTCCAAGTAGTGTATTATTCTTTTGTTATATGCGCATTTTCTTTTTTTTAGCTTCAACTGACAAAACATGACAAGCGGACATGCTCTCCCTCTCTCTCTCTTCTCTGCTGTCTCTCTCTTATATAGTTCTGTCAGTGCAGTAGCAGAGGCAGTAAATTGCATTTAAAATGCCATAAATTAAAAGACAACAACGAGAGTGGCAACCCTGCCATAGTGGGTTGTAGCCTGCAGCTTCCAGCGTGTTCTGCTTCTTCTGGCTATTAAAATGCATTAAAAAATGTTTTTAATTCCAGCAGTAGCAGTGAGGGGGGAGGGGGGGAAGGGAGGTGTTGTTCAGAGAGGGGAAAGTGAGAAACACACACGCTGTAAGCGACACCGAGTAAAGGTCACACACACACACACACACACACACACACCATCGCATACATTATTATCATGTGCATTTAAGTGCACTAGCAAATTTATACACACTTTTATGTGTGTTGAAAGAATAAAAGCATAGCATAAAAGCAAGCGCTTAGTAAACCATTCTCTCTCTCTCTCGCACACACTTCCCCTCTCCCTCGCGTTGAAGCTCCTGCCGTTGTGGCGCATTAATCCAATTTGTCATAATTAAATTACTTTAAGCCACTTGCTCAGCTATTTGCAAGAGGACTTTTCTTTTTCTTTTCCTTTTCCTCTTTTTGTTGTTGTTTTTGTTTTGTTTTGTTTTATAATATTTTGTTGCCAAAGCGCAAGCGAAACTTTTGCGAGTGCATAAACCATAATTACAATAACTCGTTACTCGCTACTCGCTACTCGTTACTCGCTGCTCGTTACTCGTCACCCGTTACTAACTACTTTGCAACTCGCTGGCAATTATACAAGCTTATAACATTTATAAGCTCAGCTCACATTTGCTGTTGAAACATCACAAAACACATAAAGACTTAATGCATTGTGCCGGAAATTTGTCATTAATCTGGGAAGGCGACTGTGCTCGCTGGAGAACTTTGTGCAAGCTTTACAGTTGCCACAAGGGTTTTGTGCTTGCCTCAAGATGTAACAGCATTTTAGAGCAGCGAGTTGACAAATGACAAAGTTTCTGGAGAACTTTGTGAGTTGTAAAAGTTGAACTGGAAGGATTTGCTAGAAATCAGACAACAAATTGCATTAAGTTTATAATTACACTATCCATATGCGAGTATCCACTAATTGAGAGCATGTAAATATTTGTCAATCAAAATCAAAATTTGCATGCTTAGCTGAATTGATTTATCAACTTTTTTGTACAGCACGATAAATTGATAAAACATTTCGTTTACATGGGAAAAAAACTGTTGAATTTTAATTACGAAATGTGTGGCGAAAAGTGTGATAAAAATGGTAAAGCGGTAAATGTCGGAAAGAAAGTAAGAAAAATGCAATAACGAAAATTGCATAATGAATGTTAAACAAAAATGTTTACAAGTCTAACCAGCAATTTCCGTATATTGCAGCCAATGCAAATTTGATGACATACAAAACATTTTAATGGCTTTTTTACATTTGTTGACCAAAAAAGAAGAATGTGGAAATTGCTGTTGTTGTTGCTGTTGTTGTTGGGGCAGTAAATCAATGAGGGAAATTAGCGCGCTCGAGTGGAGCGCTCAAAATAAACAAGGCGTAAATTAATAAATATTTAAATGTTGCTGTGCTGCTGTGCGAGTTCTGTTGGCACTTGAACAAGTCGATAAAAGGCAGACATTGCCGAGGGAAAGAGACAGGGAATGGCAGCGAGATGAAGCAGAGCGAAAGAGTCTGGCGAAATAAACAAACTTCTGAGCCATTACACAACAAAATGGCATTAACAGCAGCAACAGCAGCAGCAGCAGCTAACAGCAAAAGCAACAATAGCAAAAATTGTAAAATAATAAAAGAAAAAAACCGAAACTCATACAGTGGGAGATTGAAATAATATTTTTGCATTTCATGCAAAGCTTTACACACATACACACACGAGAGGGGGGGCAGGGGCGACCACAACAAGGACAATAACATGGAACCACTTGCCAGAGCAGCAGCCGCCCACTTGGCAAAAATATGCAGTGATAATCAGTAAAGCAAACAACAAAAAGCATAACAAACAAAAAAAAAACACACACACAAAAAACACGCAAAAAATAGAAGGGAAAAGGGGAAAGGGAAAAAGGATGTGGGAAATGGGAAATGGAAAAAGCGAAAAACACAACAGCAACAGCAACAACTTTGTCTGTTGCCTGCCTGTTTGCCAGTCAATCAATTCAGACAGCAGGAGCGAGGGGAAGACAAGCATGTGCGAATTGTCCAGCATTAATTGACAGCAGTCAGCTCGTATTATCCACGAGACATCCAAAATTGTACAGCATTATGACTAATGGCATTAGGCAAAGCCATTTGATGATGGCATTGACAAAGCCCTGTGTGTTGTCAGCTGGATACAAATGCAATTTTAACCTCACAATGCAGTGCTGCCAGCTTGCTCTACAGCGCTGCCAACTTGCTGGTTACATAAGTATTTATTTTAATTGCAATGAATTGAATAATACATGAATCGAATAATAAATGTAGAATTATATTTACAAGCAGTTCTTCGTGCTTAATATGCAAATTTGAAGTACATTTTAAGTAGCAAAAAATAGTTTGATTTCTGTATCAATAATCATCCAAAGACATGAGCATAAAATAAACTGTTTAACTTTTTTTTCTGCACTTCCATCAAGCGCATTTGCATAAAGTAGCTTTAGTAATTTGCATAAAACATAAAAAAGAGCTAGAGTAAATGAAATGATATTCACAAAGTTAATAATCATGATTATTTTTATCTCTTGAATTGTGGCGCACTAATTGCTAAATTAATCTTTTAAATGAAGTTCCTTTTGCTCTTTATTTCTCTCTGTACTTATCAGGTAATTCTCCCATTTGCTTTTGTTAGCAATTATCCAGTTTTTAGGCACATTTCCAATTAGACAAAAGGCGACTGCATCAAATGCAGACAGGATAAACTTCAGGTGACAATGGGAAGGCAGAACGGAACAAAGGTGTAATTAATATGCTGGCTTAGATCGTCGCAGCGATAGAGAAAGAAGAATGGTAGCTTGGCTGGCTTCCAAGGCGCTGGGATTAGGCGACAAACAGCTTGACATATCGGATATCAGGACAGATAGAGACTAAGAATACTAAATAGTTGCTCACATGACAAATGCAGAGCCAGAAAAAGAGAAGCCACAAATGAGAGGGGGTAATGGCAGGGTGGCAGGGTGGCAGGGAGTGGGGGGAGGAAATGCGGCCAAATTGCATTTAAATAATGAAAATGGCCAACAAAAGCAGTGTAAACAAAAGCGACAACAACACAGCTAGGCAAAGTAATAGACAGATAGTTCGACGGTGGTTGAATGGGGGGTGGGGGGGGGGGGGCATTTGTTGTAGCATGGCCGGAAGGAAAGTCAACCAGGGCCAGAGTCAGAGTCAGAGTCGGAGCCAGCAAAAGGAAGGAAGTTACTTAAAATCAACAACATGTAAATGGCAAGGCTACGTTTAACGCTTCGATGCAGCTCATCCGCTCGACTGCCCCTCCCCTGCCATTCCCCCCCTCCCTCCCCTCCCACCACACACTCCCTCTCTGCCATTGGCATTGTTTGTCATTTGCGGTCGGCTTTATTGTCATTGACTTTGGCCAAGTTCTGAGCTGCGTCTCCAACAAAATGCCAATGCTAAAAGTTGCCTCTGAATGCATTCATTTGATTCATGAATAAGTGAGCCGCATAATATATTAACTGCTCGAGTACTCCCACACTCATACTTATACTCATACTCATACTCATAGGTCAAGTCCACTTTCATTCCCATTGCGTTAGCTCATTAGCATTTTGATAGAGCAAATATTTGAGCCAAAAAGTCGGCCTCATCAAATGGCTAATGTGGCCAACGTGGCAGCCAGGTGGCACTATGTGGAGGCGCCACATGATGCTGACGCACAGCATCATCTCATCAACATTCTTCGCACAACTCGCCGCAGCCTAATACCTTTTATTGAAACGGGCACACTCATCACTTGCATACCGAATAGATATCAGAAAGATTGCACACATTCGACTCTGGCAGACCCTGTACTAAAATATAAAATATGAAATATAAAATATAAAATATAAAATATAAAATATAAAATATAAAATATAAAATATAAAATATAAAATATAAAATATAAAATATAAAATATAAAATATAAAATATAAAATATAAAATATAAAATATAAAACATAAAATATAAAATATAAAATATAAAATATAAAATATAAAATATAAAATATAAAATATAAAATATAAAATATAAAATATAAAATATAAAATATAAAATATAAAATATAAAATATAAAATATAAAATATAAAATATAAAATATAAAATATAAAATATAAAATATAAAATATAAAATATAAAATATAAAATATAAAATATAAAATATAAAATATAAAATATAAAATATAAAATATAAAATATAAAATATAAAAATATAAAATATAAAATATAAAATATAAAATATAAAATATAAAATATAAAATATAAAATATAAAATATAAAATATAAAATATAAAATATAAAATATAAAATATAAAATATAAAATATAAAATATAAAATATAAAATATAAAATATAAAATATAAAATATAAAATATAAAATATAAAATATAAAATATAAAATATAAAATATAAAATATAAAATATAAAATCTGTCAATTTCAATGAGATTTTCACACAAATGCAACAAAAGTTTTTACTTGGCGCATTTACAAATATATGCTAAAAGACAAACATACATGTATGTGTGTATGTATGTACTGTGGTGTATATGTGTGTGTTTGCGTTATGCAGCTGTTTGCTCGAGAGTCAATCAGTTATTGTAGTCAATCATTCAGTCAATCAAGTCATGCAAATGTTAAGCAAACAATGCCAGTCAAGTGGACTGCTTGTTTTATTTGATTAAACAATAAGTACACACGGCGCAAACTCACACACACACACACACACGCACTGATAGGAGGAGAACGAAGAGAGTGGGCAGAGAAGAGTGGGGGGGGGGTAGGAGAAGCGTGCTAACGGTTTGTGTGTTTTTGCTGATGTTTTTCGTGCTTATTGCATTGAAAAACCTTTTAACCGCGACACAGCGCCCGACCACGCCCCTTGCGCCCACTTGCAAACATATTTGCCACAAGTACACACGCACATACACACACACATGCAGACGCACGCATACAGGCACAGCAAGTTATGCAGCAACAAATGTGATTGACGCTCAAATCGCGCTCGAATATTATGCCCTCCAGCTGCCTTCCCTTCTCTGCTCTGCCCCTCCCTTGCTCGCTGGTTATGCAAGCAGCGCATTATGCAAAAGGAGACACACACACCGACACACACACACACACACACACTCGCGGTCGCACACCCCAATGCATACTAATGAAATTGTGTTACATTTTGATAAGCTTGGCCCACAGTTTCGCTTGCAAATTTTCGGTTGCCGTTGGCTCAATAAGCGCCTTAAGAGCACACACTCGAGGGAGCAGCTGTGTGTGTGCGTGTGTGTGTGTGTGTGTGTGCGTGTGTGTGGCATACCAACTGTACCAACTGATAGCGAACAGTCAGTCTGTCCTTGGTCCTTGGTCTCTCCTCAGCCTCTCGTCAGCTGTCAAATGTCAATTGTCAGTTGTCACTTGGCTGCCTTGTCCTCCTCCTTCCCCTCCTTCCCCTTCTCCCCTTGCCACGCCTCGTGTGGCCTGCTAATGCGCATTTGCACTGATGCGCATTTGAATGATGCAACTGGTAACTGGCAACTGGCAACTGGCAACTGGCAACCGGCAGCAGACCACGGCCAACTGGCAGCTGACATCTGACAACTGCCTGATAGGCGCCTACTAATTGCTCAGCCTCAGCTTCGGCCTCAACCCTATCTGCATCCTTGGTTTCGACTTTGGCCACCGCCACCGCCACCGCCTCAATTTACGCCACTACTTCAAGCAAGCCAGCTTCTTTCTGCAGTAACAATTTAAATCACAATTTGGCCAAATTATTTGCGCATCAAAGTATTATATTTATATACAAATTAACATATGCGGAAATCTAGCATTTATTTAATTATTATATATATTAGTTAGTAGCACTATTAATTTTAACTATTAATTATTTTTATATTTTAAATAAAACAAATGCAAATTAAATGCAAATTAATAGAAGTGCAATATATAAAATAAAATATATATAAATTAATTATATATGCATTTTTATATTTGTTATGATTTAATAAAATAATTTAGTAGCAGTCGACAATAAGAACACAAATTAAAAATTGTATGAAAATTAGATTAAATTAATTGAATTGAATAAAAAAGTATTCGAAAATTAATATATTAAAAAATGTTGTAAATTATTTCTTCAATTTAGTAGTAGCTAACGATACGTAAATAAATTAATGATTGAATTAAAATAAATAAAGAAATGAATTATCTATGTCAAAAATATAAATATAACTTTAAACATATTAAATTAGGTAGATTAAGAAAATGTTTTTAAAAACTACAATTAAAGCAATGCTTAGTAGCCCCAAAATATATGATCTACCGTATTGTTTAGCAATTTGAGTCAAAAGAAGCAGATTGAATTTAAATTCAATAGCATTCTATTGCATTTTAATTATCTCAATTATTCTAATCTCAATTTTAGCTCTAAGCACGCCAAATAGCTAAAATATTTATTAATCGAAAACTAATTTAAATTGCATTAAATAGAATGCTTTTATTTAATGCCGATCAATCATAGAAGCATGTGGCTTGTATTGATACCTTGTTTTTTTTGTCGCATCAAATAAAATCAAGCATATTATGACATTTATTGAAACGAGCAAATCATTTGAATAATTCCCTAAGCGTGTTCATTTAGCTGCATAAATTGCAACGATACTTGTTGGCCAAATAAAATGCAATTTGCAGCTTGAATGACATCAGCTTTGTCCTGGATATTTTGGGTATTTGGGCGGTCTCATTAGAATCGCCATCGAAAATGTGACAAATTTATTGAGACTCTTAAAGCGACAGCGAAATAAAGTATGTATAGTATTAGATATATATGTATGTATGATAGTATTCTGAAACTAAATCGCTTTCAAAACATTCAAAACATTCGCTTTTGCGATGCGACGAAATGAAAAACCACAGTGCAATGTCATTAGCGTTTGACTTGCCATCTCCCTCCCTCTCGCTCTCCCTCTCGCTCTGCTCCTCTCTTTCTCTGCACTGGACAGCAATAAATATCGAATTTTCGTGCAATTTTCGTGCCCAGCAAGCACCTGGCAGGGCGAGGCGAGCAGGCTTTCAGTATGGCGCACTCATAAATACACCGACCAATAACATAATTTTGTTTCTGCTCTGTCCATATTAGTGTGCATGTGTGTGTGTGTGTGTGTGCTGTCTGGTAACGAGGTCATTTGGCTCACACACATACGTGTGTGTGTGTGTGTGTGTGGTCAGAAATCACAGCACACAAAAAATAGCGACAGGCGACAAAGACGCCTGCAGAACGAACGTGCAGCATATGTCCCTGCCATGAACAAGGACTAGAATGAGGACAAGGGGGAGAGGGAGGCGGGGGAGGAGCAGGACGAAGAAGACAAGAAATGAGTACCCTGGGCAATGGCTGCTTTCTATACACTTCAAGTGCGGTCTATAGGACTCCAGAGACATGTGAAAATGTCGAGCAGTTTTAAATTTCTAATAATTCATTTATTTGTTAAAGTATTTTCCAGTGTTTGGTTATGCATTTAAATTGTTTAGCACTATCTCTTAATACACTCTTTTGAATACACAAAATTGTATTTGTTTATTTGTTAATTACATAATATTTAAGTGAAGAGATCATTTATATTATATGCAGAGCAATAACAGCTGCAGTTGCTGTCAATTTCCTTAAGCAAAAACTGTGCTGCAGCCCTGAAGTTTATGCAGCCATTAGAGTAGCACAAACTATCGTTTCACGCCAGCCAACTATCGATATTTGCTAATGTTTTCGATAGCTCTTAAATGTTGTCTGACAAGTTTTAAGATATTTCTTCTATCTAAATTTGTAATTGACAGAAATGAATAAAATAAGCTAAGCCCATATATTTTTTTGGCAATTAAAAGTATGTATCTATTCAATAATCATCGTATAGTTTTAGACATGTTAACCTCTCGATTTGCTAAACAAAGTAAGTCTAATAGTCGAGCAATGCCTCTGTATGTTGAGTTTGCTGTAGGACTGTTGGGCTGTAGGGCTGTTGGGCTGTTGGGCTGTTGCCTGGGCCAACGGCAGCTATGTAGGTGAGAGGGGGGGCAGCTGGGCTCGCAGTGCGGCAGTATAATTAATGGGCGTATTGGGGCGCATGCGGCATGCGGCATGTGGCATGCGGCTACCGTCTGACCAACTTCAGGCCATGCATTGCGATTTGGGATATTAAACGTTACGATGCAGGATGACGACGGCAACTAGGACTCCAGCTCCAGCTCCAGCTCCAATTCCAATTGCGACTCTGACTCTGACTCTGACTCTGACTCTGAGCCTATGAATTTGCCATGAGGCCATGTGACGAATCAACCGAAATGTTTGTGCAGCGGTATGTGTGTGCTGTCTGTGTGTGTGTGTGTGTGTGTGTGTGTGTGGCTGATGATGATGATCACATGCTATTAAACCGCAATACAATAGCAATTTTCAAATAAATGATTTATGGCTTTGGCTGCCGGGCTGCCGACAATTGCCGCAGACTGAAACTGAAAATGCCATAAAACATACACGCAGACAGACAGAGACAGCAGGCGAGTGTGCGAGAGAGACAACAGAAGAATGCCAAAAAAAGGAAAAACACAAATAGTAAGAGAAAAGAAAAGCAATGCAAAACGTATGGCTGAAAGTTCAAAGTGCGGCCAACAAGTTCATTTCTTTGTGCTAAACAATTGCTTAAAACATATCCGTGTTAGCAACACTGTGTGTGTGTGTGTGTGTGTGTGTGTGTGTCTTGCCTGGAAATTTACTGTTTCTTTCGCCTGCAAGTCAATTGTAAATCAAACTCAACAGAGAGCAGGCGAGTAAGACTGAGATTGCCAATTGCATACCCTGTAAAGCTATAGCGAAAGGCTAGCTTATTTGCACATTTTTCTTAACTATCATTAACTCTAAAATGAACTCATTAAATTACAATATGAGCAGCAATTAAATGCGGGCTAAACTCAGACTAAATTCATTCAGTAATTAGCTTTAAGTGAAGTTGTATTTCATAAGGCAAAATAAAGCACATTAAATAAAAAATAAAAAGCTTGATTATTTTATCTAAAATAAAGCACAATAAATATTAAAATGTATTTAATGAGAAAGATAAATAAATAAACAACTAATTACAACTAATTATAATTATATTATATATAATGTTATATAAAATAAAGCACAATAAAATAAAAAATGTATTTAATTGCTGAGAAAGAAAAATAAATAAGCAGCTGGCTTATTTTGTTTAAACTTGTCCAAAAAATATAAAAATGTATTTAAATATAGAATTAAGCAATAATAAAAGTTTGAATGTTGAGAAGAAGAAATAAAATTGTTTATTTATTTGTTAAGAATGGCAACTAAATAATAAGAAATAAACCCATTTATATGACAATGAACAGAAATAAAATAACTTTATCTCTATGCTACCCCAAACAAATAAAAGAACACACTTCCACACCCCTTCCCCTTCCCCAAATAGCGTTAGTTACATCAAGATTTATGGTCAGCTTGAACTATATGTTATGCTGCTACCTCGAAAGCTACTTTTGCTATGCATTTATCATGAGTTTAAGTTTGCTGGCCAAGTAGATCGTGGCATGAAATTCAGAATTCTTGCCTGAATATTCTATTTTGATTGCTGTTGTGTATTGTTGAGAGAAGGCAAAGTATTTAATTTAAAGAGTGCGCATTTGGAGTTTGATTTAAAAGTGAATTGCAACATTTTTTGAAATGAGCATAAATAATTGTGCAGGATAAGACAATTTATCGAATTGCAAACTACACAAGTTGTGAGAGAATCATTGTGGCTAGTGTGCAATTTATAGTTAGTTGCAAAGTGCATAGTTAATTTAATTGCTTTTTGCAGAGGTATTTTGTTTGAGCAATAGAGCTAATTATGTGAGGGGAAGGAGGTGAGGGGTCTTGACCTCAACTGGCAGAGGCAGATACAGATACAGAGGCAGAGCACACACAGAGCCTCTGTTGTGGCTGTCGAGGCACGCACTTGATGGCACATAGAAGAGAGAAGAGAGAGGGGCGAGGGGAAGCTCTGCCTGTATTGTCTTGTGGTTTTTGTCTGTCTGCATTCGAAAGCGTTGATTTGGCTATTTGAAACGTGCATGTGTGTGTGTGGTTGGGGAGCCGTTATGCCACGCCCCATTTGGCGCAATGGAGGGCGGTCTAATTGGACTGCCGCAGCGCCAAAAAGTATGCAGCGAGTTGAAAAGAGACGGCAGACAGGTGGTAAACTGTCATTGCCAGTCGAATGCTTTTTTTGTTGGGGTACATTCACCTCTCACGCACACACACACACACACACACACACACACACACTCGCACGCACGCACACAATCGCATTAATGTGGATGTCTCCATTTTGTGTGCGTTTTTTATTGTTTCTGTTTCTGTTTCAGTTTCAGTTTCTGTTGCTTTTTCTGCGCTTGTCGTTTGTCGTCATTGTTGTTGTTGTTGTTGTTGTTGCTGTTGTTGTTGCTGTTGTTGTTGCTGCCACAGTTTGACGTTGTAAATTTTAATGCAAAACTCGTTTATTCTCAACGACAAACAACAGAAAGTAACGACAATATCGCCATTTGCTGCTCAAGCATTTGCGTGACAAAGAACAGACCCCATCCTCATCCTTCTCTTTCTTCCTCTTCCACTTCCTCTTGCTCTTCCCCGCTCTCTTTCTCGCCTTGGCCATTTTGACAGATGCCAAGCACAAAACGAGCAGCAAAACGCAAAGTTTTTATTTGTCTTTCATTGCATGGCATAATGCTGTCAATAACAACAAGAGCGGAAACAGTCGGCCATCAAATGGACTGCGACTAAGCAGATACCCTGTAAATGTGCGTATAGCTGCCAGTGGTCTCTGTTGGGCTGCAGGCCATTGGCAATGATTTCAGCACAATTGCAGTGCTTACTTTATTCAACTTTCTATGTGCAAATATTTTATTTACATTTTATCTATTTATTTATTTTATCTTGCATTTAGTTTATTTAAATAAAGCGATTTAATATATAATTTGTCATTATTATATATTTTGAAAAACTTCAGAAAAATGTTAAATAATAGGCAAATATATTGAAGGCGGAGTTCTTTGAATTTTATTTACTCCGAAAAATGAGCACTCCGAATATCAGTTACTCCGAAAATTGAACACTCCGAAAACTAAACATTCCAAATAGATTCCACAACAGATACCGAAACTGAACACTCCGAATACTCCGAAAAATAGAGTAGTCCGAAAAGTAAGCATTCTGAAGTATGGAGCAAATATTTTGTTGTTGCGTTTTAGCTAAGTTTATTGTCAAATTGAATAAAGCCTAAATCAATTTGCTACAATTAAACTAAATACCCCAAGTCCTTGCTAATGATGAAAATGCACTGGCAAATCAACAGAGAAGACAGGGTATAAATGCAAAGTAATAGAGTCAAACAAAGTTAGCGAGCGAGACGGCGAGAGGAAGCGAGAGGGAGAGCGAAGTCAGTTTATGTGCCTGCCTGACCGTCGTTAGTTAGTTTTTACGATTTGCCTGTCATAAAAATTAATATTTTGCTCCCGCTGTGCGATAAGGGGCAACAGTTGTGAATGTAAATAGTCCGCACTCTCTCTCCCTCTCTCTCGCTCTCTCTCTCTGAGTGACTGCAAGTAAGTGGTCATTGTCTTTGGCATGCCAAAACATACATCGGCTATATAGTAAAGTAGTGGAACTATGCGCTTACTTGCCACGTTTTGTGGCAACGCCATTTTCATTGCGGGCGCAAGCAATTAATGGCCAAACTAACGCATACAATTGCCACAATTTGTGGCAAATGAGTCGAGCATTTAATTGCAATTGTAATGATTTATAATTTATGAAATTAAGCAATAATCACAATAATGAAATTGCGAAAGCGAATGAAATGAAATGACTGACTGGCTGACGCAATTAGCGGCAAGTGCTGCCCTTGCTGCCCTCCCCCCCTCTCCTCGCTCCACTATTGACCTATGACCCACACTGACATCAAAGGCCGCTGCTGTTGACTTTTTGTTGCGCTAAGCGGCCATTCAATTAGCCAGCGTTCAACCAGAGACAGCACTCTGTCCCTCTCTCTTTCGCTCTCTCTCTCTCTCTCTGGCACTCTCGGCCATCATTTATGCATTGCGGCAGTTGCATCACAAATGCATAGACATGAGGTTATGAACGTGCAGCTGCAACAGCAACAACAACAACTGTCGGCGAGCTGCCACAAAAGTCCCGAAAAACTCATAAAACTTTGCAATTGTTTAAACGTGCCGCACGGGCCGCAACATAAAGCAGCAAGCAGGCAAAGTTTACAGTCCCAAGGGATGCAAGTTTCGTTGGGTCTTTAGGGGGGGGGGGGGGGCTGTTTAACTGGCCGCACTTCAAGTTGCATTTGCGGCCAGCAATTTGTTGCCTACTTTTATGGGCGCAAAAGTGTTGCCTACTTTTTGGGGCACACAGCAAGCGAATGTCGGCCATTTTGGTTTTGCAAAAGGGGTGATGTGGGGGGAGGCCTTAATAACTTGCACTTGCAACAGCCAAATGCGGCGATATAAATGCAGCAGCAGCAACAACAACAACAACAGCAACAACGACGACGACGTTGCCACAAAATTGTTGCCAGTTGCGAGTTGCAAGAGGCAGCAAAGGCGCTGAAATATGGCAACAGCAGCACGACCGCACACACACACACATACACATACACACATACACGTACACACACACACACACTGTCACGAAGCACGCGCTGGCACATATATGACAGCTGCTTAAGTATGCATGCGATGCATGTGCTGGCCAGGCCAGCTCCTGCCCTGCCCCGCCCTGCTCTCTCCTTGTTGCGCTATTGTGGCACATGCCCCTGCCTCTCCCCTTGCCACACCATTCTCGCATTGCCCTTATGCAAATAAGCAAAAAGTGCGACTGCTTGGCATAGAATTTCAAATGATCTAATGAAACAACAAAGCACAAACGAACAACAACAATAACATTGCCACTGTGTGTGTGTGTGTGTGTGTGTGTGGGTGTGTGTGGGTGTGTTGCTGTTGCTGTTGTGTCTGTGTGTGAAAGCTAAAATGATGCCTGAACGTGGCAAGAAAAACTGTCCATGACTTCAAACTGCTGCTTAACAACCAAGAAAAACTTCCATCGATTGCTCCAATATGTATGTGTGTGTGTTATATGTTATACACATATATATATGTTTATATAGACTTGTGCATAATAATGCTATAGCATACTCAAAGCTCAACTCTTTAACAGAATTGCCCGTTTTCTGAGAAATTCTGTGAGCTAAGCACTTTATTATTATAACAATTTATAATCGTATTTTATGGCACAACTCTCAATCTTTCTCTCTCTCTCTCTCTCTCTCTCTCTCTCTCTTTCTCTCTCTCTCTCTCTCTTTCTCTCTCTCTATATATCTGCCTCTCACTCTTAAGCGACCTCTTTCTTTATTAAGTTTCATTAATTTAATTGATAAATATAGCGAGTTTAAAAGATTGTCTGATTATCCGTCAAATTTGCTGATTGACTGCTTGACTGACTGATTGATTGACAGATGACCTGATTGGCTTGTAGACTAACTAAATAGATAGATGAACTGGTTCAATGGTTGACCGACTGATTGACCAACATCCTGTTCGACTGTTTGGCTGACTGATGGACCCAATACGTGAATGATTGATTGAATGACTGATTTCATAACTATTTGACTGAACTATTCACCAACTGATTAACTAGCTGTTAAATTGACTGATTGACTGACTGCTTGATTGAATAATTTACTGATTGCTTAACTGATTGACTTAATGTAAGACTGACTGATTGACTCACTGACTTACTAATAGACTGCGAGATTGACTGACTGACTGATTGATTAACAGATGAACTTATTGGCCAGCTGCTTAACTGACTGATTGATTCAATGATTATCGAACTGATTGAAAACTAATGAACTACCTGGCTCTTGCACCAACAGATTGCTTGTCTGACTTTTCAAGCTACTGATTGACTGACAGCTTAATTGCATGATTAGCCGACTGATTGCTTAACCGATTAGCTGACTCATTAACCGACTGCTTGATTGACTTGTTAATAGACAAACTCTTTGACTGACTGCATTATTATCCGATTTGTTAACCGAGTGATTGACAGATCTATTGGACAACTGATTGACTGACTGATAAGCTGAGTGATTTATGAGCTGAGTGTCTAACAGATTGGCTGGCCAAACACATGTACATCGTCCACCGAAGCTGAAGCCGTTTGCTGTCTTGCGGTTTTCCCACTAACCGCAATGACAAAGCGAGAGGGAGAGGAAGAGCGAGAAGTTGGAAAGAGAGAGCTGCAATTTGTGCAAATGCATTGAAAAACACTTTTTACGACTCGTTGTCTGCTGTCCTAAGGTTCTTAAACTAAGTCTTGCTATCTCTTTCACTCTCGCTATCTCTATGGCGCACTTAATTAAGACATTGGCCAGGCCGCTGCTTCAACTTTATAGCACATTGCCAGCTTGGGGTCAAGGGGTCAAGGGGAGTCGGCAACAGCAGGGGCAAAGGGCAGAGGCTAAAGGGGGGGCTCTGTTGAATTATATTTAACAAGCTTTCAAGTCACGAGGCACCTTCAAAGTGCACGTAACTGGAGCAGACAGCAGTAGGGCAGGGCAGGGCAGGGAAGGGGGGAATAACAGAAATTGACAAAAAATAAATACGACATTCAGTTTTATGCCCCCGTGCTTGCCACAAAGAACGCGAAATGCACGAGTTTCCTGCCACGTGAAAACAGCCGGAAAATTATACACAAATGCGAGGGGTGCAGATGTATGTGTGTGTCAGTGTGTGTCAGTGTGTGTGTGTGTGTGCTTGTGTGCTGCACTTCCGGTCGGGGCCAATTGCCACTGACCGAAAAAAGCAACAAAGAGAAAGCGAAAATGAAGCCAGAAAACAAAGTGCACTACAGGGAGAGATCGAGAGAGAGAGACAGCGAGAGAGAGAGATAGCAATAATATTGGTTTAACTGCTGGGGCACAGCAGAGTGTGTTGCACTTGGTGTGGCACATAAATTTGGCGAGGCACGCGCTGCCAACAAAGAAGCAACAAAGTCATGGGCCAAGACCGAAGCTGACAGCTGCAAACGGGATGCACGAACCGGGCGATTGCTGCCACCATTTGTGGCTGCCACAGCTTCAGCTGCAGCGCTTTTGCAACGTCGCATTGCACAAAAGTCTTAGTTACTTATGGCAGGCGGGCGAATTGGCAAAGGGACCGACTGTCCATGCCACACTGGGGAGTGGCAACTAAAAGAGACGAGAGGCGAGAGGCGAGAGGGGAGAGCGAGAGAGGCGAATGGGCAAAGAACCTTTGGGCCATATGGCCAATGTGACGATGTGCATATGGCAGCCTCAGCGGGGGGCAAAGTTGCCCCAAGGAGGCAACAAGATTGCAACTATTGCTATTGCTATTGAAAGCCAAAGGAAAATATCTTGAAGAAAATTACAAATAAACAGAGACGGGGCGACAGCGAGAAAGAGATGGCTGCTGATTTGCTTTGCACTTTTAATTTATATGCTGATTTGATGGACACCAAAGAGAATCCAGCAGAAGCAAGCAAATAGTGCATGCCAGAAAGAGACAGACAGACAGACAGACAGACAGACTGTAATAATAAAACAGCAGATTGTGTTTGATATCAAGAAAATTTCAATTAAAGCAAAGTGCAGAATGCAGCAATTGTACGAAATGTTGCTTTAACTTCTCTATCTTTTGGCCAACTCAGTGCAAAGTGGAAGCTTACAGTTTAAATGTTTTGAAATTGCATTATTAATAAGCTGGCGACTTGCGCTCTCATTATTCATATATAATATGTATGTCTTATTATCATATGTCTTAAGATTATGCATTGCGCTTACCCCTTGCCAACGAATAGTTCAAGGGTCGTTCGTGCTGCGACGACTTACCTGCAAAGAAACAGAGACAGAGCAAGAGAAAGAGAGAGAGAGAGAAATGGAAAATAAACATTTAATTGCAAGTTGTTGTGACATCATTTCAAAAGGCTTTTCGCAATTAAATTGCTTTAATAAAAACAATGTGCAGTAGCATACTTACGAGCATTCGAGGCAGCAACTCAGACAGGGGGAGTGCAGGGGAGAGGGGGAGAGGGGGCAAAACATAAACTAATGACAACATTCAAGAGATGCCATTGAAAAAACATAAAAATAAATATGATGTAAATTTGAAATTGAAATGGAAATAAATAAAACACAACAGGTGAGATTCCAACCAACTGTAAATTGCTACACACACACACACACACACACACTCGCAGTTATTTCATTAGAAACATTTTTAATTATTTTGAATTCGAAAGCAAAACATCCGGAAAGCAAAACTAAAAGCAGAGCAGCCAAAAGAGACAGCACTCAAAGAGCGAGAGGGGGAATGGCAGCTAAATGGGCGAAACAGGAAATTAAAAAGAATATGAACTAAAAAAATATATATATAAACTTATTAAATAAACTAACTTTTGAGTGCTGTCGTCAACAAACTGGCAGTTGCCCCCAAAAATCGACCTGGCAAATACCCTTTAAAGTAATTGCATTTATTCTGCAGACTTTTGTTGATTTCATTTTCAATTCAATTGTGATTAATCTAAAATATAATATAATATATAAATAATATACATAATATATAATTATATAATAAATAGTAATATATAATTATATAATATATAGCTCAAATAAAGTTACATAAATATCTTTCATTTGTGCAATTAAATATTTGCAACTAAATCAGTTGTATTTTAATTACTTTCATTGTGCAAATTTGTTTAATTTTTTTATTAAAATAGCAACAAAATACAATTAAATACGCTGCATAAATTCTCCAATAAATTGCATGTAAAAAGTGTTTCATTTTTGCTTGGCATCTGATATTAATAATCCAATAATCCAGTCAGCTGGAGAGAGTACATAAAAGAGCAAATGCCTTCGAAGACAACCCATTTGCAGCAATGGCATGTTGTGAATGTCTGTGTGAGTGTGAGTGTGTGTGTGTGTGTGTGAAATTTATATATAGATGCACATGTATATGTGTTGAATATTTTAGTTAAACTATTATGTCTAAATTGAGGACGCAGAGACCCAAAACTAGCAAGGACACTGTTGAAATATGAGATGGCAGCACACAGAGAGAGCATTAGACAGAGACACGCATACACACACACACACACACACACACATATACTTGCCGACTTGGACGTGCCATTTGTGCGCTTTCTATGCGTTATGATTATATCTTAATGAATGTTATGAAACACATAAATCAAATTGCGAAAACGCCACAAGCAGTTGGACAAAGGCTGTGGACGAGCGGAAGGAGGGGGGGAGAGGCGGAGTTGGGCCTGGATGGCGCCCACAAATAAACAAGACAACAACAAGCACACGTACACGACAGAGAGAGAGAGAGGGAGAGGGGGAGATGTTCGGACTAATGTTCATGTTGACGAATGCAAATTCATAAAAAGGCCTCGAGTTGGACAAGCGTAGAGTCGGCCTATTCTGCACTTGCCCTCTCTCCTTCTTCTACACCCCCCTCTCCCCTCTCCCCTCTCCCCCCTCCCCACTCTCTGTTCGCTTCTGTTCGACAATTTGAACGCACTAAGTAACACGACAGCTTGGCAAATGTTTGGCTTTGCTTTGATTTTAATGTTAATGTTCCTCCAGCTCCAAGCAGCGCCCCCTGTCGGCTCCAAACTACTGCACCCACCCACCCCCTTCCCCCTGGGGCCACAACAGGCGTGAGGATAATCTCATTTGGGGCCTTGGCTAAGAATTGTGCCCCGGCCAAATGACAAGCAAACAAACAAAGTTGCCCTAAAAGCATAGCAAGAATGTCCGCAAAGTGATTTGCTTACCCTGAACAGAGACAGAGACAGCTAGCGAGAGAGCGAGAGAGAGAGAGAGAGACTGGCTGACTGTAACAGCTGGCGAATTTGTAATTGTTGTGCAAATTCAGCGCATAAAAGTAGGCAATAGTGAATGCAAAGCAGCGCACAGTTGCACTCTATTCACTTATCTACAGTGCGAGGGCAGCTAGAGCAGTATGTCAAAATGATCTAATGGAGTAGATATAAAGAAAGCTGCTTTGAGTTGTAGATCAGTCTTCATTGTTTTCAATTGCTGCACAAATCGTCTTAGCTTTTACTCTAATAATAAAATAAAAATAAAAATTAATATATATACAAAAATATATAATATTTATATAATTTGTAATTTATTAAAATATATCACGAAGCATTAGCATTAAAATGTAAAAGTACTTAAAATGTCAATTAAATATTAAACTAAATAAGGCAAAAGCTAAAAATATATACTAAAAATTTCAATTGCCATGCGAGCTGTATTAATTTATTAATAGCGTTTTTGTTTTCTTTTTTTTTTGCTTAAATTGTAAGCAACTTTCTCCCAAAACTCGACTTTAATTCTCTGCAATTATTAAATAGTAAACTATACGCTTCTTTCTCACTTTGACAACTTCAATTACAATTTTGACAAACTATAATTTTCTACTAAAATAATAAAATAAAATTCAACAAATTCAACAATTAACTGTTTTGAAAATATGCTGTGGACATTTTAGACTTATTTATTTATTTAGTTGCAGCTAAAAATAAAACAAAAGAAATTAAAATTAAATGCAAATTAATTCAGTTCAACTCACAAATAAATAATATCTGTAAATGGTAAATAGATTGGCAAAGTTTTAAGCATACTAAATCATTTACACATTATATTAATTTTTATTAAATTAATTTGATTTAATGCAAGACTTTTTAAAAGCATTTAAAGAAATTAATTACAGTAAAGGCTAAGACGATTTGTGCAGCAATTTAAAACAATGAAGACTGATCTACAACTCAAAGTAGCTATCTTTATATCTATTGCATATTATCATTTTGACATACTGCTCTAACTGCCCTCGCACTGTAGAAAGATGAATATTGGGCAACTTTCGAAGCTGCCCTCGTTCAATTGACACGTCAACGATTGGCAGCGAGTGAAATATCACAATTAATTGCAATAGCCCAAATGGAAGAATTGCTCAGACGCAAACTTAGATAAGTGAAAACTATTGATTGAGCTTTATCTGGCATCTGGTATCTGGCATTTGTCCTTTTCTCTCTTTTCGCTCTCTTTTTGGCTTTGGCTTATTCATGCTTTATTTAATGATAGCCAGCGATTTCTAAGGCAACATTCCGTTTATGTTTCTATTTCTATTGCTGTCGCTGCTTTTATTTGTGCACCGAAAAAAGCAGAAAGAGCTGGCAAAAATATGTGAGAGAAGAGAGAAAGAGGGGGAGAGAGGGGGGAGAGAGGGGGAGGGGTTGCGAGTTGCAAGTTTGGAGCATTGCAACTTCAACTGTGTGTTGTGTGCAAGCTGAAAGTTATTTAAGCGCGAAAACTACACACAGCATGAGGGGAAGCATTGGACTCGGTTGCGTATACGCAATGTTGCCTCGAGTTGAGTTGCAGCTCAAATGGAAACAAATGTCGCTCAGTGTGACGCTCCCCCCTGTCCCCCTGTCCCCCCTGTCAGTGTGTATGTGTGTATGTGTGATAGATAAAACTCTGACGTGCTTGTTGGGGAAAGGCGAAAAACTTGATGGGAGAAAAAAGTAAATAAATAAAATAAAATTAAATAAAAAGCGTCTGCTGCCGCACTAGTGTAGAGACAGGGGAAAGATGGGGGGGGGGGGCAAAAATGGCAACAACTTTTAAAACTCATTAAAATTAATGAAAGCCACGCACTTCAAGCCCAAGCCCAAGCCCAAGCCGAAGGGAGACGTCGAGAGGAAGCTGCCAAGCGAGCGAATGCACTGGGCTTAGTTGAGAGAGAGAGAGAGAGAGAGAGAGAGAGAGAGCGAGGGGGGCAATGCAATGGCCCCTGTAATTATACAAGTGAGCAAGCATATTGCAACTGTCGCCCCCACCTCTGCCCTCTCCACTCTCCACTCTCCACTCAATAAAATCGCATGAAAGTTCATTAAAACAAATTAAAAGCAAAGAGCAGCCGGCCAAATGGTCCGGGGCCCAAAGCAAAAGCCAATGCCGGAAACATCGCAATGGCTTTGTCGCCAACAGCAATCGGACAGTGGTCAGCCAAGAGGCAAGTGGCAAGTGGAGGGAGGGGCTTACTTAATGATAACGGTAAATAAATGCTAACTGCTATGGCAACGACTGAAGGTCAAAGCAAACGTGTCACAAATCGTACGCTATCATTTGGCCCGATAACAAAACTTTGACAAACTTGACCCAAACTTTTGGTCTGGCCAGCGATAACAAAATGAGCGAAGCGAGGGTCGATTGAGAGTTTGACAAGGGTGCTATTTGGACACCTCTTTGACCAGCACTCGCAGTAATTATTGCCATGTTATTGATGCAAAATTAAATGCTTATTAAATAACTCATTCAAGACAGCAGCCACTTTGACAAAGCTTGCTTAGTTTGTTAATAAATAAGTAATAATAATACTTTTATAAATAATAATAATATTCTTAATTTATTGATTCTTTCGAGTTTGCCTGACATTCAAAAAAATGCTTTGCAATTCAAATTGTGTGTATTAAACAAGTAAAATAATTAGCATAAAGAGCTGTATAATTATGCTGAATGTTTTATAAATAGAGCTCGCTTGCTAAATATTAATTAGTTAATTTATTGCCATTAAAATGCAGCATTCACTGCAATTAAAATAATTATCATAAAGCGCTCTATAATTATTCTGTATGTTGTATAAATAAACTGCCTGGCGCAAACTATTAAATGGATAAAGCAAAACAAACAACTGTATATGCCTCATTATATAAGTTGATGTGGCACCTGGCAACTTAAAGACCAACTCGAGTGGCGCACATGGCGTATGTGTGATATTTCTGTATATATATGTATATATATATAATGTAATCAAATCGAAGTACGTTTATGGCGTGGCATATGAACTTTTGAATGGCTTTCGAGTGCTGCATACGACACGTGGCAGCAACAACAACAACAATTGTGGCAACTGTAAGAAACTATAACAAAAACAAAAGCTCAACGGGCTTGAAAATCAATCGAAAAGCGAACCAAGGTCGCTCCAAAGTGTGAGAGAGACGACGTCAAGCAATGTCTCAATGGACTGACAGACAGACAAGGACGGCAAGAGAGAGAGAGAGACAAGTCGTGGTGCTTAGCATAGGCCAAGTTTGAGTTGAGAGCAAAGGCTCTAAGATTGCAACTGGCCATAATTACAGCCACAACAACAACAATAACAGCAGCTGCAACAACAACAACAACAACAACGCCCAGTTGCGCCCACATCTTCCGGTTGAGGCGGCGCCTCTTGTGTGCAACATTTTTGCAGCTGCTGTGGGGCAAAGTCAACAAAGCGCGTAATTTACATTTAAGAACTGCTGCAACAAAGAACAGGAAACGGCAACAACAACAGCAGCGGCAGTGGCAGCTGCAACAACAACTTGCCACAGTGCAACAAATGGCAGGCACTGTCAGGCTCGGGCCACACTTGAAAGTAAATTGCTTAATTATGATAATCAAGAGACATTAACCCCATCCCCATCTCCAGCTCCAGCTCCAGCAGCAGCAGAAGCTGTGAATGTAATGATGATGGGACGCAACGTAGCGTGGCAGCTGCTGCTGTTGCAGTTGCAGTTGCAGTTGCAGTTGCAGTTGCACAGTTGCCAAGTTGAAAAGGAAGCGCATTAAAAGGAGTGAAAATGCAACTCAAATTAGTTCATTAACAGCAGCCAATTAACATAAATAAGTATTTTGCATATACAACCGATTGTTCCTATACCAACTAGCATATATACAAATATATATAATATCTACATATATATATACTAAATAAGTGCCATTGTAGCCAGCTGGCTTTTAAGCTGCGAGAGCTGTTAATACGGAAACATGCGGGCAGACAGACAGACAGACGGACAGACAGACGGACAGACAGACGGACAGACAGACGGACAGACAGACGGACAGACAGACGGCATATGTGATAGCAAATGGGTTGTTCACCATGTGCTTTCAGGAGCAGTGTCAGCTCAGCTCAAAACTGAGTGACTAGCTTATCGAGAAACAGCCGGACAGACAGACAGACAGACAGACAGACAGCTGGCATAGAATCGCAGATACAATGCCATTTAGCATTAAACAAGACAGCTATAGCAAAGTCTGCTGCCATATGAAATACTCGCTATACATTTTTAGCAAATATTTACATAATAAGATAATATATAATAGTACTTAAACCAAGTAAGATATATTCTAGCTTTCATAGTCTCTTAGATATCAGTGTTTATGCAAACGGACGGACAGACAGGGCTACATCGACTCGTCAGATCAATAGTCTCTCTTTTATATGCGCCTTTAGTTGGCACAAAGCCATAATGCTCTACCACTCTACTAGAAGTGAAAGACTTTTCTGCCTTGGAGCAGTCACAACATTATGCTCTTATTAGCTCTGCTCTGAGTCAAGTTGGTCCCTGATTACAATTACGCTCAGCTTTAAGCCAATTTCATTTGACAGAGATAAGTGCTGCACAGTCTTGTCAGCTAGTGCAGTCTCTCTATATCTCACTCTCTGTCTTTATCTCTCTCTCCCTCTCTTTATCTCTTTCTTTGCAGCTTGTTTTTGGGCTTTTCAGCGAGACTTTTATGGCAGCCACTTTGGATGCTGTCGCTTTGAATGAGGCAATGTTGCAAGAGCAGCAGGCAATTTTTAAAGCACGCTTTTGAGCGCAACAAGCATGAAGGTGCACGCACACACACACACACACACACGCACACACGCAGGCTGAATCGTTTTTGATGGGCAAGTGTGTGAGTCGCAGCAGACAAGCGTGGATTTTAGCACAGTAATTAAAGCGTAATGGTTAACTGAAGTTGCCACAGGGCAAGCAGCTGGCTATGCGCTTAGCAACGACTGCGCAGATACCCTGTAAATTATTATATACTCTTCTCTTGCTGCTGCTCTTTTCGAAGGGGCTGCAATTGATCATTTAGTTATTTTCAAGCATTAACAATAGCAGAGTGCATGCTGCCTGTGTAGTTTGTGGATTACAGGGTATTAAATAAAAGCACGGTTGCGGCTTTGTCAATGCACACTCTCTCACACACACACACACACACACTTAGGGCCAACAGATGGCAGTTGCATGCAACGCTGGGCTTTAATTAATGTCAATGCTTGTTGACAACAACAACAATGAGAACAACAACACCATTGGTGTTGTGGGCAAGCAAGTGTACTTTTCAATTTATGTGTTGTGTTGTGTTGTGTTGTGCTGTGTTTTTTTGTCTTCTTGTTGTTTTGTTTTTATATTTCCAACAGCTTGGCTAAATTATATAACCAAAGCAGATGCAGACATGCATTCTATATTAGATGCAACTGCAAGTTGAAAACACTTTAGGAATATGCACTAAAAGCAGCAGCTATATATTCAAGTATTTCATTTCATTAAAGTTGCAATCAAGGTATAAATCAAGGCCATTTCTTAGGCAAGTCGATAGCTCAATAAATACACTCAGCTCTCTGCCTGCCATATTAATTGTTATATTCAGTTGTTGTATTAATTATCTCACTTTAATTGCTATATACAAATTTCTGCTCTCTTCTTTTCTGTTCTTTATTCCAGCACATGCCCTTCGTTTGTTTTTGTCATTCTCTCGTTACACATTTGCCTTATTAAGCCTTGTTTTTAATTGCGCAAAATACTGGAGTCAATTAGAAAAGTTGACGCATTTCTTTCCATTTGCCAGTTGCCATTTGCCATTTGCCATTTTCCATTTCCACTTTTCCATTTTCCGCAGCATTTCCCTGCCTTTTCTAACACTTTGCAGCTTTTCGATATGAAGACCTTGCTTGGTGCTATAATTACATATAGTAAATAATGCATGACTTTCCATTGTGTGCTCTTGTGTATGAGTGATTGTTTGTGTTTGTGTGTGAGTGTGAGTGTGAGTGTGAGTGTGGTGTGTGTGTGTGTGTGTGTGTATTTCTGCCAACTATGCACGCTGCATTGCTTTGCCGCGGTTTAGCAACTATTTGCACATTCCGGCAGCTCAAACAAACGCCAAACTTTCGACACACACAGACACCGACATACTCACACACACACACACACACAGAGAGAGACATACTCATGCATTGCCACATAAATTCATGAGGTACAGAAAATCGAAAATTGTTCTTGTTGATATTGAAGTGAAGCAAGCATTTATGGGAAATATGTTTCATTGCGATTGTACAGCAGTTATCGTTTATCGATAACTGTGCAAAGTTCAAAAGTCATTGAAGTGAGCTCAATTATCAACGGCTATGCTAAGTTTGCACAAAAGTGCAAAAATTGAGTTATCGTTTATCGATAACAAAGTGCGTTATCGATAAATAAATTCAGACTGTTGGCAGAGCAGTCATAAAAGCCACTCATTTGACAGCTTAAAAGTGTGCGCATATCGTTTATCGATTTCGTACGATTAATGCAAATTCGCGTAAAATCGATAAACGATAACCATGTCAAATTAGATTATTGCGACAAACGATTACAGACTGTAAGTGTGAGTCAGTGCCAAAAATCACACATTGGTGTTGCTTAAAAGTGCATCTATCGTTTATCGATTGCTATCGATAACGCTGTCAAACTAATGCGATAAACTATAACAGACTGTAGCTGAAGCAGAGACTATCGCTTATCGATTGCGTTCGATAAATGTAAATTACAATGAAATCGATGAGCGATAAACCATAACGATAACCACAAATTGCGGCACTTATCGCAATTATTAGCGCTGCCATGGCACAATGCAAGCCAATCGATTAACGATAACACTGGGCCTCGATTAACAACACAACACTACACAACAAGCCCCCACCCCAAGCCGGGCAACTGCTCGCTACAAAGTTCACTTAATCAAAATGTACTTGATTTCAGCTGCAGCTCATTCAGTTTCAATTTCGCATCAGTCTCAGGGGAAGAGGGGGGTGGGGGGGCTAGAGGAGGCTGGGCATTCATTAACCATGCCAGTAGTTGCCTATTTATGCAGGCACCGTCTACTTTGCCAACTACGAGCAGCCAACTGTGCCTGCAGTGGCTTTACAGCAGCTTGCTGTGATTTATGCGCTGGCACGAGACGGCACGAGGGGCGAGGGGCGAGGGGCGAGGGGAGCTGCTGCAGGCACAGGTTGGGGCACTTGAGTGTAACTCGTGTAATCAGGCGTTGCACAACATGAATAGGCTGAGAGGCGCAACTAAGCTGCAAACTGAAAGGCTGAAAGCGAGTTAACCGAAAGAAGCTGCAACAACAATAACTCATTAATGAGGCGACAACTGAGCGTGGATTTGGCACAGTGCTGGCAAATAGTTGCATTCTAATGAACACAAATGCAAACAAAGCCCCAGACACATCTCTAATTAGGCCACTTCACTTTATTGTCATCATCAGCCATCCACATTGCAGTCGAACCCAAATTCCTAATTCAAACTCATATTCAGCCATTCTTTTTTGCAAGTGATTAACAGTGCTGCACAAAAGTGTGCTGCCTTGCCTTTAATTAGGCAGACATCAGGCTAGTTGTGCCTGCTAAGTAAAAGCATAATAACTATTCGTCTTAAAGGCTTTCTTCACAGGCAGTCTTTTGAGGTCATTTAATGCCATTCATCATCATTCTGGCAGAATGCAGCATTAGGCCAGAATGATCATTCACTAAATCAATACATAATATTTAATATATAAAAGTAATTTGCTTATTTCTGCAATTGTTGATTATACAATTGTTGACTTACAGGATAAATGACAAATGGGCAAATGACAATGAGAATGATGTCAATCTACTGTGGAAACACTTCTCATTCTGCAACCGAACAAAGTAGTCAGTTATGGCCTGTGGAAAAAGCATATTTGTTATACTAGCTATAATTGAACATAACTTGTTTATTTTAACTATGGACATGTTTAAATTACAGCATATTATATGCTTTTAATAATACAGGAAATTGACAAAAATTGAAAATTGATTTGTTAATTTATTCGTGAATAATTAACCAGTGCTTGGCATTAAATGTTTAAGTACTGTAATGTAAAAATATTGCAAATAATTGAAGCAGATCAGCAGCTTAGTGTCTCTGCTTCTCTTGCATGCCTTGACACTGTACGAGTATTTACTGTTATTGTTTCGGCATTTCGATTTGTATTTTATGGCACACTTTTCAGCTACCTAAATCCCAGGCAAAAGTGCCAGAGGGCGTGGCCAGCGAGTGTGTGTGGAAGGTGGAAGGTGGAAGGTGGAAGGTGGAAGGTGGTCAGATCGTAAGCAAGTCAACATAACTTTGGGCTCAGGGTATAATGCATTTAAATAACGCGCAAAAGTATGCAGCACACACACACACACACGTACACACACACACACAAGCACAAATGACATTATGTATACGGCAAGGAGGCGACGGCTTCATCTAGAGCTGCGTTTGCCACAAACTGGCTGAGTTGCCATTTGCCGTGAGGCAAAGTTTATGGTAACAGAGTTACCACTTCTCTTCCTCCTCCTCCTCCTCCTTCTCCTCCTCCCCCTTCCCGATGCCCCATCAGTGCCTCCCACTGGAAGTTTCTGCTGCCATACAAAATTCAAATTCATGACAACGACGGCCGCCAGGTGGCGCTGCATGTGTCAAACTCTGCGCGGCTCATTTCAACGCCAAAAGGGCAGAGCGAAGGGAAGAGAGGAGAGGCGTTGCTTTAATAGCAAAGGTGGGAGGGGCGTGGCTCGATTTCGCAACAGCAACAACTTGCAACAGAACTTGAGCAAAAGTTTCAATGTCCTTCGTCCAGCGTCCTTAGACATTGCCCTCGTCCTCGTCCTTCTTTTTTTCGTTTTCGTATTTTTTTTTTTTATTTCACTTGCGTACTTTTTGGCATTACTTGAGCAAACTGCCACGCCCAGCACGCCCACACCATCACCATCAGGGGCAGGGCAGGGCAAGGCAAATAAATTCAAATATGCGCTCTGTGGCTGCAGGTTAAATAAATTTGCGTCCTTTCGGCCCCAGACCATCGCTCTCTCCGCCTCTGCTCTGCCATGTGGCTTAGGTCAGGTTTCCGCAGTCCATTGGGGCTGCCCTCCACCTCCTCATCTCTCCATGTCTCGCTGGATATTAATATGAAATAAAATTAAATTTACACTCGCTGCAGCCACTTAGTTTTATTCAAGCTGTCCAAGTTGCCATTTCTACTTCACAATTTGCTGCCGCTGATCAACCCAAATCATGAGATCATCTTAATGCGATCACTTGTCATTTAAGCCAAGTGTCCAACAATCTGTCATCTCATTTCTCACTTCTCATTTCACTTGCCAGCCAATCTCACTGACAGCTCAAACCGAGACTGTCCTACAACATTTCAGCTCTTCTGACAGCCATTTTCGTCTGCATTTCACAAACTTTGAGCAGTTCTTGTTTATTTTATGCACATTTAGAGCAAAAGGAACAATTGATTATTTCATTAACAATTAACATTCGAATTAGCTAAGCTTGTGCTCGGCAATTTATTTAAATGAAGCATTTGTTTAAATAGAGAAATAAAACTAGGCAGCCAATTTGGCATTTCTTATGGTTGAATTTCTATTCTACTATCTTTAATTTGTAGTCTACCTAGTGTTGTAATAACAACTTTATAATATATATAATATAATAAAAATAAAATATAACAAAAAATTAAATAAAATTCATAAATTATATCTCAGCTGTAAAGATACTATATCTAAACTCTGACTCCTAAATGTAAAGCTAGCTTTAAGCAAAATGTACATTTCGGCAAATAAAGCAAATTATTATTATTATTATTATTATTATTATTATTATTATTATTATTATTATTATTATTATTATTATTATTATTATTATTATTATTATATTAAATTGCATAGCTGAAGCTTTGGTACTATTCATAAGCTTGAATATTATCTCATTTCAATGAATAAAAAGCATCGACAAGGCAATTGCATTAATGCACATAGATGACTTAAATATATTTCATATTGTTTGAAAATTCAGTTTATCAACAAAAGAAAGATATCAACAGTCGACAGCCATTTGAGTTGTCAACACATCTTTTAAAATTGCTGTTGTTTTTCATTACTTAAAATGACGAATAGTTAAGTTCAAAAAGAGGCAACTTTTGCTGTTGAATTGAATTATATTTTATTTTCTTGGCAAAGAGCAAACAGGTAAAGACTGTAAAGTCTTGAATTATTTGCAACTGGCGTTTTGTGGAACATTTCAAACAGCTCGATTCGATGCGAGTCGTGTTGGAAAATTGAGTTTTCAATTTGGTTGCTTTGGGCGCAGAACTTTGACACCGCTTAATCTAAAGAACAAACAGGTAATTGTAATTTATGACAGACCCAAGGCAAGACTTGCTCTCGCTCTCGCTCTCCCTCTCCCTCTCTCTCTCTCTCTCTCTACCTGTCAGCCATTTTTTTAGGCCGCTCAACAAGGGGAGATAGCAGCTTAAATGTATATATGTATGTGTATATGTACAACAAGTATATATACAATATACATAATAAACATCTCATCAACTTGACAATGTCGTGGGAGCAGCAACAACAACAACAACAACAACAACGACAGCAATGAAAGCGAATATTTCACTTCAAGTTCAAATTTGGCACAGGGGGAGAATGAGCAAACAGAGGGGCGAAGGGGGGGCGCCACAAAATTAGGCAAATGTTGTTTCACAGAATGAACGCGCCATAGCCAAACATTAAACAGAATGCAATAAGATACTCGCAGTAAACAGCAAAGCGTAATTACGTATACGCCTGTTTGGCCACAACCAACACTGTGTGTGTGTGCGCGTGTGTGTGTGTGTGTGTGTGTGTGTGCATGCCTTTATGCAATGCAATTCAATTCAATGCTGGCCAAAATGACCACATCAGGCAGTGCATTTGCGGCATCATTTATCATTTAGCTCTGCAATTTCACATGACGCCATAAAAACGCTTTGAGTTCTCCACAAAATCTCCCACAGTCTCCATCTCTCTCACTCTCGCTCTCTCTCTTTCTCTCTTCACAATTATAATGCATTATAGAATATTAAACAAACATTTTTCAAAGCCAAAAACTTTGCAGTTTTATTTGAAAAACTTGTGAATTACATTTTCAAAAACTATTTTGCATTTATTATTAATAGAAAATAAATTAAAATAATAAATAAAATTAACATAAATTATGGCAATGCCTTGTGATTGTTTTAGTTAATAAACAGATTTGTTTATCAAAATTAATTGAGCACTTTGCCCACATTTCTTTCTAGCCAACTTATTTCACTGGCAATTCAACAACTGGATGCGTCAAGAAGACAATTTCTCATTTACATTCTCCATTCTCCATTCTCCTTTCTCCATTCTCCATTTCCGTTGGCAACTTAACTGCAAATTAACCAAAAGCCAAGCTGCAAAATGCATAAAAATACTGAAAGCCAAAAGTTGACCCAAATTGCCAGCGAAACAAAAAAAAGAGCAGAGAAATATGAGGATGGATGAGCAGCCAGCAGCCAGCAGCCAAGGGAGCTGGGCCAGAGCCGAGCATTGGTCAAACTGTTTGCTGTTTGCATTTGTGCATTTGGCCCAGGGGGGGATGGAGAGAGCGGTGAGAGTGTGAGGAACTGCTGCGAATATTTGACTATTTGACTGTTGAATGCGGCAGTCAGGAAGTCAGTCAGTCAGGCAGTCAGGCAGTCAGTCAGCCAGGCCGTCAGAACTCCATCTGGAGTCCAATCGTGATGTGCAATCTTTATCCATTTTCCTTTTCATTTTGCGGCGCCACTTGAGCAATTAAACAGCCTCGAGCTGCTCGGCCAGCGAAATGAAATATATATATATGTGTGTGTATGTGTGTGGGTGTGTGTGATGTGGCAAGAGGCAGAGGCAGAGGCAGAGGCATAGCAAATAGCAGCTCAATAATGCCAGCGCAGTGCAACGAACCAATCCGCCCACTTATCAATTTTGCAGACTGCACATTTGAAATATGCCAAAAATATGCCAGACCAATGCAATTAAATTTGAAATCTTTCGCCCTTAGGGCCAGCCCTTCTCCCTGCTTCCCTGCCACCCGCCACCCGCCACCCGCCACCCCCTCACGCTCCACTGACACAGTTGCAGTGCAGTATCTGCATTTCCATCTATTTTTTGGCATATCAATCACATTTATTATTGGCAGCTGCAACACACAATTTTAAATTTCAAAAAATGTGTATGCAAAATTTAAAATAAATTATACATATGTTTTAAAATACACACAACTTTCGCTAGGGCAATTATTAGTTGTGGCGTGGCGCCATCTGTTGTCTGTCTGCTGGCAATCGAAAGACAGGACAGACAAGAATCCAATTGGAAGTTTTCCAACCAAATTTTGTATGCTGCTGTAAATGGCGCCATCTAGCGTTAGCAGCTTTCTAATGAGTTTCTAAGGAAAAACACTTTGTGGTTTCAAGCCGAGGCAGAAGAAGCAGCCAAAGTAACAGTAATAAGAGCAGCAGACAAGCTGCAGAATGCGGTTAACTCTCTGTGCTGAGCCATTTGATTTGTCACATGCAGCTCATCAATGCCGGGCAGATGATAACGAAGTGCTAGGGGTTGGACTTGGGGGGTTGAGGATAAGCCCGAGGATGAGCAGGAAGCATAAGCACGTGACGGAGGGGGGGGAACTGTGCAAGTGTGCTTAACATTTTGCCATTGCCTTGGTTATTAAACTCGGCGTTGTGGTTACGCTTTTGCCCAAGGGAGACTTGAGGGGATGGCGGAGCAAGCTGCAAATGACAATGACAAGGATGGCAAATAAGCAATTTAAAAACCGCAATGTCAAAGTCAAAAACTGGCTGCTGCCTGCCACAAGAGGCAGGCAGCAGGCAGCAGGCAATTTTTGCAACCATTTTGGCGGTTTTCCTTATTGACTCAACCAAACTAATGGCAGATACAAACCCCTCATCAAACTCCCCCTACCTGCCCCTCATCTAAACAGCCAGTTTCCAACACACACAACATACAACATATACTCGTATGCGAAATAGCCCGTAATTAAAATGCGGCAATGCTTTTGGAACTGGCAAACAGGCCTAGACCTTCAAAATGCCATTTAAGCTGGATTTGAATCAGTAATTGGATTTCCCTCTGCACCCCATAAATGGCTGCTTACAAATTAGAAATGCCATCAAAGATGCGCAGAGAGCAACTGCAATTCTATTTATGAAACTGTCTGCTTAAAGTGGCCAAAAATAATTTAATATTTTGTTGTCACAAATTGAATAAAATAGCATAAAGTTAACTGGCATTTATTTCACTATTATTTATTTATTTACCAAACTATAAAAAGGCAACAAGTTTTTAGCACAATTTTACTTTACTTTATAGTAAAAGCAGACTTCTCAGCCTTAAATGAACTAAAAGAAAAACTTTAGCTGATAAAAGATGATATATAAAGACACTTCTGACTGGCAGTAATTTCTACTGGAAACTCTCAAACTAACGAGTAGCTTACTCGTCGCAAGCCCAGCGAGTGCCTTCGAGCGAGTAAACGATCGAGAGCTGAAAACAATGCAATCAAAAGCAACCCAACTACAAACGATTAATCTAATGAATACTAAAGAAAATAACTCAAGTCGGGTTTATCACGTCCTTTCTCACACACACAAAGGAAAATCGATAAACGAAAATTGCGAAAAATAAAGAAAAACAAGCGAGAAATGTTGCCAGGGACAGAGTGGGGGGGGGTGGAGGGGGAAGCGAGGGAAGCTCGTCGCCGACTTTTCATAATTTTGATGAAAATGGTTAAGCCAGGGGCTGACAACGAATGCGAGGGGCAAGGAGCGCGAAAGGAGCAAGGCAACGACAACGACAAAAGCAAAGGCAAAGGCAAAGGAAAAGGCAACATTGCCTTTTGTTTTTAGGGCCGCTTCACGTAATTCGCCAGTTTTTTATGGCCAACTTGCAGCCGGCTGCTGCTAAAATGAAGATAGCTCACAACGGATATAGAGGACAAGACACAGGACAGCGAGAGGAGCGCAGGATACAAAAAGGCTCCGTGGCCCAGGCGGCCACATAAAGCGCTCAAAGTTTTCCTTTATTGTTTCTAAAATGTGCCAAAGCAAAATCAACAACAAAGCGAAGACCAGGCGACTGACAAAGAAAGATATCCACAAGGGTAGAGGAGAGAGAGAGAGCGCCAGCCAAGGTGGGCGCCTGGTGGGCGTGGCAAGAAGAAAAGGTCTCCATAGGGTTAAAGTTGTGCCCAGCCGGCCAAAGAAATGAAAACATAAACGACCCAAAGTCAAGCCAAAACCCCACTTTACCCCACCATCCCCCCCCTCGGCAGTGTTTTAAGTAATTTCTCTGTCTGTGTGTGTGTGTGTGTGTGTGTGTGTGTGTGTGTGGTAGGTAGCTTTTCTTGCACTTTGTTCTTGTTGCCGCTGCTTTTCTTTCTTCTTGACTTTTTTTGCTTGCTTTTGTTGACAATTTTTGCTGCTCTTGTTTTTGGTTGTTTCTTTGGTGGTCAGGGGAAGCAGGCGGGGGGGGGGTTATTCTAATGAAAACATTGCGTGAAAGTGAGAACTAAACATTAAGCAAACAAAAAAGCAGCTCACACACACAGTGCTAGACTCCGAAAAGAAATAAAGGGTTCAACTTTCGGCGGCAAGAGCTCAAAAGCAAACAGGACACAAGCCACAGCAGCCGCCAACTTGCCAGGACAATGCCAACAACAGCAACAACAACAACAACAACAACAACAGCAACAACAACAACACGAAGGTGCACACAAAATAAAATGTGTGTTGTCATATGCAAAATTGGCAGCTACAAAAGGACGCCAAGTCCCATTCAAAGAAGCAGCTCCAATTGCTGGACAAACGGCTCAAACAACACATAAAGACAAGGACGAGTTGCACGAGTGCTCAACTATAAGATACCCTGGACAGCATTTAAGCCAAGTAGGCAAACAACGCCCAGCCAAATAAAACCAACAACAGCAGCAGCAAATTCCCCTCAACTGCTTGTGTCTAGCATACTTTTTGGGGCATCAACAGACTTGTGGGGCATATAGTGGATGTAGAATTGACATATCTAAAAATTGCATTAATAAATTACCAAATGTAAATTTAACAATTGCTACAACTTGGCACATTTATGATGTAGAATGAGCATATCAAAATTGCATTATTAAACAATAAAATGCAACTTTGCCAATTGCTGGACTTTTCATTTATATAAAGCATGTAATAAATGCATTTAAAACAATACTTCTGTCATTAAAAATATATATAAATAAATTGTATAAAACACTCTTAATTTTAGTTTAAAAAAAGACAAGCAACAAGTCAATTACTATAATTAAGTCTGCTTTGATCTGCAAGTCAAACAAACAATTAAAAATGTAAATATTTGCAAAGCGTCCTTTGTGAGTAATTGAAATAAAACAGAATTAAATAAATGCCAGTCGAATTTGCAAACAATTTGTTGCTGTCAACAGCTAGTAATATTTTAAAACAATTCATAATCTTTTTACAATTTGAAAACAATATTGATTCTTTACATTTATTAAAGCTAAATAAAATAGTTAAATTGAGCACGTTTCTCAACTATTAAAGCAAAGCAAGCTAAGCTTGCAGATTTGGACTTGCTTCACCTTGAGCTCAACTCACATGGGATTTGGGGCATTGTAAGCGTGTGGCAAGTCAAAAAAGTTAAATTACAATTAGAGAGAGAGAGAGAGAGAGGGGGGAGAGGGGAGCGAGATGACATCTCAAGTCAGTTGAATGAAAGTTTTCCTGTTGAGTTTACAAAAGGGATTTGCGAGAGCATGTTTATGACGTCACAAGTAACTGATTTCTGATAGCAATTTCCGCTAGTTGTGTAATCAGCCACATCATCATCATCAACAACACACACACACACACACACACACGCACACACAGACACGCCATGCGGAAATCAATTGGTAACTTTGTACTTTGAGCGCGTGTCGTGCTCTGCCTCTCTCTCTCTCTCTCTCTCTCTCTCTCTCTGGCTCTCTCGCTCGCTCCGAGTGTGTCTGGCAGGTGGCAGTTGGCCAGGCGACTGCTTAGTGCTTACTACTTAGTGCCACCTGCCAGGACAACAGCAATCCGGTTTCATTTTCCAGCTGCTTTGAGTGAGTCAGCAAACAAAACTGCCTGACTGACTGACTGACTGTGTGTGTGTGTGTGTGTGTGTGTGTGTGTGATTGTATATGTGTGTGCTTTTCGCCACTAACCACCACACTTTGGTGCTGCTGTTCATTTTGGGCTGCCATGTGTGACGCGTGGTTAAAAATTTGATATCCTTGAGTGCATAGACAACAACAACAACAACAACAGCAACAACAACAACATCGAGCACAACAACAACAACAAACACTTCCTTTCGCCACTCATTAAATGCGAGCAATTTGCACTTTGAGCCAAATACCAAAAGACCATAACCAAAAACCCAACAAAGCACAAAAGCTCGACTCAATTGACTTGTGCCTTTCTTTCTTTCTTTCTCGCTTTCTTTCAACGGCAGCCATTTTGTATTGCACACTTTGCAACAACAACAAGAGCAAGAAACAAACAACATTCAGACATTTCCTTTTCCCTTTTTCATTGCCTTATGCAATTTCATTGTGATTGCCACTTTTTATTGTCGCTGCCTCACGCATAAATATTTCTATGAATATTTCCGCTTCATTTGCCCAATTTCTCTCTGTGTATCAATCAATGCACTTCCCCCTTGCCATTCTCTGTCATTTACACTCGCAATTTACACCATTTTTCATGCATTTGCATTGTCATAATTTGTACACACTTTTTTTTTGCCCTTTTGCCCTCGACTCGACGGCATCGCATACCATTCAATTGGCAAATTAATTATTTTTATCGAGAGCATATATAAAATCTACCCTGCCATGGGGTAGATTAGTTTGCAAAGGTAAATTGCAGGCCTTATATTATTCTTCAAACAATTTCGAACTTCTGGTGCTAAAATGAGTAGAAAAAGTTCTCGACAAAGTTCATTAAACAATAATTAAATAAAATAGGCAAACACAAGCTTTATCTTAAATAATTACAGCAACAAGAATTAAATAAATCAATAAATAGAATTAAATTAATAATAAATATTTCATATTAAAATAATCTTTATACTTCATATATATTTAAACATTTATTAATTCAAGTCCATCCCTAACAAGTCAGCTTTAATTGCCCTACAGGGTATTGGCAAGTCGTCACCAAATGGAACAGCCAGCAGCCGCATTTGTTGATTGATATGTTTTATTAAAAAATTGTGCTTGCTTTCTTCAATGCCATCAATTGACAATGTTAATCGAATTGCCTTCACCAACAAATATGCCATATACACATATAATATATGTGGTATATATATCTGCTGTGTGGCAATACAATCATTTTTTCGCGCATATTAATTTCATTTATCCGCTCCAATTCCCCCCCCCCCCCTTTGGGCGCTGGCAATCATGTGCAAATGATATGTGGAGTCTCTGATAATTTCCTTTCCGTGCACAGAGAGCAAAGAAAAAAAAAGAATTGCAATTTCTGTCTAATTTCGGAAGCAACAAAAGTCGCACAAAAGGCGACTCGCCACATTTGCCCCCCTCTTGCCCCTCGCCCACAACTGAAGCGATTTATGTGCGTACGAAATGGCCAGCCAAATGGCCCAAAAATTGTTGCAAGCCAAGTGGCGGGGGAGGAAAGGGAAACTGGATAGTTTACATACAAGTACAGGGTAATGCCGAGCAGAGGGTTGTGAGGGGAGGGGAGGAGGGGGGGCAGGTGTGCAGGTAAACCCCGGCAGCAAATAAATAATATTTCGCTTCTCGCTTCGCCTGGCTGTGAAAAGTTTTTTGTGTGTCCAGCGAGGCGACATTGCTGCCATATCCTGTGGATGTAGCGGAAGCTAGGGCCTTGGGCCTTCCTTCCCCAACCCCCGACCCCCGACCCCCAACCCCTCGCCCACTCATCTCGCTGTCTCTGTCTACTGCTGCTTTATTTTTATTATTTGGCCTGTTCGGCATTTGTTGCTCGTTGTTGGCCAAATGCAGTGGCATGTTTCGCATAGCGTGTGCAACATAAATTCACTTACCTGTCACACACACAGAGAAAGAGAGAGAGAGAGGGAGACAGACACTTGCTGCAGGTGTGCGACACATGGCAGCTTAAACGGCCGCCGTTTTGTGTAAAATAAGCAATTTTATACGATTGCAATTGGATTTTGTTTGCGCCCTTTTTTTTGCTTGCGAATATTACGCGAGTCTCAGGCCAGAATGCTGGCTTTACCTTATACGGTTCCTGCTTACGACCTGCCTCACATTTGCTACCAATTCTTACCCATCTCCATAACTCCATAATAAAAATACTGCAGACACTTGAATTTAATTTATTTAAATCAGCTACTAGCACTAGACCAGCATAAATGCCAAATAATATACCAATAAAACTGCATTAATGTTAAAGCACATTTCGTATTATAAACAATTAAATTAAAATCTTAAAAATATATATGTAAACTGAAAACTAAAGAAATGCTATGATATCAATCTTTACTCATCTGCATAGGTTACTTTTCTTTATATATTATATTTGATTTATAAACTATAATTATATTTATTTAAAGCAGAAGATGTAGAAATAGTGTTCAAATTAAATTGCAATAATTCTAAGCAAAATTTCATATTAAGAAATTAAATTGAAACCTGAACAAATTGTAAAAATCTAAAGCAATTAAAGTTGATTAACAATACCCTCGAATAAATGTATCAAGTTCCATTGCCATATTCAAATTTGCTTCATTAGCATTTAGCCACATTTGCTTTGGCAGCTCTTTCTAGCCATTTTGCAGTCTAAGCTGCATTTTGCCCCATTACGCTTTCTCCGCTAATCAGCTCCATTGTCATTTGCATTTGCGACATTAGAGAATCACAATTTCCCAGCTCTTCATATTTTTGTGCAATTAGCTTTATTTGTTGCTAATTTTCTTCTCGTTGCCAACACCAATTGCTGCTTAGCTTGAGCTACCTTAATGCCCATCATCAAGTGCCATTTATTTCAGCTGCTTTTTGGCCATTTGCTTTGTCAGTTTAATTCGCTCTCTTGCTCTCGCCTTGTTGCCGTCTTGCTCTTTTCGAGCAGAGTTTGTTTAATATTTTTTTGTAGGTCTTAAACATTTCGAATGTGCATTGATCAAAGTGCAAATGAAAGCAGCCAGACGATTAAAATAATTGCTCCCTTTAGCATTTTAGCCACAAAAAAAGTAAAGAGAAAAATCACAATACACAAATGTTGAGGAAACAACAGCAAGAGGAACAACAACAAAAACAAATACAACTACAACAAAAGCAACGACGACAAGACGCCAAACAACAATTGCAACGTGTCAAAGCGATGTACGTCGCATATTAGTAAAGTACACAGAGCGAGAGAGAGAGGGGAGTATGGAAATGTGTGTGCACACGAGGCGTATACGTAACGTGTGTCTCGCAGCTCACAATATGGCAAATATCCGGTTTTCACACGCACAGTCCAAACAAAACGCACACATGCACACATGAGCACAAGGGCCAGGACATTGTGTACTAGACACATCCTGGCTTCGCTTGGCTTCCTTTTGGGCTGCAGCAGCAAATGGAGCCTAACAGCAGCTGCCTGCCATGCCATTGAAGCATGTGGCAGGAATCTTTCATATTTGTGCAGCCAACTCGAAGGACTCGACGATGACAAATCACTAAAGCCAGCACTTGTTGTTGTTGTTGTTGTTCTCATCTGTTCACTGCTATCTATTATCCTGTATATCATATATGGCTGCTCCTCGCAGTGCCAAACAGTTGCGGTCAATTAATGCACATTGATGCGATGATTCACTTTGCATTCATATTCATATTCATGATTCATGATTCATGATGGCATCTCAAGTAACAGCCAACAGCTATATCTACTTTGCGGTCTGCAATCGATGCCATGTATCCTTCTCTCATGGTGTCTAACTCCTGTCCAACTGAATCTGCCAAGTATGTCATAAATTATTGTGGATAATCGCAGTACGCAACATTCAAATAAACTCGTATAGTTAAACAATTTAATAAACAAAGCTTTGAGTTCAGGCAGCTCAACTTGCAGCACCCTGTATGCAACAAGTAGAGTAGTTGTTCTATATCTATAACTACTATATTTAAAAGAAAACTTTCCTTCTTTATAACTTTTACATTTGATCTTCGATTTACACAAAATATTCAGAATTGCAGCATTATATATTAAATATTATTATTATATAATATAATATAATATAATATTATATTAAATATTAAAGCAGAAAACAAAAAATTTAGACATTTATTTAATTAATCAATTTAGGATTAAATTGCATCAAATTAAAGCTAAACTAAAATGCAGTTTAAATTAAATTTGTTCAAGAAATAAATAAATATTAGGCTGAAGCTAAATCAAATTTATAATAAATTCAATTATCTTCAAATATAATTTTTAACTAAACAATAAGTTTGGAAAAATGAGAAAGGTAATCAAAATTGTTTATCAAATTCATCTGTCTCTAAAATGAAATCAGTTTCTGCATAAAGTGATCGATCGTACATAGCCCACTGCATTGCCAATTACAGGGTATAGCAAAGCGCTTTGCTGCTATTATCCATTAGCAAATGCGCATCAAAATTCATTGAGGTGACCAAAAGCGACTCGAAATCGCTGCTCAATCCAATGCCATTTGATAAAGGGCTTGTCTCTGTCGCTGTCTCACTCACACTCGCCATCTCGCTCTGCCAGAGTGTGCTGTTAATTGATCGGCTGTCAAGGCACATAAAGCCAATGATTAGCACGTCAAAGCAGTTGCGGCTTCGCCCTCCCCACTTGTTACATTTTTGGGATTGAAAACTAATTAGCAACAAGCCGCATGAACAGCAAATGCAACTGTAAATGCAATCGTTGTGGCAGATAAAAAGCAAAGCGATAGACAGACAGAGAGAGAGAGAGAGAGAGAGAGAGAGAGAAACACGGATGTAAACACACTTCGATTAACGCTAAATTAGCCGCTGCAACAAAAGCCAATTGCAGATGCCACAGTCGATGACGATGACGACAGCATTGGAGGTTGAACATGACGACAAAGCAGCACATTGAAGGCTGCCGTTATAAAAGGGTGTGTGTGTGTGTGTGTGTGTGTGTGTGGCACTTATCTTGCTGTACATTGTCAGCAGCCATGGCGGCCAATGCATTTGGCGATGATTCACAATACAAAAGATGCAGCCCAGCCGGCGACGTTGCAGGGCCACAAAATTCAAAGAGACAAAAAAAAAAGAGACAAGAGGATGAAAATGTTGTGGGTAGAGCGATAAATAGATGTATAGCCCCCTCCTTGTCAGTCTGCCTTTGTCTCGCTCGCACACATGCTGGTGTATCTCTCTGGCAGAGCTGACAAAACAAGTCCCTGACCCCAAAAAGTAGGCAACAAAAAGCGACGACTGCTTTGTCAGCAAAATTCAACATGACTCCCACATGTCCCCCTCCCCCTCTCCCTCTCTCTAGCATCTCTCTTGCTGTCTCGCTCTGGCATCTGCTATGCTAATAACCAATATATTTTAGACCAAAACCGCCGTCTGCCTTGCAAATTGTCGCCAACAACAACAACAACAACAAACCATGAATCATGGCCAGAGCAAAGGGGAAGCGCAAGTTTCGAGTACCCGAGCATTCATTTAACTTTATAATTGAATCGAAATAGAGCGAACAAAACTTGCCTTTTACTAAACTTTGTACCGAGCTGAGCTGGGTTTGCTAATCGATCAATTATCGAGCTTAACTATTTTTATTTTCTTCTTTATTTATTATTAAGAAGAAGCATCCTGGACATACTTTGTGCCACAAAATAAACTCTCTCTCTGGCTGTCCACACATGCATTCTTGACATGATTCACATAGCCAAACAACAACACTTGCAGCTCGAAACAATTTCTCTTTGTTTATCAGTCTTGAACATTCGACAAATTCCCCCTCCCAAAACTCATAAATATTTCGAAATAAATGTGAGAAATAAAAGTAAGAAATATATGGGGAAAAAGTCAATAAATAAACATATACAATAGTTTAGAATGGAGTAGAGATTCGCTTACCTTCAGACACAAGCTCATTCGCTTTATGTTTTTCGACAAAAGTGCACTTTTGTCTGCTGATGTTGTTTATATATACTATATATATATATATATATATATTATTATTTGGTTTCTTGTATGGATGATTAAATTGTAGTTTGTATTTTTGTTGAGTGTGTTTTGTGTGATGATTAGATTTTATTTAGAGAGAATTGGTTTTCTTTTTTTATATATGTATTTTTTTTGTTTTTTTTAAACGTCTCTGGTTGGCGCTTTATTTAGGTTTGTCTCTTGGTTTTATGTAATAAAATTGAACTGGTAAACATAACGAACGAGCGAACGAACGAACGCATTAAACGTGGAAACTACGGAAACGGAAACGGAAACGGAATACGAGAATACGAGAATAGTACAATTAGAACAATTAGGGTATTTAAAAATGACGACTAATTATCAAATTGTACTCTTGATTGATTTGATTGTTGCAACAATTGTTCATCAATTTTGGTCTTTTCTTTTTTTTTTTTGGTTGATCAAAAAGCATTCGCATAAATAATATATTGTGGAGGGAGAGAGGGGTATGGTTAAGCATGCTAACTGTAGATGTCTCGAAGGGGGAGGGGGGACTCTAAAGGGGGGAGTTGCAAGCAAGTGGATAGATTATAGATATATATATATTTACATAATGGTATATTTTCGCATTGATTATCAGGCCAATTAGTTGAAGATAGTGTATTGGGGTAGAGGGGTAGAGGGGGGGGGGACTAATAGTAACTTTGTCTACGAAATTATGCATGTTACATGTACATGTACAAGGACCCGACATAACTGTGGTCCAACTTCGCTAGAAACTGTTTGAGTTTTGTGATTCTTTCATTCGTTTTCACATTTTGCAATTTGAATTTTGTTTTTTGGTTTGCTTTTTCAATTTCCAAACAGTTGACGAAAGTTTTTTGCCCAAAAAGAAGTGAATAAAAGTTGAAGATTTGTTCGCAAATGCACATATACATATACAATATACAATGATAGACAAGAGGATGTTGAAGAAAGTCTGATTTGATTTGATTGCAAACATAGAACATGGAACGAGATACAAAATAATGCCACTAGTTGGCCAACAAGTTGGTAGTTGGGTAGTTTGATTGTTTGGTGGGTTGGGTAGGGGTAGGGGTAGAGGTAGAGGGGGGCGGGGGGAGTAGTAGCAAGATGAACCACTCTACACACTATTAGATAAAAAGAACGAACGAACATATGTAAGTACTTAGTGGAAGTAGTAGTAGTAGAAGTAGGAGTATTAGTAGTAGTAGTAGTAGCAGTATTAGTACTAGTACGAGGTAGTTAAGAGTCGCTCACTTTTTATTGCAAATGGAAACGTTGGCGACATTTTGATAATCGTCTTGATTAATTGGTAGATGGCTCTGGATTGCAACTGGTTCAAGTTGATATTCTCTGGGCTTGCTTTTGCTTTGATGGTTGGTGGTTGTGTTCTTGATTCTTACGCTAGTTGCTTACTTAGCCTATTAGTTGCAGTTATTTGGTGGCAATGGTAGTGGTTGTGGTTGTGGTTGTGGTAGTAGTGGTGGTGGTGATAATAATTAGTTGTGGTGGTGAACGGTAAGCGTTTGCAGTAGCGGTGGTGGTGGTGGGTGCAACATTAGCGGGTTAAGCATAGATTGTTTATATACTTTTGCAAATGTTTAATTGTCTCTCTCTCTCTCTCTCTTTATTTTCACTTTACTGTCAACTGTCATGCAAGCGCCAAAATAACCGTTTGGCATTAAGTTAGGTTAGTTCGAATCGGTTAAGATTCATTTCATTACGATGTCGCTGTCGCTGTCGATTTCGATTTCGATGCCGTTGTCGATTCTATAATATTTAATCCGTTTGATTCATGATTTCTTTTGTTGCTGCTTTTCGCTTAACTTTATGCGCGACGAGCACGCGATGTGTTCAGTGTTCATAGTGTGGCAAAACAAACGAAAGGAGAAGGCAGAGATGCAAGAATTGTGGTGAAAGCAGACGAAGAAGACGAGCAGGAAGCCGAAAGGGTGCAAAGTGACAGGCGGCAAAAGTTTAAACAAAATGCACGAGTGCCATTGACACCAAGTTTTGGTTTGCTTTATTGTTGTATGGCTGCACCAGGGATGCGGGCCGTTGTGGGGCGAACTGAACTGTATGCCAGGGGCGGACTAGTGCCAGAGCGAGAGCGAGGGCGAGGGCGAGGGCGGATACGATGACGTCGACGGCGGCAAGTGGTTGAAGTTGAAGGCACAACGTGGCGAAAAAAATAATATAAATAAAAAGGAAAAGGAAAACGAAAACGAAAACGACGAAACAAAAAAACAAAAAACAACCCTCCGCCACAGAGACAAGCGCTGACTCAGAGACCGAGACTGAGACTTTGACTAAGACTATCTGATTCGAGGGCGATGTTCGATATTTTGCACTTGCAGGCACAGCAAGGCGCACAAACTAAAGCAAGTGAACGATTAAAACAGTAAACGGCAAACGGCAAACGGTAAACGGTAAACGGCCAAAGCTCTGCACACTTAAAACGCACGCCAGCTACGTGCTATTTGTTGTTGTTCTTATCTTCTGCTAGCGCTTTACGAAATTGACTTTCGTCATTTGTCGCATGTCGTTCTTTTGTGACACGTTGCTCCTCTTCATTCATGATTTCATTTGGCCGCCTTTGGATGCTGTCACTCTGTAAATAACAACAACACCAACAACAACTCGAAGCGACTACAACAATAATAAATCGCCATCGTGTGTGCCGCTTGCGTTCTCTCACTATCTCTCCTTCTCTTGCATTTGCCTGCTGCTTCGCGACTTCACTTCAGTTCGAATCACAGTTACAACATGTCTTTCCCTTATGCCTTTCGCCTTTCGCCTTTCGTCTTTTGCCTTTGTCTTTAACTTAAACTTCACTTTTGCTTTGACTGCGCCACTGTGTGAGTGTAAGTATGCGTGTATAGCGGTGTGTGTGCGCTTTGTGTGTGAGTTTTATATCGTTTCGTTTTCTTTATTTTTGCTGCTTCAGTTTGTAAATTTACACCATGCTTGTCGTTATTGTTGTTGCTGTGGGTTATTGCCAACGCGCGTTAGACACACACACAAACACGCACTCACCTACAGACGCACGCATTCGCACAAACAGGCACACTCAAACACTCACACATACACACACACATAGTGAGAGACACACAGAAAAAAAAAGTATGGTTTTGGTATTTTCTGAATTTAGCTGCTTACTTCTTAGCAGGCAGTTATAGGACCTTACAGCAACGCGTACGAGTCAGGACTAAACCTGCAGGCGACTTGCCAATTGGATTTCAATTACACCCGCTATCTCAGTCGCTGGCGCTGCCCAACGACAGCCACACGAGAGCGCCCGAGAGCGTAAGAGCATAAGCTCTACTTGCCAGCTGAGCATAATACCAGAGAGCGTATGCAGAGAGCGCAAAAGAGGGTTAGTGCTGCCAGCTGTGAATTTTTGTGTTTTTGTTGTTTTTACTCTTGTGCTTTCAATTTGTTAGGCGCCAGCATTTGAACATTAATTAAATTTGAAATAAAATTGAGCTATTTTATTATGCTATATAATAAAAAGTTAACAATTATTGTTTGAGTATTTGTACAACATTACACAAAGCCATTGAAAAGAATATGTGATTCTCTGAAGCCTTGTAATGACCCAAATAAACTTCAATAAACTAATATATTCAAAAATTAATATGCCAATAAAGTTGTGATTTTTTGCACTTAGATAATTTAATCGTTAATCAAATATAACTCTGAACGAATTTTGGCATTTTTAAATTGATATAGAACTCCACATACACATAGATATGAACAATTTCAATTGAGTTTTAAATTATAGTGTGGCTTCTAGACCTATTTAAATTAATTTCCTTGGCAGGAATTTAATATATTTTGAAGTTTGCCCCCAAAACATATGGTTTAATGCTGAGAGTGTAACGGGACAATGGCGCAGATGCCTAGAACTTTCTCTCAAATGCTAGGAAAAGCTTAAAAACATGTGACACGAAATGAAAGCTGGCAATGCTGCCAGCCAGAGCACTGGGCAGAGTATGTTGGGTGCGTGAGAGGAAGAGAGCGAGTCAACAAAACGATTTGTCCGCAATATTTTGACATTTCGAAGGGCAAAAGAGCGGCACTAGCAACGAAACGAAGGAGAAAGACAATGCGAGTGAGAGAGAGTCAAAATAATAAATTTATAAAATGTTAGTGGGCCCGTTTCGCAAATGTATGCGTGAGTGGGAGTGTATGTGTGTGTACGAGTGCGTATAAGTGCGTGTGTAAATATATGTAAGTGCGAGCATTAGCCTAAGTATGAGTGCGAGTTTGGCTACGACTGTGAATGTGGACACGAATTTAAGCACGAGCACGAGCACGAGTACGAGTATCTCAAATCTGAGTCAAAGACATGTTGCTACGAAGCAGTCGTCCCCCCACTACACAAGCCTCTGTCTGTGAGTGTGTGTGCGAGTATGCGTGTGCGAGCGCAAGATATCGAAGCATACTTATGGGCCTGCATTTATTTAATGAAATTTCCTGTGCGTAATTAAAGCCGCATCATTGATCGGGCCTGCCGGGGCTGGCAATTAGAATGGAAATCAAGGCGACTGCCAATTGGCAACTGTCAATTGGCCCAAAGACGAGTGCTTTATATAATAAGTATGTTCTATAATGCCAACACAAATGGCACGCAAAGACACTCACACATACACTCAGTCACGCACACACTCGCACACACACACACATACACACGAACAAAGCGAACACGCGCGCGTTTATGAACAGAACTCGGCGTGGAAATTCAATTTGCTGACTCAATTTTAGCACGTTAGGCCAAACAACAAAAAAAAAACAAACAACAATTCATATAAATTGTCCCAAAATATGACAAAAAAAATTCGCAAAAAAAATTGGTATTCAATTTAAAAATATTAACACGCGTTTTCTTAATCTCGGCAGTAAGGACACTGTTTGATTTTATTTTTGGAATTTCCATACAATACTTTAACGTTTATCTTGGGCGGGGGGAATTTTGTGCTCCAAATGCAGAGAACGCACTGAAACTGAAATTGAAACTGAAACTGAAGTCATGCCTTCGACATTTGCAACGCGTTAACCTCAAAACGATAGCACATCGTGCACGAGAGCACACGAGAGAGAGAGAGTGCGTTAAAGAGAATACTTTCTCTACGGTAAGAGGCGCATGCGCCAAAGCTGTCATTGCCACCCTCAATTACAGGCTTTACATTGCCCAGCTTATCCGTAAGATGGCGCTTAACTTTAGAACTTTTAAAAGCGCCGTAAGCTTTTTACCATTTCATGATTTAAGCTTACTTGAGCTTATCTTATGTCGATCTAGCCTGTCTGTAAGTAGAAAAGCTACGGCTGCTACTTTTGACAGCTGCTAAGAGCTTTTTCGAATAGGATCTTTTGTCAGAAGTAAAAAGCTTTATATTTATGTATTTCCAAATTTTTATTTACTCTTTTCTTTCATTAATTTTTTGTTTACTTTGGTCTACATTTAAAAAATATTTTTTTTATTAAAAATTAATACCTTTAAATGACAATCTGGCAGCAATGTGCCATGCGTTCAGCAGTCTGGCCACTGTGACAGTTTATTGACAGGGCGTTGCCATAGCTGAAGTGCGATAAGTATCGAAAGGAACTCTTATGAATTTTATTATATTAATAGTTTGTTGCAAATATAATTTGAACAATTTTCTTTGTGAACATTATTATTTTTAAATATTTATGTTTATCGAAAATCAAAATTATTTGGTATTTTCTAGTTAAACAATAAATGTGCTAAAGCAACGAGTAGCGAGTGCAGTGCACACACACACACACATGCAGGCTCTCGCACATTTTGTTTTCACAACATTTTCCCACACACACATGCACGCACATACTTGTGCTCTAGACTGTGGGGCAAAATACAGTGAGAATTTGAGCATTTTCAACCCCCAGCGTGAAGCAGCAAAAAAAAGCATTGCATACGTCCGAGGGGCGCCAAAAGCGACGAGCACCGCACGAGATGCGAATGTGCGAGCAGGAGCAGAAGCAGGAACAGGAGCAGGAGCAGGCGCAAAAGAGCGACGCAGACGCCCCACCGCCGTTCATATGTCAAGGCAGCGACGCCAGCAGCGCTGCCGGCAGAACAACCACCCGCACAGCGACGGCAACGACAAAGACGTCGTCCGCCCTTCCGCTCTCCCGCCTCGTGGGTGTGGTGGGAGGAGGGGGGGAAAGAGGTCGAGCATCGCAAAACACAACAAACCGTAAAGCATTCGCGATGCGTCGCTAACGCTGCCACAGCCGCTGTCGACGTCGACGTCGCTGTCGACGTTGTACACGTCTTCTGGAACGAACGACATCATGTTGGCTTGGCTTGGCTTGGGTTGGGTTGGATTGGGCAGGCAGCTGAGGCGCAAATGATGGTTGCGATGCTTGTGGTGGAGGCGGGAGGGGCAGGGGGATATGCCAGCAGCTTTACCACTACATAAACAGAAATTCGATTTATGACCACTGTGAATGGAGGCAGAAAAGAGAGAGAGGGGGGGTGAGGGCACAACGCTGTCTATGGCTGCGGCTGCAACAACAACAACAGCTGTGCCTTGTTTTCGGCATAGACTTTTTGGGGGTGTTGCCATTCACTTTGCTTCCTCCTTACGCCCTCCCCCGCCCCAATCTTCATCAATGCCTCCCGCATTGCCTTGCTGCTGACTGTGACAGCAGCAACGGTTGCCGTCGTGGCAATAACGACAACGATAACGTGGATACGTTTGCCTCTGGCTGTGGAGGAGGGAGCGGGGGTGCGACAGTGCGGGGGAAATACTGTGGGTGGGCCAAGGCGACGGCGGGCTACTGCGGAACATGGGCCAGATGACGATGTGTGGCGATGTCAGGCAGCAGAACGCAATGCACTGCAAGAAAAAGGTATACATTTTATAGTAATGGTAATATTAAAAAGCTTACAAATATATTATAATAAACTGACAAACTTGTTGGTATAAAAAGAATAATTATAACAGCGTGGCAACTCCCTCATAGATAAAGATCGTTAGTATTAAAGTGTTACCTTATTAAACCAATAATAATACCTGCTTAGCAATTATAAATAATTACAACTATGTGGCAACTCCGCCAACTACATGGAGATCATTTACAGTAAAGCTTTATCATAAAAAGTATAAAGTAAGCTCTACAATAAACTGCACAATTTATATGCAGCTATATTAATATATAAAATAAATATAGTAATTAAATATAATATATTTAAAATTATTGTTTTGCAATTAAAATTGCATTATTAACGCTAAAACTTTTTCCCACACACATGCAACGTAAATAAACAGTTGTCAACGATTATCGATAGCACAACTGCGATAAGTACGATAGGTGCTGCCTAGTTTTTCGGGCGGTGTAGTAAACAATGTCCTCGTACTCATAGTTATCGTTGTCGTCGTTGTCGCTGTCGTCGTCATCTCAATTCGCGTGTGCAAACACACATACACACACAAACAGGCAGAGGGAACTGTATGTGTGAGTGTAAGGGCTTTCGTTCGCGTTGTTGACGCGACGGCAACGCCGCGCGACTTGGGCCGAGCTTTCAGCCTGAGAGAGTCTGCACGTGTGTATGGGTGTGCAAAGTGGAGTGAGTGAGTGTGTGTGTCTTTGTGGCGCTTTGGCGGCGACGCTCGCTCAAAACTTTTTCGCACTCCAGCACAGACAAACACACTCACACACACACCCATATAGAGGCAGTGGGAAGCGCGCGCAGGCACATAGAGAAATGGTAGCGTCGCAGCGACGGCGACGCAGCAGCGAGGACTACGACGACGACTTCGACGACGACGACGATGGAGACGACGATGACTGCGACGAGGACATACACATAAATAAAAAGTCCTTCATTCCGACGCGACCAGCGAGTAACGACATATGAGCGCTACGGAGAAAACGCTCGAAACAGGCTCGAAACGGCGGATTACCAAACAACAAAATAGCAAAAATAAAACAAAATAATAAAATAAATAAATTCAAATAAATAAACGGTAAACTAATGAAATGCGTTTAACAAATAGAGCAAACATAAATGGCAGCAACAACAATAATAATAACAATAGCAGCAGCAGCACCAGGAGCAGCAGCAGCAGCAGCGCCAACAGCGACAACAACAAACAACAGCAGTTAAAGAAATTACAACAAAGCCAATAAAAAAAAAGGAAAGGAATTTTCTCAGCCACAAACGTGTTCGTTCTCGTTCGCTCTTCTATTTTTTTCGTTACATTTTTTTTGACAAATTTCTTTTCGAGTGCTCGAACAAACAAGTGAATAATCAAGTGAATAAGTGTGGCATAAATAACGAATAATGAATGCAAATCGCAATGCAAATTGAAGTTCGAAATACGAATTAAAATACAAATAGAAATAGAAATAGAAATTGAAAACGAAGCGAAACCGAAATCGACACGAAACGAATCGAAACGAAAACGCAGTAAGCAAATGGCAAAAAGTGCAGCGACAATGGCGATGGCGATGGCGGCGTCGGCGAAGGCGGCGAAAGCGAGGCGAGGCGTCTAGCAGCAATCGCCCACGCCTGCCCCCTATTGCCCCCCTCTCTCTTCGGACCACCCCGCCCCCACCATTCTCCCTCTAACACACTCTACACTCGAACGCCTTGCCAGGCGCACACACACACACAATACATTGGCACACTGGGTGGGTGTCTCTCTCTTACACACACACACCCACAAGCAAGGAAGAGCGAATGACATGACGGCGAAAAAAAATACTTCAAACAACAACAACAATATAGCAAGGCAACGGAATTAGTTTTCTCAAAATTGTTGTTGTTTGCAAAAAACAAAAAAAAAGAAAAAGTGTTGCAAGATCCTCAACATTAAAGTTTTTTTTGTGCGCAATTTTTTTTCTCTGTTTGTCCTGTGCGTTTTGTGTGGGGCGTAGGCGTAGCAGCTGAGCTCAAAAGCAGAAAAAATCAAATCAAAAGCAACAACAAATGACAAGGAAACACAAAGTCAAAGCAAAAGCAGCAAACGACAAACAGCAACTACAACAACAAAGAGAAACAACATAGAAAAAATAACATAAGAATTGAAGTGTAAGGCAGCAGGCACAGCGTTGCCAGACAGCGCGAAACGGACGCCACAGCGAGTACAATTTTTTTTGCTTCAACTATTTTTTTTGCCATTTTTTTTTTTGTTTGTTCTCTTTCGCGCTCGCTGATTTTTGTGCTCCCGCTGCCTGCGTTGACGTCGGCATCGCCACTTGTGTGCGTGTGTGTGTGTGTGTGGGCTTGTCTTGTGTGTGCGCGGGTGTAGATAAAACAGTCAGAGTTTCACATTTTCTATTTCCTCCCCCCCCCCCACCCCTTTCTCAGCCAGTGTGCGGAAATTAAAGCGAAATAGCAACAATTGCGAAAATAGCAAAAAACAAATGCACAAAATATAACAAGCAATGCAACAGCAACAACGAGAGCAAGAGCAGCACAAGCAAGAACAACAAAAGCAACAACAGCAACAACAACAACAGCAGCAGCCGCCGCAGCATCCGCAGCAGCAGCAGCAGCGACGAGTGTAGTGCGTGAGCGTGTGTGTGTGTGTGTGCAGTTAGCACGCGACTTGTGTGCGTGAATAATGAAGAAGAAGCAGAAGCAAAAACAGCAGCAGAGGCAAAGAGAGGCGCCAAGAGCAGCAACGCCAGCAGCGACAGCGACAGCAGCAGAGAACGAGAGAGGCGTCGTCAGCAGCAGCAGCGCCAGCAGCAGCAGCAACTCGCGACGCAGCAGCAGCAGCAGCAACAACAACAACAAATAGCAAAAACTGAGCAGCGTTCGGCAAAGCGCAATCAAACAAACAACAGCAGCAGCAGCGGCAACAACAATTGCAGCTGCATCGACAACAACAGCAACAACAGCGACAGCAGCAGCAACAATAATCAAGCGCCGGCAGCAACAACGTCCCACGACGCCAATAAGCGGCAACGGCGGCGGCAGCAGCAGTCGCAGCCGAAGCCGCAGCAGCAGCGCCAGCAGCAGCAGTTGCAGCAGCAGCAACGTCAGCAGCCGCCACAACAACAACCACAACAACAACAACAGCAGCAGCAACAACAACAACCACAACAACAACAACAACAGCAAGCTGAACGCAGCAAACATGTCAAAAACAACAACAGCAGCAGCAGCGGCAGCAACAACCACAGCAGCAGCAGCAGCGGCGGCTGCAGCAGCAGCTGCTGCTGCCAACAACAATGCAACCGATTTCAGTGCATTCGATTTCAATGACAGCTCGGATAATTCCGATACGCCTTTAGTGCCACGCGCGCCTTTTCTCAGTCGCGCCGCAGCAGCGGCAGCAGCAGCGGCGGCGGCAGCGCTGAGCGCCAGCAGCAACAGCAACAGCAGCAGCAACAACAACAACAACAACAGCCACAACAATAACAACAGCAATTGCAACAACAACAACAACAACAATGCCAACTCGCTGAGCAACAACAGCTTGCACAGCAGCAGCAGAAGACACCGCAGCAACAATAACAACACCAACAGCAACAACAACAACAACAACAGCAATGCCAGCAGTCGCAGCAGCAGCAGCTCCCAAAGCAGCGACGACAGCAACCATGGCACCACAGCAACAGCAGCGCAGGCAGCGGCCGCAGCAGCAGCAACAGCAGTTGTTGCTGCCGCTGTGAATGCGCTGCACAATGGCAAGCAGCAACAGCAGCAACAACAGCAACAACAGCAGCAGCAGCAGCAGCAGCAGCAGCAACATCACTACAACAACAATAGCAACAAGCAACGCGATCGCGAGCTGGACGAGGAAGAGGAAGAGGAGGAGGAAGAGCCGCTGGAGGAGGACGAGGACGACTACGACGATGAGGATGATGAGGACGAAGAAACGCTGAATCATCACAGCAGCAACAACAACAATAACAACAACAACAACAACAACAGCTTGCCCGCCCCGCCCCCCGCGCTGCCCGCCGATCTGCGACACAACCAGGAGCCGCAACCGGACTACGACGATGACGATGATGAAGAGGACGAAGATGAGGATGAGGAGGAGGAGGACGACGACGAGGACGACGATGCCGACAGTCGCAATGCCTTGAACTCCTCGGGCCATGCCGAGAGCAGTGGGTTGCACATGAGCGCTGTGGCAGCCGCTGCTGCGGCGGCGGCAACAGCAGCAGTTGCTGCCGCGGCAGCAGCCAAGCTGAATGCCGCCAATGTTGCTGCCGCACAGCTGGAGCATCACAGTCAGAATGCCACGTCGGTGCTGGACATGGTCAGCAATGCGGCAGCTGTTGCTGCCGGCATGGGCAACATGGCTGGCGGTGGCGGTGGCGGTGGCGGCAACAGCAACACCAGCTTCTCCACCAACAACAACAGCAACCATGCGCTGGCCAGTGAGCAACTGCAACAGCAACAGTCGTCCCGCCACAGCAGCAACTCGCATCTGCAACAGCAGCAGCAACAACAACAGCAGCAGCAGCAACATCATCATCAGCAACAGCCTCACTTGCATCAACAGCAACAGCAGCAGCAGCAGCAGCAACAACAACAGCAGCAGCAACATCAACAACAACAACATCAACAGCACCAGCAGCAACATCAACATCAACAATCCAGCAACGCTGGCAGCGGCAGCGGCAGTGGCAGCGCCGCCAGCGAACGTCGCAAGTATCGGCATCAGAACTACAGCAAGAACATCTACATCGGCACCAAGAACGCCGAGAAATGGGAGCACATGAGGACGCGGCTGCAGTTCAAGAACGACGTCGAGTTTGTCGCTTATCTGCTCAACTTGGCCGACAACGACACGGATCGACTGAACAAGTGAGTATCAGCAAGGGGGAAGCACAAAATGTGCGGAATTGCCTTTGCAGTACCAGTTGGAAGGTCGCTCTAGACGTTGCTAAGAGGTGTAGCTCCAGCAGGCAGCTGCAATCCACAATTCAAATTGTTGTAAAATAACATTAGGCCGTTCAAATTTATCAACTAGCGAAACTCTCACTATTTGAATATGCAGTAGAAGTGTAGGGACTGCCCTCTCGGTACCAGCTGGAAGGTAGCTGTAGCCGTTGCTAGGATGTTCTGCTGTGAGGTAAATCCAGAAGGCAGCTCCAATCTAAGATTGAAATTGTTGTTAACATTTAGCACTTCAAATAAAGCAGCTAGCTAATTGCACCTGCATTAGAGCTGTAGGTACTACTGCGACTGCCCTCTCGGTACCAGCTGGAAGGCAGCTGTAGCCGTTGCTAGGATGTACTGCTGGGAGGTGAATCCAGAAGGCAGCTCCAATCTAAGATTAAAATTGTTGTTAACATTTAGCAGTTCAAATAAAGCAGCTGGCTAATTGCACCTGCATTAGAGCTGTAGGTACTGCTGGGACTACCCTCTCGGTACCAGCTGGAAGGTAGCTGCTTCCATTGCCATTGTAGACTAAATGACCCCGTGCATTTAAATTGTTGTAGTTGCTCTTCTTTCACATTGAACCTATTAATACAGCAAACTGTTTTACATAATCTCTGAGAATACTGTCAACTGTAAATTTGAAGTGTAGGTACGGCTGGGAGGTGGCTCAGTCCGTTATAGACTATCCTTATGAATCGGAGCATTTAAATGATGGTGCAAGCACATTTATTCTCATTTAATTAAGTGCAAATGAAGCAAACTGTTCCACCAGAGCACTGAACTCTAAATAAGATGTGTAGGTACGGCAAGAAGGTAGCTCCAGAAGGTAGCTTCACCCAAGACGACACCCAGTCTCAGCTCTAAAGCATTAAACATATTTATTCAAACGTTAAGAGACTTGAGAGGACAGTAAAACAAGCGATTAAGCTTTGGGAAGAGTAAGAGCTTTTTGAACTTGGCAAATGCTCAATTGATCTGAAGTTGCATTATGCTCAATTGCCAGACACGATGAACGAGCACATTTGTCGGAGGTGTGAAGCAGCAGTTGAATCCTGTTCATAATCAGATCATAGAGCTCCTTGGGTATGATATGCTCGAGCTTGCATAGAGAAATAAATGGATCGGCACAGATCATGATGGCATTGACAAAATGCAGCACAGCCTGATTCTGATCGTTGTCCCTGAAGTGTAATTCGCCCAAGGACACGTGCTGCAAAAAGTATTCAACCATGTCGGCATTTAGGGGTGATATTTCTTGACCGATTGGCGGCATTTTCAACAGTCTATCGAAATGACGACGCGCTTGGCGACGCTTGTCGATCAAGCGCTTGTGTCGCTTGTTATCGATAAATAAGTAAAAGCCCGCAATGGCCAGTGTTGCCAGACCGATCACAATTCTCACAGCGCCAATTAATTTGAGCATTGTACTATTGAACTATGTGCACTAATTTAAAAACACAAATGCCGAGACTTGTCTATTGTAAATAAAACAAAAGTAACAATTTAACAAATATGCACAAATTGTATCAATTCGTTGCCTGTCAGCGCAAAGATTGCTGTGCTCAAAGTTCAACTAACTAACAAACTAAAGTGTTTACTCTGTTAACCTAAATGCAGCTTTTTGTTTGCATTAATTAGCATAAGTGCTCTTTAAATTGTTGTCGCTTAACTTGGCAAATTGCGCTTTAATTTATTGCTCTTAACCATCTTTGCTAACTCAACATTTTTATCCACTGTAAATTAACATTTCTTCATGAGTACAACATCTGTAAAGACCAACATTGTACCGAGTGGCCGTACTGTGGATAACAGTGGCCGTACTGTAGATAACAGTGGCCGCACTGTTACTTAACAGTGACCGTAGTGCTAGCTAACATTCGTTGCACTGTTAGTTAACATTGGCTGCTAGATTAGAGCGCAGCCGACTGCCATACTTCATTCTTTGTCTCTGTCTAACTGCTACTGGCATTGCATTTCGCTTGTTTAAGCGATCTCTTGCTGTAAGCTTAAAGTTTTATAGTTTTTTCTTGCTTGATCGCATTGCAAAAGCGAAAGTCGACAAAGCTATTAAGGCTAATTAAGTCTTTGCTTTGGTGGCATTGCACATAGCGGCCATAGTCTAACACTGACCCCCTTCTACACCCCCCCGCCGCCCACATTGAGATAAGGCACAAAAGCAAAACAGAGCCAAGAAGTGAGTTGGCTTTAAAGCAAGCAGCGAGCACAAAAGCACAAAGATATGGCAACGCTTCGTTGGCCAAGATTGTTGATAGTTGAGTAAGATGGAGTGGGTCGGGGAAGGAAGGGGGCAGCTTTTTGGGCAACATGCTACGTCTGACTCTCGAGAGCTGTGACTGTCGAGAGGTGGGGGACTAGGGAGGGGGTGGCGAAATGGTCTGGAGACACAGGCTGTGCTGTGGCGCCGCGTCACAAAAGCGAGGCCATGTAAAAGCGATTCATGCCCGAGTGCATTGCATCCCCCCCCCCGTCTCTCACAGATATATAAACGTACATATATGTATATACATCGACATCGACATCGACTGCAATGCTCAGTGGCAGCTACAAAGGCACAAATGCGGCACTCGTGCGGTTGCATGCAACGGCGCTTTCATGTTGCCTCTGCCGCAGACCCAGCACTTGCCTCCCTGTGTGCTGCAGCTTTTGCTTTTGCGCTGCCTCCTGCTGCGTCGCCATCGCCATCGCCATGTCAGCGGAAGCGGAAAAAGCAACACACATGCAGCACACACATTGCCACATGCTCAAGCAACATTGTGCTGCATGTGGTTGCTGCTGCCGCACTGTTGTTGCAACATGCATTTGCATGCCACGCTACCAATTCGCCATGCATACATACGAGACGAGTCGAGTCGAGACGAGACGAGACTCTCTTTCGCTCTCGCTCTCTCTCTCTGCCTCGCTCCCTCTCGCTGGCTGTCGTCGCAGCCAAATCAAAGCAGCCCCAACCAACCCTATCCCCAATCCCAGCCCATACTCTTGGCCGCCTCCATTCAATGTGAATGCGCCGCGTGTTTTCGTGACGTTGTCGCTGCCTTTGCTACCTTGCCACGCCTTGTTGTTGTTGTTGTTGTTGTTGCAACGCTGCAACCAGCGCGCCATTTGGCGCTTTGTGCGTTGCCTACCCCCAACTACCCCCCCCTTGCCCATTGCCACCCTCCTTTTGCCATCAGCCACCCGCAAACTTAATTTCGAGCCTTCGTCTGCTTTTGGGGTCTGCCATGTGAAAATGCCAATGGTTAAGCTGATTCCATTTGCCTTGCCTTGCCTTGCCCCCCAACCCTTAATGCAACACACAGTTAATACAACCTACCACGCAACTGTCTCTTTCTTTATTTTTGCCAATTTCTATTGAGCTTTCTGGAATACTTGTTTTATTTAAGCAACAACTTGAGTTTATTAAAAGCTCACTAATGTACTCTTCTCTTTTTGGGTTGATTTGTGAATAACAACAATTTTGCAAAGAATAGTGTTAAAAATAAGTTAAGCTATTTTATAAGCAAGTAAATATTAAAATAAAATATAAATATAATGTATTTATATCTGCTCAAATATAAAGAACTTTTTAGCAAGTGAAAGCTCGCGTAAAAGCTCAAAACTAAGTCGATCTTCTTCCAATAAGATCAATAGCCTGAAAGCTTTTGCTTGCCCATAAATGTCACATGTCTTCCCGCCTGATCGGTGAAAGCTCTCCAGCTACGGTACTTTATCATCGGACTCTGACTCCGACTCCGACTCTGACTCTGACTCCGACTGTGCCTCAGACTGTGCTCTTAGCTCTTAGCGTAGAACACGAGACCAAGTTGTCAGCTGGATTGTAATTCTCAACACGTTTCCCTTGGGTTCCATTGCACACATTTCCCTCAGCTAACATAATCAACAGCTCGAAGAGACTGGCGGAGAGGCAGAAGAGCCGACGAATGGACAGACAAAGGGACAGACGGACGAACAGCGAGACACAGCCAAATTCCAACCACTGTGCACAAATGTCGCCTTTATTTTGCCGTTGCCTTTACCGTTCCCTTTATCTTTCCCTTTTGCCTTCTCATCTGCCTCTCCCGCTGCCTTCCTCCATGTCTCTCCCTTTGCCTCTACCGTTCTTTACCCAAACGAGTTTTCTACGCTCGTCGCCAATTTCTGCGCATTTTCGACATTTTCGCCAAAAAGCACAAAAACCCCATGACTGTCTCGCTATCTGTGTGCGAGTGTATACGATTGTGTGTGTGTGTGTGTGTGTGCGAGTGTACTTAATGCGGCAACGAGCAACGCACAGAGCAGAAACTGAATCAGATTCCGAATCAGCCCCCATTGAGCCCAGAGACTCAGAAGCAAAGCAAAGCAAACCAAGCAACCCCCTTTTATGCCCAACGCCCTCAAGCACATTAATGGCAAAGCAGAGACACGCATACACACATGCACAGAGAGCCTGCCTATATGTATGTGTGTGTGTGTGTGTAAAGAGAAATAGAGAAAGCGCCAAGCACAGCAGAAACAGAAACAGAAACAGAAACAGAAGGACATGAGAACTCAGACTTAGGCAATGGCAGCAGGCGGCGCTGTTTGGCCCCCAGGGAGGGGTGGGGCAGTGGTGGGGAGCTGTGCCACAATGTGGAGCAGGATAAGTGGCAAAGGTTGTGTGGTGGGGAGCAAAGAGAGGCAGGACGAAACAGAGCTCTGTTGCTGTTGCTTTTCTGGCGCTGTTTTCGATATTATTGTTAAGGTCCTAAGGTGGAGGATTTAATGAAGGATAACACACACACACACACACACACACACACGCACACGCACACAGACAGGAACTCGCACACTCGCTGGCTTGGGAAACACGCACAATGTTCGCGTTTGCTTCGAACCATGTGCAATTTTCAGTCAGCAACAACAGCTCCAACAACAACAGCAACAACCCCGCTGCACTGATGAATTTCCTGTGCACGAAACTTACCCGAGAATAGGTTAATGGATATGCCCGTGATGAGAAGGATGGGGGGGGAACAACTAAATATAGTCATGCTGCATTTGCCGTTTTCATCATAAAAAGCAAAGCGAAAAAGCGAAAAATTTGCAGCAGCAAAAGAAAAGTCGAGAATGAAGAGGGAGAGAAATGGGAATGCAAAGCCAGAGTAGATGAGTAGGCGGAGCATGAGGAGAGGGAGGAGGAGGAGAGGTAAAACAACCAGTTGCTGGCAACTGGCAGCTGGCAGCATTAGAATGCTTCGCAGGCGGACAGCTACAGCTGCTTGGCTTACAAGTGTTATTTTGGCTAATTGAAAATCCAACAGAGAATGTCTAATACAATAGAATTCCCATTTAGCCAGCGCTAAAAACCGAATTAATTGCATATTAAGCAAAAGAGTTACAACATTTTTGTGCATCAACAAAGCAATCTAATTGAATCGCAAGCCATTCACGATATTTGTTGAAAGAAAGAGAGCTTGGTTTGCTGGCAATACTGTAGTATATTTCAGAATTATTAACACTTTGATGAGACCTGCCGTTATTCTTCTTTACTTCCATTCTTTGAACGCTCACTGTAAATTAACATTTCTATGTGATTTTAACATTTAAGCAAGTGAGGTGCCAACTTAATATAAGCTCAGCTCGATCAAGACTGCTTAACATTTCAGCATTGAGCGACCACTGTAAATAAACATTTTCGTATGAGTTTAACATTTAAGCAAGTGAGGTGCTAACTTAACAGCACAGGCTTTGCTTGATCGAAACTGCATAACATTTCAGCATAGAGCGAGCACTGTAAATTAACATTTCGGTATAAGTTTAACATTTAAGCAAGTGAGGTGCTAACTTAACAGCACAGGCTTTGCTTGATCGAAACTGCTTAACATTTCAGCATAGAGCGAGCACTGTAAATTAACATTTCAGTATAAGTTTAACATTTAAAATGGTGAGGTACAAACTTAACAGCATAGGCTTTGCTTGATCGAAACTGCCTAACATTTCAGAGTTGAGCTCACACTGCAAATTAACATTTTCGTTTAACATTTAAGCAAGTGGGGTGCATGCCAAGTTAACATAATCTGCGCTCGCTTAACATTTCAGAATTGAGCAAGCACTGTAAAAGAAAAGCATATTCAATGAAAGACTTTTATTGCATATTGTAAGGCGCTTTCATTTGTAATTTGTTATACCAATAAATAAGTATGCTAAGACAAGAAACAGATATTCTGATTATCAACTTGCGAAAGTCACATAATATATATAGTCGCATGTATATATTTATTCTGTTATGTTGCTGCTTGTAGAAGAATTTAATTATAGTCTAATATTATTCAATATGGCGCTGTTGTATTATTCGGCTGTTTACAGCAGCCACTTACGGTATTCGCTTAAAGCTCAAGTTGGCTTGAGAAAAGTGCGTTGAAATTGGAATGTAAGGAAGTCCTAGCACTGCACACAGCTGGCAGCAGTTGAGCACAGACGGGCAGGGAGTCAGGGGGCAGTCAGGCAGCACAGACATGGTCCACAGCCCTCCTGCCTCCTCCCGAGGCAGAGGCAGAGGCAGAGGCAGATGCGGAGGCAGCAGTGGGAAAAGCGTTAGCGAAATTAATTAAACGTAAGCAAAGCAAAGCGAATGGGGAGCCTGGGGAGGCAGTCAGGGTGTCTGACCACTGGGCACATGCATGGAACTCGACCCACATTTAATAGCCCTCTCTTGTTCTGTATCTCTGACTCACTATCTGTCTCTCTCTCTCCACAGTCTGCCACCGCCTTCGCCAGCGCATACGCCCACCAAGGGATTCGATGGCAACTTTAAGCTGGAGCCCAATCTGAGCGTCAAGGACTTTGCGCCACCAGCCGAGAACCTCAATCTCAATCTCAATCTGAATGGCAATGGCACTGGCAATGGCAGCCTCGAGTCGCTCCCAACGCAGCCGCAACGCAAGCGCTACAAGAAGCGTGTCCAATTCAATACGGACGCGCTCAATGGCTATACGGCGGGTGGCAAAGTCAAGGCGGCTGCTGCGGCAGCCGCTGCTGTTGCTGCCGCCTACAACAACAACAACAGCAGCAGCTACAGCAGCAGCAGCAGCAAGTCCAAGAAGCAAGAGGCCAAGGCTGCAGCCGCCGCAGCAGCGGCTGCTTTAAAGGCCGGCGCAGCAGCCGCAGCTGCCGCAGCAGCAGCAGCCGCTGTGGCAGCATCATCGGCACTGCCCGAAGTGCTCGACTGTCGCATAGCGGAGAAGATCAAGAGCGAGCTGGAGGCCAGCGGCAAGGAGACATTGCCCAATGCGCTGTGCCTCAAAAAGGCAGCAGCAGCAGCGGCAGCGGCGGCTGCGGCGGCGGCACAGCACAGCGAGGAGGACGAGGACGAGGAGGAGGAGGCGGCACAGCAGCAACAGCAACAGCAGCAGCAGCAGCAGCAACAACAGCTGGGCTTGCTGGCAGCCGCTGCTGGCGCCGATCTGGTGGATGCGGGCAGCAATGGCCAGCTGGCCAACTTCCATGTGCGCGCCAAGAGTCAGGCTGGCAAGAAATCGCAGTCAGCCAAAGCGGCAGCCGCTGCAGCCGCCGCCGCCGCCGCCGCAGCAGCTGCCATGATGCCACCCAATAGTTATGATGAGCCCGAGGATGACTCGGCAGCTGGCGGCGGCGACGACGACGATGATGATGACGAGGAGCTGGATGAGGAAGCCTTGGCGCGTGAAATGAAAATGGAGCAAAACTTTGTGGAGGAAGAGGACGAACATGATATTGCATTTAGATCGCAGCAATCCTGTCGCGACTGCTCCATCTCGCACGACCACAAGCTGTGCCCGCTGCGCAATGCTTGCGGCAATGTGACGGATGCCGTCGATCTGGCCGAATGGATTGAGCGACGCAATCTGGAGGCGCTGGCCAAACTCAAAGCGGACGCACAGCGTCAGGCCAAGCATGGCAGGCCGCGGCACGATGACGACGAAGATATGGACATGGAGGACATGGACATGGATGAATCATCACAGCTCTCCGAGCTGGAGACCAAGCCACTCATCACCTTTGCCGAGGCCTCAGTGCCCGCCGAATTCGAGCTGCACAATGTGGAGCCGAATGTCACCGGTGTCTTTGCACGCACCGAGGTGCGAGCCTTCACCAAGCTGGGTCCGCTCATTGGGCAGCCCGTGCAGACGGGCGAGGTGAGGGAGGGCAGCGACATGAAGTGGATCTTTGAGATGTGCGAGGCAGGTGGCGACAAGTCCTATCTGCTGTGCTGCGACAACCCAAATGCCTCCAACTGGCTGCGCTTTATACGGCCAGCTGCCTGCTATGAGGAGCGCAATGTCAATCTGGTGTCCATCGATAGGCAGGCGTACTTTGTCAGCTGTCGCGATCTGCGCAATGGCATGGAGCTGCTCTACTGGAGCGACGACTGCAACACCATGTGGCGCAAGAAGCACACAGAGAAGACCAGTAAGATATCACAAACGAGCATATATGTACCTCCAATTGATTTCATACAACCATTTCTCTTGCAGATTGCGGCGGCTGCAATTTAAAGTTCGAGCATCCGCTGTACTATCGCACCCACTGCTCGGTGTTCCATGATCCCTCGATGAGTCTGACCATACGCAAGTATCACTGCAAGGTGTGCGGCGAGGCGGTGCTGGGCAAGGACAACATCATGAAGCATGCCGCAGAGAAGCACGACGGCAAAGGGGCGTATCAGTGTCAGTTCTGCAACAAGTTCTTCTTGCGCCTCAACTATCTGGAGATGCATCGCACCTATGGCTGTGCCTCGAATCCGAATCGTTCGCGGCCCGTCTGCGATTTCTGTGGACGCAAGTTCTGTCAGCCCCAAAAGCTAAAGGCGCACATTAAGCGTGTGCATAGCGGTAAGTTGCGAATGGCAGTTCGATGGGCCGCCTCAATGTATATCGCTCTCTAGCTAGCTAGAAACGTAAATGCGTAGACTGTCTCGTAAGCCCACAAATATCGTAAGCGTAATATCGTAAACGTAAACTGTACTCGTATTAGCTACTATTTTGTGCATCGTATGTGCAAGCCTAGCAGCCAATATCGTAACACTATATATATCATTTAACACACACACACTGCAGTCGCAAATAACGCTTCTCTCCATACACACACTCGAGTATCGTATGTAATATCTAATCAATATCTCTATCGTAATCTAACACAACTTGTGCTTAGCCGTAACTAACAAAACTTACTAACTAACTAACTTTTAACCAAGCAAGAACACGCTACGCCATGCATCTGGCATCTGTGATCGCCTCTCATCTTCATGCCTTCTTTTCTGTTGTAATGCCCAATTGGTCAAAACTTTTCCTTTTGCTTTCTTAACCTCTTTTTTGTTGACTCATCCAACACACACACACATACACACGTAGGCTCATCCATTTTGCATAACAAACCTCTGCCAATTGAAGCAATTGAGTATCGTAAATACCACAGACGACTTTCTTCAATTGTCAAGCTTACGATAAAGTTCTTTATCAATTCAGTTCTTTTTAAACTAACGATGCTATATTAATCTCTAGAGTTGATTTTGATTTTCAATTAAAAGTAAAGAAACCGAATATCGTAATTGCAAAATAAAAGAATTCGACCTTTGCCATATAATAAATGACATCTGCAGACAATGCTGCATTTTTATATTCAAGTAAATATCATTAAGAGTCAACTACCGTAAATACGATATAGACGAAAAATTATATTTGAAGAAGTTTCACAAATACTCAGTGTACTTTAACATTTTTAGAATTCATATATCGTAAATGCAAAAGAAAAGATTTCAACTGACTACAAATAGTAAATTACACAATGAAGTTTGTATAAATTACGTCTAAAGAAACCTTTAAATTGTTGCATAAATCTTTTTTGGGTTTCAATTGAAATTTATAAATCCAATATCGTAAATGCAAGCTAATATAAGCAGAGTTTTTGTAAAGTATACGATAAAATTCTATTGATCCAAATAGCAATATCGTAAATGCTAACTAAGCACAATGCAGCATTAATATTCTATTTGAAATAAAAACAGTCGAGTATCGTAAATACGATCTTGGCAAATAATCAGTGCACAATAATACCAGCGATTTAGTTTCGAATATCGTAAATGCCTTTTGACACAAAGTCCACTCAATTCAATTGCAAATTGCGATTTATTTGAAGCCAACTTAATAGGAACAGTTGAGTTCCGATTAATTTCGAATATCGTAAATGCCAATGGCAGAAAGTCAATTCAAATCAATTGCAAATTTCAATACATTTTAATCGAATCAATTGCGTACTCAATTTCAAACCAAATTCCGCCAACTTCCCTCATTGTCAGCCATCGTAAACTGCATCATTGTAAAATTGCTTTTAGTGAATGATTTGCCTTTGTTTCTCTGTTTCTCAGTTTCTTTTCTCTGTTCTCTGTTCTCTGTTTCGTTTGTTTCGTGTCTTTTGTTCACTTAGTTTCATCCCATATTATCCAAATATTGTCCACCACATTAATATTATATATGATGGTATGTTATATCGAAATACTTTTAGTGTAAATTATTATGCTTTATGTGCCTTTTTGTTAATTGTGTTTGTGTTCGATTGTTTGTTTGTTGGTTTGTTAGTTCGTTTGTTGTATATTGCATTGATTTGTTGATTACCTATCAATTTTGTGTAATTCACTAATTTTCTTTCAAAATCACCACAATCCGAAAATTTCATTTTCTTCATACAATTTCATTTTAGATATGGCTGAAGTTTTACGAGATTTTCAGTGTAAATTATGTTCAAAACTTCTAGGATCGCGTGCGGCACTGCAGCGACACTCGAAGGAGGTGCACAGTCGCAACTCGACAGTGGTGAGTTGTCCCCGCTGCCAGAAACTCTTCCAGAATCGCAGCAACCTGAAGATCCACATGCTCACGCATTCGGGTGTGCGGCCATTCAAGTAAGTGCGATCGAACATCTGTCTCTTCTCTCTTCCTTCTCTTTCCTTTTTGATATCGAACTCACCTTTTAGCTGCATCTATTAGTCGCAAGCTAAGCCAACTCAGTTAAGCTAAATTTGTTGTTTATTTAGCAAGGCAGCAGTGTGACCAGCCAACTTTAAGAACAGTCAGACAATGGGCAATGAGGAAGCCTAATAAATTGCCGGCCACACTGATTTTGCTTACTAATAAAACTACAATTATAAACTAAATGATGCCTTATTATTTATTTATTTATTTATTGTTTATTAAATATATTTATATTATTTATTTATTAACTTATACTTCAAGTTATTTATTATTCATTTAAGTTTTACTGCAATTTCTTTATTATTTGTATATTTATTATTTGCTTATTATTTATATATTATTTAATATTTCTTTTGATATTATGTATTTATTATTTAGCTTTTATTTGTTTATTGCTTATTAAATCGTACTTAAATTTATTCAAGTCTTACTTAAATCTCTTTGTTATTTCATCATTTTATTTATTTATCATTTAATTCTTCTTTTGTATTATTTATTTATTAATTTCACTTCAATTATTTATTATTTATTTATTAAATTGCACTTACATTTATTTCATTCATATAATATATATATTTATTTCCATTATATAAGGCCAACTCACAGATTTATCTTCACTGAGTACTTGGCTGAATATCGCTCAGTTTGAATCTATTATATTATCTGTCTGTCCGTCTGTCTGTCTGTCCGTCTGTCCGCCTGTTTGAATGCACACTATTCCTTCAATATTGCCACTAGCTTAATGAAACTCGCTGCAGATATGTCTTACAACACAAGCAATTGAATGGGCTTACTATATCATATAGCTGCCATAGGAACAATCGGTCGCAATGGCAGATTTTATACTCTATCTTGTACGCTGACTCACCTGCAACCTCTACTCCGCCAACAGGTGCGCCGAGCCGGAGTGCAATGCGGCCTTCACGACAAAGCAGTGCCTGCAGTTCCACTACAAGAAGGTGCACAACTACACACAGGAGCAGATGCCCAAGATCGAGCGGAGTGTGGCGTACACCTTCGATGCGTACTCGGGCGGAATGAAGGTTGACTTTTTGGGTAAGCCAGTAGTGGGTGGTGGTGGTGGTGGTGGTGTTGGTGGATCGATGGGGCAGTCGCCGTCCTCTGTACATGTACAAGCGGGACAACGCCCTAACGCTCCCATCTCGTTCACCTTCACAGAGCAAGCGCCGCGACGACGCCGCAAGAGTCTCGAGGATCAGAATCAGAACTCCATGCTGAGCAGCTCGATGCAAAGCGACACCGAGTACAGCGACGACAACATCTTTGAGGCCATCAAGAAGAGCGGCAAATCGATCAAGGATCTCTGTCGCAACGAGCCCAATCTATCGCTGCTCAGCTCCAAGATCTCCAGCATCTTTGGCGAGAAGGTGCCAGCGGTGGCGCCCACGCCTAACCAGGCCGGGCTGCCCATGGTGCCGGGACGCAAGCGCAAGCGCAAGCGGGAGACGGCAACAACATTGGCTGTGCAGCAGCAACAGCAGCAGCAGCAGCAGCAGCAACAACAGCAGCAGCAACAGCAGCAGCAGCAACAGCAGCAACATCAACAGCAGCAGCAGCAGCAACATCAGCAGCAGCACCAGCTGCATGCCCAGCAGCAACAGCAACAACAGCAGCAGCACGCCCAGCAATGCCATCAGCAGCAGCAGCAACAACAGCAGCTGCACGGCCATCTGGATCAGTCGCCATCGCATCTGTCGCATGCACATCAGCAGCAGCAGCAGCAGCAGCAGCAGCATCAGCAACAGCCGCAGTATCATGCACACGCCCACGCCCACAGCCACGCCCATGCGCACCAGCAGCAGCCGCAACAGCAGCTGCTGCAGCAGCAGCAACAACAACAGGCCGCTGCCCACCATCAGCAGCAGCAGCAGCAGCAGCTGCACGACGCCGACGACGACGAGGAGAGCGTGCGACTGGAGCAAGTGCGTCGCAAGCAGAATGCACAGCTGAGCCTGGTCGAATCGTTCCTCACCACAACCGCACAGCGTTTGAGCGCCCAGCAGCAGGTGCAACAAGTGGTTGCTGCCGCTGCCGCCGTCTCGGCCATGGCCGGTGCCGGCGACGATCCGGCCAAGCTGGGCCATATGATGGGACACATGGGTGGCGTGGGGCTGGACGATGACGACGACGATGATGAGGACGATGACGAGGCAACGGCCCATCATCATCACCAGCATCAGCAGCAGCAGCAACAGCAGCAGCAGCAGCAACAACAGCAGCAACAGCAGCAGCAGCAACAACAGCAGCAGCAGCAGCATCAACAACACCAACAACATCCACATCAAACGCACTCCCATCACGGTCACTCCCATGCGCATGGGCACCAGCATGGCCAGCAGTCTGGGCAGCAATCGCATCCGGATGCGGGCTATCGACATGCGGCTGCCATGAATGCAGCGCTCGGCCAGAATCTGGTGGTCAGCAAGGGCAGCAAGAAATGGATTGGTGCCGACGATCGCCATCTGAGCGATGGCAGCGAGGTGGCCAACGATGCCAGCCTGCCCAGTGCCAATGCTGTGGGCTGTGGCGCCAGCTCTGGCCAGGATCTGGGCTTTGCGGTGCCACCCAGTGCTGTGGATGAGCACAGCAAGCTGCTGGGACAGAATCGTGACTTTCTGGCACGTCTCATGAGCAGCGCCAGCGCCAGCCATGCCAGCCATCAGCATCAGCATAGCGCCCATAGTCGTGAGGAGGACGAGAACAGCTCCTTTCTGGATGTCGTCGAGTCCAACAATAATGCGGCCGCTGCTGCCGCGGCAGCTGCTGCAGCCATGTCGCAGTATCATCATAGTGCGGCCAGTGCCAATGGCAGCGGCAGCGGCGGTGGTGCTGTTGGCGGTGGTGCTGGCAGTGGCAGCAGCGCTGGCGATGGCGGTGGCGGTGGCGGCACCGGTGGCCATACGCCGACGTTGCCAACGACGGCGCCGAGCAGCGTGGAGACGCCACAGATGCAAATGAATTCGCTCAGCCATTCGCAATCCTTCATGAGCTCCTTCTACAACAATGCCAACGCAAGACTGAGCGGCGCCGGCGCCAGCGTTGGCGTCGGCGTCGGCGCCAACTCCTCCTCGGCCAGCATGCTGGTCGAGGCGGCCCTCAACTCCGTTGGCAATATGATTGACAGCGAGAGCAGCGATCTGAAGGTGAGTTGTGCCCTTCCAAGGTCTTTGCATCAAGTTGCAAACTAAACAAATGAACTTGAAACTCGCCTTTTCCACAGGCAATTGAATGAGTCATTCAACAGCATGCTATAAATTTAGAATGATCATTCAAAAAGTCAGTTCGTTCCGCCAACTTTCGATGATCATGCTTACTAGTTTAGAAGTTCATTGATTGTGTTGATCTTCTTTTAATGCTCATCTTGGCAAATTCAGCAGTTCATTGATTACTTGAACCTTTGTTGTATTCATATTATCTATATGTATAGATTTATTTTATTTGTTTTGTTTAGTTTGCAAACTAGAACTACTGTTTGTCAACTGACACGAAGAATGACATCAACTGACTATTTAAAGGCTTCTCATTCGGAATCTCTATGTAGCTGTCATTCATTGGCAGTGGAAAAAGTGTATTAATCGAACTTGCCATTGGAACAAATGAAATAGAAACGAATGAGATGCGAACAAACGAAAGAACGATTCACAAATTGAATGACTTGAATTGGAAATCAAATCAACAACTCTATTAGCAAGGCAAACACATAGTTCGCCAGTCCGTCTGTCTGCCTGTCTGTCCGTTGGCTTAGACAGCTATATTATGCAGCACTACCAGATTTAGCTCTAACATAGCCTCACCCAACACTTTATCAGCTTGTAGCTAAACCTTTCCCTTACTCCCAGGTACCCACCGAGAACCACATCAACAGCGACAGTCCGATGAGCGCACACGTCGATCCGGAGTCGCAGCGCTTTGGCAGCGGCGGCGGCGGCAGCGGAGCCAATGGAGCGGGCATTGGGGCGACGATGGACAACCTGGAGAATGAGCTGAAGATGATGAAGAATCTGGGCAGCTTCCCCATGCAGATACCGCCGCTGCCCATGTTCCAGGGGGCATGCAACATATCGCCCAGCGCATCGACACCCACAAATCCGCAGAGCAATCAGAATCAGAACGATGTGGATGTGGACGCGGGCAGCACTCCGCGACCCCAGCATCCCGACTCTGATGGCTTCTCCTCCTCGCATCATCGCACACCGCCCTCGCCACCGCCCATATCGCCGGGACGGGATTACGGCGGCATGTTTGGTGCTGGCAATGGAGCTGGCGGTGGTCCCGGCTCGAATAGCACGCCGGCTGGCAGTTCAAGTGGGGGCGGTGGCGGTGGCGCCACAGGAGGTGGCAACAATTTGTCGGCATCGTCACCGTTGCCAGCATTGCAGCCGCAGCGACGCAATGCGTCCAGCGTAGGCAGCACATATCCGGAGCATGAGCTCATCTCGCCTGCCTCGTCGCCGAGCATACCGCGCTACAATTTCAACGGCGACATGATGCGCCACAAGCGTGCCGTCCAGGAGCAGGAGCAGCAGGAGCGACGCCACAACATCTCGCGGCACAACCAGATGTCCAGCGACGAGGAGAACAGCATCATGCCGCAGAACAGGTGGGCGCAAGTCTTCCATCTTCAGTCTCTAGCAAAGCAACTTTCAAAAGCGTTTAATTTCTTTTTTTTATATATATTTATTTAATTATTTATTGTCCATTTATTTACATGATACTATTTATTTGTTACATTTTTCAAATATTTAATTCAAGACTTTTCTATTTTATTTAATTTTCTTCAATTTTCAATTAACAAAGAAACTTTCAAAAGCGTTAAATTTCTTTTTTTTATATATTTTTTAATTATTTGTGGTCCATAATATTTAATTCAACACTTTTAAATTTTATTCAATTTTCATTTAACAAAGCAACTTTAAAGATCGTAAAATTTGTTTTTTTTTAAATTTATTTTTCTGTGTATTTATTAGTATTTTATTGTTCATATATGATAGTATATATATATCATTTTTTACAATATGTAATTCTACATTTGTAAATCTGCTTTTCTTTTACAATGTATAAAATATTTTCAAGTTTATTTTAATTGATTTTAAATTGATTTTTTTAGATTTCTCATATCGTATTGCTTTTATTTTTCATTTTTTTTATTTAGTTATCATTCTTATTTTACGTTTATATAACTTGTTTTCTTTTATTGAACTTAATTTAATTCTTTCTTAAATTTTTCTTTTCAGATTGTGCACATTTTATTGTTCATATATTTAATTAGTTTATTTATATAATTATTTAAGTTGACGTTTACAAATATTGTTTTATTTTAATTTCAATAATCACTCAAAAATCTAATTAAACTAATTTAAGTAGTCAATAAAAAACTGCCGCTTTATAATTAAATTAAATTTTAATTTATTTTAATTGAACTAAATACAATTTCAATTTTAATTTAAATTTTATGTACTATAAATTGAATTTAATACCTATATTTTTATATTTAATTGCTCCCGCTCTTTAATTTAGGTGAACTTCATTTTTATACAAATTAATTTAACTTGAGGAAAACTTAATTTATCTTAAACCTTGATAATTTAATTTATCGTCCTAATTTATATAGCCAATTAAATGTAACTTAATCTCAATAAATATAACTTAATTTATTTTATATTTATTTACTAAACATGGTCTCATTTAAAGGAATAATTGTATTCATAAAAATGTTTATTTAAATAAAAATAATATAAAAATGTAAATAGAAATAAACTCCCCTCTCGCTCGCTCTCCCATTGCAGTGCCGGCCAGGATATGCGCATGAAGTTCCCTCAATCGCAAATCGACCTCATGTACTCCAAGTACGAGAGCATGGCCAGCAATCTGAAGTACAACAGCCAGGACCTCGACTCCCCCGCCGAGTACCGGCAGAGCAGCAACAGCAATGCGGCAAGTGCGGCAGCTGCCGCAGCAGCAGCTGCAAGTGCCGCCAATGATATGTCCGATCTGCAGGGACTGGACATGAGTTCCAGGTCGAATGCGTCCAGCAATTATCATCACAATTTCCAGCTGCCAAGCAGCCGCTATCACCATCATATCTACGACATACTCTCCGACCGAGAGCAGAGCCAGCAATCGCAGGCACAGCAGCAGTCGGCTGCCTCGGTGGTGCATCAGCAGGAGCATGGCAGTCATGGTGGCCACAGCAGTCAGCTGGCCATGCAGCAGCATCAGTCGGCAGCCATGCATAATATGCTAAGTGAGCAGCTGGGGGAACAGGAGCACGATCAGACCACATCGGTGGATCTGAGTCGCACGGCGAACTATGTGGTGTCGTCGCCACCACAGCTGCCCTACAATCATCCGCATCACGATATGCTGCGCATGGCATCGTTGGATCTGACACCGAATACCGCCAACATGACGGTGGGCAACAATCGTTCCTTTCTCTCCTCCCAGATGCAGCATCAGAGTCGCGAAAGTCTGGAGCATCATCGTCTGCTCTCCACGGTGGAGCAGCATCGCATTTTGGCCGCCTCAAATGCGGCGGCTGCGGATCCGCATCGTCTGCTGGTCGATCCCACGGCTCACCTGCTGATGGAGCAGAACAATCGCTTGCTGGGCACAGCGGATCAGTCACGGCTGCTGGGGGAATCGGCAGCGGCTGCGGCACAGAATCGTCATATGGCAAGAAGCTTTGGTGCCTACCATCAGGTGGCATCGAGCAATTATCATCCGGGTGTTAGGCCGCCACCGGTGTTGCCATCAGCCAATCATCATGCTTCCAATCCGTCAAATTATCATCCATTTCCCGCCTATTACTAGGAGCTGTCGGATGCCTCCTCCCACCAGTCCCCACAACATGCACAGCTAGTCCAGGCTCTTTACAGACCCTACAAATAATAATACTACATATATCCTAGATATACTTTACATTATTTATGCGGGACTAAAGTGCAATATGAAGATTGACACCCCCCCTCTCTGTAACATGTTCATCAGTTCTGTTTTTTTTTTTTTTTTTTTTTATAGTTCAATTTTGAAAGCGCAAATATGTTTAAAACGTAACAAAAGAGTTTTGGTTCCTCGGTTCTTATCGCATATAGTACTTGCAACACATACAATACTTCATTCAACTAACAAAGCCGCAAATAAATCGTCTTAAGCTAAAAAAAATACCGAAAAATACCAAAAAAAAAAAACTAAACCCAAAAAAATAAACATTCAAACTTAAGGATTTCGCATTACGTTTAGTTTTGTCAACTATTATGAATTAATTATATGTGCAAATATAATAAACAACATAAGAAGCATAAAGAGAACTTAAAAATAAAACATAAATACCATAAAGTGTGCCAATATGTTTAAGTGTAAATTGAGTTTTTTTTTTGTCTCGCAACAACTGGCAAACTATATGATTTTGTAACAATAATAACAATATGTATAGTTGTATATGTATAAAAATAATCATAATTATTGCATAATAACTAACTGCGTAAATGCTATAATTTTAAACAATTTGCCGCTGAGTTTGTATAAAAAATAAATAATAAAACAAAAACAAATAAAAATAAAAATTGTATAAAAGAACACGAGATTACAATACAATAACATTGCTATTTTTACACCAAATGAAAAATGAGAAAATTATAAACGAGTACAAAGTGTTGAGCAAAATGAGTGAAAGGGCATATTACAATAAAACACACAAAAAATATAACATTAATTTGGCTATTCCCAGTAACAACCCCCCCCACCACCCCTCTTCCTTCCCAAAAAGACAAGCCCCATGCAAACTCAGCGATAAAAACAAAAGGAAAGATCGCCAGAAGGTAATGAGAAATAATATTATATACCGACTAGCTAAAAACACTCAAAATAATAATTAACATACTTAAATGTAATATGAATAATAATAATCAATAATAATAATTATAATTATAATAATAATAATATTGTATGTAACACAGAACAGTTTGACCGATCAGGAACTTAGCTCAAGCGACTTTAACAATTAGTCCTTATGATTACACATTTTTTTTTTTGTTTATGCCTATTGCAACATGATTCGGCATAACATACAACATAGACATATAAACCTACAATATATATATATATATATATATATATATATATATATTATAAATATTTATTTATATATATAATATATATGGCATATGAATGTACTAAAAGATATATAAATATAGCGAGTAAATGAATTAATGCATATAATTTCATGTAAATTATTAAATTATGAATTAAAAAATGGCAGATAAAAGGAAATTAGAAGGCACACAAGAAGCAGACATGAGTCCCAATGATAATAGGATGTGGGATAGTATTGTATAACCATAGTGCTAAAAGAAAATAGGAGAAGTGGATGGCCAGTAAAAAAAAAAACACATTGAACACGCTGATAAAATGATATTTACATATGGTGTAATAAAATTATCGATTATTAATAAAAATGACAAATTATTTGAATGAAAACAATTTAAAAACAAAACCGCCTAGTTTTCGTTATGGACCGATTGGTTGATTGATCAAGAGAATGTTAAAGTAAAGCATAGCCTGTTAACTAACAGCGAACTTTAAATGCATTAGCTTTTTTAGTTATGTGATATTGCCGATAGATGGCGCGATGAACATATTTAGGTTTGAAATTTGAAAATAACGTCAACTAGTTAAATCACACATTTATTTTGATTCAATCTTTTATCTAAAGAGGCCGAGTTTTGCAATGTACATACATTCTAAGCTATTGTCTCTTTCTAAATTCTTGTTCAACAAAATGTACATCGACTTTTCATTGCATTTGTACTAACAGCCGCCATATTGAAATTTACAGCCTTGGACCTGGTCATTATCAGATTGAATTCTATCGCGATAACGATAACAGTAGCAGTTGTAGCAGCAGTCAAACGATATCGTTAGTCGAGTCGGTTGATGGGCTGCGATAGCAAAGTGCGAGGGGTAATAAACAGTCGCACGAGTCAGATAGAGAAAGAGAGTGTGCGAGCATTATCATGACGCAATAGACAACTCTATGAATGAAATAGCAACAATATATAATTAACTTTGGGAGCACAGCAGAACAAACACATATACACACATATATTTTATATATGTCGCCAACGGCGGCAGAGATAATCGCTACGACGTTGGCGTCGTCAAGAGAGTCCAATAGCAAATGCGATGCGTACAAACAGCAGAGAGAGGAGGCTGCTTTTGCGACGACCACGACGACAGCAACGGCAACGGCAACGGCGACGTCGTCGTCGACAGTAACAACAATAACAGAAACAGCAAGTAGCAAGAAAAATGCCAGCAAATCGTTGCCGCTGGTGCCGCCCGAAATCGGCACCAACAAAGTGGGTAGCGATATGTTGCTAATGACGCCAGAGCAAATCGCCGAGGCATATGAGAAAGCACTGGCCGCAGCAGAAGAGAACGACGATGAGGAAGGGAGCGAGAAGAAAAAAAAGAAAAAGAGAGAATACAGTTTACAAAATTTGTTGAAATCATGTTCTGACATTCGGCGTCGACTCTTGCGGCTCGTCGGTAGATTCTTGTCATTCATTTTGCATTTAGACATGCATGGAGGCAACACCGGCAACAACGTTAACTTCGTCACGGGGCTCATAGACTTTTTCGCCGGCTCCATAGGTAAGCTACGCTCAATGCCAGATATTTTGCCCATTTCGATACTCTCTATTCACATAACGCTCTCTTCACATCGCGCACATGGTTTTGTTTTGCGCCTCCTCCCCGTCCCACTCTTTCTCTTCGCCATAACAGGCGGTGCCGCGCAAGTCTATGTGTCCCAGCCATTGGATACGGTCAAGGTGAAACTGCAGACATTTCCAGAGAAGTACAAGGGCATGCTCGATTGCTTTGTGACCACCTATAAACGGGATGGAATCTTTAAAGGTCTCTATGCTGGCTCAATACCTGCGGTCTTTGCGAATGTTGCTGAAAATTCAGTGCTATTTGCCGCCTATGGTGGCTGTCAAAATGTTGTCACCTACATGGTTGGCAAGGAGCTGGCAACCGAATTGACAACAACAGAAAATGCCTGCGCCGGCTCATTGGCCGCCTGTTTCTCCACCCTCACACTTTGCCCCACCGAGCTGATCAAATGCAAACTGCAAGCGCTACGCGATATGAAACAGTTTGTGGAGCCCGCCCAAGAGGCGGCCATTCGCACGCCCTGGACCTTAACGCGTTACATTTGGCGCACAGAAGGTGAGTAGTTATTATTATCATCACATCGGATGCGTATTTCATATTTCATGGTCTCCGATTAGATTGTGTTTTTTTGTGGGTAGAACGAATTTCTATCTTGGTTGTTTATTTCTTTCTTCTTTGTGTGAGGTTTCTCCATCAAGTCGTTTTTAATCGCGATACGCGCGAGTCACAAAATCAGCTAATCAGCTGCCGCCCATTTCGCAATTGGCGTTGCCAGATTGCCTCCAAAAATATGCTGTTAATGCTAATGTTACTGATATGCAGCTGTGGTGTGTGAGTTGGAAGCTGAAGCATCCGGTGATCGTTTTTACTTTCCATAATCTCAATTCAACAAGATATGCATATAATTCAAATTTCAGCAAATTTCTGTGTATATCTGGGACTCTTTTCAGCAAATATAAAATTGCTATGAATTCCAGAATTGTATTTTGTATAAAATTAAATAATCATAGATTGCATCTAACATAAGCCTAGCTTGAGCTATGTAACATAACATAACAATTATAATATCTGATTGTACTATGAATATCGAATCTTATGGGGATTTTAAAAGCTCAACAATAAATCCAATTTAATAATGCAGGAGCAGATAAATTTTTTAAGATTTATTTCTAGACTAAATGGTTATACAAGTATGTAAATTTATTATTTTAACAATTATTTATAGAACATTTTTAGAACATTTAAAATACTTCCGACTTGTTTGACAGCTCTATTTCTTTTGAATGTAATGCGTCTTGAGATTGCTATTTAATCTATGAACAGAAATAACTTCTATGGAAAATTTGTGACTCTTAAAGCCATCGAGTTTCTCTTTGAATACTCAGCTTGGCTTTCTTTATGAATGGACAATGAACAATGAGTGTGGCGAGTGTGTGGCATTTGAATTGTAAATGAATAATGCTTGTACAAGTGCGGGGAAAGAGTGGGAAAACTTGTTATCAGCTCTCAGAAGACTAGTGGAAATTTTTGAGTTTTTGATTGACAGCAAGGCAGACGGACAGACGATTGAGACGCATCCAAGTTTACTCTCATCTTAATAGGGAAATATTTATTTTGAGCATTGTTGTCGCTTTGATTCGCGCCTGGCACGCCATATAGATAAGAGCAGCCAATGACCATGCAATCCCCCTGTTGAGATTGGGGGGGTCTAGTGTGAATCTAAAAATAAACATCCAAAGTTGGCCTCACGTGCCAGCTCATCTGATGTTTTCCACACGCCACGACCATAAACTTGACTTGACGTCATCCATACTACAAATCCTAATCGTTTTTACAGGCATACGCGGCTTCTATCGTGGCCTGGGCTCAACGTTCATACGTGAGATGCCCGGTTATTTCTTCTTCTTTGGCAGCTACGAGGGCACACGAGAACTGCTGCGCAAGTGAGTAGAAATCTGTGAGAGATTTGCATAGATCATCGTTGAATATACAAATTTGCAGGGAGGGACAAACAAAGGATGAAATTGGACCACTTCGCACAATGATCGCGGGCGCCGTTGGCGGCGTCTGTCTCTGGACATCCACGTTTCCCGCCGACGTCATCAAGAGTCGCATTCAGGTGAAGAACCTCAACGAGGGCATGTTCACCGTCGGTGCGGATATCGTGAAACGCGAAGGTGTCCTTGCCCTCTATCGTGGACTGCTGCCATCCGTGCTGCGCACCATTCCGGCTACGGCCACCCTGTTCGTTGTCTACGAGTACACAAAGAAGGCGCTCCACGGGGCCATGTAGCTGTGACGTTAACCAGTTGTAAAAAGAATCATGAAAAACCACAGACTCCTCCTAGACGTGACCGCGGGCGGTCATCCGACAAAAGAAACCCAAAAACAAACAAACAAAACAAAAACCAGAAAAAAAAAAACTTAAAAAAGAAAATTAGACTCATGTTGCTAGAACCTTATTACACATTCTTATGACTACTGTGGCTCTTGTTATAATTATTATTATTTGCATATTATCATTGCCTTAATGTTATTGAATTGTTGTTGCTGCCCCCCATCCTTCATCCTGTCATATGTTGGCCACCTGGCGCAGTCGACGCTTTAGAAAGTCCTGACGATCCATTGCCGTTTCCAGTTCGCGCCATTCATGCCAATAGATCTGTTTTGTATTTTTTTATTATTTTTTTTTCGTGTGTGTGTGTGTGTGTGTGTGTGTGAAAGAGTGAGTGAGAGAAAGTCAAAAGATTTTTAAGCATTTGCTATGTTATGTTTGGGAATGGAATTTCCCGCAGAGCTTAGAGATAAGTTCACCTTTTTCTGTACGACAATAAACAAAATGATTAAATGCGAAAATATCTACAATTTATACTATTCAAAAAACGACAATAGAAAAAGCAGTACTTCTAAAAAGCTATGTGTCAGGTAAAAGCTTGGTCTATCCATCATATTAAGTTCTTTATAGCTCTTATCAAAGTTAATCCTAAAAGAAACATCCTCTTAAAAAGAATAGATATATATTTATATATATATAATAGACCTGGGGGACTTGGGATAGCCAGTCTTATTTTGAGTAATTAAAAATATGCTCATTGAACAAAGCAACAAATCAACCAAGTATTTCTTACATTTACAATTAGTCAAGTTTCAAACCGCTACTCACCACAATGGGTTTGTGTCCCAGCTGCTTGAGCTGCTTCAGCTTCATAGCAAATTGACCAGTGCAACGTTGCTTCTCTCGGATCACATTATTCCAGCCAGCGACGACAAAAACGATGGTATCCACATGCGCTGCTTCCTTGGCGCCCAGCAGATGTTGTCGCGTAAGCAGCACACCACTGTAATCCGCCGGACAGTTGGCATCCGGAGGCACCACACACTGCTGCTGGTGATCGTAGCAGATTAGGAGATCACAGCGCTCGTAGTGGGGCAGCAGATGCTTAGCATGAACCGTGGTGCGCAGCAGACAACCAAGAGCATCGCGTATCTCCAGCACAAGGCGATCCGTCTTGTTCAGCTTAAAGTTGGCATCGGGTAAGTACTGTGTATACAATTTGCCCATTTGCTGGCGCTGTTTCTCGGTGAGAAGGGGACCCTTGTAGGCATCGCCTAGAAGCTGGGCCAAGCTATCCAGATGGAAGTACTCGCGACCCGGCATGCCGCTGCGATAGACATGGCGCACAAAGCGCGGCTCGAGGGCAGTGGCCAGCAGTTCCACATCGCAGACGTCGCGCATGCTGAGAAATTGAAGACAATTGGTGAAGCAGCGAGGATAGCGCACAATCTCATCGACGCGTTGGCGCAGCAGCTCCGGCAGACGCTGCACCAGACGCCGTTCGACGCCGCTGGCTGTGTTGAGATTGAACAGCGCTATGACCAGACTAATCCGTTCAAGATCTTTCAGTCTTACCGCTTCCAAATCGTGCTCGAAGCGCAGCAAGATGCGCTCAATGAGCTGATCATTGCAGGTCTGCAGTTCACAGCCCAGCAGCGCTATGTGCAGACAGGTTAGCAATGATACACGCTCCACTTGGGGCATCAGGGCGTCGAGCAAATGTTTGAGTGCATCCACCTGTGGTAGCTTGCTGCTGTAGCGCAGCACCTTGAGCAGCGACACCAGTTCAATGTCCTCCACGCTGTCCAGCTGTTCCTCGAGACGCGTGAAGAGATGCTGCAACAATTCAGGATTCCGTATGGATGTCTGTGTCTTGAAGAAACCCATGGCCATTACGCTCAGCTCTTGCAGCGTCATCTGCTGCGCACAGTTCGCCAGATTCAGCTCAAAGTCAAACATCTCGAACACTGGCCGGCGCAACAGATTGCACAGAAACATGGACTGCACCAGCTGCTCCGGCGGCAGCTTGCGTATTTTACGTCCCAGCTTGCGTAGTGCCAGCCAGACATATTCACCAATGCGTGCCAGTCCTAGCTGGTACCAGGCATCGCTCACCAGCAGCAGCTGTCTACTGGACCAGCTGTCGATGCGGCGGCAGCACTCAATGTCTATCGTATTCCACAGTTCCATGTAGTTTGTGGCCTTTGTGGACTCTGGTGTGGGCAACTGTTGCAGACTGCACAGCGAGCCCAGCAACATGTCGTCGTTAAAGTGATGCAGTTGCTCACAGTAAACACGCACAAAGCCACCAAAGCGCTCATCACTGATCTGTGTCTGCGTTTGGGCACAATACTGCACCAGTGTCAACAGGTCCGCATACAACTCAGCCGGTTGTGCCTTCGGCGTGGGATTCAGTACACGCTGGGGTGCATCAGTGGAAGGTGCATCCTTGTTGAACAGGTCGATGGAGCGTGCTATTTGGTAGGGCTTCTGGGAGCTCGACAATATGCTGTGCGCATACTGATTCTCCGAGTCCACAAATAACCGGGCCGGCATCGTGGGCGCCGTGCGTATGCAGCGATAAAGCTGCTTTTGTGTCTGCTGCACCATGGCCAGGCCACGCTGCATGCATCTCGTCGTTGTCCATATCATTGCGTTTATTTTTTAATTCATTACTTGCCGGTATTTAAGTAACTTCGGCGTTATGTCAGGACAGAAACAATAACAGCTGCTTGGAGCGTTGCCAGATGTGCAAGAAATACAGCATGCGGTATCATTTTTAACTGTTAAACATCGATAGTTGTAGCGCGCTGAAATTGTATCGATAATTGTGTTTTTAAATTTTATGTGCAATATGATAATTGCATTTCTTCGAAAATATTAATAAAAAACTTACAGCTTAACAATTAATTGGCATTATTCATTTACAATACATTTTTAATAAAGCCAATATGTAATTTAGAAATTTTCACAACTTTTTTAATTTTTAACTTGTTTATATGCAAAAGCACAACGTAAGGAACATATTTTCACCTATGACGAAGATGTTTGTCTCTATTATAGAATTTGAATTAAAATACAAATTTCTTTCGCTTGTTTTTTGTTTTGTGTTCTTCAACGTATACGTAATATGCCGTTATACATATATTATTAACAAACTAACCATGCATAATATATGTAGTGTCATTGTTATGTCGCGCTGCTTTCCATGGAAACTTGTTTGTGGTTCATTGTTTACATTTCTTTGTGTTGAAATTTGTTAATTGGGTTGAAATTGGCATGCATAAATTAAGTATACGTCAGCTGGGACCATCTGTTAACAACCCGCTTGCAGTCGGAGTCAAGGACAGGCATATGCTGAACTTCCGAATGGTATTTGATAGTATCTGGAAATTTTATATGGCATGTAAAACTGTTGGTGTTTTGAATATTGTGTAATAGTATTTTAATTGCCCAGCTGGGTCTAGTCATCTCTCGGTATCGCAATCATCTTATATGGAGACAATATATACTATTATTGATACTTTGCATTTCGATTTGATGTTCCCAAGACCTGATCAATTTAATGAGGAGATTTCAGACGATTCAAAAACGCTTCCTCTTAGCTGGTAGATGCGAGAAGCAAAGCTCTCGGCACTGGTCAGACTAGCGACGTAGCTAATGAACATTTGGTAATTGATATATTTGCCACATTCGATGGCCCCTCTATAGGGACACTCGGGATCTACAATCCAGTCGCGTTGTTTCTCCACAAACGCGCTGTTGCCATCAAAGCCGCACTGGACGTGTTCCTGGTGACACCACATGCTCATCTGCATATTGGGATAGAGTGCATCGGCAAGCTCCTCATCCAAGTGCTCCATAAACACACCAAGTGTAAAGCGAAACGACGAAGGCATTAAACCGAATCGTACATATAAGAGCACTTCGGGCACGAATTTAATGCGTTTGTCGTAGTCGAAGTACAGCCAAATGAAGACAGAGTACAACACTTCGATCTCGGACTGCACAGCCAACTGATCGGAGTCGAGCATACAGCACAGGGATCGAGCTTCTAGTCGACGAAACTCATCCGAGTGAACGATGGGCAAAAAGTGTTTGCGCACCGAGCTCAGCACCAGGTTGCCGATGCCATATTGCTTGCTCTTCTGTGTTTCGAAAAACAGATGCACTGCATCCTCAATGGTAAAGAAGCGTTTGTCATCCAGGCAATTCAGAATCGCAATCACCAGCTGTGGTATATAGAAAATAAAAGCAGCCTCTAGCAGATTATCTATCGAGCCGCGAGGAACCTCAATGCTTTCATTGATCATCCATTCGTACATCAAGCGAAAGATCTCAGGACATAGCCGGTTGCCGGCCAGCACAACTTGCGAACCTGTTGGCAACTTCTTGGAGAACAACTCCGAGTAATAACGCAAAAGAACCCCGTGACATTTTAAAGCCACCCGATTGTGTTTGAGGGTGACGTCAGTAAAGCGCTTTTCCCTGATCGCGCTGATTAGCTTGGTCAAATGGGATTCCATGTTGCCATGAGGTGCACCAGGGCTATCCATGCGTAAGGGTTTCTTGGAAAAGTACTCGCTAATATCGGTTCGTACAACCTCCATACTTCTGTCATCTTCCAGTTCGACATTGTCATATTTCTTTTTTCTTGTTTCCGTACAATCTTTATGTGGATCCTTATTTTTTGTGGACTCCACGTAGTACGCCATTATTACATAAATATTAATTTTTTAAGTAGTAATTTCGAACAAGTTCTGTTGATTTGATATTTTGAAGCACTAGGATTCTTGTACACTTTGTTTTTTATTTAGAAAATGTTTACTGTATTTCGAAATTATTTGCAGCCTCCACGTGGCAGTATTTAATCGTTAGCAAAAGTAATATTGCAATAGCATAATGATATAATGATAGTGATAATGATGATAATGGCGCTCAAATTGTCAGCAACTTTCTCATAGTTCAGTGTTTCTCGCTTAACATAACAATTAAATCTTTGCATTTAATAATTTTGTTTGAAGAAATGCAAATCTTATCCCATGTGCTATTGTGTAATCTTTAATTAGAATATTTATTTATTTATTTTTGCCGAAACAGCAATTCGAACTTGTGCCGCTATCGATATCGATATCGAATTCGATTTTGAAGATGCTTCGCTTTCCTTTCATCTTTCATCTGGTCTCGCACTTTCGTTTGACAAAAAATCCAACAACAATAAAATAAATACATAAACATTTTATTGTTGTTGTAGCTGGCGGTGCTGTTGCTGCCGGCGGCTAGAAAAATATTTATTCGGCCGGCTCCGAAGCATTTCATTTCAATAATAATGAAAACAAAAGTTAAAACAAAACGAAGAAACCATAAAAAAAAACCAACAGCAAAACCGCTAGTTGCGCGTAAAAGAGAGCGAGAGCGATCTATTAGAAAGATCGAGATGGTGAGAGGAGAGACGATTACGACAAAGAAGCACCCCACCTCCCCACAATGCCGTATGGCTTGTAATGGCGGCTACCGTTACAGTTGCTTCTTATGCTATACTCTTACCCGCAATGCACTACAACGACTTATTAATCACTTTGATGCTGCCATACTACCATACCACATGCAAATGTTTTGGCAGTTTGTGTAAATCAGATGATCTGGCAACTCGAAATAATTGAAAATATCATAAGAGGCGCCATTGCATTTTTATTGCATTCATAAAAAAGTTAGGGTATAAAATGGCCGATCGATTTGAAATTGATTTTCGATTTTCCCGTTTGAGCTGCGCAGTCGCCGCCATTTGTTGGTCGTATATAAATTTTGACAAAAGAAAGACTTCGGTTTAAACCAATTTTGGCAATGCGCGCGGCCATAAAGTGACAACGCGAGCGACAAAAAGAGAATCAACGTGACCAAAACAGAAATCGAAGTGATGCCGTGCTGTAAGGTGCTAATGTTGCCAGCTCTGCTGCTGCTGGTTCCGTTTGTGTCAGCCTTTGGCAATGAATATGTGCACATAAAGGTCCATGTGCCCAAGGAGCAGGCGCCGAGCATTGCCGTTGATGCCGAACCGGTGTCGCCTCATAAAGTTATCCATCACTTTCACCATCATGCGCCGCCACATCAGAGATTACGCGGTCGCGCTCCCCCACCACCACCACCCAAGCTGAAGACCAGTCCGCTGCTGGAGAGCGTCATTCTGTCGGATTTGGATAAGCCACTCCACATGAGCGAGCATGCGGATTATCTAAATCATGCCAAGGAACTGGCCGAACATCTCAGTGAATCGTATGCAGTCAAGAAGGCACCGCCGCCGCCCAAGAAGAAGGTCAACACTTACACGATCATCGAGGAGAAGCATCACCCCAACAGCTACGACTACGAGCCTCGGCTGGAGCATGGCGTTGACACATTTCGAGTGATCGACAGCCGGCCGCAACATCATCACCACAAGCACCACCATCTTCATGATGAGGAGGACGATGACGATGTGGGCTATCACTATCCGGCTCCTGGACGCCTACATCGGCACAAGAGCGCTTCAACGTCATCGTATCTGAGCGGCGCCTATGCGGAGCCAGCGCCCGTTGAGGAACCCTCAGAATTGGATCAGGGCTACAGCTATTCGCCACCATCATATGCCGCCGCCAAGTCCGCACGTGCTCCCGCCCACACATTGGAGGCACCCGAAGAATCCCCTCTAGACACTCAGTATCAATTCGATTATGGCACCAGTGGCGACGGCGGCGACGGTGGCTTCCGGCCATCGCCTCAGCTTCGCACACAGTCTGATATCTATGAAGATGACATTGATGCATATGCGGGCCCTGTGCCCACCCGACATCGACGTCCCAGCTCAGTGGACTGGGCAAGTCGCTCAAGTTACAGCAGCGCTGCCTCAGACACCTATGGTGGCATTGATAGCTACAAAGTTGGGCATGTGCAGAGACTGGGCAGCAGTGGCTATCGTCATGGCGGACCCTACTTATAAAGGAGTTCCTCAAATTCTAATTATAATGCTAATTTATTGAAATCTTTTTTTTTTCGTAGTCCTAAGTCGATTAAAGATCCTTATTTATGCATTTTCTTCATTCTGTATTGAGATTTTTGATTAACAAATGCTCAAGTCGGGCACTTTCAACTCACACAATCAATTCACCTGCATCGATATTATTGATTTTTATGTGTAACGTCGCGAGTTGCTACCCTAATTGTAATTGTAAAATTACATTTATAATATTATGGTTAACAATTTAGATATTATGATGTGTACAAACATAAAATTGAATTAACAGTTAAACTTGGCTTCCATGGTGAAAATAATTGTGGTGGGAGGAGATGCTGTTTTGCAACTAAAATGTTGCGTATGGCAACGCTAGCTTACCAAAATGCGCGATCTGGCAACATATGTGCATATAAATAATTGCGGGCAATGGCGAACTCTATTGATTAGCTGGCTAGCGATTCAATCAGCAGTAAGGCAATCACCGTACACCATCGCCATCATGGGCAACGAAGCATATCCTTTCCCTGCTGGGTAATTAGATGGACAACAGCGATATGACGTTGTGCTAGTCCAAGCTAATTTAGAACACGATGAGCGGCCATATTGGCCAGGTGCTGCATTTTCATTTGCGCTTCTACCAACTGCTCGGTTTACATGGACTGCCGCTGCCTGGTGACGTGGAACCGGCGCTAAAGGTGAGAATATTGCGCCTCTGGGTTGGCTGTCTGGTGATTAGCTTTACTGCAATTACCGTGATGTGCCTGACCAGCGACGATGAGTACCTGTACCAGGGCGATGCGTTTGGCTACTGCAACGATATAATGAAATACGCATTTGCCGAAGTGACCATACTCAGCATCTATGCAGAGACGCTGTGGCTGCGTAAACCACTAGCCCGCTTTTGGCAACTGTATACTGCACTTGTTCCAAGGCCAGCGGCAACGTTGGGTCTGCAGCTGCGACAGCATTGGCGATTTTTGGTCGCAATCTATGGTACATTGTTGCTGGAGTCACTAATGGTGGGCAGTCTGTGTGCCGTGCAACGGATAAGTCGTCACATAATGCTCTTCTGGAGCACATTTCAGCCCTTTGTGATGATTGTGCATTTAAGGAACACACAATTTGTTATGCACCTGGAACTGGTGCGCCAGCAACTGTTGCAATTGGAGCATGAGCTGGCACTGCTAGCGGAGTACTCGATGTTTGCCAGCGATGTAGCCAGCTTTAATGGCTTTGAGGAGTACTTAAGGCGTCGCGTGCGCCACAAACAGATCTTGTACGAGCGGATCTATGAGCTGGCCACTTACTTTAGCAGTGCATTCAAATACTCCGTGCTCACCGTGATACTGATGATCTATATGCGCGTCGCCGTCGACTGTTACTTCATGTACCACACGCTGTACAACAAGATCGACAACATTGGTAGGTTATACACAGATAAGAATTGTCTTATACTACTCTCTGACTACTCTTTAGATTACTATCTGCTGCTGCCCGCCATACTGGAAATACCCGTCTTTATATACGTCTCGCAGAGCTGCATGCAGCTGGTGTCTCGCATTGCCTATCAGCTGCATAATATTGTTGTCACTACGCCAGCACTTTCGCTACAGATTCAAAACTTCTCGCTGCAGTTGCTCCACCAGCCAGTGTGCATTGATTGTCTGGGCTTGACCATTCTCGACAGCTATTTGTTGACGCGCGTGAGTAATGAGAATCTTCTCTTATTGGATCAACTAATTCACAAACAATACGCATCCCATTGCAGATTGCTACCGCCATTTGCACATATATGCTCTTCACAGTTCAACTGATGCCCAAGTTGAGTCTCACATACATGTAAATAGGAGTACTCAGTGTGGAGTCAAGTATTTAATATTAAAGCTATATGTATCGTTATTGTTATCCATTAAAATTATATTAATAATGCCTTAAAACGATAGGGTTGTATATAAGCATCGATCTGGTTCTTGAGGAAGCTTTGAAGCTTGAGGGCATGGGGGATGTTGTAAGGGGTGTGGTATGCAGATCATTTCGTATTTACACGTGTTTGTTTACTGTTGGACGGGCTCTCATCTAGGGACGAAGCGGGATTACCAACTAACTGAACATCCTCATCATTCTGCATCTTTTCATTTTCATCTATCCATTCGTCTTGCTTAAAGTACGATTGCAATTAAGTGCGTATCTATATATATATATCTGTATCGTTATCATAATGTGGTGTATCGTGTGTGTTGTTTTTCTCTATAACAGTTCATCTTTAATCATATTCATGACTTGATTCTCGTTTCGCAATCAGATTCTCACGCTCATCGTCGTTGCCCTCGATAATGGTGATTGAATTAGAATGAGCCGAACGATTCAATGGCTTCACACGATGAACCGTTTCGGTGAGCCCAGATTCGGTAAGCACTTCCACCTCATCGTCATCCTCATCGGGCACTGTGAAATATGGATGCGATGACACGGGACGGAATTTGTAACCGGTGAGTACAAAGAACACATATGTAGCCCACTCTCTGAACATTTCGTCCAGCCAGGCATATTGGAAAACGACCGTCATCTGCATCAGATACACAATGATGCGCGTGAAGTAAATGTAGCAGAAGATCATCAGATAGAATTGGCGGAAGAGTTTCAATTTGCGTAAATTAATGGCAGCCTTGCCATCTGTTGCGGATGCCTCGTGCAGATGTCGAATGGACCAAACAATTGGCAACAGTATGGCGAAACAGCACAGCAGATCCACAAAGAGGAAGATTTTATGCCAGGTGCGGAACTCAGCATCACTCTGATCCGATTCATCCGTTATGATTTGTGCCACATTTGCCAGCACCTAAGAAACGAAAAACCAGAGTTTTATCAGTCATTTTATACGGGAAACAATCGGTATATGGTTAGTAATGCAAACCTGCAGGGGAATGACTATCATAAAGATTTTCTTGTCTTTGTCGGAGAGTATGTGCTTGATAAAGGTCCAGCCAGTGCCAATGAGCACAATGGTTATGAACAATACGGCGCCCTTGAGCAAATGGGCGATGTAGTAGAGTATGGCCCACGTTTCCACATGTTCACCGCGTTTCTCAATGAAATGATAGTTTATGGAATGGAACATCAACGACAGCGACTTGAGGAACACCAGCACGGCCATCAGATAATGTATCTTGTACACAGTGTGCCTGGTTAATAGACAATAACAAAAATAATAATATTGAATTAAATGATTACAATTGTCATGACTCACTTGCTCTTCTTCAGAATAAACACCCAGAAAAGACCGGACAGGAAAAAGAGTAAACTCATCATAAAGTACAGAGCAGGCAGCGGCATCTCGCCAGCCGATAAGTAATTGCCGTTGTTGTTCTCCTCAATGTCAACCTGTAGAACATAAAGTGTAATTTATTTAGCATATTTCATAAGATTTATGTAAGCATCACTCACATTGAAGGACAACTGCTTGGGGTGATCATAGTTAGGACAAGCGTGGAAGTACAGATTGTATAAACCCTCGTCGTGCGGAGTCGCCACAAACATAGAGAAGTTGAAACTATAGTAGTTGATTAGACCCTCCGTTGTCTTAACCAACGGCAGACTGAAATTATTGCATAGATCGTTTTGAGATTGTCTATACGAATTGGACTCGTAGAAATTGGACACGGATCCTGGAGAATTATCCACGGGCAGCGGTGGTACTACTTCAGCATCGTTGCTGGCCTTACTAGTGCTACTGCTAGACGAGGAGTGTGATGCTGGCGACGCTGGCGCGACTTCAGCTGCCGATTCTGCACCGAGGACACCAGTGGCTATAGCAGCAGGTGGCAGAGCAGCGCCAGCAACTGAAGCAGCTGTTGGTGATGCTACTTTTGGCTGTATCTGAGCGTCGTTTGGACTCGCAACCTGTTCGGGTGATACCTTGGCGGCTGCTTCAATTTTGCCCGCAACAATTGGTGACGACAGCTTTTGCTCCTCTTCTGGCTTAAAAGGTTTCTCTTCAGAATTATCATCGAGATCATCAACGGGCTCCTCCGAATCCATAGGCACGACTGCGCGCCTAACACGTGGCTTGGTGAACAATGCCGAGTCGCTTACCTTGCCCACATGGGAGTTACGTTTTCGACGATACATGACATCCTTATAGACATGCATGTTAGCCCATTCCGAAGAACAACTCACACGTACCCTGTACAAAAGAAAACGAGCAATGAGAACGAATGCAATTCGCAATGCATTTAGGACATACTTAAGCTCTGCAAGATCGAGCACAAAGAACAGAATTGGCCCACTATTCTGTTTGTTTAGCGGCTCCTCCAGTATGCATTTGGTCTGATGGGAATCCAAATAGGGATTGAGCTGATCGATGGTGGTTTTATCCAGCGATAGTCCGTACTGCATGCAGCAATGAATGCATTATATTAGATGAAATATTATGAGAAGAAATATTACTCACCAAACCCGTGGCTTGGTCATCGGCAATTGTCAGCCGACTCAGCTGGACGTCCAAGTGTCCATTTGTGTAGAAGCCGAATGTACTTAGCGCAATATATGGTCGCATATCATTCTGTCGAACAAACAATTAAATGTATACATATTAGATAAATATGTAAGCAAATATAAGAGCTCGGGTTGCGGCTGCTGTTTGTTGCGGGCGCCACTCTGCCGGCTGCGGGAAAACACTTACGCGAACTTCCACGTGATGTTTGCGCGACAGGACGACATTAGGCGAAATCAGCAGAGCTACGATTAGGGCCACAAATATTGATTTAATATTTAATACGTGCGCTGGCGCTAGCGCACTCATTTTGCCACTGCTCTTGTTTATTTTCCGTTGGCTCCTGGCTCGCCTGTGTGGCACTTTTTTTTCTATCTCTCTTGTTTTGCAACTGTTGAAACCAAAAATGATATAGAAATGCTAGTGGGTTCCAATGTTGCTGTGATTTCAATTAATTAGGTTCAATTTGCTGCGGTTGCCGTTGCTATTGTAATTGCAATTGTTAACACTTTGCTGATAACTTCTTATTTGTGGTCGTCATTTTGCGTGTTGAACAGCGTGACCGAAATTTCAATTATTAAAAATATACTATAAATATACCTTGCTTCAAATATCAATTTAAAAGGTCACACTGCCATTATAAATGTACAATCGATGCCAATCGATACAAATTTCGAAATTTTTCAATGAAATAATTCAAGTTGTTCAGAACTTCATATTTATTTTAAGTGATTAATGATATTGACTACAAAATCCAAGCATAAGTTCATAAAAAGCGTGTAATAATAAATATAATTAAATTTGATGTGGTGCGCTCTATTCCATATACCCGCTGTTTGGATCACGCTGCACATTGATATGATCTCGGGGACGGGGCTTGAACTGTCCATCTCCCAGCGTGATCGAGGCAGGCATCTTCTTGCCACGAAATGTGCCTGCATCAATTGGAGCAGCTTGCAAGGCTTTTTTTACGTTTTTCCCCTTCACTTCCTTTTTATTGACTTTTTGTTTCTCCAAATCCTTTTCACAGGTCTTGTCGGCAGCATCCAGCCATGCTATTTTAGTAGACTCGTCAATTTTTAGGGGCTTCACCTGTGTAATGAGTGACAGAGCAAGCGCCTTCTGCTTCTTTTGATAGTACACAATCTCAATGCCCAGTGTAACCATCGCCATGATGAGGCCAAAAAGAGTGGCTATGAAAACTCCACCCAAACTTTCAAGGGTAATACCTTCTTGATCCTCGGATAGCGGACACTCGCCTAATTTTGATTGATTCCAGTATTTAGACCTAAGCTGTTCAAAGAAACGCTCCTTCTGCAGCTCCAAGATGGCATAGCTTAACTCATCCTGTTTATAAATATATAAAGTAATATATAATATGTTAGCTAATGGCAGCTCTGATGACTCACTCCTAGATGGCTGCCCTGTTGGACGGCAACGGCGTAGGGCTGCTCGGCAAAGACTTCGCCCACCTCGGTAAGATTACAGTTCCTGGTGACCTCATACTTGATCTCCGCTGAGTCATGGATGAACGCATAGTCGGCATTGCTATGGGCATCCACATTGGCAAATCCCTCCGAGGCATTGCGTACCGGTTTCGAGCTGTTGATCGAAAGCAGAATGTGCCCATATTGCTCTTTTATGGGATAATCCCAAATGCGAAACTTTTTAAAGTCCCGCGAAGCATTCAACGCCATCTCCTTCCACATGCGATATAGCGTATCCTCGGCGAACTTCATATTCATAAAATAATGATGTGTATCGGAGTCCTCGACAACGGTGTAATTGATGCGCGACTGTCGAGCCAGTTGCTCCAGCGACTGTACAGGCGCCTGCATGCGCTCCACGGTAAGAAACGCTGCCAGATTGGCCGTAAAAGTGGCCAGCATGAGGACGACAAACAGCCAATAGGCGGCCACCAATAGACGTCCCGACACGGCCTTGGGTGCCTCACCGCCACCCTGTGGCGTAAACGAGGTCAGGGCAAACCAGAAGCTCTCCCGGAGCGTAAACTCCCGACACTCGTACGGATATGCTTCGCGATTGTTGCGGGAACTGTACGGCGAGTATTTGTCCATGACCCAGATCATCAGCGCTGTGCCAATTAGGGCGGCCACAATGCTCACCCAAACCTCCACACGCAGCACCGTCATGAACTTGAACAACGATGTCTTTCGCATGGGCTTTCGCATCGCAATCGAGATGCCAGTCTGCTCGAAATAGGGCGGCAGAAAATCGACCACTTCCTCACGTTCCGAGTACATTTTGAGTGCGGCAACAGCAAAGTCCGTTTCGCCACTAATCAAGTCGCCAATGATGCCATCCCACTCGCCTTGCTCGTTACGCTCCCCCATGTGTCCCAGCTTGGGTGCCACAATCTCATAGGCAAAGTTGAGTTTCTCTGCGAGTCGTGCCATGAAATCAATGCAGTAGCCCTCCCAGATGAGTGCTCCACTCCGGGTGCGCAGTAGCTGATTGGTTTGTGGATGACGGCGATAATAGCTCCAGGGTACACTCTCGGCGGTGCCAATGCGAAAAAAGCGACGACTCGGACTGATTGTCTCATTCAGCAATCGCAGCTGACCCGCCGACCAAATGGCCAGATCCGTTTTTGCCTCGTGCTCATTGGAATAGTAGCCGGCGGATATGTTGGCCACAAAGGTCAGCAACTCCTCCTCGGGCTGCTCCTCCTGCTGCTGTTGTTGTCCCTGCTGTGAGTTATGCTCCTCACTGGACGACGCATAGCCCACAAAGTTGCTCCAGTGCACGTCCTCCAGCCAGGAGCTCCTCTCGGAACCGGTTGGTGCACTTGCTTCTGTAACCTCAGTGCTGGCATTGCATTCCAAGTACACCGGCTCGGGAAACTTGCGTGTCACCAGCGCTGCATCAATCAGACTGCGTATCACATCTAGCAGAAGACCTCGTTGTATCTGGGGAAGAAACAGGAGGCAATTTGGCCTAGTCGACAGTTGGATCTTCCATCTGTTGACTTCAATATCCCACAACACGACCACGGTTAATTTCTGTCTTCTTTACTTCCTTCCTTCTTCCCACAACCATATTTCCTTCTACTTCTTCTCCTCCGTCATTAACTCCTCCTCTCTTTCCTCCTTTCCTACCTCTTTCCATTATTCCACCATTACTTCTTTCCTTTTCTTCGAACCAGCCAACCTTCCTCTTTTCCTTGTCCTCCCTCTCTCCTTTCACCGTCTTTTCTTTCTCTGTTTTCCCACTTTTGTTTCCTATCACCTTTCACCTTTTATCCCTTTATTTTTCTTCCCTCGTGTCTTCTCACTCCTTCTCAACTTCTGCCTTTATTTTCTTTCTTTCCATTCGTCTTTCCATCCTTATGACTTCCTTTCTGCCTTTTTCCACCAACGATCCTTTTTCTTACCTTCCATCCGTCCACGCTCCCTCTTTTTTACACCTTATTTTATTTCCTTTAGAACTTACGGTAAATCCACTGCCGCAGTAAAGGTCTCGCATCTGCATTGACCGACAGATGGCGCGTGCGTTCAGTGTGAAGCGAGTGGCAAACTCCACCTGGCGTTTATACTTGAATACCCGATCTCTAGTGTCCAGAAAGACCAAATGCCACTCGGTGGCTCGCTCGAACAGTTGACCCTTTTCGACCTGCTCCTGGACGGATTAATCGGGAATCCGAAAGGAGAATCAACACATGGAATTACTTACGCGCTCAAATATGCCATTCATGGAAGAGCCGCGAGCAAACATGGCAAAGTAGGTGGGAGCGGGACGCAATGTTGTCAAGCGCTGAACGAAATCTTCGCTGCTACTTGCATCCAGGATAAGCGTGCGAAAGGGATAGCCGTCGAGGAGATGCTGGGTGGCTTCCAGGGTGTCACGAGAGTTCTGAAAGATCATGGCCACATTGTTGGCACGCTTCTGACGCATAAAGTCGCCAAACATGTCGAGAAACGGTCGCATCATTCTGTCCAGTCGCACATAGGCAATGCCCTGCTCCTTGGCCAGCTGATAGCCCTGAGACCAGCGGCTATAGCTCAGATCCACAATCACTGTGCTGCCCACGCTGCTCAAGATCTCACAGACTATGCGCCAATGAAATAAATTAGCTCGAGAGGATTATACAAACCATATCACTTACAATTGTCCATATCCTGGCCTGTCACCATCGTATCCACAATGTTCAGGCCCAACTGCAGTGTCTCCAGCTCCTTTAGCACCACGGCAATATCCGTCTCGAACTCCGCCCGCTGCACAGGCTCCACCCAGAAGGCTAGAATACGGCATATAGAGAGAAGAAGATTTCGTCCATGGACGATCATTTTATCGTACTTATCTTGAGCTCATTGGCATTGGCCAATGCCAGTGCTAAGCAGAGCCAAATCCTTAGGCAATTCAAGCGATCCATTCCACTTGAAAGTCAACATTAAATTGCCAATTGTCAAATTGCAGCAGTTATGCAATGTGACAGGGACATGTCCAATTGAAGTCGTGCATTTAATTGGCCATAATTTCCTGCATATCGATTCGATTGCTTAACCAGCACATTATGCATTAGTCAGTAGTCAATTCGAATTCTGACGGCATAGACTATTCCTGTACTGAATACCCTGTAAACGGATTTAAGGCAGAAGTTGTCTATCTTCATGTCAATTACAGTTTTTTCCTTTATTTAATTTTCCATTTATCCTTAAAAGAGGTATAAGGAAAGAGCTAGCACTTATTCATTATCTCTCCTGTTTCATCCCTTTTCTTCTTTCCTTTGAAAGAATATGTCTCCAGCAGAAGGTATCTCCTCTTCATTCTATCTGCTGTATTTTAGTTTATGCCCTTTTTTTCCAAGGTCTAAAGCCTGGGAATAAGGAGGAATACCTAATGATCTCCCCTTTTGTATTTCTCTTTTCCGTAGCTGCAACTGTGTCCTGTTACTATTACCCCTTAACATACAACTATAAGCTAGCCCTAATAGGACATAATTTAAACAAGTAAGAAAGCTACTGTCGAGTGTGCTCGACTGTGAGATACCAGCCACCCAATTTTACCATCGAAATATTATATTTTTCAAAAATATACTGAAAAATATACTAAAAATATACCAAAATAATAAAGAAAACTTTTTTTTGTATGAGATTATTAACTTGGCGGCACTTTAGTTGGTTTATTGAACACCACTATTATGTCACGGAGTAACATAGCAACTAACTAGGTACAACTGCAGCTTATTACGCCTTATACAAGTAATTCTTTAATAACTTCTGTGTTTTCAACGGACAGACGGACATGGCTATATTGTCTCGGCTGTTGACGCTGATCACGAATATATATACTTTGTGGGGTCGGAGATGCTTCCTTCTGCTTGCTACAAACATTTTCGGTCGGCACAAAGGTATAATACCCTTCTTGTATAAAAAGTAATGGCTGCGAATGCCATAAAGTGTCCCTGGAGGGGACAGAGTTGACACAGAAACGCAGCAATTTATTTGTTTTAAATGTAGACAATAAATAAAACAACAATTATTAAATTATTATATAAATAAAGTGAAAATTAATAGTATACTTGTATAATTTTACAGCCTAATTTATTACAGAGTATTCGACAGATTGAGCATACATAATTGCATAAGAAGTTCCAGTTGTTTGCTTGTGCCATCTGTGGATGGTTGTCGCAACTATGATTTAATGGTATGCACCCCCGAAGCATGCTACAAAAAATGTAAATGGTCAAACGGTGCATTATTATTTAAGGGTTTAGAAAATTTATTATATCTTGCCCATATCCTTACGTATTTTTGCAGGACGCGTTAAAGTCACGAGGACAAGCTCTATCGTTTGCCATATGGGGTCAAGAATCGACAATGTTCCCTGCATTCCAATTGATTTTTAATCCCTTCTGTGTTAAGGTACAAACTTTGCTGTACTTCTTTATTTTATAAATAAGATAAATATTTCATAAACAAATTAATTTTCAGCTATAAATACACAATGTATTTGAGGTATATGACTCTGGGTGCCGCAGATGGATTAATTAGTTATTATGCGTGACGTTTATTAAGTTAATCCTGGCGGCGTGTCGAGAAATCACATTCGTTCCAAAAAGTCGTTTGGGATATCAGAAATACCAGGCGCACATAATTAAATAGCAAGTGGATCTATGTTATTTAACAGTGTGACAACAGCTGCAAAGGCTGTGATCCTCTCAGAGAGCGGCTTGATGCCATTGGCCAGCGCATTTCCCCTTACTACAGTTAACGGTGCTTTTGAGAAGGTTGTGGATTCTAAGAGCGGGATAACGGAACATCTGTGGATCCCAACAGAAGCTAAGTTCTGATTGGTCAGAAGTGTGGGTGTATATGTTCGCCTTGCTCAACTGACTTTCTGTCAACCACCTACTGCTGACTTATGTTCGCCTGGTAATCCATGCCAATGTTTCGATGTTTTTTTTGGGGAAACAGCAGCTACCGGAATTGTTGAGTGGGATGGCATGATCTTTAAGTTTAAATTTAATTATTATTTTAGTTCATTACTGCCTTTGATTTTATGAAACAAATTAAAGCAATTGATTTTACTTTTTTCTAACTTAATAAATATAATTTAGGGTTTACTAAGTTTTATTGATTTCGTATGTTGATGTTTAAACAGATCCATTTGCGAGCGGCATTGAATTAACAAACAACAAATCTTATTCAAGATATTCACAAAAATTACCACTTAGTTGATAGGGAACACACATGCAGTCCCAAGCTTAGCAGGCGCTCAAGCTCGCTTGAAAGATAACACACACATCCATTAGTAGTGTAGACTCCAACAGAAAAGCCCGAATTTTTAAAAGCAAAACACACGCACTTGTGGATGCAAGAAAAATGAGAGAGAACGCAAACACTCACACGTTGCGTGGATTCTAAAGATAAGTCCCGTTTAGTTGATAGCGCATGCGCATACGAGCTCGCAGTATGAAAGCTCTCTGAAGCTCACGGTCTGTTAACAGCAAAAAATCAAACCGCATTCAGTGCACTGCTCACCTTCATTTGAGCAAGGCTGCATACGCAGGTGTACCATGCTGAGTCAATTCTATTGATTATACACGTTGACTTTTGCTTTTTCAGTCTCTTGGGTATTACAAGTATAAATAATAAATTAATTCCATATTTTAAGTGGACAAAATAGATAAATAAAAAACAGTTCAGATTACTGATTACTTTTCTAATTAGCAAATTTCAATTAATGCTACATTTTTAACTGTTTGCAAATTATTCTGCGCCTTTACCACTAGCGGGTGTCGAGAAATGTCGTCAAGCGAATGCCATTTGGGATTTCAGAAATACCAGGCGCACATAATTAAATAGCAAGTGGATCTATGTTATTTAACAGTGGGACAACAGCTGCAAAAGCTGTGATCCTCTCAGAGAGCGGCTTGATGCCATTGGCCAGAGCATTTCCCCTTCACAGAGCTAACGGTGCCTGTGAGAAGGCTGTGGATTCTAAGAGCGGGATAACGGAACATCTGTGGATCCCAACAGAAGCTAAGTTCTGATTGGTCAGAAGTGTGGGTGTATATGTTCGCCTTGCTCAACTGACTTTCTGTCAACCACCTACTGCTGATTTATGTTCGCCTGGTAATCCATGCCGATGCTTCGATGTTTTCTTTGGGGAAGCAGCAGCTTCCGGAATTTTCGAGTGGTATGGCATGATCTTTAAGTTTAAGTTTAATTATTATTTAAGTTGCTTACTGCCTTTGATTTTATGTAACAAATTAAAACAATTGGTTTTAGTTTTTTCTTTCTTAATAAATATTATTTAGATTATGCTTAGCTTAAGAGGTTTTATATGGATTTGTTTACACAGAGACATTTACGCTCGCTGATTTAACAAAATGCATTTTATTCTAGAATCTACATATGTATACTCCTCACAGAAATGACCACTCAGCTGACAGGGAACACACACATGCAGTCCCAATGTGGACCCAATCTTAGCAGGCGCTCAAGCTCGCTTGAAAGATAACACACACATCTATTAGTAGTGAGAAAACACACTTAGTTGTAGATGCAAGAGAAACGAGAGAGAACGCACACACTCACTCGATGTGTGGATTGTAAAAGTAAGTCCCGTTTAGTTGTCGGCGCATGCACACATGAACTCACAGTATAAAAGCTCTCTAAAGCTCACGGTCTGTTAACAACAAAAAATCAACCCGCATTCAGTGCACTGCTCTCCTTCATATGAGCATAGCTGCATACGCAGGTGCACCATGTTGGGTCAATTCTATTGACACTGGTTATACACATTGATTTTTGTTTTTTTTTTTATCTCTTGGGTATTACAAGTACTAACAATAATATTATATATTTCCATATTATAAGTGGACAAAATAGATAAATAAAAAAACTGTTCAGATTACTGATTCTTTTCCAATTAGCAAATTTCTTTTAATGCAACATTTTTAAATGCTTACAAATTATTCTGAGCTTCTACCACTCGCAGGGTGTAGAGAAATTTCGATGAGCGAATGCCATTTGGGATTTCAGAAATACCAGGCGCACATAATTTAATAGCAAGTAGATTTATGTTAAGTAACAGTTGGAGAGCAGCTCAGAAAGCTCTAATTATCCCAGAGAGTGCTTCGATTCGATTGGCCGGCACATTTCCCCTCACAAAAACCAACGGTGTCTGTGAGTAAGTTGTGGATCCTAAGAGAAGGATAACGGATCATCTGTGGATCCCAACAGAAGCTAAGTTCTGATTGGTCTGAAGTGTGGATGTATATGTTCGCCTTGCTCAACTGACTTTCTGTCAACCACCTACTGCTGATTTATGTTCGCCTGGTAATCCATGCCAATGCTTCGATGTTTTCTTTGGGGAAGCAGCAGCTTCCGGAATTTTCGAGTGGGATGGCATGATCTTTAAGTTTAAGTTTAATTATTATTTAAGTTGTTTACTGACTTTTGATTTTATGCAACAAATTAAAACAATTGGTTTTGCTTTTTTTTCTTAATAAATATAGTTTAGGGTTTGCTAAGTTTTATTGATTTCGTATGTTTATGTTTAAACAGATCCATTTGCGAGCGGCATTGAATTAACAAACAACAAATCTTATTCAAGATATTCACAAAAATTACCACTCAGTTGATAGGGAACACACATGCAGTCCCAAGCTTAGCAGGCGCTCAAGTTCGCTTGAAAGAGAACACACACATCCATTAGTAGTGTAGACTCCAACAGAAAAGCCCGAATTTTTAAAAGCAAACACACGCACTTGTGGATGCAAGAAAAATGAGAGAGAACGCACACACTCACACGTTGCGTGGATTCTAAAGATAAGTCCCGTTTAGTTGATAGCGCATGCGCATACGAGCTCGCAGTATGAAAGCTCTCTGAAGCTCACGGTCTGTTAACAGCAAAAAATCAAACCGCATTCATTGCACTGCTCACCTTCATTTGAGCAAGGCTGCATACGCAAGTGCACCATGCTGAGTCAATTTAATTGACACTGTTCATTTGCATTGACTTTTGATTTTTTTTTATCTTGGGTATGAAAAGTACTAACAATAATATAATTCCATATTTTAAGTGGACAAAGTAGATAAATAAAAAACAGTTCAGATTACTGATTCTTTTCCAATTAGCAAATTTCTTTTAATGCAACATTTTTAAATGCATAAAAATTATATATACTGCGCCTCTACCACTAGCGAGAAACGTCGTCAAGCGAATGCCATTTGGGATTTCAATAATACCAGGCGCACATAATTAAATAGCATGTAGATTTATGTTAAGTAACAGTTGGAGAGCAGCTCAGAAAGCTCTAATTGTCCCAGAGAGTGCTTCGGTTCGATTGGCCGCCGCATTTCCCCTCACCAAACCTAACGGTGCCTGTGAGTAAGTTGTGGATCCTAAGAGAAGGATAACGGATCATCTGTGGATTCTAACGTTCTCAGTTCTAATTGGCCGGATGTTTGGGAGTATGTGTTCACCTTTTGAAACTGACTTTCTACCAGGCACTTGCTGGCCATTTATGTGCGCCTGGTAATAGCTGGTATATTTTCGATTTTTCACAACCTGTGTTGAGCGCGAGTAACGGTCGCAAAGTTTTAAATAAAAAACTTGTTTCCGATGGAATTTTAAGTAACGAGTTATGTTTCTTATTTTAGTTAATTAAACTTAATTTAATTTTTAATTAGTATGTTTATTATTTAAAATATTTGATAGGATAATCGATTGACATTTATCAGATGAACCTCACACCTCAACACATAACAAAAATATAAACTTAAAAATTCATTGAAAATATTTAGCATTTATTGATCATTTAAGATGTTGATTAATCTAGTTTCATAATTCTCTAAATTTGTAGTTTACAAAAAAAAAAAAAAAATACCACACAATCTCACCCATACACACACCCGTATATAATAATTTTTAAATATATCATCCAACAAATATACTATTATATATATCAACTGTTTCAATAACATGCGCAATAAAATATGCACTAAATAGCGAATTGACTAAGTTTGCTAAAGTTGGTTAAAGTAAATTTCGTTCTGCATTCAACATTTGTTATCGCTATGTATAAATATATGTATGTATGTACTAGTATGTATGTACGAGTATGTATGTACGAGTATGTATGTATGTTTGTATGTATGGACCATGATGCAATTATATAAGGTGGTCTCGTCGGCTCAAAATGCGTCAAGCTTCGTGGCGCTTTTTGTTCAGTGCACGGTTGCTTGTTCATGCGGAAGGTTGTGTGCGGACGCTCTTTTTTGAATATATTAACCTTTGTGTAAAATGACATATTGCAACTTTTGCTGCAAGCATGTGGAGGGCGTGAAATGTATACGCGCACCGAAATGCGCAGTAAGACGAAAGCTGTGGGAAGAAATTTTAGGTTGCTGTCTGCTTGAGAATTATTCAATTTGTGATACGCATTTCCATGATTCGCAATGGAAGCTGTCAACAAATAAAGGAAAGGCTTATAAAAGGCGGCGACTTATTAACGATGCTGTTCCGCAACGTGAGCCAGAGTGTAAAATTGCAAAATTAGGCTATGCCAATTCAAGCACGCAAACAGAGTGAGTTACCGTCTTAAAATAAATAAATGGCAAATAATAATGTTACTGTTATATAGGCAAAAAGTTATAAGTCATGCACTTCATATGGAGAATCAAAGCTTGAAAAAGAAGGTTAGTCAGATGGAAAAGGAAATGGATTCTTTACGGCAGAAACTGGAGGACTACAAAAAATTAGAAAGGTCTCTCGGCAAAATTTTCACCGAGACCCAAGTAAATATATTGAAGTCTGAAGGGAAACGATGCTTATTTAACGCAATAGATATGTTGGATGCCGTTTCTCTGCATTCCGCGGGACCGCGGGCATACAACCATTTGTATGAAAAAGGATTTCCTTTACCATCTCGGGCGACATTATATAGATGGTTGGGAGAAGATGGAAAGAAGAAAGAAGGAGAGAAAAATACATAACAAATATGACAACATTAAAAAATAATAAATAAATAATTGATTTTAACAATAATATACAGCAATAAGTCTTATATCATTCAGAAATGTCTTCTTGGTGATTGTTTGTGGCTCTCCTTTGTGTTCTCTATTTTATGATTTTTGTTTCCTTTCTATCTAAATTAAGACCTTAAACAAAAAATTATTTGTTCAAAAACAAAGATTAATTTCTAATTATTAGCTATTAAAAATAAAATTATTATAATAAAATAACTTCTCGTTTTTATTATGATACGCTCATTCTAACCCCATGCATCACCTAAGGGATAAGAAAGCATAGTCTAGTGTTCTTTCACTCGCATTTACTACACACGGTCCTTTCATTCACACTCACGGCTAGCATACAATAAGCACCAAATTTTGCCGACGAGACCACCTTATGTATATTTGTAATTGCATCATGGCCCACAGCTCATGTTTGGTATTTTGGGTATTTCGGTAATTAATAAAAAAATACTTGCAAGTTGATTCAAGTTCCCCTCAGCTTATAATATGTTTATATTTGTTGTGTTACCGAACACATACTTACACACACATGCATGTGAGGGAGAGAGACATTTCTGACATTTGATATATGTATGTACATAGTATGTATGTAGGAACGTTAAAGTGTGGACTTGAATGAGTTGGTATGTGTATGTGTGTGTAAGTGTCTATATGGTATAGCAACTACATACATATGTATGTAACTAGGTGCAGCTGCCCCTGATTGCGCCTTATAAAAGTAATTCTTTAATAACTTCTGTGTTTTATATCCGATTGTAACCAAATTTTCAGAGATTATTAAAATGATAGTTAGTATTGTGCGTGCCAAAACTGAATGTTCTAGGTTTAAAATGACGCTTGAAATTCGTTTTTTTTTCGATTTACGGGGGCGTGGTAAAAATCTAAAACAAACTTGATCTGCGTGCAATAATAGGACGCACTATCCCGCACTATTTGTTGCTCTATCTCTTATAGTCTCTGAGATCTAGGTGTTCATACGGACGGACAGACGGACATGGCTATATCGTCTCGGCTGTTGACGCTGATCAAGAATATATATACTTTATGGGGTCGGAGATGCTTCCTTCTGCCTGGTACATACATTTTCGGTCGGAACAAAGTTATAATAAGATCAAATTGAGTCTTTAATTTTAGCGTAAACAAAATCAAAAAAAATGTTTTTTATTGAAACCAAGCCAATTAGATGCAATACCTAAGGCCAGGCTCTATTTACAAGTATAGTTACATAGAATTCATATATATTTTATTTGAATCGATAACCAAACTCTCCGTATTATTGGGAAAGTTCTTTGGTTCGGTATTTGTTATTATTTGTATAGCCAATGCTGATAATTTATTAACTGTTAAGCTTTAACGAACGTAACGTACCTTAGCATACGTGCACTATATAAGTAAACCTACGATATTATTAATCAGGATCTCTCTTTTTAAATACGTAAAAAATAAAAATGAAGAAAATAAAAAAAAAGGATAGAAAATAAACATAAAAAAATAACTATTTCATATGTTTTCTAATAATAAACAAAACTGGTTTTGTTAATTGTTCTGCACTTTAGCTCGATAATCCGTTGTTAATGGAAACATTATTGTATTTGCTTTTCTAAGTGCCATGCAAATGGGAAAGTATCGATTCGATATCTTCGATCTGCACACCGGCATCATGCGGTTCCTGATCCTCGCCAGCGTTCGTCTTCAAGGGTGTATTGCTGTTGCAAGTAAAAACATATTATTAGCAAAAGAAAACATTGTTCAAAATCAATCTAATTGAACTAAACTAGCTCTTGGCAATTGTTTGCACATTTTAAGCAAATATTAACAAACAAAACTGCGTTCCATCAGTTAGAGTGAGACAACTACAAGTTTGAACAACAGCTGATGACTTGCCACTTCCCTCAACCTCCCTACTTCCTAACAGAGCTCTTCCCATTAGCACTTACATCTTGGCCACCTCCAGATCGTTATCGTCGCACTCTGCGCCTTCCAGGTGCTTGCCAAGCGGCGTGGATGCCGCCCTGGGCTGGGCTTGCGGCTGCCGTGTCTCGGCCTCGACCTCGGCCTTGGCCTTGCTCTTGGCCACTGCCTGTTCCGGATTGCCGCTGGTGTAGCGTATGATGCGCTTCTTGGGTATATTGCGTATATTGGCCGCTGCCTTGGCATTGCCATTGTCATGGCCAATATCCTCACTGGCGCTGGGCAATTGATGCAGCAGCTGGGGACTTGTGATGCGCATGCAGTGCATCTCATTGTCAATCATGAGACGCAGCTGATAGTTGCGAAAGTAGCTGGCCGGTTGGCGTGCCACAGGCTGGGCGGGTTTGCTGCCACTCTCCGCATAGCTGAAGCTAAGGGTGTTGGCCAAATGGCTGCCACTCAGGCACATGTCCAGCTCATAGTCGGCGCCACCTGGTGTGGGCGTGGTGGGCAACGGCTGCTCCGCAGGCTGCTTCTGCTCTGGCGACAATTGAGTGGTCTGCGCCTCGGCAAGCGTGGCCAGTGGCTGCGGCTCTAGCCGGGCTTCGGCACGTTTCTTGGCTGGCTTCTTGGTCACTTTGGCATTGGCCGTCGCCTTGGCGGCCTTCTGTGGTTCCGGTGAGATTTCCTCCGGCGTTGGAGCTGCCAAAAACAAAGGGTGTTCAATTTGTGAGTTAACTAGGCTGCCATGGACTTACTTTTGCTGTCAATCAGTCGGGAGGAGCGTCGTGTGCTGCAGCGTGCAGCCTCCACGTTGGGCGTCCGCTTGGGTCGACCGCGTCGCTGGGCGGCGCTCAACATGGGGGCCGGCTGTGCCGCAATCTGCACCGCAATGCGTCCAATCTTTGGCTGCTGTTGTTGCTGCTGCTGCTGTTGTTGCTGCTGCTGCTTCTTGGCGCTCAGATTCAGTGCCATGAGCAGCGCCGGATCAAGATCGCTGCTGCTGTTTGCAGTCAACTCTGTGCTGGCTTTGCTGACGACATCGGCTGGTGCTGCTCCTGCTGTTTCCACTGTCGGCGCCTCCTTCTTGGGTGTCTTGTTGAGCTTGCCGTGCTGCGGATTGGCAATCTTGGCCGTCTCCCGCATGTTGGTCAGCTTCTTGTTGGATTTGCGCGCCCGCGGCTTGGGCGTCACCTGTTGCTTGACCTTGGCCTTGACGCGCTCACGCACCTGCTCCAGATGGGCTAGCTGCTGATTGATCTTGTCCTCGGCTGACTGTGCAGGCTCAGCTGGTGCGGGGGGAGTAGACGGCGCGGCAGCATTGGCCTGTGCAGTAGGAGTAGCTGGCGCAGGAGGAGTAGTTGACATGGTAGGAGTAGCTGGTCTAGGAGGAGTAGCTGGAGCAGGCGAAGTAGCTGGCGCAGGCGAAGCAGGTGGAGCTGGCGCAGGAGCAGGTGGAGCTGGCGGCTCAGTAGGCGCTGGTGGCTGCTCTGCCAATGCAGTTGGTCTGGGTGCTGGCGGCGCCATTTCACCGCTGGTATTGGCAGCTGTGGATGCCGCCGTTACGGCCGCATCCTTGCTGGGCGTCAGCCAGTTACGCAAGGGATAACGCACCTCACCGTCCTGGCTAAGCAGCTGCGACGGCTCATTGTCAATGGCCAGGGGCGGAGCGGTTGCAGCTGCCGCTGCCTTTAGCCACTCCTCATCCTCGGTGCTGCTGATATCCGACAGATTGTTCATGTCCAGCAGCTGCATGGTCTTTGGTGCGGCCAACACGCTGGTATTGTTGCTGCCGCTGCCCAGCTGGCTGTTGGCGCGCCTTGTCGAGGCAGCTGAGGAGTTGCTGCTGCTGTCGGTGCTGCCGCTGTCGCTGCTCGAGGAGGAGCTGGTGCTGCTCGAGTAGGTGGAGCTGCTGGCGCATGAGCTGCTGCTGCTGTTGTCCACCACAGCGTCGGGCAGACCGGCGACCAGCTTATAGTGGGCCGACTCCATCACAGCCGACTCCACAACGTGGGCCGAGGGCAAGGCGGCGGCGGCGCCCTCAATGCTGTCCACAGCCTCGGTGCCAAAGGAGCGCACACGACGCAACACTGTTGGCTCCACGGGCAGCCTTTCGGCTTGCAGTTGAAAGGCGAGGGTCACCTTATTGCTGCTGGCTTGCTGCGACTGTGGCTGCACTGCATCCTCTGCAACTGCTGCTGGGGATGATCTGGCGCTGGGCTGCAGCGCACACTGGGCATTGGTGTCCGTGTGCTCCGCCTCGTCGGGGCGATAGTAGGAGCTGCCGGAGGAATACTCGGTTTTGGCACAGCTGTGCGGTGTGGCCAGCGCATGGCCAAAGGGTGTGCCCAGACGCATGCCCGGCGTTATGGCCGTCAGCATGGGTGTGTCCAGTATGCTCTTGGTGTCGCTGCCAAACAGAAACGATGTGGTGGGCAACAGCTTGGCATAGGGCGTGTCCAGTGTGGGCAGCAGCAAGCTGGCTCCAGTGCCGGGTCCCGGTGTCGGCGGCACATCCTCTGGCTGCGACAGCATCACCTTGAACGGCGTCTCTAGCAGCGCCTCCATGCTGGCCTCCACTAGCTTACATCTGCCCTGCTCCGCCGCCTGCTGCACTTGCTCCTCAGCCGACAGCTTCGGCTCCTTGTGCTCCTTGACCTCCGCAGCTGTACGCTTCGACTTTTGCGGCGTCGTTATCTTTATGTTGAACTCGCCAGCCTCGCTGCTGAGCAGCGGCTGTGTCGCGGCTGCCGCTTCCTTGGCCAGCTTCTTTTGCTTGGCACTTGTCGGCATCTTGAGCTTCTTTTGCTTGGACGCCAGTGGCGTGGCGCCGCTCTTCGTCTTCTTGCCAGCGGCTGGACGACTGCGTCGTTGTCTGGTCTGTCCTTTGAGTATCTCCTGCCGCTTGGCATTGATCTCGCGCAGTCGCTGCTCCAGATCGGTGCTGGTGCCATGCATTTGACGCTGCCAGGCGGCCAACAGATCCATCTTCTCCACATCATCCGGCTGCTCTTGCGGCACCTGGACTTGTTGCTGTTGCTGCTTATTCTCCTTGCTGTCATCCAGCGAATGGATAGCATTCGGCTGCAATTGCTCCAGTGGTTGTGGCTGCTCCTTCTGCTGCTGCTCCGGCTTCTCCTCCGGCTCCGTGGACTGCGAGATGATGCGCTTGCAGGCTTTGACCGCCGCCCGACGCTTCTGCTTGCGCTTGGGCGTGGCAACCACTGTGCCAGCTCGGGCTGTCGGCTTGAGCTGCTTGCTCTGCTTGGTGGCCACCACCGTTTGATTGCTGCCCTCCTCCATGGCAAACAGCGGCGGCACACAGCTGTTGCTCTCATTGGCGCTAACATCGGGTGTGCTCAACTTGCTGGGACTGCTGCCAAAGCTGGACAGAATCTCCACGTTCTTAATGATCACCGGCTTCTCCGACTGCGTTGCCAGACCCACCTCCACCTCCACCTGCACCTCCGCCTCTGGCGGCAGCTGTTGCCTGCGACGCAGCAAGTGTTGATGTGCTCGACGCGTCGATCGCGGCGTTTGTTGGCTGAGCTGGGTGACCGCCTTGGGTGAGAAGTTGAGCGTGCGCACATGGGAGGTGCGTTTCCGTGGCGTGGACAGACTGCGGAAGGCCTTCACATTGACAATGCCCGATGTGGAGGGCGTGGCACGCTCCAGTTGCAAACGCGAGGAGTCTAGCGAGGCGGGCACTGCATTGCTGCCGCTAGATGGCGCCTGTTTGCTGGCAGAACGTTCCAGCGTTGGCAGCACTTTTGGCTCCTCAATGAGCTGCACTGGCGGATCCACAGTAGCTGGCGTTGGCGGCTGCTTAATGGCGCTATTGATAACTATGGAATTGGGCAATTGGCTGGCCGTCACAGTGATGGGTTCCGGCAGTGGGATTTCAATGTGCGAGACATCGCCATTGGCAAAGACATCGGAGCGCAGTTGTTGGGCCAACCATTCGTTGTTCACCAGAAACGGCAGATGGGAGAAGAGGCCCTCATTGGAGAAGAACATGGGAAACGTTAGCTGGCCAGTGCTCGCATCCACAGTCACTGTGGCGCCATTGGTAGCGGCGGCAGCAGCAGCAGCAGCGGCATCTGCATCCGTTATGGCAGCGGCTGTGCCATCATTGTAATTGATGAGATTCTCATTGGTGATGCTCAGATTGACAGACGTTCGTCCGTCCGCAGTTCCCAGCAGCTGTTGTTGCTGCTGCTGCTGCTGCTGTTTCTGTGCGCTCTCATTGGAGTTGAGCACAATCAGTTTGGAGATGCTGAAATTGGGATCAATCAGTGTGCCAATGGAGCTGTTCGCATTCAGCTGTATCACTGCATTGCCATTGCTTCCATTGGCATCTGCGGCATTGGCCGAGGCCACTGCATTGCGTATGATGAGCGGTGTTTGCGGTGGCGCACGCTCCAACTCGGATGTCTCCAAGGCAGCGGCAGGGGCAGCTGACTGTGGCGTACCCACCACCTCCTGAAGCACACGATCAAACGAGGGATCCTTTTCCGTTGCCTCCAATATGTTTTTAACCAAATCATCCAGCACCGCATCCGAGTTAATCGATTCCACAGTTGGTGCATGCACCGTCACCGACTGCAGGGCCACATTGATGTTCTCCAGCAGCTTCTGCTGAAAGTCCTCGTTGGTCATAATGGCCTGTGTCAATACCTGCAATAAATACCAGTTGTAAGGTCAAAAAGATCCAAACACACACACTTGAAGGGCAGCAGTTTTCTACCGGCATCGTTTGTGGCATCGGTACCAGCAATTCCGTATCGTTGCTGGTGGTTGTGCGCGGCGTGGAATTGTTTTTGGGACCATGACCATGGCCATGAAAGGCCAGACCATCGCCATCAACCGTTTGACCGCTGCTCACATCGCTGCTGCTGTCCAGCGACTGTTGATCGTCGCTCAGGGCACGGCTGGAGCGTTCAATACTGCAATACAAGTGTGGTGCCAGCAGGCGTGGACGCTTGCTGTAATAGGGCAACTCCTCCTCATCCGATAACAGCACAGTGTTGCCTCGCCTTAACAAGAAGATGCAAACCAAATGATTAATTGTTGACTGCACTTGAAGTACAGGTTGAAGTACAAGAGCTTACATGCGTCGGCGTTTGCGTTTCGTTTTGTTGTGCTCTGGACGTGAGCTGATGCTATCTCGGGCACTGCTAGACATGGACTTATCCAGTAATTGCAGCAGCTCGCTGAGACGCTCGGAGAGCTTCAATTGCTGCAGCCGCAGTCTTCGTTCAGCCGGCAACTTGTGCAAGGCACTTGACACTGCAAAATGCAAATTGACTAAACATTCTAGAATTAAACATTATTCGAGATGCGCTTACCCATGCCGGTGATCTTGACATGCTCGCGTATCATCTCCTCGAGTCCACCATTGAGAAAGTTGTGCGGTTGTAGTCCTTGCCGATAGGCAATGAACTCCTGACTTAAATGCGGCGATGTGCGGCATAGAGTTTGTGCCGCACGCTTCAAATTGTTGTTCACCAAATAGCCTAGGAATTAAACAAAGTTATTGTACCGCAATTGATATATGCAGCGGCTGCCCGGACTTACCCAGAACGAGACGTGCTATATCGGAATGGAGCACAATCGATTCCATTTTGCACGCTTTCTTTTGCTAGTTTTCTCGACTTTATTTGTTTAGTTGTGTACCCAATTGCAAATGCTATTATATCTACCGCACATATTTACAACGATAACAAACAAAAATTGAAATAATAAAACAAAATAAAACAAAAACTGTTTGTTTGCGTTGCGTTGCTTTTTTTTGCAGTCTGCTTTTTGCTGCTGGTGATTGTTGTTGTCTGTTTTGCTATGCTTCTGTCGTTCGCCGATGCTAAATACCAGTGCCGATGCTTCTAATGCCGATAATGCTATTCAATTTTGGCTGCGCTTTCGATCCAATTACTCACTTTCACTTAACCGCAACGACTTCTAATTGTACTAATTGCTTATTAGCTAAACTTAAAAGGCAAATTGCTTATGGCGCGACTTTTATTTTATTGTCCAAACATCCTTGCGCACTGTACGACAACACAATAAATAAATCAACAGCATCTGTTTGCCGCCAAAATGTTAATTTGCAGAGCTGCTATGCGGCCTAAGCTATCGATTGTATATGCTCCTTACGATATGGTAACTGGTGTTTCCATGGTCTTTTAATTAAATAAACACAATTTTTCATTAAATTTAATGATAATAACATAATGTTAATAAATAAATAGTATATTTGATCAATATTGAATTGTCTTAATAATAAATAGGAAATTTGCTAATAATATCGATAGTTATCGAAAGAATGCAATTTGCATATCTGAGGTCTGGCCACACTTCACTTATTTTGTTTTAAATGTTTTTAGTCCTTTTAGCAAATGGCTGCTAAAACTATTGGTTCCGATAAAAGTGAAGGCCAAGAGCCTGAAAAAGCAAACAAAGCGGATGGTGCAAACACTCAACCGGATGCAACTGCCGCCAGTTCACCAAATGTTACCGGCAAATCACCTGCAAAAAATGAAAGTGGTGGACGCAAACGTAAGCGCCATCTATTCAATTCCATACGGGCACAGATGGAGTTCTACTTTGGCGACGCGAATCTAAGCAAGGATCGATTCCTGCGTCGCTACGTGGAGCAGGATCCATGTAAGTGACTGTGTAACTATGCTAATGCCATTATGTTTAATAAACGTATTTCGCTTTTAGACGTACCACTAGATATATTTCTGACATTCAACAAAATCAAGACATTAACCCAGGATGTACAGCAAATATCGCGGTCATTGTCCAATTCCCAGCTGTTGGAGGTGGACGAGAGTGGTCTTAAAGTGCGCCGCAAGACTGCACTACCAGTACAACGCGACGTCAACGACAAGACGTTGTATGTGGAAGCATTGCCCCGGACTGCCACACATGACTGGCTAAAAGAAGTGTTCAGTCGGTATGGAGCTGTGGCATATGTCTCGCTGCCACATTACCCAGGTACACGCAAGATTAAGGAGTTTGCATTCATTGAGTTCGAAAAAAGTGCGTCCGTGGAGAAGGCCGTTAAGGCATTTGCCCAAGTTCAGGGTGTGCTGTCGGTGGAGCACACAGATCCCGCCGATCTGGCCAGTGTGCGCTCATTTCAGCAACAACAAAAGGCAAGTAACAGCGCAGACACCGCAGAAGCAGCCACCGAAGCAAACGTTGCTGTGAAACAGTCTATCAAACGGGAAAACGACAAGGAGGATGCACATGATGTTGTGGTTGCCAAGCGCATCAAATTAGAGCCGCCGCAGGACCAGAGCGAAACATCCGGCCTGGAAACCACAGATGCAGAGGCCTCTCAGCAGAGTGAGACTGACGATAACAACGATACCAAAGAGGGGACCAAACAGCACAAGCGACGTCGCAAGCAAAAGAAAAAGATTGTCGTGGACAAGCACAAGCCCAATATCGAACCCAGCGCCATGGAACTGAAGGTGCTGCCCAAGAGCAGCTGGTGCAGCATGCGTAACAAATACCTCAATCTACAGAGACGCATCATCAGCGAAGCCAAGAGTAAATTGTGGCGCAACTCGCAAGCCCAACAGCCGAATCCGAAGAGCACAGCCAAGCAATTGCAATTGGCGGCACAGCAACAGCAGCTGGTCGAATCAAAGGGTGGCTGCAACAGCGGCACCAGCAGCGGTCACGAGGAAACTGAACCGCTTAGTGATGCTGGCGACGCTGCCGAGGTGCCGGTGCCAGCGAAACGTCGGAAGCGCAACAAGAACGCCGGTGTACACAAGATGAATATGAATTTCTATGGTGCTGGTGGCAGCGAAGCGGATGATACCAAAATGCCAATGGTACGAGCCGAGGATGCAGCCCAGGAACGTTCGCCGCTTTTCAAGTACGAGCCCGGTCTGATTGTGGAGTGCACATTGCATGAGCCCTGCACGAATGTCAAGGATTTCAAGGCGGACATGCGACAATATGGGGAAATTAAGTATGTGGACATCAAGGAAGGCGATCAAGTGGCGCATCTGCGTATGTCCACGCTCCATGCAGCCGACGAGCTGGTCCATCAGCTGAGCTGCGTCGAAATGCAGCTCAAAGTGTTGCGCGGCCAGTCGGAGACGCAGTACTGGCGTAAAATTGAACAGGATCGCGAGGCGAAACTGACCAAAAAGGTGCGAGTGCAGCAGAAGCGCGGACGGGAAAAGGTTGCCAAACTCTTGGCTAAGCACATCAAGTTCGACGATGCTGACGACGAGGTTCCGGTCACAACAACTGGCGTCGGCGCCATCAATGAGCCAGCAGCCAGCATCAGCATTGCTGCCGACATCATAAGGGATTAAATGTAGACTTTATTGAGTGTAATTGAATCGATATTTATCCCATGTATTATAGCGAAATTGTTGAAATCAAATTCAAAGTGATTTGGACAAACTCAAATTGGCTGCTCTTGTTTTTATTTTATAAATATATATAATTTGAATTAGGATTATAGACAGTCTCATCTTAAGCTACATTCGTTTTTCTATATACAATCTTTCGAACTTTAACCGAGTTTCCTATATACAAACCTCTTTCTTAATTTGCTTAGGGATACATTTTCCTAACTATTAGACACTATCTCATCTACATGTCGTCAGCTATTCAATTGTGCATTTTAAATGTAGAGCGAGCCATCGGCTGGACCCAGATAATGCATGGATATGAGTAGCACGTCAATGATCGTCCAGACGCCCAGACCGCCAAAGCTAAACAATTTGCCAATACCCTCCTGCCAATGTCCCAAATAGAAACGATCGGCTCCAAAGCCACCAAGTGTCAGGCTTATCAATAGCGCTGTACTCCATCGATAGCCCTGCGTCCAATTGCAGCGTAGATTGCGGGTGAACGAACGATTGCCAAGGCATAGCACATCCTGATGCACAGTGCAATTGGTGCGATAGTATTTTTCCGCTGCCGAATTGCAATTGGCGTGCTGCTCGCAATTTTGTTGCCACATCTCAGTCTGGTAACAATAGCGACAGTTCATTTGGCGCTGAAATGTACGCTCGCCCTGGCACTGCACATTGCTGGCAGCTTCGCAGGAAATGTTTATGTCCCGACCGTAATGGCAGTTAAAATTGTAGGTGCAACGTATGCACGGCAACTGCAAGCGGTCGCAAGGTGTATCCTTGTCCAAGGGGCACAACATGTTTGTGGTGCTGTTGCCATTGTTATTATCGCTGCCTGATGATGGCTTGCCGACCATGTTTGTCAATGCTGGCACAAATACTTCATTGTCATTGTTGTTGTTATTGTTGTTACCAGCATTACTGTTGTCCTTGCGCTGATCACTTTTGGTATCTGTCAGATCCATTTGATTGCCTCCACTGGCCGTTTCGCTGTTTTTTATGCCGGTCAGCACGAATATGAGGATTAGCGCTATCGCGGAGCGCATATTCACAACAATACACTGACGCTGTTGTCTCATATTTACTGGGTCGGCTACCTTGTTGCGTGAGGAATAGTGGAATCTTTTTGTGCCGAGCGTTCGGCTGATGCACTTGTGTTGTTCTTAGCGAAAATACATGTTATCGATGTTATCAACAATTGGTTAGCGATACAAGATATCGATGGCAGAGAATATCGGCAGGGCTACCGAATATGGTATGTATTTTATACTAGACTATTTGGTATATTTCGACGTTGAAATTTCGAATCTCGGAATATAAGTAAATTTCTAAGATAGCATTTGTTTAACATTTATAACGTAACTTAATTTTATCAAAAATGTGTATTTTGTGTAACTTCAGCGGAGGTGTTCCGTTAAGCTCCAAAAGAAACTCATTTTAAATGTTAATAATGTTCAAACAAAATCTACAAGATTTCATTTATGCTGACCCCTCTGCCCATTAAAACAAAATAATTCAAACATGCGTTTGTTTTATTATTTCTGGTAAGTTTTATTTATTTTTGTTTTGTTTGCTTTTCTTTTGACTAGGATGCAGATGATGTATACATATATATATATATATACTTATATATATATATATATATATATATATATAAGTTTATATGTATATATACTATAATTGTATATATAGATAACTATTTGTTTTATCTTCTTAATCATTTTGATGCGTTACAAATTACAATTATGAACTTCAACGTTTTTCAAAAGTTCAACTACGTCATTATTTGTATTCATTTCTTCACATACATACAAATTGCAATTGGTATTATAGAAAGACGAGACGCATTTATTAATGCATTTAGAGATAATGATAGTTGTATGGATGTTTCAAAACAAAAGTAAAGTACATACATGATAATATTATAAAGAAAAATAATATATATATATATATATAAAAAAAAAAGTCAAATGTTTCCTGCATACAAGGTAAAACAAATACAAATCGATATAAAAAAGGGGTTAGTTAAAAATATTAAAAATGCCACTGAGCACTGAGGCTATATAATATACATAATAGATAGATAATAGTTTGATAATATAGTGTAATTTACTTGTGTATGTATGCTTTTAAAATACGATTGTATATATGTATGTATATATACTACATATATATATGTATCAATATGTATATTCCATATAAGCTTAAATCAATTAATAAGACGAAAAGTATTTTCATAATATTGCATTATTTTCATTCATTTTTAAATGTACTTTTTGTTTTTGTTGTTTTGTTGAATTTAATGGCCACGCGTGTTTCTTATGTCTTTTTATTTGTATTTCAAAGACACATTTGCAAAAAATGTATAAATACTTTATGTTGTTCGTTTCGTTAATGTTTTTCTCTCATTTCCCTTTTTTCAGATTTTTCAGTTTTCAGTTTTTTGTTGTTGTTGAACACATTTTCCGACCTGGCTAATTACTAAATTACTTTCATTTTTTTCCGTTGGCTGCTTGCTGCTTTCATAATGTATAATTTCGTTTTTGTATAAAAATAAAAAAAGAGACACACACTACACGCTTTACATATACTATAATATATGCATATAATAATATAAAATGTGGAAGAGAAGAAACGCAAAGAAGTAAAGAAAAGAAAGAAAGAACCCAAAACGGAAATGCCGCGAGAAAAGCTTGACTAATCTACTGGAACTATTCTCACAATATGCACTAAGTAATTTCTTGATGATTCTCTGTTCTGTGTGTTTTGGGTGATCAACTGTGTATATACTATATATATATGTAAATATCTATATAAAAATGTAATATCTATATATATATATATATTTGTATATATATATATATGTGTGTGTATATATAAACTGACTTGCGTTGTGGCTCTATCTTCCCCTTAGCTGATCATCTCGCGATACTTCAATTTGTGCTTGGTCAACATATCGGTGACTGTGACGAGCTTCTTTATCGATAGAATGTTCGATAACTCTTGCAGATCCGTTAAATAGGATACGCAGATGTGGTGCAGTGTGGCCAACTCGCGTCCTGCAAGCGAAAGCAAACAAATGCAAATGATCGCTATCGCTAACTATTGTTATCGACTTACCAGTGTCCTGTGCATTGTGATTGGAGTTCTGCTCAACGAACATGCCCAGCGGCGGATTGGGATCCGTCACCAGTGACAACTGATCCAAGAACACTATCATGCGCTCCTTGTTCTTCAATATAAACGGATTGACCACCTCCATATATTGTTCCTATATAAATATAGTTTTGATAAGTTTACCGTTCTATGGATATGATGTTTTAACATAATATGTGTGTGCTCACCTTGCCACCAAACTCGATAAGATTGGCGAGATTCTGCAGACATTTGGCCACCATGATGAGCGAGCGTGTGGCCGCCGTGGGGGGTGTCTCGCTGACGAGCCCAAACTGGCGCGGATTGAGCAGTGCCGGGCAGAGCAGACGCAGGAATATAAAACCAGAGACGACACGTGTGCGGACCAAACGCTCCGTTGGCCACTTGGCCACCACCGCTTTCTGCAGGCAATTGCAAATGTAACGCACATTGCGTGGACAGGCGTCCGGCGATGTGAATATCGATTGGGTGACAAGATCGAGTATCTGCAGCAGGAACTCGGCATTTGTGCATGCATCGTCATTGACATCCATTTTCGTTGGATTCAACTCGGCCGATTGTTTGCTTTCAAGTATCCGTTGCACCGTCTCACTGACCGCCGACTGCAAAAAGCCGCTGCACTCAGTCCGCATATACAAATCCATCAGTGTGGTGGCCAGCGAGGCGCCTCGAAACAGCGTAGTTGTCTCATTCTCACGTGCAACCTCCGCCTGGCACAGTATGCGTATCAATTCCGTTTCCCGTTTCTCGTGTCGGAACACACGTAGAAGCGCCGTCGCCAATGGCACCCGATCGTTGTGACAGAGCTCGGCCAGCGCCTTGACCGCATACAGCTCTGGCTCGAGCAGCAGTTGCTGCAGTGGACTGTACTCTTCGCAGGGCATGATTAGATCGTCCAGATAGCGCATGCGCAGTCGCAGCGAACCCCATTCGCCCATCGGCGTCATGCCGGTCAGCTGATACCAGCCCTCTGTCTCCTGGCCATTCTTGAGGCTGGCTAAATCGATGGTCAGCTCGGCCACCTCCGAATCCTTGCCCCGCTTGCCACGCGACACCAACGTAATGGTAAGAGAGACTACATCTGGGGGCACATCACTGAAAAAAGGTAAGGGCAAGAGTATCGTTAGTTATGCAGAATGTGATATCAATGGTATATGAAACCATGTTAACTAAATTGCAACTCACTCTAGCACAAACTCCTCCTCCCAGACGGGCTCGGGTGCAATCTTGACGCGCGTCTTGCCCACCTTGACCTGGTTGAGCGAAATACTGCAATAGGGATGTGGCACCAGTTTGAATGGCAATCGATGCGCCTCCAGCACATGCAAGTTGAGGCAACGCAACTCGCGCAGGCGCGACACTTTCTTCTGGGCACGACTCAACTGTGAGTCGCATTGCGCCTTCAACGCATTGATCCATTCCACATAGCTCTCCTGACTGGGCGCACACAGATACGTGACGGTGGCCAGGCAGGGCAATGCTCGCTCCACGATCTGGAAACAATATGGTCGCTCCCAGAGCGAATCATGGCACTGATAGAGATACGCACAAGACAGATCGATTAGACCCTTGGGCTTAGTCTTTTTGGGATTGTCATAGAAGCACAATTGGGTTTCGGTGCCGTCGTTGATCAATGCAAAATAAAGTTGCTTCCATTTGGTCGTCTTGTCAGACTTCTTGTTCAAATGACCATGATGCTTGATGCCCTTGATCTTCTTGAGGCCAATTTGATCGCGACACTCTCGCAACGTGGCATAGATCTTCTCGGCGGCCTTCTCCACTACATACTGTTGATTGAACTCCGGCTGTGAGCCATTTACCACCGGATGATTGAGTGAATGACCCTCGACGATTTGTTCCTTGCGATAGCGATTGATCACAGCGTCGAGGCACTCGAAGGTGCGTCCTCCCATTAGATAGCGAACGCCCTTCTTCTCGATACGGAATCGTTGGATCTGATTGTTAATGTGGAAGAAGAGCGAATAATCTCCGGGAGAATTATCACTAGGGCGTACCAGAAAACTGCCAGGACCAGCTGCAATCAACGAGAACGATTTAGTATATGGAATATTAAAACTTACGATATTCAAATGACACTCAATTGGAATTAATTGATTTATAATTATGACGTTCATTTACTTTAATTCAAGTTAAACTTTAGCAATGAACATCGATCAATGTCAATATCGTAACCTACGATAATCGCCTACTTACCCTTGACTAGCATGTCGACGGCCTCGTTTTTGGTGCAGTTGGGATGGAACCAGGGGAACACCGTATTTGGATCAATGGAGACATCCAAATCATCGACAAGCTCACGGAATATCATCCCCTGTTCTCCAGTACGATGGGCCGTCACCCAAAGCCAGCCATCGCCCATGTCGTTGTGCACAAAAAAGATGTCGCCCTTCTGGAAGCTCAGCTCATCTGTTTCCGGCATTTTCGTGTACGGCAAAATGGCGACCACACGTTTCTTATCGTTGACCGGCTCTGGCGGTGCGACGGGAATCACAAGACGCTCACGCTTCAAGAGATCGCTGCAAGAGGTGTAGTACCCAACGAGATCGCTCAATGAGATAAACTGACGGCCGCCAATGTAAAAATCACCACACACAGCCGTAATGCTAAATGTGAATAGGAAGAGAAGAGGCAGTCGTTAAGGCATGCTGATAAAAAGACACTTGACTGGAAAGTATACCGGAAATGATTGATGCCCGTGCGTCCGTAATAGCTGAGCACATAGGAGCCGGGTTTCCGATCGCTTTCGCGCACTGCAAACAAAACCAATAATTATGATTAAAAAAAGATCGATTTGTTATCGCGGAGCTCGATACGCACCCAGATAACTGCCCAATTTGCCACTGCCACGAAGACGCGCCTCGGCCGAGTAGCGATCCAGTCGTCCATGGTACCATTCACTTTCCGGCGGCGCAATTATCGCCGGTCTTTCGCCTGCAAGCAAATGTTGAAAAATGTGCCAAATTAACAACATTACACAATACAGCACAACACGCGACACGAAACTGAAGAAAGCAAACACTTTCGACGGTTGTTGCATCAAAAAACCAAATACCCTACACTATGTCGTAACAGGGTAGACTTGTTCACATTTTCTTTTCGATATTTTAATTTTAAAAACTCGCGAAAATGCTTGGTTGTCGTTATGCCGATAATAACTATGGCATACAGTTTGAACTTGCCTACAGGGTATGTGTTGGTCCGTCGTCCTTTTGTGCAACACTCAGTTCTGCATATCAAATTATACAAACTTTGTGCTAAAACAAAAGAAAACCTGTACATATTCTTCTATTGGACACCTGCATACTCAGAAGGTAAGCAGATACGTTGCCATCGATAAATATCGATAAGTGTCGTTAAGTTCAAGCGGACGAAGGGGGAGTTAAATTTGAATTATCATTGCCCTTAATCATCAACTTACAAGTACTCGGCGACATTTGTCAGTGTGTGTGTGCGGTTGCAGTTGTTATAATTAACAAATGCAAAAAAAAAAAAAAAAAAAAAAATCAAACGAGGAACGAAAACAAAACAAAAACAATGCGATAAACGACCGCAGCGCAGCCTTTTGTCATAAATAGAAACGTGACGGCGGCAAGAAACGTACTAAAATACAGAAAAGCTGGCGTCGTTTTCTAATCAATTGACGCTGCCTTTCAAGATGTGCCATTAAACATTAATAAAAATAAAAATATAATATACACATCTATGTACATATATTTACATTGATATGCATGTGCATATGAGTGTGTGTGTGTGTTTGTTTATGTGAATGGCATGACAGCGCGATAAAAAAAACTAATGGCTATGTGTATGTGTGCGTCATCAAACAAAACGGCAGTCAATTGATAAACGATAACAATTTAGAGCCAAATGCAAGCGCAAGAAAAAGACAGCTGCGATCAATTGTCAACAGTTGAACAAACGTTGTTATTGATTATCAAGCATAACTTATGTCTAATGAGATAAGCGCAACGTACTTATATCTAAAGGTCACGCATGCACAAGCACACGCACACGCAAACGCACACACACACGCACCAACAAAGAGAGCAACTATAAAAAGAGACAAGAGAGAGTGCGTTTATTGTTCACGCAGGCGCAGGCGCATGACTCACGGCCAGCAGCTACGCAGACGCAATAATTGCCAAGAAGTTTTTTTTTTTTTGTTTTTGCTGTGTTGTTGTTTATGACGCATCGGCACGCGCGACTGACACAGTAGCAGTGCATTGCACCTTGAGAAAGAGCTTAAGCCAAAGGTGGTAACAGGGCAAACCTTGTAGCCTGAACTGGGCTGCAGCTAACAGCTACATACAGCTGATGAATCACCTGATGTGTTTACTCTTACAGCATGGGAGGCTGCTTAGTATGTGTTGTAAAAGTAATAGTAAAAAATGGCTGCAAATCGCGTATTGCTTGTAAACGACTTGCGATATTAATAGTTAAAGATGCTAACTCACCATTAAGCATGTGCGATCCATCGAATTCGTCCTGATCCAATTCCTGTGCCAGATCGGCCAAGTCAATGCCGCCAGCTGCCATCATGGCGCCGAGACCCGTAATACTGCCTAATGCCGCCAGGTTACCGTCATCGGAGCCGCCCGTTGGCGAGCCAAGTTTATCTTTCTGAATGACAACGTCCACATTACCCAAACGCATTAAATCTGCCATTGATTGGTATTTTGTTTGTTTTTGTTGTGTTGTGTTTTGTGTGTTTGTGTGTGTTTTGGTATTTTTTGGTTAGTTTTATATGTTGAAATGCAAATGCAAATGCGTATGTTTATGTATGCATGTATTTATGTGCGTAAGCAGCTGTGCAGATGTTTATTTGTATGCGTGTGACTGTGCGCGTATGGAAAATGTTGTGGCTGTTTTTATTCTTTGGCGGCAGCAGCAGCGCACACGCTGCGCCTCACTCACAATAATAAATGTCGTATGAGTTTTGGGCTGATGTTGTTGTTGATATTGTTGTGCCGGGTGATGCGCAGCGCTGTAATAATAATGCAAAATAGACACAGGCAAAGAAGCCACAAAGAGAGTGAGAGGGAGAAAGAGAGAAAGCATGAGTAAGTGAGCGAACTGGTGTGTGTGTGTGTTTTTTGGAGTGTATGCGAGCGACTCTTGACTGTGCATGCGTGTGAGAGAAACGAGACTTTGCAAATGCATGTGTATTTGTGTGGGTGGCGTTAATGAACGAATGAATTTACAAGCAATTTGTTATAAACAAAGTACAATATGCTTGACTGCCGCTAGCGAATGCGACTGTGTGTGTGTGTGTTTATAAGTGTCTGCCGGCAAAAGCATGCAACTTAAATTGCAAGCTCACTCAGCGGCGCAACAGCGCAGACAAACAGACGTCGCGCCGCCGTCTCGTCATTGTCGCGCAGTTGCATGTACACAACGTTCGTGTGCATATGTATGTACACATGTACATACAAGGAGCAATGGCACAATAAAAATCAAATGGAACCAAGAAAAACGTTGAATGAAAATTTCTCGTTTCCGTTTTGGTGTCTGACAACGAGCTCTCGCTAGCACCCCAACTCCACGCCATCCCCCATCCCCCCTACAAAGTCAGCCAGCCAGCAGCCACGACGAGCAAAGTTTGGTTTTTATGAGGGCAGCCACTTCTGAAAGCTTATGAGCATGTTTATTTCACATGTTTGCGTTACTCTCGTGTTTCCTAATTGCTAAACAATTGTGGCTATTTAACGACTCATTCTAGATGACCGACCATTCAAATAAATAAAAACTATGAGGAAAAACGGACGGCAAGAAGAAATATATGTTCTCAAGCTCGGACTCCACCCTCTGGGGTATGGCCACCCCTTTCAAATACACGGACAATATGCGACACTCACACACAGTCAGGCCCACACAACACACAAATACACACACAGCAAGACTCGGGCACTCGGGAGTAATGCAAACGAATAAGGCAACAAAAGAAAGCAGCAGAAATTTTCTACACTTACAATGTATACGTTTCTATAGATGTGCGTGTGTGTTGTGTGTGTGTGTGTGTGTAGGTGGGTATGTGTAATTTTTAGCACCATACACGAGACGACGACACACAGGCACACGAAACGCACTGCACACACTCTTAACAAAAGCTAGGCATCACTTTCAGGACATTTCCAATACGTTTTGTTTTGCATTTATTTGATAAACTTATTCACCGATTTGTCTTTTGAAAGCACAGCCAATTCAGAAATACTCGGATTGCCTTCGCTGGTGTGCCCGCACCGTGCCCCGAACATACGCGTTTTGTTTTGCGGCGCACACACACATTGGGGATCAGTGTGACCACAAGTTTATTCTTAAAATATACTTTTTAACTTTCAGAAATATTTTGGAATATACAAATTTCATAATTACTAGTTTTGTCTATATTTTATTAGGCACATTTTTCGAAAAAGTCATTTAATAAGAAGCATGTTTTGAATAAATCCTTTCCTTTCTTTTTTCCAGAGCAATTGGAGAATCGTCGTCGTCCTCGCCTAATGATTAGATCTATGCCAATACATACCGGCTTTTTTAGTGATCACAGATATAAATAGGGGGTACCCCCTATTTATAACATTACTAACGCGCGGCCTACACTAGTCGAGTTTGAAAATTCATAATTTTCATTGCAATGCCATTTTTGGAAACATTTAAGAACACATCGCTAGCCTGTGATCATCACTAGACCATTAGGCAATACATCTGCATCGCAATATTGATCGAAATTATGTGACATCCTCATTAAAAAGTGGTATTTCTTTTAACAAAAGCGTGATTATCGATCGATCTTATAAAAAGTATGACCTTTAATGGCATATTAATTTTTTGGTATTTTAATACTTCAAAATACTGAAAGATATTCAAAAACTTGCATCTTTTCAATATATTTTTCGAAAATTGTGTCATATAAATAAAGTGTAGCCAAAAATAGTAATTATGGAATGTATATTCCGGTATATTTTTGGAAGTTAAAAGTATATTTTGAAATAGAACTTACGGTTACACTAAAGCATTTTAATAAAAAAAGTGCAATTATTTATTTTAGAGGATGCGTGCGTGCGTGCGTGATTTTAGTGTATTTGTAATAACTAACTGATGTGATGAATAGAACCTGGTGTGTGTGCGTAAATAAATAGTTTAGCCTATGTTAAAGGGTCAAGTGCAATAAATAAAACAGTGAAAGTTTTTTATTTTGAAAGCAGCTACATAGAAACACCGCCAGTGGCAGCTTGGTGCATTGTAGCTACTATAAACAGCAGCAACTACCACACAAATACATACACAGTTGGCTGCAGGTTGCAGCTGCAACAAAAAACCTTAACAACATCGACGTAACATCGAAAATATGATTAACTTGGATACCACAAACAAAAATCAATCGCCAATAATGCAACCAATACCCTATTTTCAGGTAAGAAGTAGAAAAGCACAAAAACAAAGGTCAGAGCGGCAACAACAAAAAATCATATGTTCCAGTTGACATTCAATATGATTGTTGTTGTTGTGGCCAAAAAAAGTATTGCGCATTGCTATTTCATTATTGCTCATGGAGTCGCACGTTGATAAAAACAAACACATACACAAATCCATATACATATACATACAAGTATACATTACGACAAGACTTCTAACTTGTAATGATTAAATAGCTAAAGCCCAGCCCCAAAACAGCTGCGACGCACTTTACATTCAAAAAGGGGCACGGCAACAATGTAAACAAGTGTTTTTATTTAACAAAAGCCAATACCATAGTTGAACGGTAACAAAAGCTACGCTTCGATTTGACTTTGCCTTCGCCGCAGTTTCATTTGCCGTCTCCCTTGTTCGCATGCTTGTCCTATGGCGAAATTCATTTAAAATGAAAACAAAACTGCAACTTTTGTGGTTGTCAGTGATAAGCAATTGATAAGCTGCACGGGAGCAGTCAATAGTACGGCCCACATAATATATGTTATTCTTAATCAAATAGTATGAATAATGTAATACTGCACTTCTGGATGCAGCAAAAAAAAATAGACAATAACAAAAGAAGACCGCAAAAAAGCGTTCAACTGTTAAAAGCAAAATGCAAACTGTTAGCAGACTGTTAAGTGAATGACGTTTACAATTGCACACACATAAACTTCCACACTAATATAAGCACACACATTCAGCAAGTAATAACAAAAGAAATGCCAGACTTTTTTTTAAATTGCGTCGTCACTTATTTGAGCAGCAGCTCTAGCAACGGCAGAAGCGTATAACAGCAGCAAAAAGTTTAGTCACAAACACAAAAAAATCACGTACAGCAGCTGCTGTCGCTACCTTGCTGATGCTGCTGGGGCAACGGCACCTGTAAATTAAATTTTATTGTTGCTATTATTGCTGCCGCTTGAAGTCGCTGTTCTTGTTTAATGATGGCCTTTTTAGTGTCCATAACAGAGGTGCGCGCTCTGCAATTAAACGTCTGTTAATTAACATCAACACACTCTCTCTCTCTCTCTCTCTCTCTTTCTGTTGCTTGTATTTGCACTGCAGGACGAAGCACTGCGGCCTGATTTGATTAACGAGGGAGAATTCAAATCGATACCATTTATCACTACAAACGAATTCGATTCAATAGACAATGCAAATGGTCGATCATTTCTATTCCTCGATGCTGATGAAAATCTGCAGATTGCGACGCCGGAATTGTTTTGCAAGAAACTCAAATGCCAGGAAATGGACAAAATCAAAGTGATCTCAATATTTGGCAACACTGGCGACGGCAAATCGCATACCATGAATCAAGTATTTTTTGATGGCGATCCCGTCTTTCGCACCTCCACAGAGCAAAGCTCCTGCACCATTGGCGTCTATGCGGCCATGCAGCGAGAGCAGGGCGTGCTCTGCTTGGACACCGAGGGACTGCTGGGCACCACGGCCAAAAGTAATAAGCGCATGCGCATGCTGTTAAAGGTGAGTTCAGTTAACTTATTGCAACTTGTCGCACTCATCGATCAATAATCGATTTACAGATACTCGCCATATCGGACATTGTCGTCTATCGCACTCGTTCGGAACGTTTGCACAGCGATATGTACGAATTTCTGGGCACCGCCTCGAAGGCATTCTGCTTGCATTTCACCCAAGCACTGCAGGCCATGGGCAATGGCAGCACGCTGGGACCCGCTGTGATCATATTCCACGAGACGCACTACACCAAGCCTCTCGAGAGCTGTATGTAATTGCTATTTGATTGCGGCTTGATCATTAAATCTCATCTCATCTTTCAGGTGTGGAGGAGAGCGCCGAGGACAAGTTACGGAATAGTTTTGCGCGTTTAAATTATGAAACGAATGCGTTTAGTTCCTTGCGTTATGTGGGCATCCAAACGGATGCGAAACAGTTAACAAATTTTCAAAAGATTACCGATGCACTGCGTCTTGAGATTGAGAATACGGCGGTACGCTCACCACGCCAACCCTCGGTTGTGTTTAAGGCCATGAAATTGTTAAATCAAAAATTTGCCGGCGAAATCATCGAAAAGGCCATCAATCCATTTCCCGAGCAGTATTTCACGTGTGGTGCACACTGTGAGTCATGCAGTCGCCGCTGCCAACGTTCCATGGGTCATGTCAGCGATGGTGAGTCACATTTCAATACACAGCCTTGCAACTATCAGCATCAGTACGAGAACAAGCTGTATCTGTGCAAGGCATGCTACAACAATGGCAAAGAGATTGTCGTCAGCATACGAGCCCAATCCCAAACGGACACCGCCTGGTCCGGCCTGGCCAAATATGTGTGGAAGGGCGATGTCATCGAGTGTCCCTATTGCGGCGAAATATATCGTGCACGCCAGTATTGGTATGGCAACAAGTCACCCGAGTCCTCGGTTGTGCAGTAAGTACCATCAATCAGCCAATCATTCTCTCGATAATACAAACAATTGTCCTTTTTGCTTTGTGCAGTGTGCAGGTGGTGCATGTGTGGACGGGTGGCAATGCGGCGCAACGTGGGAATACTCATTCCGCTCAGATGGTGCTCGACAGCGTCAACAGCCTCAGCGAGGCATTCTCTAACATCTCAGGGCCCTTGACCAAGGCCATTAGCGACATGGTGGCCGACAAAGTGGCGCCCAGCTATTGGCGTCCCAACCAGGAGATCACCGTGAGTTCTTCTGCAAGTTATTCTTCTACTTTGTGCTTGTAATTCCAAATAGTCTTATACTAGCTGCTAAAACACATATTTAGATATATTTGTATACTTTGATTCGGACTGCAATGCTTATATTATATATGTATAATATACATTGTATGTGTATATATTTAATTTGATTTCAATCGACACTTTCCCTTATTCTTATAGTAACCTTTCTCTCTTCGATTCTCTTGCAGCTTTGCCATGCCTGCAAGCGCAACTTCGAGAAGACTGGCATGCCGAAGCACCATTGTCGAGGCTGTGGCGAGGGATTCTGTCACACGTGCAGCCAGCACAAGCTGCCAGTGCCGGCTCGTGGTTGGCTTCAGCCAGTGCGTGTGTGCAACGATTGTCACCAACAGTTGCAGCGCAAATCGGATGCGACGCCGGGTAAGAACAGAGTTCTTTCTACCAATGTGTTCCCTCTCTATCTTGCAAATGTACTTCCTTTTCTTAAATCATAAACCGGGCTTGTAGTGCAATCACTGCTAACATTGTCATGCTATTAGCAGCGCTCTATGGTAATGTTAGCTTCGATATCTTTCCATTTCTATTTCCCTTCACTCTCTCGCTCCCCCGCCCTCTGTCTGTCTCTGTGATTTGTCACAATTTCTTGTTTGTTACGCAGCTGATGAACAAACTGAATTTACTTATTGCAATTCCCAATTGTCTGTCGCATGCACAGGATCCAAGCCCACAAATGACGAGGGTGACATACTGGTGCGCAAGTACGGCGAGACCATCTACAACACCATCAGCAGCGTGGCCGCCGTTGCCATAGACTACCCTAGGGGTAAGTGATAGTACTTACATTTAAAGGTCGCTCCTAATTCAATTGCTTGCCTTGCAGAGATGATCAAGGACAGTGCGAGACCGTCATATTGGGTGCCGGATGCCGAGTCGCCGAGCTGCTTCATCTGCAAGTCCACATTTGGCAGCGCCGAGGAGCTGGAGCTGGGCCATCATTCTACCGCACGTGGCAAACCCTTGGCGGCCAAGGCCAGGGAAAGAAGCAGCAATGGAGCAGCGGTCGCTTGCACGGGCAGCACCAGCAACAGTAGCAATGGCGCCTACAACGCTGGCGAATGCCGACGGCATCATTGTCGTCGTTGCGGCCAGGCCGTCTGCAGTGAATGCTCCAAGCGACGGATGCCAGTGCCGGAGCGTGGCTGGCTAACCGATGTGCGGGTCTGTGATTCGTGCGGCTGTGTGGCGCACTCGTCGAGCAACGGCAGCCGCAACAGCATTACCAATGCCATCTCCGATGCCATCAACGGTGATGATTCTATGGAGCAACAACAGTCAAGCAATGAGCGACGTCGCAGCAGCAACAACAGCGATTTTCGCAATGGCAATGGGAGTTGCAATGCCAGTGACGATGCCAAAGCCAAGACCGAATGAGACGCGGCCCAAAGGGGCAACCAAAGTAACAACATGAAGGTCACAATTTGGTCCAAATGCCCAGGCAGGCATTAGGCGCGTCCTTACAAACCATACAATGTGATACAATATGTTCTGATACATCTTTTTGCTAATATGCACATCAGTACTATATATGCACTGATTATAGCCTTTGTCTGTATATGTAAATTAAACACTATTATATATATTCTATATCCTATTGTATTCAACATTACCTGCATCTCTTTATGAATTGTTTTTTTTTTCAGTTTTTCCCAATACTTATGTATGATGTTAAATTTACTTAGCATAATTGTTCAATAGAACAAGTCCAATAAATTGAAACCAAAAAAAAAAAAAACCTTAAAAAATCAACATCTTATTATGGTCGAAACCTCCAAGGATTTTAAGGGACATGCGGTCTGCGGTCGCCATTTGCTTAGATGATCCCATAAAACTTAAAGTCGTGTTGCTATAAGAAAATATATTGTGTATCAGAAGAGACGTGTCTATCAAAAAGAAAACACAGCAATATTATTTGCCACAATTTTGTTGTTCTCGTTTATTTAATTATAATATAGCATTGTTTTGTTTTCATATTATTTTAAAATAATTATAGTTTATACCCATATATAGATTTATGTATATAGGTGTATACATATATATATTCGTGTAAATATATATATATTCAGATCTGTTGTGGTTTAACAGTTGGCTGACAATTATGCGTTAGTACAATACTTTTTCCATCGAATACTAGGAAGGAAGTTAATTACTTGTAATTATTTATTGCAATTCTAATTACTTTCCACATTTGCTCATTACTTTTCATGTTTGTAATTTATATTATTATGAAATCATTATGTATATATTTAGATTTGGGAGGGGGGGGGGAGTTAGTTTCTTGTGCAACAAAAACAAAACAAAGTGAAAAAGAAAAACAGACCAACAAACAATTGTTGTTAAATTTGATTTACATCGTATACATGCTTTTTTGTTTTTGTTTTTGCTTTGTTTTAAGTTTAATTTGCCATAAATATTTAATAAAAAGTTTTTCATTTCCTTTTCGTTAATGTTATTCGTAATACTTGTTGACAATTTTGTTTTTGTTTGCGTATCGACTGTTATACGGCAGCGTATAACAGTTTGCTTGCTGGTATACAATTGGTATGGTTTTTTTTTTAATTTTATATATATTTTTTTGTATTTATATATATATGTATATATATGATAAATGGGAGTTTCGTTCTAGTATACATTTGTTCTTGTTCTTCTAGCTCGAAGGTATACAATTTTGAGTCGCAAATCGAGTGGAGTATACGTATTTGTTTGTATATATATATATATATATATAGTTGCTCTTCTTTATATATAGAGTTCGTATTTCATTTAGTATACATTGTGTTTGTTGTTGTTGTTTTAAATTTAATTTTAGTATACAATTGTTTACGTTCTGCAGTCAGTTAGTTAGCGGCTTAAAGACTACGAAAAAAATATATAAACTATTTAAACTAATGCCTAGTCGAACGTTTTCATTTTTTTTTTCCTTTGTCAAAGTTAATTTTGTTTTGTTTCATTATTTGTATAATAGTTGTATTCTTTTGTGAATTGTTACGTATTTGAGGTTCACAATTAATGTTAAGAGCGCAAAAAGCTAAAAAAATTTAATTATTTCTCATTATTAATGATGGCCGTTGTGGGGGCGTACGGGGAGAACTGCAGGAGGTTAGTAAACAAGCTTAGAAATAATACAAAACTTCGTTACTTAAGCTAAGCACACAAAAAGCTAAATGAATAATAATTATTAATATTTATAAAAAAAAAATAAACACGCAAATTACACAATTTATTTAGAAAAAAATTATATATATTTTTTGTTTTATTATGTATTAATTAATTGATATTGCAACGCAACGGGCGCAACTGTTATACGTATACATATGCAGATATATCTATTTTTAGATTTAAAAAAAAGATTTCTATTAATGATTAAAAATTATGCTTTTTTCTTAGCTTTGGCAAGCCTATCCTCAAGGGCTAAGATCCTGATGCAAATTTGGATCATAGCCGCCCATGCTATTGTCATACGGCTGCTGTTGATCATAGCCACCTGATCCCATGGGATAACCCATTGAGTCCTGTGGTGGTGCGGGCGACATCATTGGCGTTGTGGTGCCACTGGGGGGACCGGCCATCGAATACGGCGAAGCTCCGGCTGCCTTCTTGGCCGCATACAAATTGGCCTCCTCCTGGGCCTTGCCAATGTTCTTCTTATAGCGAATGCGTTTGTTGCCAAACCAATTGGACACTTGTGACACCTGCAAATGCACAAACATCGTACATAATGCGACAAATGAGAACTATTTGAATGCTTACTGTTATGCCGCATTTGCGCGCCAGCTCCTCCTTGGCCTCTTCGGATGGATACGGATTGCTCAAATGACTATAGAAATACTCGTTAAGGATTTCGGATGCCTGCTTGCTGAAATTGCGGCGCTTGCGACGTGCGTCAAGGAAACGTGAGCGGAGTATCATCACCGCCTCACAGGTCGATTGCTTCAGCTGCATCTGAATCGAGCTGAATTTCTTGTGTATGATCTGCACCATGCGCTCAATTTCTTTGGGTGTAATTGGTCTGTAAGCAAAGCAATGCCAACGATGAATTCAAATTGATCACAACTATCGCAAGGATTTATCGCAACACTTTTGTTATCGATAACAACATTTACCTGGTGCGACTCTGCTCGCGCAGCAAGTTCATGACGTGTGTGGTGAACTCATTGCAGGCCTGTTCGTATTTCTCGAGCTCCTGGTGATAGATCTGACGAATCTGCGCCAGTTTGGCGCGATAATCCGAATGCTCAATGGCATTGTCAGCTCCATCGATGGACAGCGAGCCGCCTTGACTGGCCGCCGCTGCTGAGGCGGCTGCAGCTCCACCGCCGCCCTTCTCGGGACCGGCCACACCCTCGGCAATCAGCATGTTATCCAGGCGCATTAGTTGCGGATCTGGTGGCTCCTCCTCTTGCGTGTTGCGAATCGACAGCACTGCAATCGAAGAAACAGCAACGAAAACATTTTCAAATTTAAACTTAAAGAAATTGCAAATGGTTGCCAAAGAGAGGGGAAGTGGGGTTGCCACCCTACGGAAAACAAAACTACTTGCACGTAGCAGCAGCAAGCACAGTGCTGCCTTATAAGCTTATTGCATTGTTTCTACTACACAAGTATGCATGCGTGTGTGTGTGGGTGCGTTATCCAGGCACACGCACACAACTAAGCATCGCATAGAATGAGAGAACGCATAAAATTTTATTATGCGTCGCTCAAGGAGAAGAAGCAGCAGCAAACACAAACACATGGATGACTGCATGTACATATTTGCTACGTTGCCATATTGTCTAGGGAAATGCGTGTCTGTGCGTGTTGTTGTTGTTTGTTTGTCTTGTCTCAGTCTTCGTCTATTATTCGCAAGCCTGGCTATGCATGAATTAAATTTTGCGCCAGTTGCTACTGCTCTTCCTGAATCTTAATCACGTTGCCAAGGAGTTAGTCGACAACCAAAAAGCCAAGTTGCAAACATTTCGCGAATGACAACAATTGACTCCCCACTGTCTCTCACACACACACACACACACACACTACGCACGCAAAAGCTCATCAGCATTTCCACAGCGTTTCACAACAACAGCTCTGCAAGGGAGGGGGGTGCTGAGAGGAGTTGTCTTCTATGTATGCAGCCAGGCAATAGTCTAACTTTAAGAACAAGTCAAGTAATGACTCCTCTTTCCTCTCTTCCTCCGCCTGCAGCTAATACTACTACTAAGCTCTACTGCAATGATGCCTTTGAATAATACATGTCTAAATACTCTCTCTCTCTCTCTCTCCCTCTATCTCACGTCTTAATGTTGTCTGACTGCGAACTGATAAAACTCATAGCCGAAGTTAGCTGAAAGCGACAATGGAATATTAGATTAGTCTAATGAAACTTCTGAATGCCATTCCTTAGATAAACAGAGACAAGAGCGAGAGAGAGCATTTTTTATTGAAGGATTTGCTTTAATTTATATTTTTAATTCAGGCGGCTTTCTCTCTTTTAAACATCAATTTTAAATTATAGTTTAAGTTTCTTGTTACTTTATTTCAGTAATAATAAACTAGCATTTCACTTAAAGTTTAAACACTATACATTTATGTACATGCATTGATCTTTATCCCTCTTAAATGCTTAATCTCAACTTATTGCTGCAAAAATGAGCATTAATGTTAGCTAACAGCTCATTAACAGCGACATAAAGGTGTTAAGACGTAAATTAACATTAACAGCGTAACATTAACATTGCTGCATGTCGCAATTAAAGTCTGTATTAAACTTTGTTTCGACGCTCTGCTTTGGCTCTTGCTCTTTTGGTTGAATGGAGCATATGGCGCCACTGGCGACAGCTGCCCCAATATCCCAATGAGAGCAAAGGTAGGCGGCTGAGGGGCAAGGGGTCAGAGTGGGTGGACTGATGGTGTTCAGAGGATACACAGCAGAACAGGGAAATAAGATTGGTTGGGGGGGGAGGGAAACTGTGACTGTTGCGTGACATCGGTGGTTGCTTTATTTGGTTAAGGTTAGCCAGAATATTGCCAAAGTTTTGCAAGACATTTTCAGAGGGGGCCCGTGTGTAGAGGCAGGTGGGGGGAGGCAAGGCGTGGCCGGCTATCGCAGTGTACAAAGTTGAAGGAATAGTTGCCATCTCTTTGGAGAAATCAATCCACAAACATTTTACGGCAATCTCAAGTTGGAAGAGCAGAAGTTCTTTGCTATTGATTGAAGACTGCACAATAATAAAGATATTTGTTATTGAATTCAAGTAAAACTTTGTACGAAAGTTAAGCTTAGTTAGTTAGATTGCAGATTAAGAAAGATACTCTTAATTCTTTCCTATCTGCAAACTAGTTAAACTAGTCAAATAGCCAAATTGCTTAAGTTTAAGAGCTCAGCGAACTCAGCTTGTATCTTGGCTAAATATGGCATAGCTCTAATTAATAATATTTAGATGTTTAGTTATTAAAATAAAAGAGGAATGCAATTTGCTATATGCCTAGACCTTTCCAGGGTATGTGCTAGTTGGGCACGCTGCCAAGTGTCATCGAATGTGAATTACAAACTGTTTTAATTTTGAAGAAGACACAAGGCCCAGGCACAACCCTTTTGTTTAGAGTCAGTGGAGAGTGAAAGAGGGCGGGAAGAAGGTGGGGCCAGGGATTGGTAGGGAACGAGAAGCTCTAGCTAAGGCTGTAGCATCATTTGCGTATCTAATGAAGCATTTAAAAGCGGCAACAGCAGCAGCAGCAGCAGCAGCACAAATAATAATAGTAGATACACAACATAGAACAATACTTAGTCCTCTAAGAGACTGCAACTTGGCATGGTTAGAGAGTGGAGTGGGCTAGATATGAGGGGGAGGGGGGGCTTTGGCTTAAATGGCATTTCCAGCTCGTAAATTTGAATGGGGCATACGGCAAATGGTGAGGCAAAGAAATGAGACACGAGTAGAAGAAGCAGCCAAAGAGGGAGGGAGGGGACGAAGGAGATGGTGCCATGCAGGATTATGAGGAAGCGAGGAGCTTTTGTGTTCGTCGTTCGTTGGGAAGGCGGCTTTTGTATAATAAACATGTCGCGAACTGTTGCCGGTTGAGTCAGAGTCAGATACAATATATACTCTACACACACACACACACACACACACACACACACACACACACACACACTCGTTGTTGTGCGTGTGCCATTTGCATGCCTGTCGAACAGGTTTGCGCATTTCAGAAACTAATTTTAAGACGCAAACACACACAGAGACTGACAGACAGACAGACACAACACTCGCTGATAAAATATGTTAAATACAATGGAGAGGAGCGAGAAGAGTAGTGGAAAACAATTTCTGCTATACCCTAACAGCGACCATTATAAATCTGTCCAGAAATCCGTCTGTCCGCTTATTTATAGTCAAAATATTTGCACAGTTTTGCAGCTAGCCCGATGCAACTTGATATACAAACAGCTTTTCAAACAGGCAGTCGTATTAGCTTACTATTGTGCAGAAAGAACTAATAATATTTCTATAAAACTGGCTCTGGTATTTATTTAAATAATAACATCTTTACACAATAATAGTGCACAAAGTGTATTCAGTCGTCGGCTTGCCGCTTGCAACACTTAAGCGCCTTGTTCTTTTTGCTCTTCATTTCTCATGTTTTTTTTTCTTGTGTTGTGTATTTTTAAAATACTCGTTTCGCTCATCAGCAACTCTCCCCCCCCTCCCCCACCCCACTCAACCCCTTCAACTCGCCACTCGCAATACGCTGCTCTGAGGCACTTTGACTTGGGTCAAGTGCTCTTCTTGTTTACTTTGTCGGCGCCCCAAAACATCGATATCTTGCCCCAAAGTGTTATCGCTATGTACACATAGATAAAAGCACAAACACATATGCACATAGAGATATCTACTTACACACATACATATGCACACATGTGTCTGTTTGTACGTCACAAGTGTCTTATTTGTCTGTTGGCTTCGGCGAGCAATTAGACCCGGGATCTAGGCCGCATTACAGATACGATAGTTGCCAAAGCTCCACGTGGGTCAGCTGATGGCCAACTGGCTTATAGCATGTAGGAGAAGGTCTATCTATCAGTGTGCAGCTTATGCAATAGCTATGCCAGAGACTGTCAGTATTTATCGATAACTCCCACTGATCGAAATGATCCTAGTCAGAGCTGGCAACTGTTATAGAAAAGCTTGGTCTTCTCTCTTAAATTGATTCAATTTCGATGCAAGTTGCAATTAGTCAACCATTATATATTATCATTTGCTGCTATAAATTAACTGTCTTTCATTTATCGAAATACCAGTGCAATCTCAACTAGTTTTTAATACCCGCTCAATATCTATTAACATACTTTCTGATTCTATCAACGCTCCACAACACAATGAAAACTTTATTGGAATCCAAGGGTTTTTTTTTAGTCTAGAGCAACCTGCCCCAGGATGATGAAGGCACGTTCAGGACTCGAAATAGGAGCCCGCGAAATGACAGAGGCAAAAGAAGGCAGCCTGAAACTTGAAATTGTATCCAGGACCAAGACCAAGACCAAGACCAAGACGAAGGCAAAGGCAAAGACCAATAGCAATAGCAAGACTAAGATGCTGGCCCAAAGCAATTTTGCAACGGTGCGCATTGGGGGTTTTTGTTTAGGTGGGCAGCGGGAAGGAGGGGAGGAGGCTGGGCAGGGTGGATTGTATGTTGTACGTTGATTCGCATTTACTATGCGTTTGAGGTGGGTGCGTGGAAGGGGCTGGGGCTGCGATGGTGTGTGTTGGGGTTGCTGGCGCGTGTACTTTAGGGTTAGGCCAATGCCAATGGCGATGGCAATAGCAAGAAGCGTTGGAGCCATTCAAAACATCTGGCCCACAATCAAAACGCGCTGTTATTGCCCATTTTGCGTCTCTGCGTGGTTGTAATATAAAAGGAATACAAAAAAAACACACACACACTACCAAGAAACAGCAAATAAAAAAATATAATATAAAGGAAGGCAAAACTCGATTTCAAATTCTCTTTGGATGTAGAGGAAGGTGTGATTGTAAGAGGGTCGCGGGAGGTGGGAGGCGGATGGGAATGTAAAATGTAAAGGAATTTCTTAAGGAGTTTGCTGATTTCAGTTATGTTAAATGTTAAACAAGTTTTCTGGCTTTTAGTTTGGTTTGCAAAACTCACCGGTCTTCTCTTTAATCTCGCACAGCACCGAGAACAGGGCCGGCTTCATGCGATGACAGTTGAGTGTGTGCTTCCTGGCCTGCGCCTCGTCCAGCGATTGCTCCGAGATGCTCATGATCTGTTGCAAGATTTCACCAATGTCCTTCTGCTTGCGCACCTCGTTCTCATTGCCAGCATTCTGTCCATCATCCTGGCCGGGCAGGCCGTAGCCTTGCGGTGCCATCATCCCACCGGTGTGGGCCATCATGCGATCCTCCATGATTACAACACTTCGTCAACAACAATAACGTTAACACTGCAAGCAACAAACACTTTTAGACTTGTCTTGGTTTTCTTTTAGTTTCTTCTTAGCACATGTTGCAGCCAACACACACACACACACACGCACAACAACAAAAAAAATAGTAATAAGATTTAATCAACTGCAGCAATTTATTCCAAATATTTTTATGTGATTTCGTGTGGTATTTTTATCTATTCTACTACGTATTGTCTGCGCGCCCTACCGTCCGCACTCAACGGCAACGCGTTAGCAACTGATTGAACAAATAGTCGGCAGGCAGAGCGTTCGTTTTGTTCGATGCGTTGCTTCGGCTTTGGCTTCGGCTTCGGCTTTCGTTTTGCTCTGTTTTCTTTTAATACTTTGCTGGTTCTGTTTATCTCTCGGCAAGCGACTCGACGAACAAAAGATAATCCCCAACTCTACATGTGTGTATGTGTGCGTGTGCTTGTGACTTCTTCGTCTGCGCCATTTGCCTTCGACGTTGTCTTCGTTGCACACTGTGCAAAGAATGCTGATAATAGATGGTTACCCACAGGGGGTGAGGTAAAACAAACTGTGGTATATTTGTATTTGTTTTTTGTTTTTGCATGGGCGTCGGCTGCTGCAACCTGCAGCCTGTCATAAGGGGCGGGGCTATTTTTAATTAATTTTGCTAAGGGTTCTCACTTTGATTACTGCAACCGTTATTAAATGGCTAAGTTATCAAATGCTAATGCAGTAATGCGCTACATCGCATGAAGATCAGAATGCTTACGATAATAATCAATTAAAAATGGAGGATCTGATCAATTGCTGGCTTTTTCTTCAATATGATTTGGTATTTATGGCTTCAACTAATAATTATCAAACTATACAAATTCTGTTTGTTTATTTAAGTCACATATCAGCATTCTTTATCAGATTTGAAAGACAACGACAGCCAATCAAACAGTATTATAATAGAAACAACTGTTGACAACTTGGGATCTTAGAGCTTTTCGATAAAAAAACCTTAATTTAAAAGTGTTATCGTAGTTTAGGCATGAGCACCTCTTGCTTCAGTATTGGCGCTGCAGCCCTGGTAGTATGCAAAAGTATGACATCGTTAAGCGCACTGCGTGCGTACTTGCACATGTGTGTGTGGGTGGTTGAAATAGCGGGCAGTTGACAAACGCCACAACTACTACTACAGCTCATTGACTGCCTGCCGCTACCCGCTGACCAACTCATCTCTGCGTGTGCGTCTAACTGAAGTGCATTCACATTTGCGCAAAATGAGAATGAAAACCCAAATGCTAATGTTAATTACTTTTTTCAAGTGGCCATAAAAAAACCCTAATTATGTTTGCACAGCAGCCCAAAACAACTGGAGAAAGCATCGTTGACCTTCAGATCGGCGGCTATGCACATGCACACACACAATTATTCGATGTGCATGCGACACAGACACGACACACTCAAACGTACTTGCATAGGTACAATGCGCTTCAAAGGCAGCGCAAAAATAAAAACAGCAACATTGCACCAAATAAAAGCGAATGAAAACCTGTTTAATACTCTAAATACACAGATGCACACACACGCATTGAACAAAATTCTTGGAAATCTCAGCCGCTTTTTATAATTCTTTACTACAGTTTTGTTGTGTATAACAGTGGTATAACAGCGTAACATTGTTATATGGCCTGCTACTTTTTTTTGTGTATATTTCTGTTTTGACAATAAATAATCAACTTACATGTTGTTCACGTCACGAACTTTTAAGATACTTTACTGTAGTTTTGGTTAAATATGATTTGTCCAGCTGCAATTAGATTTAAACAAAACAAATATGCACTTGCTATAAATATGGGAGTATATTGGAGCACTGAATTTTCGTTGTAAATTTTTCAATGCGCTGCTGCTGTTCTTCTTCTTCTCATACGCAGCACAACGTCGCCACTTTTTTCGTGATACACAATTTTCTATTGGTTAAATAAACTTGCTCGTTGGCGCATTTGCAATTTACATAGACTCACGGTTGTAGCAGGTACATAACCTGCTGTTACGTATACTAAGTTGTTGACATTTATATGCACCAAAATAAATTAACGAAAAATATTTACCACCAAAAAAATTTGCTGCTGACAAAAATGTATCTTTATTCAGCGTGACCGCAAGATGAATTTCAGAATATTCTATTTTATGTCGAAAAATATACCAATACATAATAATACCATTAACTAGTTGATTTTACTTTAAGCGGTATATTTCAAAAGAGGGTGTATTCTGTATGTTATTTTTAAGCTACGACCGTTGTAATGATTTTACTAAGCGGCTCTTTTCATTTTAATATAATACTGATATTTCTGTATTTGTATGGACAACTTATTCTAATATAGCACCAACTTTTGTACCTGATTTTTTATTTGCGCTTACGTAGCGCATTTTGTCCTTACGGTACCTGTTAGCATTACATCTCACAACGCGGCGCGAATTTTAAAAACTGTTATATTCAGATGTAGCCTTTGAATACCCATTATAAATTACACTTAATAACTACAACTGCACTTAACAATTAAATAATTAATATAATTTGACATGTATGGTTAAATCTATAGTTTATTTACCATCTGAGTTTTGTATTTGGTAACGTGCGACGTAACATGAATATCAACATTTGTTTGAAGTTTCGTATCGGGCAGCATTTGTCAACTTGGCTGAATATGTCGTCACTTTAGTTTCTGATTGGTAATCCGCTGAATTTTGTTCTTTTCAATATTAAAAATACCAATACAATACCAGTAGAGCAAGAAACTGCATAATTCAAGATTTAATTTCTCCACGAAAAAATATCAACAGTTTTCGTTGATGTTTTTCATTAAAGACAATCTTATCAAAATAAATAAGTAATCCAAATAGATTATTTAACATTTGTTAAGAAATAGAAGAAAGAGAAACCTGTTTAAAAATGTGCGCCATTTTACCCTCAATTTTTGTAGACTAGTAAAGTGTAACCAAACTAATAATTTGGTATTGTATATTTTGGGATATTTGTGATGACTCAAAAGTATATTTTGAAATTCAACTTGCGGTCACGCTGGTCGTACGTCGATGTTATTTTGAATGACACTCCGCTGAGTACGATCGTGTGTCGCGCGAATGAATTCAAGAACCACTTTTTGTTTCGAATAAATTTGCGCGGGTTTGATATGAAGAAGTCATTTATTCCAGCTAACTAAATAAATGCATTTGCATACGTGATTATTAATTGTGTTGCAATTATTTTGCAAGCCAGTGTGAGAGTTAGTGTTGTTTTGTCAATTTTTTTTATGTTATGCATTTTTGTTGGAGTGCCCAGAAAGGGTGTGTACTGCAGCTGTAAACAGGAGGCCCAGCCACTGCCAAGGAGTCACGACCAAAGCGAAGAGAGAAACTGCGAGAGTGCGATATAGAGAGCGTGAGGAAGCAAGCAAGGAGGTGCGACGGTAAGTGCATGTTTTGCCTCATTGTCATGGGAGGGGGTGGCAACCCGAAGAGTAACAGTAACAGTAACAATACGTTGTTGTTGCTCTTTAATGCATATTTTGTCAATGCTTTTTCTAATTCGCATTTTGTTTTTCTTATCTGCTGAGCTGCTCCTTTTTGTTGTTTGTATGTGTGAAAAATCAATAAAAAGCCATTGGCTCTGTGCGTGCAAGTGTGTGTGTGTGTGTGTGCGTTTGTTTGTGTTTGTGCAGCAGCCGGCTACTCCTGTAGCTCGTGTTGTTGCCATTCGGCGGCCGCGAGTAACGAGCGTGGGCGTCGCATGACCAGAAACTTACAAAAATAATCTATGACAAAAATGTTAAAATTTCAAAGTCAGATGGGCGCTATTTCAATTTGATTAGCGTGTTTAATTAGTTTAAACCATGTTAATTCAGCTATTGTTGTTGTTTTTGCAACCACCAAAAAAAAAGAAAAAACAAAAACTAAAAAAGCAAAGAGGAAACAGATGAAGAGTGAAAACAACAACAACGACAAAACGATAACAAAGCGTCCGCTGAAAAACGCCGACGTCGCCTGTCGACAGCGCTGCTTCTAACGGTGCCCCGGCACAGCTTAGCGAAAATGTAGAGAGCGATTGAAGAGCGCAGCGCACAAGAGCGAGAGCGCCGGGAGAGAACGAGAGCCTGATAAGAGCAATGCTGTGGCATAAATTTTTGCATTATTTGTTGTTGTTGTTGTAGCAAATATTTTTATCAAAATTCGTATGCTATAAGACTTACGTGCCGACGGATTAGAAGATGACGAAAAGCTGTTTGTGTGTGTATGTGTGCGTGCTATTCCGTTGTGCGCTTTGAGTTTGAGCTGCAATTTACAGTTGCTCGGGGAGCTTTTGTGCTTGACTGACTTTGTTCTGCGCCCTATTTTCGAATCAAACAATTTTTGGGCACTAACGATGAGTCATTTCGCATTCGTGACTCACACACATAGATGCATACACACATAGGTCAGGCATGTATGAGTGTCCTTGACTGCGAGATTAACATCTTGAATTGCCACTTAACACACACACGCACACACACACACGCAACTCCTTTAAGCTTTCGGCGCCTATGGCGTCACTTTTGGGGCGTGGCTCGCGTCGCGATGCTCACCAAAACGAAAGTAAAGAACAAAAACAACGATGAGCTCACACACACACACACAACTACATTAATAAGAGCAGAGCACGAACTTGACATTGAACTCATTGGTATTGGTTGTTGAAGAGGGGGGGGGAGGCTCTTCTTTTAGGATGCTCAGCAGCTTCTGTTGAGCTCAATTAAATGCAATCGCATGCAGCATTCCCCCATAAATTCGGCACTCTCAAATTCTGGGAGAGCGCTGCTCGAAAGGGGGCTCAAGAGGGTCTTCCAATTGGAGTTGCGAAAGGGTCTTCCAATTGGAGTTGCGAGTTGCAGAAAGCGTTTCAAGATGACATCTGAAAGCGGATTTTCAAGTGGAATTTAAAGAGCTTTCTAATGGGGTTTCAAAGGGGTGTTCAGTGGGGTCTTAATACTATGTTTTCTTCTTCTTTAAGTATAAATAACAGTATATAGAGAGTTTCCTTCAATTTTCTTATTATATTGCATTTTTTTTAAATTGAAGTAGTCTTCTAAGAGCTAGAATTTCTTTATACATTTAGAATATATAAACAAATAATATTTATTTAATTTTTCATTATTTTAGTTTGTTTAGTTTAGTGGTTTTATTAAACAATATCATAGGCAAACAGTTGTGTATAGTCTTCATGATTTGGAATGTATAAACATCAACTGATATAAGATTAAATGAAGCTACAGGGTATTTACTAGTCCATAGCACCTTTACATTGCCGACTTCAGATGAGGCGTTAGCCTTGCCTGGCGCATGGGAACCTCAGCCTTGCTGCAGTCCCAGTCGCAGCCAAATCAGATGAAGAGAAACAAGAATCTGTTGCCCCCGCTTGTCCGTCTGTCTGTCCGTCTGTCTGTCTGTCTGTCTGTCCGCTCGTCCGTCTGCCCGCCAATCCGCCTACAGTCTGAAATGACTGCCCTTTTTTGGGCTGCTGCTTTTACGTTTCGCCTGCGCAAATTCCTTTGCATCGTTTGGGGACGGCGCGTGCGCCACGTTCCGCTCCAAGGAGCTGGGTAGCTCGATAGCTGGTTAGCTGCTTGGCTGCTTGGCTGCTGCTAAATTTATCGCGAGCTTTGGCTTGATTTTCGTTAAGTGTTTACTTGCGGCAAATACTCTAACAAAGGGTATTTGTGGCTAGTTGGATTCAGCTGAAACGATTGTTCTCTTCTACTTATTTATAAGCAACTGACAGCTCAAGGCATTGTATCATTTCGTTATATATAATTGCATTAATCATGTGTAGCATAACGACAATTATTTAATATTCTGGCTAAGTTCAACTAGAAACTGCCTGCCTTTCCTATTGGCAACTTTGAAGCAAAGTTATAATATTTCATTTATTTGAACTTGAGTTTAATTGAACTCTTTTTAATATTTAATTTATTTTAATTTGTTTTTCCTTTCATCAGCTCACATTAGCTGAATTTATTTAAATAAATAAATGATTAATATATTATAGTTTTAAAGGGTATTTCAACTGCACTTATGTCAAACTTAACTGTTCTTTCTCAATTTCGCTTTGCCTTTGGGCGCCTCGTTTTCCGCTTCGAGTTCGACTTCGACTTGGGTCTGGGCTTGGGCTTCAGCTCTTAAGGGCATTTTTACGATCTTGTTTATGGGTTTGTTGTCAATGTCACACATTTGCGACAAATGTTCACAAAAATCTCAAACTGAAACTGAAACTGAAACCATGCCTCTGTTTCTCTCCCTCTCTCTCTCTCTCTGTCTCTGTCTCGGTTAGGGATTTTTGTTATTTTTGGCGCTGACTTGGCAAATTACGCGAGTCGACTGAAGACTGCATAATTTTACATGTACACAAGTCCGTACACATGGCAAGCGCTTGTGGCAGCTCTAGGCTAGAGCTGGAGTTGCAGTTGAAGAGTTTACAGTAGAGTTGCAGCTAAAGATACAAATGCTGCGAGCTAACTCTATAATTAAAGATACATTCCAAGATATAGCTAAAGATATATATATACATGGATATAGAGGTAAGTTTGGCATGCAAGTTAAACTTATTGTCGCAACTTGCAGATACTTAAGCTATTGATATTGTCTATCTAATATTAAGTCTCATTGTGTGATCAAATTATAGTCAAAAGATATTGATTTTAAGCGTGTCAGAGTTAAAGATACAAATTCGTCTAAAATTAGCAGAAATTTTTCAACTCCCCTCCTTTATTTATTATTTATTTCCCTTTCTTTTTTGGGCTTCGCTATTTTTACTTTATTTATTTTTAGTCTGCTCTTTTTTCCCAAAACTATATTTTCTTTGTAAGCAAGAACAGTTGTTTTCTAAATGGTCAATAAACATATAAATCATAAATATAAATGCAATAATAATTATAGTAAATATAAGTCAAGAAACAGCAACAAAAGTTGTAGTTAGATAGCTGAACTTGTGCCTAAAGATACATAGTTAGTTACAGCTACAATAAAAGATACATTTAGCGCTAACGTTGCAGATGCAGATACGAATATAGATGCTTGGCGATAACATCAACAATGAGCCAAAAATATGCCAATCTTTGGACAGTGATGAGTCCAAGAACCGCTTGTCCAACTCTGCAGTCTTCAGTCTTCAGTCTTCAGTCTTCTGTTTACAGTCTGCAGTCTTCTCTCCATCTGCTCTGTCTGTCATGTGGCGCTGTTCTGGTTTGCCAAACATAATTAGCATAAGCGGATGGTCTGCAAATTAAACGCCAGCAGAACTAACTGTTAATAACAAAAGAAGAATGGGGCGAGGAGGCAGCAGAGGGAGCCGATGGAGGGGCAAGAGAGAGGGGGAAAGAGAAGAGCAACTGACCATTCATAAAGTTTATTGCTCCACATGCTCCACATTCTTGGCGAGCTGCAAACAAATCAAAGATAAAAGGGCAAACAAAACATAGATTATTAAATTGATGACCGTTCCTCCTCTCTCCCCTCTCCACTCTCCCCTCCCTCCTCTACCTCGCCACTCGCTCTCAATTGTTTCCCACAAATTGCCCAACATGGCCACAGTTACTCATCTTGTCGCAGTGTCTCGTGTTGTCCACTTGAAGCGCAAATTAAATTAACTGCATATATGCAAAACAAGTACACCCATGAATATTCATGAATGTATTCACTAGACAAGCAGATCGATTCGGGTCAAGCCCTGTGTTGTTGTGTCAATTTATGGATTACCAGCCAGTTGCTAATTCGCTTAGGCTGGCAAAAATGGAGACTCATAACTCGCCACTCGCTACTCGCTACTCGCTACTCGTTACTCGCTACTCGTTACTCGCTACTCGCTACTCGCTACTCGCCACTCGCTACTCGCTACTCGATATTGATCGATAATAACGAGTATTGATGAAAGAAAAGGGATCATTGTAAGCAACTGAATCGCTTTGCTTACGACTTATCTGATAGATCTATGCAATATATATATATGCAAGTATTGCAGATAAGATACAAGTTGGCAGACAAATAAAGATAAGATACATATGTATATGCAGATTAGTCAAGTTTTAATAACACATAGCATTAGCTACAAAATGTAGCTGGCGATAAAGCCAGCTATTTATGGCGATATATGGGTACAATTAAGTATGGGAAAATAAGTTGACTACAGAATGGAATGTAATAGAAAAAAAGGTAATCTTTTGAAATAGATATAGATATAGAAGTAGCTAAGGTAAACAAATGTATTTTACAACGCAGTTAAAAAGCAGCCCAATTGCAATTTGCATTTGGAAATGTACTATTTGATAAAGTGATATAGAATTGTAAAATAATAATTCAACTTGCCATAAATAAGAGTGCTGTTAAATGTTGTGACTATAGCTCTTATAGTTTCTGAGCTTTAGCTGTTTTTATAGATGGACAGACAGACAGACGGATAGATAGATAGGAGGACAAACAGACGGATAGAAAGGTTGATCAATAAAGTATTACATATATAGATATAAAGTATTAGCTTATATTATATTATAGCATATTTATATATATACTTTCTCAGATGTTACCCACACTCCGACAGACCTAGCAGACCATTTATTTTTGTGTTAAATACATGGTCTAAATATGCAGATTGAAATGCAGCTAAATTGCCTGGCTATGACGTCTAAATTTGAATGAGAATTCAGTCAATATATCTGGTTATATATGGATCAAATATAGCCTTATTCATGAATAATCATTGGCTCAAACGAGTGCACCTATTTGTTGTTGCCATAAGACAATTGTGGCTGATCTTAGATCATAGTAGCTGCAAGTTGAGGCGTCTTAAACTGCACTCGACCGACTTGAAGCCCTACGATATAGCTGTCTCTCTCTCTCGCTCTTGCTCTCTCTCTCTCTCTCTCTTGCCGACGCTCTATTAATTTAGCATACAAATTGCGCTGGCTTCAATTGAAAAATGCTCGCATCCCAAGTGATTTGATTAATTGCGCAGTCATCGCAGCCATTAGGAGAGAGAGAGAGAGAGAGAGAGAGAGAGAGGGGGGGGGGAGTCTATTGCTAGATCTAGACGAAGATCTTTGCGGTTTGTGTGGTCTGTTTTATTCCTTGGATTATGGCTTTTTGTCATGGCATCGGAAAGCTGCCAAGTTGTTTTTCCACAGCTGTTTTTCCACCGAGCTCACCTTTAGCTTAAGTGAGGGGCCTCTCAATCGCATGGCAGCATAATAATAGCGACTGTCGTCTGCAGTCTGCCCAAGTGGATGCCACACAGCTCAAGGGCACTTAGGGCGACACAGCAGGGGGGGGAGGGAGGAGGGAAGGCACTCGATCATACGATAAGAAGCAGCAGCCATTTGTCGAGAGCTGCCATGGAAAATAGACAGAATTTGTGGCGACAACAATTTGGGATGTTTTAATATTTTGTACACAATTGACAAATGAATAATGTGAGCTCTAAGCTTTGTCTATATATATATGTATATATATATGCATATATATATGCATATATATATTTAGCAGCACGATTAAAGGCAACTTAATTGAAGTCCGCACGTGCCTGGGGCGTTGTTTGCTGTCGAACTAATTTTAGTCTTAGGGGAAACATATGTATGCACTATTCTTCCTCCCCCCCTCTGTGGAAATGATGATTTGACAGACAGGCGTCTGTTTGGGAAATGTGTTGTAACAACATGACAATTGGCTTTCGACAGCAGAGCAGAGAACTTGAAAGGGACTTGAAAGGGACTTGAGGTAGTAGGGAGTTTGTGGCTGGCACAGTTAACAAGTACGAGTCCGAGATCATTTAAATCAGCATAAATCAAGTGCGACGGACAAGCGAGAAGAGTCGATGCCAGTCGAGTCGAGTCGAGACTGTAGACTGCAGACTGCAGACTGTAGACTGTAGACAGCCAGAGTGGTAGAGTGGTAGAGTGAGACAAGAGGCGTCCACAATAATGTTCAAGTGCAATCGATAGGCAGCAATTTCCAAGTCCTCCTCTCTTTTGATACCCGGCAAATGGCTGCTTAAGAGGAGTTTAGGCAGCTTCATATGTCAGCTGGCCGTCTGTCTGTCTGTCTGTCTGTCCGCTTGAACAAATGTCTATAACTTGGAGTCTGTTCAAGCTACAGCTACAACATTTTGATGTCCACATTTCTTAATTAACAGTTGACTAGCTTGAATGTTTTTTGTGTATTAAACAATTATAAAATAATAAAAACTGTACTCGTATATTTAATAATATATATATATATATATATATACTTTTCATTGTTAATTACTGAGTATCTTGAGAGTCGAGTGTCGACTTGCTTGCTTTGTTTCCTCCTCCTCTTGCTCAAGAGCCAGAAGCAGGAAGCGAACTAAATATAAAAGCAAGTCATGGCCCTGGTCTTGCACTCCATCTCTGCCCCTGCCACTGTTGCACCATATGTGGGAATCGTCGTGTGGCATCAACCAAATCGTCACTGCGCCCAAAAGCGAGTTGGCTGCGTCCATTACGTTATTGCTGCGATCTATTAGCAAAGCGACAATTGTCGCCCTCTCGCTCCCTCTGGGGGCAAGGATGCTGCCAGTGGACTCGTCCAGCAGGGGCAGCTGTTGCAGCTCTAAAAATAGAAGCAAGCAGAGACAGAGCGAGGGAGAGAGAGAGAGAGAGAGAGAGAGAGCAAAAGGAACTGCGATCTTCGATCTACAATCTGAGAAATGCGATCTTGATCTCTGCAGTTTGCTTTGCATGGCGTTGAAAGGTTGTGCGCCAATTGCTGCATGCAACAAATAACAACAAAGCAACAACAACAACAACAGCAACAGCAACAGCAACAACAACAACAACATTCAAATGGCGCTGCCATCGAAAACTATTGGCAAATAAAGCGAGCATTGGGCATTGTTGCTGCACTTGAATTGATTGTTGTTTGACATGGCCACAAGCCGTGGGCAATGTGTGCTCACACACACACACACACACACACTCACACATATGCATTCTGCGACCTATGGTTACCGTCTAGTGTCTAGACATTGTTGCTGCTCTGCAATTAGTTGCCAGTTGGAGTTGACTTGTCTCGATTGCCGATTTGTGTGTCGAGTGCTCATTGTCTTTATCTCTCTCTCTCTTTTTCCCTCTCTCTCCCTCTTTCTCTTGCCCTCCAGCTCTCGAGGCCATTGGGCTTGTTGGTGATGAATCTCTACCTGGCTAAAAGTTGGCCATGATATTCAATTGACAAGTTGTGTTATTTAAAGCAAAAATTATTTATATTTTAAGCACTTTTTTGTATTTATTATTTGCTTACATTATTATTGTATATCTATTATATATATTCTTATATTATTACTTAATATCAAACAATTGTTTAGTGCTATTCCTTGTCAATTATGTGCTGCAATTGCAGCTAATAAAAATGTCGATAAAATGAATGCATAAATGTTATCGATAAGCAGCATAAATTTGACTTGGCAAATGCATTTGTTAGTTACTTTGTTTAATAACAAATTCCTTAATTGAATTGCAGCAAATAAATAAAGTAAAAATTGCACATTCACTAAAGCATTCAATTAGTTGCTTTATTTATCGATACGCTTATCGATAACAGCGCATTGCGCATACTGCAGTTCTGCAACTTTGGCGCTGTATTTTCCTGCCTGCTTTTTTTGCTTTTTGTTGATTGTTTATTTCGCAAACAGACAGAGAGTCGCAAATATTTAGCAAGCCCAAAATGCAGAGCCCAAAGCAGATTACACAGTGGGCTGGGAGGGGGGGGGAGGGAGGTAGGCGGGCAGAGAGAGGTGACAATAACAGATGCTTGCAATCTTATCGCGAGCAAATGTTTAAACTGCCTTTTTTTATGTTAGCAAATGAAATGAATGGCAAAAGTGCACAGAGAGTGTGTGAAGAGTGTGGAAAAGGGGAGTAGCTGGGGAAAGGAGCTTTTCAGGTGGCTTTGGCGTTAAAGCTGCAGCCTTGCAGGGGGCGGGGCAGTTGACAGTTGATGACAGCTCCAGGCTGAGAACGAGGCAGCGGCCTGGCTGTCATTGACACTGGCTTGGCTCTGGCTCCTGCTTCTCCGACTCAACTGCCTGGTCGTGCCAAAGGATGCAACGCTTAGCTGCGCCTCAGTCTCAGTCTCTCTCTCTCTCTGTCTCAGTCTCTGTCTCGGTCTCGGTCTCGGTGTCGTTGTCTGCCTGCTGGCAAGCCTGCAGCAAGCAATGACCTTTCCACAGAGCCACCCCCGTTGTTGCCACAGCAGCTAGAGATGAGCGCGTGACACGAGGGCAGAGCATAATTACTGCTGCAACACGAAGCATTTCATTTCGAAACTCAGTTTCATAATTGGTTCGCTATAAAGTACATTTGTCTCCATCTAATGCTATATAAATTGAAAGTCTGCTCAGAAAATATCAATCTAAAATATATACTATAAAAACAATTTTATTTATGTTTTTGGCTTGCATAAATTAATAAAATTTCATTTTACATAGTAATTAAATTAGTTTAAAAAAAACACCAACTGCTTTTGATTTATTTATGTTTAACAAAATTGTATTTATTTATTTATTGATCGTTCTAAAATAATGCTTTTGTTTGAAAACAATTTGGTTTCTTTTTAAGGGATCCATAAATCAATTCATTCTTTTAAACTTTTACATATTCAATTTGTGTAGCTCTGAAATTAGTAATTGACAATTTTAGTTAGTTATTTATTAATTATATATAGCTATTTTAATTTTTATTTATTTTTATATATTTATTTATTTTTATATATTTATTTATTTTTATATATTTATTTATTTTTATATATTTATTTATTTTTATATATTTATTTATTTTTATATATTTATTTATTTATTTAATATATATGCATGTTTTGTAAGTCTTTCTATATATTTTGTAATATTTTAAGCAAATGATTCATTATTGCTTTTTATTGCTTTATTAATTAAATATGGCTTTTTTGCAATTAAAATATATATATGTTGCTTAGCATACTCGTATATTTAAATACAAATATTTATGTTTTGCATTTAAAAATATATATTTCTATTATTTATTTATTCACTATTTAAATATTAATGTTTTAAGCATATATTTTTAAAGTATCTAGTAGTAAAAAATAGCATAACTATTTTCCAAATAAGAGAACAGCATTCGGTTTGCTTTTCTTATGTCGTCGAGCACGCTGTCATCTCTAGCTGGAAGTGGCGCGTTGCATGTTGCATGTTGCAGCTGCAGCTGCAGGCCGTGGCAGCCGCTGCAGGCGTTGATTTAGGCAATTAAGGGGCAAGGGCTTTGCGGACTGTTGTTTCAACTTCAATTTCGACTTCAATTTCAATTCCAATTCCAATTTCCAAGATGCGGGCGATGGCGATGTCGATGTCGATGAGGACGTTGTGGTTCAATGGCTGCGTGTCATGCAAATATTTTGACAAAAGTGGATGGAGAAGAGGGAAAGAGAAGGGTGGAGATAGTGTGCTTAATTGCCCATCAAATTGGAAATCAATTGAGACGACACTCGATGACAATGCGAGGCAATTTCTCAACAACTTCATCAAGAGCCAAGCACTTTCACTAAGGAACAACAATGAGCGTGAAATTGTTTATAACAATAACAAATATTGCAAAACGTTACAACTGCTTTATGACTCTTTTTTATAGTGCTTGAAACTATAATAAATGTTTTGCCACATCGTTTGCAGTTGGCAGCAATAAGTGGCAAGTGGCAAGTGGCAAGATGCTTTTGGCTGCCTTTCAAGATTCACTTTAGTTATGGATATGCTTCAGACTTGACGGCTTTGCCACTTCAGGCGCACTTGCCCCGGCCCCCTGGCCCAAATGGTTGCGTGACTCGCAACCATTGCGTGCCACAAATGTGTGGCATGCTTTTGGGCTGGTCAACGACTAATTTGACCAAACACTAATTTGAGTAAAGTTCTGTTGTTAAAGTGCAGCGACTAATGGCGACATTGTTCTTCCCTCTCTCTCTCTCTCGTCATCGTCGTAGTCATCGACAGCGTTATCGTTATCGTTATCGCTGTCGTTGTTGACCTTGTCGCAAAGTGGTTTTGGCCCACACCTTCCTTGGGGCTTGGCCAAAGCTCACTTTGTGATTTAACTGCAAAACAGCTGGACAACTGTCGCTTTCTCTTTCTCCATCTGTCTCTGTCTCTTAATCATCCTTTAATTGCTTTCAATTAGCTGTTTGATTGCTGTTAGTCAGCTAATTATTTGGCATTCGAATATTTAAGTATCTTAAATATTTAAAGTGGCCTAAGCATTCAAGCAGAAGGCAGAAGTAGTTGAGCTTCTGTAGGCAGCTATTGGGTAAGTCCTGCTTCGTGCAGTTTGATCCTAGATGATCCTAGTTCTAAAAAGGAAAGGTTTAATATTTTCATTTAATTGAGTAAATAAATAATAAATGTACAATTAATATTATATATAAATTGCCATTTAAAACTCTCAAAACTGGATTAAAAAAAGGAAAAGTTTAAAATGTCTCTAAATGGTTTCAAAGTGAAATTATACTATTTTAAATGTAACTTACATGACAAAGGACTGACAAAAAGGACTTGAACCAAATAGCTGACTGAGCGATAATTGAAAGCAATGCTTTGATTAAATTGCGCTTTTCTTTTATCAGTCGCCACTTTTCCACACAAATTGCGACTGTCGAGTAATGCTTTCAAATAGAATTTCCTTTCTTTTATTTAAGTTTCTGTTTCTAGTTTTATTTTTATGTTGATGGCAATGTTTGGCACAATAGTCAAAGCATGTTTTATGCAAGCCTTTTGCTTATTTATGGATTCTTTTCGTCTGACAACCCTTTTCTCTTTTTCTCTTTGCAGTGAAGTTTTTTTTTTGCCAACTTTTCTCTATTGTGCGGTGCCAAAACTGTCGTGGAGCAACTTTAAGGTAAGTTAATATGCCACCCAAGGGGGGGGGAAGAATATCGCCTTGGGGGTGTCGTGGCATGCCAAGAGCACATAAGAGAAGTGTATGCTAAGGAGTGGGTTCGAGTTGGAGTTGGAGTTGGTGTTGGAGTTGGAGTCGGAGTTGAGGTTGGAGTCGGAGTTGAGGTTGGAGTCGGAGTTGAGGTTCGAGTTAGAGTTGGAGTTGGAGTTGGGGATGGCATTGACAATGCCAATGTACCGCGAAAAGGGAGACATGCAGAATGCAGAGAACAGAGAACTGTACCGTTATCCGAGAACCCATTGTTGAGCTTCGTCTTCGCCTGTTCTGAGGGGCTGAGAGGCGTCTGCTGCTGCATATTAACGCTTGCGGTTATTTTGATTACAGCTTATGCCACACACACACTGCTCTGTCAAGTGCTGTTGTGCTGTTGTGTAATTTATATGTCTTCGAGGCTGTTGGCCACCCATATTCCCTTATATTCCATAATTCCCAGTACTGAGTCTTCCCCATCTTCAAGTGGGTATCCCTCATTTTGTCAGTCTGCAACCCTTTCGAGCTACTTCTATGGGTCTTCGCTTGCAATACACCCTTTCCCTTTGCGGACACTCTTGATTTTGTCATCAAGTGTGTTGCCAGCCGAGTTCCATATAATCAGCTCCGTCTTTCCGTCTGCCCGCTAGCGAACTATATACTTAATATGGCAACAAGCTTGATTTATATCTGAGCGATATCTGTAAAATATATAGAATTTGTGTAAAGTACTCTCTGTTAAATATTTTTATATCTTAAAAAAATGCTCACTTAAAAGTTACGTTCTAATTATGTATACTATATATACATATTTAAATATATACATATATACACATAATATTCTTGATCAGCATCAAAGCTAGGTTTAAATTGTCAGGGTATGCAGCAATTCGGCAAGTTGCCTGCTCGCAACACTTTTCTGGCCCGCTTTGTTATTTATTAACGCTTCACAAGCGCAAGCACAGGCGGACAATGCCAATGTGTGCGTGTGTGTGTGTGTTCGTGTGTGCAAAGCTGATGAAGCCTGACTAACTCTGGCTTGCATGTCACTGCGAAGTTGCGTAAATTGCGGTCGCCCTAAAAGTATGCTACATAATTTGTACAACTTGTGTGCGCTCGCTTTGCACGTGGCGGCCGCAAAGTATGCAATACATTTTTTCTGGGCCGTCACTTTTCGCTTCTCGCTTTTGAGCACAAACTATTTGAAGCGTTTCAAATGGCAATTTTGCATGGCACACAATAGTGCGACAGCCACGCCCTGGTAATACTAACTAAACTAAAGCGCAAAAAATGCTGAAATTTGCCAAGTGCAAAGCAAAAAAAAAAAAAAAATCAATGCGAGATCATTGCACTTGCTGCTTGCAGCTTGTGGCAGAACTAAACAGAACTGTTGCAATCACTGGCTGGGATGTTTTGCTGTTGTTGCTGTTGCAAAGTTCATTTGTATAATTTTATGGCAACTCCCGTTGCCTGTTTTTTGCTTTCTTGCCTTTTGCTGCGTAACCCGTTTTGGCCAGCAACAAGTTCTGGCTGGTCTGGCCAGCCAGTTGGGCTGAAGATGCTGCAACTGCAACTGATTGTAGTTGGGAAATGAGCAGAAATAAAAGCAACTTTTCATTTGATGCCTTAACTAACTTTAAATGGCATCGTTTGTAAGTCCGAGTTTTCCATTTCAATTACATTTCATTTCACAACGTTTCAAATGTAAATCTAGCGAGTTATCTCTCAAAATATTGGCTTCTTTATTAATAATACAGGGTAACCCCAAGGCGAGCAGTCTTAAGCAGCGGGAACTGCATTTAATTTGCCTACTTTTCTTTTGTTTGCCTTTAATTTATAGCGTTTGTTTTCGGAGGCAGCGACAAAAGGAAAACCCACGCAAATAATTTACAAATAGTTTATAAATATTTGTGCTTCTCTTTGATTTTGTTGCTACGGTTGTTTCGCTTTGTTGTTGCTCATTTAATTAAGTGGCAAGTGGAGGCGGCGTCTCTCGACTCTTGGCGTCAATTTAAGGATCGTGGGTGGCTGTCATGGCAATAGAGGGGGGGTTTCGACTTAATTAACAGCATTTTGTACAAATTTGGTTGTCATCATTAGGCAGGCAACTTGCTGCTGCTGTTGTTGTTGTTGTTGTTGTAGGCAATGCGAGGCAGGTTCTGTTTGATGGGAACTCGCTTGTGGTTGAGCAATCGTTGCGTCGACTCTTTTTTGTTGCTTCGCTTCTTTTGCGTAATGAAAATGGCAATTTTCGCACAGCTTTTAACTGATGAGTTTCCCGCAGCTTGCTCAATGCCTTGTCGCATATTTGTGTCCTCTGTGTGTGTGTGTGTGTGTGTGTGTGTCTGGCCCACTGGCCAAGTGACCAAGGGGTTAAGAGCTCGGGGGTGGGGGAAGTAAAGAAAGCGCGCAGCAAACATGCGTTGCAAGTCGCAAGTGGCAATTGGCGGCTTTCCATGAAATGCGTCCAAGACGTGTCCAGACATTTGCCTAGAAATACCCACAACTAGCGATGGCAGCGTGTCGTGACACGACTCGGCTACAGACTGCTTGCAAATGTGCGATACAAACGCTATCAATTGGATTGGCATGTGTGTGTCGTGTTTGCAACCAGGCGATCACTAGCCAACATGCAGTGGCCACACAGACAGCGCCAGACACACAAGCCCAAAGCCAGACCAAACCCAAACCCAAAGCCCAAAGCCTTTGCCCATTGCCCATTGCTCAAACCCAAAGTCGAAGTCGAAGTCGAAGTCGAAGCAGTGCTGTAGGTCAAGGCTGGGCGCGGCGGGCGTTGCGTTTACGTGACGAGGCAGCAGCCAATTTAGTTGACTGTTTATTGTTGTCGTCGCAGTTGTTGTTGTTGTTGTTGCTTGTTAGTTGCTTGTTGACACTTGCAGTTACATCGATAAGCAGCCGGTGAAAGCCGCAATGGGTTTTGTACAATTGTCGGCAGAGTGCAGCAAGCAGAAGAAGGAATACACTAGAATTGCTAAACTTATTATATAAATATAAATACTTTAATGGCAAATTAACAGACAGATTTGAATCAAAGAATTGCGCTTGAAATAAATACAGCTTCAGCTTTAAGTTTCTTGAGATGTCTGAAATAAAATGTAAAATAGAAGAAAGACAATATACAAAAATGTATAATATATAAAAAAAGCCAAAGATAAAAGTCTAATTACCAATAAGTTGTCAGTTGAATACTCGCAACTAGAATGTGGCACATGCCACACTGCAAATGCCACACGCTCTGCGCGTTAAGGGTATAGCTTGTAAACAATTAAAAGCGCTCTTGACACATGCCCAGGGAATGCCGCTGCCGTAAAATAAACGTCAAAGAATCAGACTTAAGATCTGCATTTGATTTGTGGCCAGCTGGGCAGCTGCCCCTCCCCCCTGCCACCGTCGAAAGGTAATGCTTCTGCAGTTCTTGCGATGCGCTTAGAAAGCAGCAGCAGCTCTGGGAATGTTTTGGGGATCCCAGACATGGGAACTATGGGAAAACCGAAAGTGTTGCCTCAGCACGTACATGAATGAAAGAAAAGGTAGATCACTTGGACTATGAGTTCAAACGAAACTGGGCTTGTTCTCATTACGGTTGCGGCTGCAATTATATTTCATTTTTTGTTTTGAGGCCAAGTGAAAATGCGTAGATATTAGATGTGATATAAATTGATAGGGTCGTGGTAATGGCATGTCTGTCGACTAGAAAGTTCAACAGTTTCTTTTAGCCAAGATAGGCCAAATTATATTTGGCTTGCCTAACAAAAGCTGCTAAAGCTGCCAGCTATGAGCTTAGAACAGGTGACATAGCAGGCAGCTGCTGGTGAGGTGCCTTCTTGTGTTGCTTTTATATGCATTTAATTTTATGTTTGTTGCCCGTTAACAAATTAATTGCTACGCTCTTTAAATGTTAATCAAAATATACGCCAACGTGCGAGACAACAAAAGTTGCCATCAAATTAGTGGCTGAATTTGGAAAACATTTAACAAAAATTGTAATTTTTGGTGGGTGAATTAAATAAGAAAACAAAACTAGTCAAAACTGAAATGGTAAACGGCAAACGGCCGAACGCCTTTGAACATAATTTATGGGCAATTTGATTTTATTTTCATTCAAATTTTATTTCACTTTAAGACGCTCTTCAGTCGGTCTTTCTTCCACTTCCTCGGCTGCTTCTTTTTGTTGCAAAAATTGTTGTATAGAAATTTACAGTCAAAACAAAAAATCCCAACCAAAAATTTGATACTAAATTTAGCTTTGTTTTTGTTTTTGGGGAGGGAAGAAGACGAGGAGATGAGGACGATGAGAAACACAATTAATTGATGGGAATTTCTTTTCAGCATGTGTGCATGTGTATGGGTGTGTGCATGGGTGTGTGTGTGTGTGTGTGTGTGTGTGTGTGTAGACCGGCGGCTGCCGGTCTTTGGGTTCGTTTTACATATTCAAATAGAAATCGAAAGCGTTTGATTTTTGTCCATCTCGCTTGCACCGCAAGCGGCAAGCATGCTGTCTCTGTTGCGCCCTTTGCTTCTAATTTGGCTGAGTGGCAGAAACAATAGACGCGTGTTTGGTTTGTGATGAAGTTATACATCATTATGATCATGTGGATTACATAAAAGCACAAGACATCAAAGAAAGAAATTTTAAAATTTCGTTTACTTCGATTTTCTTTTTAGCGAAATTAAGTAATAGATATTTGACTTGTTAGTTAGTCGAGCTGCTAGCCAGAGAGGCGCAGCGGGGCAGAGGGGCGTGTCCCATTCGATCTTTTGGCTAACGATGTGGCTGACTGATATTTATGCTGCCTCCATGCTGGCAGCGTGAGAAGCGCAGAGAGCGTCGCAGTGTTGCAGCAACAAGCTTTCTTCTGGCTGCCTGCTGCCTGCTGCCTGCTGCTTCCTTCTGGACTTATGACACATTTCCAAGCTGGCCGAACGAACAATCGACGCTGATGATTAACAACAATAACAGTAATAATCACAACAATGGCCATAACAAGCTCAACTACCTCGATTTGTTGCTGCTCACATTTCACGCACTCACGTTTTTCAATGCAACACTTGCACCATAACACGCCGTTAAAGCCACGCCCCACGCCCCTTGCCCCATGCCCCACACTCCACGCCCAACATTTTAATCATCACTACTTTGCAATATGCTCTACACAAGAAAGCAGCTGAACTTGAAGTCTTTTGCTAATTTTCATAAATAATGTTGAGAAGCGGACGAGAAGTTCAAAGAGATTTAAGAGAGAAGTTGAACAGAACTACATTTTAATTAAAGAAAGAGAAGGCTTGTGTCTTATTTTAAATAAATAATATATAGAGAGGTAAAAAAGCAGCAACATTTCATTTCATATTTTGAAAGTTTGTTTAAAACTATGCGACTTTATCAAATGAATATTCATTGGAAGGCAGCCAAAAAAGAGAGGGAGAGAAATTCAAGTTGAAATTGACTTTGTTTATTTAACTCAAATGTATAAATATTATAAAATAGTGCCTGTTCTTTCTCAGGGCATTAAAGACTTCGTGGCGTTGCAAAGCGCTGGGCTTCTCCTCAAATTAGTCTGGTTTTTATTGCGAATGTTTTTCAACATAAACAATTATAAAATGTAAGCGAAAACGACAGAAACATAAATTAAAATGAAATGAAATATATTTCGCACGTATTCAAAACAACAGCATCAACAAGACAGACAACAATGACTAAATAAGCCAAAATAATACAGACGAGCATGCACGGCTAGCATATACCTCGGCCAGGTTTGTTGCGAGATTAAAGAAAGTAAACAATACGAGATAAATGTGTAGAAAATATAAACAAATTACAACCTTGGCCAAACTCACAGGGTATAGAAAAAACCTGCTCTACTTGCCCACTTGACTCTGGCACATTTTTCTTGAATTCACGCGAATCTCTCGCAAAAAGAGATCAGTCGGAGAATTGCGCAAGCATTTTATTTGATTTTACGTCTTTTTATTGTTTAGTTTTTGTAGTGAACGCGGAATGCGGCATGACCTTAGAGGTCGAACACATTCATCGTTATCATTTGCATTAAGCGAATTGCAGTTTTTGGTTTGGGATTTGGGATTTGGGATTTGGGTTCAGACAACCACTGGTAGGTGTGGTCCAAGCTAATGGGCTGTGCATATTAGCCGTGTGATTAATGCTCTATAATAAGTTGACAATTATGTGGCATCTAATGCGTTGTCCAGCTAATTTACGATGCACTTACGATTTCATTTAATGGCAATCCAAACATGCCCACCTTTTGGGCCAATGCTTTGAAGAACTTTGAACGAAGTGAGAGATCATTAAACGACTGCCTGGCAAACTGCCTGGAAAAACCGCGCATTTTAAAAGTTAGTTTTTAATGCTCGCAACGACAAAACAGACTCAATTAACGCCTGCATTAGAGAATGCGCAGATACCCTGTAAGCTGTACAGTTGTTAGGTTACATACTCAATTAGGAAGTTATCTTAAATATCAGTGTTCCAGTTCCAGAATGTTGATCAAATTTTCAAAAATATGTGGTTTTTATTCCAAGTTGAACTTGAACTTTATTATTTAATTTAAGTTATCTAAAAGACAGAATTAAAATATTGAAGTTAAATTACATACAATAAAACTATAAAAGAAATAATCATTTGAAATGCAATAACTAAAAAAATTAATAAATAAAATAAATTTAATAAAATTAAATACAATACATAAAATAAATTAAATAAAATAAATAAAATAAATAAAATAAGTAAATAAAAGAAATTAATTAAAAAATAAAATAAGTGAATTAAACAAATATAAAAAAAATTAACAAAATATTCAAAAAGTAAAATAAAATAAAAAAGAAACAAAAATAAAATAAATAATGTAAATAAAATAAGTAAATAAAAAAAAAATTAATTAAAAAATAAAATAAGTGAATAAAAACAAATATAAAATAAATTAACAAAATATTCAAAAAGTAAAATAAAATAAAAATCAGTCAAAGCCTGTCTTTTTTTCAAAAAATACACCTTATAATTCCCAAGTGGTTCTAGCATAGCCTTAGGGTAGTGGCTGTTGGTTGAATTGAGCTATCAGTGAGAAGCTTCTGCTGGTGAGAGTCCCACAAGGCGGGATCTGAATTAGCTAGACAGCAGGTGCCTACACTGCTTGCTGTATATAGTAGCAAGTGCTTTGGGTGTCCAATGGATAACCAGACCTAGGCCAGCTTCATTGAAAGGATTGTTAGCTTATATGTTATTATGTATTATATTATAATTACAAATTTAATAATTTGCAATTTGTTTTCCTGCTACAGGGTATGCAAATACAGTGAAAAAGTTTGCTCAAAATTTAATTGCAAATTAAAAAGTCAGTTGCGATGCGGCATATAAATTTCATAGTAAGCGGCCATCATCATTATTATAATCATCATCATCATCATCATCGGCGTCGTCGTCGTCGTCAGCAGCAGCAGCGTCATCATTTTATGCGATATCTAAAATCGTTGGGGGCAGCGCCAATGCCAAATGCATGGCCATTGCCACGCCCACAATTCGGGCTAAACTTTTACTTTGAACTTTGACAAATTGCAAAGCGAGTTATGTGTGGATGAGAGAGCGGGGACGTTGGCGGGTGTGTCAATTACAGGCACATGCGTAGTCCAGCACAATTTAATGCCTTAAGTGTTTTGTTTTGCTTTGCTTTGTTTATGAGCAAAATTTTTATTTTAATTTGATTGCTGGTCACCAAAAGAGCCCAGCCCCATTTCCATTTCCATTTCCAATCCCCGCCTGAGTCATTCAACCCAAAGAGAAGCCGCCGCCAGCGAACTTCAACTTTCATAAAGAGTGGCAAGAGAGCGAAAGAGACGAGTGTTACTTTCTTCAACAAATTTGAAATAGCCGCTTGCCTTGCTTGCTTGCCACTTGCCACCCGCCTATTGCACGTCGCGCTGGGTAAAAGGAGCCATCGTTGTTGCTGCTTTTGGTGGGTGAAACCGATATTAGCTGAGCGGAATAGTTAATTAACGCGTACGACATATGTTAATATCGTGCGAGCGAGCATATAAATAAATTTATAAAAGTCTTGGCGAAACGGTCCAAGCCGGAAAGGCAATGACGGATGTAAGCGCGATGATGGTGCCGTGCGATGTACTGTTCATGGTGGTGGTAGGTGGTGGTGGTGGTAGTAGGTGGGTGGTGCAGGTGCAGGTGCAGGTGCTCTGGTGCGATGACTAATGATTGGGTGAAATTGTGGGGAGAATTTGTTGATGTGTTATCGATAAACAATTGCTAAATATATCAATAAGTGGATGATAAATGTGTGTATCTTGTAGATGTTGGTGAATTGTTCGTACTTGATGAATTTACATTGCGTTATCGATAACCGACTAGTAAATATATCGATGTACAACCGATAAATGTATACAGCTTGTGGATTTCGGTGATTTGCACGTTTTTGGTAAATTAATATATTTCGATAAATCGAAAGTTATCGAAAACTAAAAATCGATAAATCGATTATTTTTGTTAAACATGTCGAAAGGAGTGTATGATACACAGTTTTTGAGCAAACTTGATTTTTAAAATGCAAACAATCGACTTATCGATAGCAATGTCATATCGATAATCCACAAACTGGTTGAATAGCTCTGCTGCATCTATAACTGATGGCTTAATTGTTTAGAGTGTGGCTTGCTTTGATTTGTGCCAAGCTGGACGTCGACAGCAAATGTGATATCGATAATCCACAAACCAGATCGATAAGTCTATCGCTGGCGTGGCCGATTTTTAAATTCTTAAGAGTTGTGTGTCTTGTGCACAGAAAGTTGTTTGTGGCAAGTTCGTTGCCTGAGTCTTTGGTTTGGGTGCACGCAAGACACACTAATACATGCACATTGTAAGTAGCTCAATCAGTCAATCAGTCAGTCGGTCACACACGCTTTGTGTTAACTGTGTATGATGGACATGTAAATACCGGCACTCATCACGATGCACCGCACTTGTCACCTGGCTCTCGACTCGGATCTCTTGGGATCTGCCACAGGCATCGAACCACTTGTAATGCATGGCATGCGCAAGTGTTTGTGAGAGAGTGTTTGCTTTTAAGCGGCAAATTATTTATTTTTGCTGTTGTCGTTGTTGTTGTTGTTGTTGTTGTTGTTTATGCGACGCGTGTTGTGCACGAAAATTTGTGTTTATTTCTTCATTTCGCTTCGATTTGCTCAGCAAGAATATCAAAAGGCTGCCATGTCCAAGTGCTGGGGGCTTTCTAGTGAAATTGAAAACGCATTTAATAACAAGCCAAATTGAAATGCAAAGAAAACAACAATAACAACAATTAAGTTGACAAATTTCACTTTCAACTCAAAATATATAAAAATACAAATAAAAGCACATGCAAATGCTCTCAAGTAACATCTCTCGAAACTCAATTCGAATCTAAATCTCCATCTAATACCGAATCCCTGGCCACGAATCGGATGCGGGATCGAAATTAAAGACAACTCCGACTTCAGTCTGAGCTGCATAAATCAAATTTCACAAGGCAGGCAAATGGGATGAGTGCGTCGTCGTCGCTGATTAGCGATAACAATTTTGAATGGCGCCGCCAAATAATGGGGAGTGCCAACAACAACTACAACAACATCAGCAGCAATAACAAACAACAATAATAAGAAAATTTGATTAGCCGGAACCCTCACTCTCAACGGGCGTGAGCAAACGAAAGTGTTTGCTGCAACAAATGAACCAGAAAATATTTATTTTTGGGCCCTTTTTGAATACCCTTTGGGCCAAGTGCACATGGGGAATGATGAGGAAATGAAGTCAGTTCTGTTAGCCAGTTACCATAGCATGATAAATATTAATTAATTAAATATAAATATTATTTATTTTATATTACTTTATCGGCTAATTATATCATGCTAAATATTAATCAATTCATTGCAAATATTATTTATTTTATTTTACCTCATCAACTAAATATATCCTGCTAAATATTAATCAATTCATTGCAAATATTTTTTTTTTTACTTTACTTCATCAGCTTATTATATCCAGCTAAATATTAATCAATTCATTGCAAATATTATTTATTTTATTTTACTTTATCGGCTAATTATATCAAGCTAAATATTAATCAATTTATTGCACATATTATTTATTTTATTTTACCTCATCAGCTAAATATTAATCAATTCATTGCAAATATTTTGTTTTTACTTTACTTCCAAATTTATAATCATCAGCCATTTTTCATATCATGATAAATGTGGCAGCTTTGATTATGATAGAGAAATTAGTGCATTGCAAATATTAAGTATTTTATTTTACCTAAAATCTGCAATTTACCAGCCAGTTATATTAGCATCATAATTAGTAAATAATTGCAAATATTTGTTTTATTTAACTTTCAAATATCATGCTAAATATTAATGAATACATTGCAGTTGTTATTTGTTTTATTTTGCTGTAAAATATATATAATGTCATGATTAAAGTGTCAGCTTTGTCTTATAAATGCTTATGATAGAGAAATGAATTCATTGCAAATAATATTTATTTATTTTCTTACTTACAACACATGTATTTATCAGTCAATCATAATATCATGATAAATACTGTGATCAGCAAGCGCTTATAAATGATCGCATAATTAAAATGATATTACTACGATAGAGAAATTAAATCATAACAAATGTTATTTATATATTACTTAATATTTTAATTAATTAATTTTCTACTTATCAGTCAGTTATGCAGTGTAAATCTAAACTCAAATTCAACTCAAATACTTGTATAATACTTGATTATGACAAATGGAATATAATTTGTCTTATAAGGGGTATATTTTAGTTGATCACTTGCAGCTACTGCACTTTTTGTATTTTTGGGACTTGGGCTTATCGAGTTCTGTGCGTGAGTCTGAAAGTTTTCACGTTTTCTTGAGCAATTCGCGCAGAGCCTAATGGAAAATGTGTTCATAAGTAATAACATTACACACATACATATATAGTATAGTATGTGAAGCTTAAGCTGTGGGCTCTCGCATAACGATTACGATCTAAGCGAGCTGCTGTTAATGACTTTCCACAGGCTGAGATGAGTTGGCGTTTAGTTGGGGAGAAAATGCATAATTACAAGCAGTTGCACAAGCCCACAAAGGGAAGAAAGCAAAAGCTAAACTACTGCAATTCATATTTATGTAGTGGTACATTAATCCATTCGCATTCACAATTGTTAATTCGAACTATATCTGTTTGTTTTTTACAGCCAAAGACAACTAATTTGTGCATTTAATGAACTATGCTAAGTGGTAAGTGCATCATTTGGACTCGCTTTATATTCGTACTTGTGTCAAGTTTGTTGCCTAAGTCTTTCGCTTTGAACCCAATTGTCGAAAAATGTTTTAACAAACCGTACAAAGCAGTCTCTGATGAGTTGCCAAAAAAATATCACATAAATAAAAAAGAAGTAGCCAAGTGCGAACCGTTAATTGTGCATGACCAGGAATTGGGCGCAGAAAGAGAATGAGAGGGAGAGAGAGAGAGGGAGAGCGAGATATGTCGAGACATTGACAACGATTTAGGACCGTTACATAAAATAAATACCATGAGTTTTTGATTTTATTTTATTTTTCACATATTTGCGAATAAAGCGTCGCCCGCTGCATTGATACTCTTGCAAGGGGTAGGCTATAGCCTTATAAATTGATGGTTTAATCCTGGCAGAAAGCATTATTTAATTGTGGCATAAATTACTCTATAATTAAATATAAATAACTTGTGCTATTTCTCGTTCATGGCAACTCTGCTAGAGCATTCAATTTTCGACTTTTCGCTATAGTTTTCTTTTTGATTGTTTCTTTTATGTTTATTTTTTTTTCATGCTGCATGACACTCGTAAATATTTTGGAGTTTTTGTCATTAAGCGGCCGCCGCCTGGGCCTTTGGGGACCGTCGCATTCAGTATCGACCTTAAATGGTTTTTGACTTTGACTGTTTTTTGTTTTTTTTTTTTCTTATTTTGGGGCCTGGCAATTGGCGTGCCGAACTTTTTGGCCGATTGTGTCAGTTTGTTGTGTCTGAGGATTTGCAAAGCTAATTAAGTTATTTGAACTTGTTGTTTGTTTAGTCATGCAGTGCAAAAAGCTCTTAATTCTCATTGTTGTTGCTGGTGGCCAAAGCAAGAAAAAAAGGGAAGAAGAAGAAAAAAGACCAACATATGTGTATATAAATAAATAACAAAAACACAAAAGCTAAAGAGTTGTGAACATAAACAAAACGAAAGAGAAATAGACATCGAGTTGTGTGAACTGTACTGAGTTCAGGTACAGTTTCATTGGAGCCTTATAGCTGACTGCTGTGTCAGCTGCGACCTTGAGTGACATAGCAGGCAGGCCATTTGGTACTCTGCGACTAGTATCCTACAGTTGCGTAGCAAGCAGCTTTTAAATGAGCTGCAGCCTTGAACAGTTATTACTAATATAATTAAGTAGTAGCAGTTAGCATATAAGTAGTTCCTGGAACTGAGAACAGTGCAAATAACAATTATTCTGAGTGCCAACAATTTGGCATTGAGCTCTGAGTTGCTTTATGTGGCTTGGCAGATGGATGTATGGAGTTGGCCTGCTTTGTCAAAAATGTCATCTACTACTCGTACTTGGCAAACAAACAAATTGTACATACCACAAATCAAATATGTTTAATGCTGACCTTAAGCGTCGTCAGTTTTTGGGGATACGACTGCTTCTTCTTCTTCTTTCGGCACTTTCGGTCTGCCACCCACAAAGCGCAGAGCACAAAGCAAGCGCCACTTCAAGTCGACAGTCGACAGTCGACAGTTGTGGCTACAGTGGCGTCTTTGGCATTAGTAACGGTGCACAGCTGCAGTGACAACGACAACGACAACGACAGCTAATGAGCCGGTTTTTTTTGCTTGCTCTCTCACGCCAGCTTACGCTCTCTCTCGCTCTCGCTGAGTCTCTCTCTCTCTCTCTCTCGCCCACACTCTGCTTTGGCCTGGCACCTGTCGCTGCAACTTTGTGTCTTCGGCTGCCTCGCTCGCTGTCTCGGCCGACGTCGCTGCTTTGCTTGGCTTGGCTTTTTGGCCAACCTCAAGTTGGCGCTCTGATGGGCCCGTCTTGGGGCCGGAGCGTTCAATGCGCTGCCAGCCGTCGATAAGAACGCAACGCGAGCCAAGCACGCGGAGCAAAGAGAGTGTCTTTTCAAGCACTTTGATTATAACTAACTGACTCGACTTGACTTGACTTGACTTGCCTCTAGCCGAATCGCGCGCGTGTTTCTTTTGCACATTTTATTTCTTTTTTTCTCGTGCCAAGCTTTAGTGTTAAATCGGTTTATTGTTTACAAACGAAAAACGAAAAATAAACAAAATAAAAAGAGAAAAAGTCGAAATACAATTATCAAATGTTACAAGTGCATTTGATGTGCACTGATTAATTCTTTGTGGCTTCAACGTTTTTGAACTGCCTTTTTGTTTCTTGTGTGTGTCATGTGACAATTCTCGCCGCCAGATGTCGCCACGTCTGCACAGCCCATGAATAGATGAAGCTGTAAGAATTCCAAAATCAATCAAGTGTCTCTTTCTTCGAGCCCAACATTTTTCAGCCAACAAAATGTCAGCTAAAAATCAAATGACTGTCTTCATGGAGAAGTTCAATACGGTGAGTTTCAGCTCAATCGCATAATGTTCGAGTTGGCAAATTGATTTCCATTTGAACACTCAAGTTATTGTCATGAAAGAAACTGGCATTTTCTTATTAAGCAGAAATAGTTTGGTTTAAGGAATTTTGCTACAAAGATTGATAAAGCAACTATTGATTAATTTTCTCAGTAAATAGTTATTGAATATTATAAAATGAAATATATATACGAATTATTTAAAATTAAATGGGTTTAGTTTGAAGTTCTTTGACATCAAAATATGATCATTTCAATTAATGATTAATTATGACAATTAAGAGGTTTTTAAAACTATTTAAAGTTTTTTTCAAATAGCATTTGCTTTAAATTTCTATGCTACAAAAATTGAGCTGTAAAATATGACAATGAAATTATTAATTATTTTTCACAGCTAAGAATATTTTTGGATAATAATATAAAATTATTCAACAGTTCAATACTTATAATTCTTTTCATTATTTGTTCAATATTTGTTCATATATTGACAAGTTCTAGGCAACGTTTTTGTTGAGCTGTCAAATATGACATTGCAATTATTATTTAATGTTAAAATTCAACTGTATTCATTCTCAAAAATGTGTTGTTTAAATATTGATGCAGAAAGAACAAATTTATTTTGAAAGTCAAACAGTTGTTCTAGTCCATGGATTAATTGAAAAGTTTGGTTTATTTGTAAATGCTTTCAGCTTTAATTGTTAATATGACTTGTGTTTTTCCAGCAAACAACAATTCTTCAATACAAATAATTGCACTGCGGCTTAGTCAAGAATGGAAAAAGCCCCGTCTTAGACATGTCGATATTTCATACGCAATTATTCGCAAATGATTCATTTGGCAAGTGCACTCCACTTGAATTGAATATTAGATCGACAGTCGGCATTTATAATGTGGCTGCTTTTGAGTTAGGTCGGGGCTTTCGCTAAGCAGGATTTTGTAGACAATTGTTGAGGCTTTCTAAGGTGAGAAATTGTTGAATGTGATGGGCAATTTGTTGAAATGAATCGACTCATTTGTCATTTGCATTCAATGCTGACATCAATAAATTGGAATTGAAATGAAATTGAAATTTTTGCGTTTAGTTTTCCAATCGCTCAAAATGCGAGTACTCGTCGCATTTTTGATTTTGATTGTGGAGTCAAGTCGAGTCGAGTCTGAACCGCAAAACGCACACAAAATGAAAGTGAAATGCGCTTCAAAAAAAACTTAAGTGTTTGCTCTATGTGTGTGAGAGAGTGTGTGCATGTGTGTGTGTGTGTGTGTGTTTATGCCAAGTGGCTGCTTGAGGCCTGGGCTTCAATGAGCCCCAATTGAATGACTGACGAAATGCTGCGCAGCGCATAATAAACGACGTCCAAAAGAAGTGGCTAACAAACGATTTTATGCAGCCAATGTTGCTGTTGCTATTGTTGTTGTTGTTGTTGCTATTGCTTATTGTATGCAACAATAATTAATAAATAATTTTTGTTTGTTTGTTTTCATTGCGCACATTTCATGGCGTGTACTCGCACAGGCGGGGTGAGAGTTGCCCAATTGCCCAATTGAGCACGCTCGATAAATTATCGGGCACATCGATAACTCACAAGTGGAAAATTTTCAGAACTTGCAATCGCCAATTGAAATATGGCGAAAGTAAAAGCTACCACATAATGACTTCCGATATGCGACAGCATATTATTTTGCAATTATATCTCTTTAAATTGTTCCATCACATTTATTAATAGCATTTTTAGACTTGATGCCAAAAAAATATCGAATTGAGCCACTCCATTTAAACACACATTAAACTACTTGCAAATCTATATTTATTTATTTAACATTAGCACAAATCTTTTGCCAAAGAAAAACATTTTTAGAATAAACAAAAACTGACTATAAACAATTATATTAAATGCACAAGAGTAAAAAGTATGTGGCATTTCTGAAAGAAGCGATTTTAATATAAAAACAATAACATTTTAAATTCTACAACTCATTTCGATTCAATTGAAATTTTCAAGACATTTTTGTAAATTTATATTTATTAAATTAACGTCACTAAATAGAAGCTGCCAAAAGTGGTTTAAGAATAAACTTAAATTTATTTAAAATAACTTAAATTAATGGCATAGGAATAAAATGTTTTTGGTAAATTGCAATAAATTAATAAGAAATTTAAATTGCTGTAAAATAATTGAAAAAGGTTTTTGACAATTTTGAATAAAATATTTATCAAATGAACAAGACAGTTTTGTTGAGGTTATGCTAATAATAATAACAATAAATGAGTTATCTATTTAAGGTAAACAAAAAGTAAAATAAATGTAGACTTCAATAAGATAACATTTGAAAAGTGTGATAATCCAATTGGCATTTAATATATTAACTAGTGCGCTTCGTAAGGTCAAACTGTAACCGAAAAGCAGCAGGTTTCTACAGCTAGAAGAACTTGTCGAATTCTTCAAACGAAATATGCTACATATTTCATCTCTGCTCGTTTGTGGCTCTGGGTCAATGGCAAATCATGGGACGAGTGTGCTGAGAACTGTGTGCCACAACTGACGTCATGCCACTTAATGCTTGCTTGTGCTCTGATGAGGTGATAGCAACCGGGTTGTGCTGGTAGGGGTAGGGGGGGGGGGGGGAGCGAGTGCCGAACCGAACCAGTTTCGAATGATTCCAATGCGTATGCTTGGCAGCTTATGCAACCGAAAATGGCATGCAAAGTGCAGTCTGGAGAGAGAAAGCAGCAGCAGCAGCAGCAGCGGACGAAATGAATTGATGAGGGAAAGGGGTGAGCACAGGGGGGAGGAGGAGAGGGGCTGGGGTGTGAGTGTGTGTGTTACGGTGTTAAATTCTAGCGCAGCTTGCGGTAGTTGGATGTCACAAAACGAATGACTTAGGCAACAAACTTGTGTGGCCAGGTCGACAACGGCGCATTGGAGAAGTGCCGTTAGCACGGCATTTCCCATCTAAATCTCATCGCAGATTTTATTAAGTTATTGCCCAGCCAAAAGATGCTTGAAATCGTGTTATGCAATTGCCATTGGACAGCCAATCTGTGCCTCGTAAATCCATCAGGCAAGCTCGAGTACTCGACTGTCAACGCCTGGCAATTGCGTAAAGTGGGCGACGACGCAGTCTGTCTGCCAGTCTGTCCGTCCGTCTGTTAACCCGGCTAATAGGCTTGTCTGGTCGGGCGGCTATCTGGTTGCTCATTGCACTGCTGATCGCTGTCGAAGGTGAGGCAGTTTTGGGCTAATTACGAGCTTGCCTTTACACTTTATACACAGCATTTGAAAATGTGAATGCAATTACAGTACACACCACTCAAGTCGTCTATAAATGTGAGCAACTCGTATCGTGTCAAGTGCGTGGTTGCCCTCAGAATGTCACAAGGAAGTGGCCAGCTTTTGTTGCATTTATAGCCATCAAAGCCACTGCCAGTCTCGAGTCTCGAGACCGACTTTAAATCCCCAACAAAACAACAATCTCTATTGCCCAAAGATGGCAGCATTTATTTCAATATATGTTTGAATTCTTTACCAGCAGAACAAATGTCATAAATGCTGTAAATAAATCAACAATTATTTTGCATAAATTTTGCTAAAAATAAATTTAGATAAACAGCATAAACAATTGTTTAAAATTATTTAAAAATTGTTTACTTATCATTTAAAATGTCCAAAAAGGAGACAATTTAATTGTCAATATAAAAACATCATAATTATATTTAAATGCAATAATAATAAATTATAAATATTGTAAATAAATCAACAATTATTTTGCATAAATTTTGCTGAAAATATATTTAGAAAACAAACAAAAACAATTGTATAAAATATAGTTACAAATGTCGAAATAGACAATTTAATTGCCATCAATTTTTCTATAAATAAATTTCGAAAAATAGCAAAAACTATTGTTTAAAATTTTTTAAATATTATTCAAAATGTTATGCAAAAAACAGACAATTTAATTTCTATAATTTTGAATATTTAATGATAATAGTTGCACAAATTTATGATTATTGATTGCAATTTAGAATACAATTTTAGAGCCAAAAAAGAGTTGGCTTTTTCGGCATTAAACCTGAGGCCAGAAGTGTTTTGTGTTTATTTTTATTGAGCATTGATTGATTGTTGCCTTAGGCCACTTACCAATTGTTTTGCTGCGATCTATCGATCACGCATACGTACCGTTGTACCGGACTGTACTGAGCTGAGCTGGGTAACCCAAGACAAACCGCCAATGTCAGAGCCGCTTCCTCGTGGCCCTGGCCCCTGCCATTGAAATGATACCAAAGTGCAGTTTATCATTTAAATGTCGAGTTCTGATTCTGCTTGCGTAAGCAGCGACGACAACTTGCGGCTTTGCGATGGAATGGATTTTGTTACACGACCATAAATTGATGCCTGATTTAGCAGATTTGTTGTTGCTGTTGGCCACGTTGGCATAGCTGTAAATACTTTGGGATACATTTATGGTAGCTCTGACCCATATTATTGTGGCATACCCAATACAATTTGGTTGGCCAATGCTTTCGGTGCCAAATACGGAAGCCATGTAATGCTAATGAATTCAAAAGCAAAAGCCACAAGCCACAAGCAAAAGCCAAAAAACCAAAACATGTCTCGGACAAGCAACAAATTCAAAGAAGGAGCAACAAAAAAAAAATGAAGAAAACATTTGACGAAGCTGTTAAAAAGTTGTAATAATTATTTCCTGACTCTGACTCTGATTTGCATGCTGCAACTTGTGTTAAACATACTCAATCATTCCCAGACTCCCCCCATCCCCTTCCCCTCTCCCCTGCCAGTCTCATCACATTCCAAGCCATGTCGCATGAAAGAGATTGCAGCACCCGCGGAATGCGAGCAGACCAGCAGCTGCCACCTACGTGAGATGACACAATCACAATGGGGATACTCGCTGCTGATGCACGACGGCTTATACCCTGTAATTTATGGCTCACAACTTGCACACAGTTGTTGTTGTTATAGGTAGTCAGAAGTAGGCAGCTTTCTTATTGTGACAAGGCACAGAGCAGTCTTTTATAAGTCTTAGACTGCTTGCAATAGCACTGTGGGCAAATATGCCATTTTATGCAGCATAAATTCTGAAACTGAAAGTATCAATGTCACATTAGTCGAATCATTGACATAGACACAACACGAGGTCGCTCAAGCCGCTACTGGCTGAGGAGTTGTCCGCTTATTGCATTATAAAATATATTCAACAACAAATAAATAAATAAATATTCATACTCAATTGAAGCTTTATTTTATTTTAGAAAAAATGCATTTATTAGCATACTGCTTGGCTTTAGTTCATAGGGTACTTGTTGGTCTGCTCTCTTGCTAATTATATTCATCTAAAGTACGACCTATTTGAAATCCTAAGGGCAGTTGCTCCAATAAAGTGTCATGCGGGCTGTTTGTTTATTTGTTTGTACAACAACAATTCAAAGCTAAGGTGAAAGTTACACACAGCATTTGATATCAAGAGATACATTTGTATCTATTTTGTTTCTCTATTTGCACAAGTGCCAAGACAACACACATTATCAGATATCAGCAGTGCTTTCAATGTCAGCAAGCTGTTCTTTGTTTTTGTGCCCAAACTCAGTTCAGTGTCAAGCAAAAGTTGTTAAACATTTCGTATCTCAATTCAGTTGCAAATGTCGCGTAATAAACGATTAAAGAGTGAGAGTGCCAGATTAAATTAAAATTAAATGTGAAGTGCAAGAAGCGAGTCATATTTATTAAGCAGACAATATCTTGTTTGCTGACTGGGTCAATGTTTGTGGCAGAGTTCATTTATTGTATTTGTTGCCACATTTAATGGCCAGTCCCGTTGGCCACCAATTGCTTAACCCGTTTCTTGCCTCCAGTCTGCATTCTTTTAATTTATTTTTACACATTTGCTGCTGCTTTTACAATAAACGTCAATGCTAAATCAAAATTGACTAACTGTAAGTTGAACATAAATCTTTGAAAGATTCTTGAATTGCAAGACGATTCTTGTGGCATTCACAACTCATTGTTGATGGCTTTGAACTGCACGTATGCAAGCATTAATGAAGCTTTTTATAGACAGCAGATAAAGCGAGAATGCTGTAAATATATACATATATATATAAATGTTTATAAATAAATGAGTTTTGCTTTCGCAAGTTTACAAATTGATAGAACATGAAGAACAGAAATGTATTTAATTTGTATAAAATGTGCGCTTTAAGAAACGAAGCATTTACTTTAAGAAATGTTGCAATTACATTTGGAATTCTTCTTTTTCCCATTTACAATAATCTTTATTAAATTATGCAAAATACAAAACTAATTTTAGATTACTTAACTTCTTGTGCCAAATAATTGAGCATTGTAGATAAATATTTACTTATGTTACAATAACAATTATTGCATCTAAAATAAGGCAGGAGTACTAGCTGTAAATAAATATGAAAATAGTTGAAATTTGATTTCAAAATTAAATATATAAATATATAAATATATAAATATATAAATATATAAATATATAAATATTGAAAAGTTAAAATTTAATGAGCCACAAAAAGTTGGCTGCCAAAAGTTGCTCTACAAAAAGTTGCTTGGCTATTTGATTACTTGAGCAGACAGCTTGAGGTTTGATTGGGAAATTGCAGGGTAATTGGCGCTGACAGAGGTCAAGTGTGTTGCTGATCATGATCATGATCATGATCGGCTCACCTGCCACTACTGGCATATTGGCCAAAAGTCGAGAGAGTAGCCAATGGCAAGCAGTTGGGTAAAAGTTTTTCCGCTAGGAGACAACGGGCAGTTTTCTTCTTCTGTGTCAACAGCGCAGAAGAAGAAGAAGTGGAAGAAGAAGAAGTGGAAGACTGGCAGCAGCTTTTGAGATTTCACCTAACAACAACAATGGCAGCAGCAACAACAACAACGGCTATGGTTAACCACAAGAAATCGCCAACTTAATTTACAGCATTTTGAATGTGGCCAGCACGATCTATGCAATCTTCTGCTTTGTTTTTTTTTCTTTTTATATTTTTCTTTTTTTTTTTTTTTGTCGCCTTTTAAACATTTTCACTTTCATTTTCAATTTGTGTGTTTTGAGGTTTCGCGCTGGCCAAAAAGAGCCAACTGGCAACTGCCTCTTAGCCGGGCCAGTAATCACAATAATCGTGGTAAGCGGGCAGTCAGTCAGGCCCGGTCTAAAAACAGGTCTGCTCTGGGGTCTCCAATGGTATCCCATACGACATACGACTAGCTAACTGGCCGGATGCTTGGAATTTTCGGATGCCAAACGAAAGTGAAAACGGCCGACAAGAAGCAAATGAAATCAAAATTGAATTTAAATAAATTACGTATGTTAATTGCAGCCACAAACTACAACTAAACCAAACCTAAATAACGGCCAGAAGTGCCGAATAGTTTGCTGCCCTTTAAATGTGAAATAGATGCATGTTTAATACATTACATTAACTGTGTGCTTATCAAACACATCCAAGTCCAAATGGTTCTCGGTTGTCGCGTAAATCAAAGTCACAAGTTGCACTTAAATTGTGAAGTGCCATTAATTCAGGCAGCCTGTGCAATTTGTCATGCTCAGAGCAGGGTTAGGGTATTCGAAAAAGTGCCAGTTGAAACTGAAACCGAAACCGAAACCGAAACTGTGTTTTTGTTTTTTGCGAGTTGCGAGTTGCGGCTTACTTGAATTAATGAGGGTCAAGATACTTGACGGCTTTGGCTTTCTACATCATCATCAGCAGCATCAATTGTGTGATGATCATCAGCAACTTCATCAGCAGCAGCTTCATCGACACCTTGAAATGGCTGCAGGTGAAGCTGAGCTTGAGTTTGAAGCCACAGCTGTAGCTGTAGCTGTAGCTGTAGCTCTAACTGTAAGTGTAACTGTAGCTGTAGCTGCGATTGATGAAGGCAAAGCTGCTGCTCTTGTTGTGAACTTGAAATGTGTGTGTCTAAAAACCAACAGGGCTGGCCCAGGCTAATGAAAGCGCTTTGTTGCTGCTCTTCATGGACTGCCAACTGTCCGCATATCCTGTTGAATTATTCTCTGGCTCCACAATGTGCCAAATCAAGCTTAAACAACTGTTTGCAAACTATGAGATCATTAGCCACAATTGTGAATGATTGATGGCGCACAGTTGCCTTGATCGAATAGTTCTTTAATTCGAACTGACTCGACGCTCAGCTGCCCTAGAAAACTATTTGATTTTTTGGCTACCCTGCTAAGTTTAACCTATGGCCAGACGGGTATAAAAACCATTAATTATTATAAACAAATGATGGATGCTCTTATGGTTAAGGTGAGGAATTTGAAGATGTGCAGAATTGTTTGTTTTTCTACTTTAAATTAACATTCAATAGAGAAATAATAAGCACAATTAAATACTGTTTAAAGCTATGCAAAATTATTTAATTTTGTACTTTAAATTGTCATTAAATAAAAGCAATAATGTACTATAAGTAAATGAGGAATGCAAAATGATGTATATTTTATAAAGCACTGCAAAGTAAATTCGAATAATAATAAAAGAATTTTAACAAGATAGATGGGCAATTAAATATTATAAATAAATGCGGAATACACTTATAATTTAAATGAGCAATTTTGTGCTGAACAAAAGCATTTATTTTTCTCTTTTAAATGCGCATTTTATAATGTATTATCTATATATAATAAATATAGATGCAATTTTGCGCTGTCTCCTCAGAAGTTCAGGTCTCTACGCTACGCTGCTTGTAATGTGTGTTAATTAATGGCCTTTGGTCTTTTATGGTTATTATCTAAGAATTTTGCGCTCTTTTGACTTTGATTTACGAGACAATGGCGACACAAAACTTGACCAAAATGATCAAAATGACCAAATGCCACTTCCCACATAATAAACAAAATACACACACAAAAAAAAAAGAAGAAAAATCGTGAACATGGCGTGCTTTTTAATCTCGTACAATAATCGTGTTTTGGGGCATGAAAATGATCTCATAACGGAGTACTCGGAGTCGGAGTCGGACTCGGAGTGTGTCCGGTCAATTAAAGGCCAATTGAACCCTGTGGAGCTGCTTAACAATGCGTCTCGTTTAGTCAATTAAAACGCCAGCCAGCCAGCATTTTATAAATTCAACTCTACCCAAAAAAAAAAAACTACAAAGAAATACCACAAAATAACAACAAATTTATGACAACATTAGAGAGAGAGAGAGGAAGGAATATAAAGCAGTTTGATCAGATGTTTGTTTTCGGCTTTTCTAAAGCTTTTCTTTTGTCGCTTTGAATCTTTGGACTCGATCAGTCTGAATAGAGCTAGAGCTCATACAGCTAGTTAGTCATCTGAGGTAATGTGAATAAACAACTCAATTGTATTCTGAACATCATCAGTAAAGCCATAGCTATAGTTTGTTACAGCTGTAATTAATATCCATCTTTCTCTAAGTAAACAAATTAAAATAAAGGTACAAAAATTAGTTGTCAAAATGTTTTAAATATTGAACATTAAAGTGTATTCCTTTTCTGAATAGTCCTTCGATTATTTGCCATCCCTGACCTTAAGTTATATATTTCGTTACAACTGTCAGATCGAGTAGCATTTTTAATGATGTCTACAATTAATATCTTTCTCTAAGTAAACAAAAAAGCTTTAAAAATGATAAAAAAAAAAGAAAAACATTGAACATTAAAGTGTATTTCTTTAGTGAATAGTGCTTTTATTATTTGCCATTCCTGGCCTTTAGTTGGTTCGCTTTTAGTGTATTAAATAGTCGTCATAGATTTCTCTAGCTTGTCGCTGTTTTCTTCTCTCGATTTGCTTTTGCATTGTTTTAAATTAATAACTTATATCGATTTTTATAAGAGCCCGCGGCGCACATCAATTGATTTACCGGATTAGCATACACAAACACAACTACACACACACACACAACTGCACACACACACACACTCAGATACACTCTCTCATATGATACAGCGACGATGTCGATGTTGATGTCGAACCCATGTCGACTACTTTTTTTTTTGCTTCTTTTTTTTTCACTTTACAAGTTGATTTTGGCTAAAAAATTATTTGCAATTTATGAAACGCGTTCACAATAACAACAACAACAACAACAACAACAAGCACAACGAGACGAAAGTAAAAGTTCAATTAAATAAAGATAAATTGCACAACAATTGTTGTTGGCTGCTTCGACTGTCTGTCTCTCTGTCTTTTGTCCGCCAACCACTTTGCCGGGCAACTGGTCAAGTCCACGTCGAGTCTTCGGTCTTAGCTCATTGGGCTTCAGTTTACGTAAGCCTCATAAAAATTTCAAAAATGCAAAAATGCTCATTGAGACAATGCCAAGTGCCAAGTGCCAAGTGCCAAGTAGCAAGTGCCAACTGCCTCGCCCTAGTCCCGCAGACAATTGACCAGACAAAGTGACCATTTTCCAATTCGGCACTCGACACACAAAAGTAAAAGTCAGACCATCACATTAACTGTGTGCATGCAAATAAATCAGATAAGAATAAAATAGAACCATACTTTAATGGAAATAGAACTATCCTACAAGTCCAATAGTTGCATTAAGTCCTGGCTTCTAATATTTATTTGACAAAGCATAAAATAAACTTGCTCAGCTTGTAATGAATACTAGTATTGTTCAATTTTGTGACTGTAGCTTTTATAGTCTCTGAGTTGGACATGTTTATAAAGGCGGACAGACAGACAGACAGACAGACAGACAGACACTTTCTTCTTTGTAGCAGATGTCCAATTGTGATACTTGTAAATATTTGTATTTAATTTATAGATTAAACTATTTTTTTAACACACATTTTTGGGTGCTTTAACAATTTGGAACACATTTGTCTTGCAGAAATAAATAAATAAAATACCAAACTTAGCTAAACATTTTTTTTGTTCCTTTGTCATTTGTCTTGTCTTCTGTTTTCTGATTTCAATTGCGTTAAGGCCAAATGTTTTGCGTTTTATAACCCTGCTGGACCAGGACAAGCCCATCAAGGGCTGTCGCTTCTTGCGTTCATCTTTGTCCTTGTCACATTGGGAAACATTTGTGCTAGAAAAAGATAATTGTAGATTGTAATTAAATGCACATGTATTATAAGTAGAAGAACCCACCTGGAACCCTTAACCATTGTACTACTTGTATACTGTATATTGTGATCAAATATTTTGAATGAAAAGTTTACATTTAATTGTCTGGCGAGTATATTATATTTACTTAATGCTGCTCCAGCTTACTGAGATTGGCTACAAAAGTGTGTAGAGTGACCTTAAAATGCGATGGTCACCCTAACCAAAGGCTGACTCATTCATGTTAAGCAGAGCCTGCTTTCTACCATTAAAGTGCTTCTCGTACTAGCCATAAATAAGTAATTGCAAAAGTGTGCAATAAATAAATTAATTTTCACTTTTCATTGCCGTACCATGGTTTATGGCTTGGTGTCTTGGACTTGTACTAAACTACAACTCGTAGATCGCAGATCGTAGATCGTAGATCGTAAATCGCCTATAGCATTGTAGCATTGTAGTTAATAGGGTGTCAAGAGTCATTTGGGCTGACAGAAAGAGCTGGAAGTGCATTTGATTTCAGCACTTTCATTGTTGATTGTCGACGACTGGAGGAAGCAACAAAAGAGTTGCAGAAAGGCAGAAGCAGAGAGAGAGAGTGATAAAGTGAAAGAGAGAGAGCGATAGTGATAGAGTGAAAGAGAGATACAGAGTAAAAGGCCAATGCATTCAAACAGATACGTGACATTCAAATTGCAAACTGTTGATGACTGCCATGATAATAATGTTGATCATGTTGCCGATAATGCTCTGCATGATGACTAGCTGATAACTGTACAAGAGCACAAGCATGACAATGATAGTGTCAGCACACTGAGCACGTGTCAAGTGCTGTCTTCTTGCGGCTTTAAACAGTTTGTTAATCAAGTCCAATTGTGTGACAATGTGAGAGCCCAACATTGAAGTCGCATTTGTTCAATGAAAACAATAATGAAGAGCTAGAAGTGTGTAAACATGAAATGCAATTTAATTAAAGAAAAAAAGAGCATCTTTATTGTTAATGTTTATTGCTTTGGTAGCTGCTTTTTCACTTCGGCATATAGCTTTATTTAATTAATGCAATTACTAGTAGCCAACAATATGGAATGTCAAATAAAATCAGAAAAATAATATATGAATTAAAAAAAAAAGAATTAATAAAAGCAAAAAAAATTAAAAAAAAAAAAATTTAATAAAAATGTATATAAATATTTAATTAGAAAACGCAAAACAATATTTAAAAAAATACTAAAAATACTTTAATTTGGAAAATTTTGCAAAATCCATAAAACTATATTTATAATAAAAAAAAAATATAAAAAAAAAAATAAAAAATAAAATGTTAAAAAAAAATTAAATATTGAAAATTGTGAAATATGAAAAAAGAATGCAAAAATAAAAACAAAATTTTAAAAATGAAAAAAAAAAAATGTTTAAAGTAAAATATTAAATAAAAAAACTGTCTAATTTGAATATTCTGCAAAATCTATAAAAATAGTCATTTAATTCAGTATCGTCTAGACGACACTTCCAATAAATTATTAATCTACTTTTAATAACTTACAACTAATGTGCGTTCAGTTACGTGTAATGAATAAATTTTAAAGAAACCAAATTAAATTCTAAAATTAATATTGCAATGCAATAAAAATAGTTGCATTTTCATATCAATAACTATTAAGGCAAAGATCACGAAATAGATGGATAATTCTGAACAACTACTTGGGGGAACTTGTCGACTGGCAAAGACCATGTAAAAAGCGCAATCATGCAGCAGCTGCTTTAGCATACCCCATGCGAATGCTTTGCCGGCTACAGGGTATATCATAAAGACATGCCGCAGAATTTTGCACGATTTTATCGACGAATTTTGTAACAACAACAACAGCAAGTTGGCAACTTGGCTGTTGACTGTTGAGAGGCAAAGTGCACGCGAAGACCAAGACTGAGGCTCGGACTGAAATTGAAACTTAAAGTGAGCCAAAGCCAAGTCAAAGCTTACAGAGACTTGGCTTGAACCTCGCGACGGGGCAAGCCTAAATCAAGTTGCAAGAATGCGGAATAAATGTCATGATGAAAATGAGACAAAGCAAAGAAAATAAACTAGAAATAAGAAACTTAAACGCCGCCATCGAAGTCAAAGCGCGTATCTGAAAGATACATTTATTTATGATATGGATGTGGATGTCGATGTCGAGCCGTACTTAGTTATTGCATTAACGTTGACGCTAAAACATGTTTCTAATTCCAATCACTCTTCAAACTGGTGCAACTCCAGTTGGGGGCGTACCGCGGGAAGCTGCCACAGAGGGCCACAGAAGGTGTGGGGGGGGAGGAGGGAATGAATGTACAATGTTCAATGCTGAATGTTAAATGTTGAAACGTTATTTATTATGCATCTCAAACAAGTTCTAGACCCTGGCCCAAAGCTCATTAACATTTATGAAAACAAAAGCCAAACCAAACGAACCAACAGAAAAATGTGTTAAAATTATAATTAATTGCCATTTGTTGCAGCAGCCAGCGCTCTGCAGAGCTCATTAGAGTAAAAGCCCAGCTCATTTTGGTTTCAGCTTCAGTTTTTCCCCCAATTGTTTTCCATTTTTCAAGTTCTTCCGTCGCACGAAGGTTGCATCGATTACGATTTGTGCTAATTGCTGGCCAACTTTAGTTTGGCAACCAATTGGAAGCAATCGATAATTGTGTGCTTTAAATAGCACAACTAATATAGGATATTGTTAGAGAAGCGGACAGGCAATTATTTGTGTATATATAGTTGCTAACATAATTGCATAAAAGTGACTTGAAGTTGACTGACTTTAAATAGCTGTGACTACTGCATTTTGTTGCTGTTTCTTCCGGCCAGAAGTTAGTTAGAGTTATTTACTTTAAAAGAGTATTAGTTGTAGAATATGTTTTATTACTTTCTTCTTGTTTCATAATTGTATAAAAGTGACTTCAAGTTGACTTTTAAGTGCATATTGTTTCGCTTTCTTCCGGCCAGCTGTTAGTTGGAGTTATTTATTTTAAAAAAGTATAATTTGTAGAATATCTGTTCTACTTAACTATATATTCAAATAGCTACAGCTCAAAGCTATATTCATGCCAAGTTTCATTAGGATAGCTTTAAAATTGACAGAATGATTTGTGCAGAAATAGACGGACGGACAGACAGACAGACGAAGCTGCTTAGTTGTGCCTTAACATAAATAATTGAAAGAGCAAGTCTCTGAAAAAGGTGACAATAATGAACTTTTAATTTGATTGAATGTTTAAGAGAACTTTCTAATAAGCATATTATTTAAGCTATCTGGCAGCTATAATATCTACTATACACCATGGCAGACATTCATCATAATCAAACTGTAATTCTTGCAAGTTAATACTTAAGCTGTGGCCATAACTCTCGAGCTGGCCTCCTAAACTTTAAATGTCAGCCGAAATGTGCAAGAGCCACAAGTAAATAAATTGCAAAAATAACAAAAACAACAAATTCGCATTCAAATGGGAAATGGCAAAGTACAAGTTTGGATTCAGCTAGAGATACAGATACAGATACAGATTCCCTGCGCTGCCCCCTTTAGGGCACAAACTAACATATTTGACTGGGGTCAAGTTTTCAATTTAATCTCAACTCAACTCATCAACATTTGCAATTTGTTTGCTGAACGCTTAAAGAGTAGTACAAGATTACAAGTGCACTATAAAAAAAAAAAGGATATTAAAAAAACAATGTGCATTCCTTGGCAATCAAGGCGAAACTATTTTATTGATTGCATTTATTGCCATGCTTGATTCACTTTATGCAGCGCCATAACAATTGGTATTTGAAAGAGTTATTAAGGCGGCATAACTAGCACAATGTCAGTTTGTCAGTTAAAAAAAGATGCAGCGCAATTTCAAGCTCTTTGCCACCTCTATAATATCTCTTTTTGCCTTTGTGTTAACAATTATTAAAAGCACTTTGTGATGAGCACGAAGTTCAAGCCATGGCAAATTGCAGTTGTTATTGCCTGCATGACGAATGCCTTTGTTTCAGCCCACAGACAATGGGCCTTCATGCTGAGCCAACAACAACACCAAATAATCGCCCTCAAGTGAAAGTTTTGGCTGCAAGTGGCAGATGATCATTTGCAAATCTTTGGACTTTGTCGCGCTATATATAGATATATATATTATGCTGGCATTTGGCACAAAATTGTGCTGCACCCAGCGATCGACTGTGTGGCAATCTGCTCGAGTTAGAGCCATAAATTCTTGGCCTGTCGACGCCTATTTGGCTTTGGCTTTAAATATCAAACGGTACTTGGATAAGACCTTAGACCGTTTTCGTAAATGCCGCTGGGGAGTGTGTTCAAAAGTGTAAAACAGAATTGTAACCAGAACCATGCGAGTGCCATTCGACTAGAACCACCCGACACATGAGTAGTATTCACGGCACACTCATAAATTGCAAATGGATACCAGGCACCTTTCCCAAACAGATTGCGGCTGCTGTGCTGTGCTGTGCTAACAGGCCAGTTATTTATGGGCTCTACCATTTAGCATTAGAAGGTTGTTTTAGCCAGTTAAGATACCAAGTTGCATGTCCGTCGATAAGACGCTCCCCATTTGAGTCCCTCCTCTCTCCCTCTCTCTCTCTCTCTCTCTCTCTCTCTCTCTCTCTCTGTCTGTCTCTGTCTCTCTCTTTAACTCCTACTAGACTGCGTGCTTTTATCCAGCTGAAACTTAAACTCGGCCCAGCAGCTGCGTTTTGTTTTAGATTGGCGGCTCTGATTAATTTGTTGGCAACTTGCAAATGATCGATTTGAATATTTTCAATTTATTTGCAACAGCAACGAAATCCTTTAAAATGAAACCAATTCAAAAGTTATACTTAATATGGGTGTACTAATTTTATAATTTATTTATTATTGTGAGTATCTATTATTATAAGTATCAATATTTATTATAAACTATTATTATCATCATTATCATTATTATTATTATTATCATTATTATTATTATTATCATTATTATTATTATTATCATTATTATTATCATTATCATTATGTATTATTATTATCATTATCATTATCATTATCTCATTATTATTATCATTATCATTTTCATCATTATCATTATCATTATCATTATTGTTATCATTATCATTATCATTATCATTATCATCATTATTATTATTATAAATATCATTTTCATTGTCATTATCTCATTATCATTATCATTATTATTATCACTATCATTTTCATCATTATCATTATCATTATTGTTATCATTATTATCATTATCATTATCATTATCATTATCATTATTATTATCATTATCAATATCATTTTTATTGTCATTATCTCATTATCATTATCATTATGTATTATTATATTATGTATTATTATATTATGTATTATGTATTATGTATTATGTATTATTATTATTATTACTTATTATTTTTATTCAGTTAAAATTAAATGTACTTTTAAATTAAATTCAATTAAATAAAAGAAAATCTAACAATTGGGAATTGAACAATTACAAATTCAGTTCAATTTCCCAATGCCAAATTCAAGTACAAACGTGTTTAAAATACTTAAACAAAATATGCATGTGCTAAAAAAACAAAATGTTTGCAAAGCTAAAGGCATTGCAATATTGTTGGATTTATTTTCAATAGTTTATTTTTGTAGGAAAACTAATGTCTGAGTCTTAATAAGTACATATTTAATTTAATATATATATCAGTTCAAATGTTATGTATGAATTGAATAAGACAGTTCTTGTATAGTTTATTACCCCGAGCATAATGCTTATTAATTGATGGAGCTGATTTGCCACACAAGCTGACCCAATTGAGGTCGGCTAATTATTGCAGGGTATTTAAACAACAATACAGCTTGTTCCCGCTTGGCTTCGTGTTAATTGTGGATTTCATGGGGGCTGTTTATGTTTGGGGGCGAAGCTAAAGCTGAAGCTGAAGCTGAAACTGAAACTGAAATTGAAATTGAAACTGAACAAAAAAAAGAGAGAGGGAGGGGTAAGGGGTAAGGGTGTTAGGGGTATTGCCTTGTGTAATAATTTTAACACCCGCATGCCTGATTACCAAGCGATTTGGATTTACCTTTACTTTTTGCATGGATTCCAATTTGATACGACTTTAATTTCAGTTGTTTTGTATTGTAGTCGTTGTTGTTGTTGTTGTTGCTATTGTTGCATGTAAACTACACCTTACAACACCTTCATCACGGTCCAGCGCTGCTGTTGTTGTTCATGTTTTTTTTTTGCTGCTGGTCTCTGGTTGCAACTGTTGCTGTTGTTGCTGCTGCGATGTGCGATAGTTTGAACGATAGTTTTTTCTAAGCTGCTATTTATGCCGCCTTTAATGTGTTTGGGTTTCGAGTGTAGGGGGCGGGACCTGTATTAGCTGCAGTTAGTTTCTTGCTAAGCGTCTCTTCGCCTTTCTGCAATTGCAATTGCAATTGCAACTGTGCTGGCATTGACCAGGGCGCCACTGATGTGCTCCCCAGGGCGTGGCAAATAGTCGGGCAGCATTGATGGCTCTTTAAAGCGAAACAATAAATATGCCTAAATGGCGTTAGTTAAACATAATATCCATCATAAACTGCACATTATTTATGGCTGGCATAAAAAGCCAAGTGCAGTAAGCGATAGTAAAAAATTGATATCGATAAGCGACAAGTGATAACTTGGCCTATTTGTATATATTTAAATTAAATTGTGCTCATTTTATTTAATAGCAATATTTATAGTATATCCAATTGCTCTTCAAACAACACTTTTTGTATGCGTTAATAAAAAATTGAAAAGCAACTTAGTAAGCCATAGTAAAAAATCATATCGATAACCAACAAGTGATTACTTGAACTATTTTGCATTGTAATTTAGCTAAAATTTAAATAAAGTTGGGCTCATTTTATTTAATTGCCATATTTAATATTAAACTGAAAGGCAAAAAATAATAATTTAGTTTAATTTAAATAAAAGTGTGCTCATTTAATGTAATCGCAATATTTATGTTTTATAGGATAATGTTAACTAACAAAAACTGATTTTGATTGTTTTAATTTAGCATAAACAAATATCAAACTCAGTTAATGAACGATAGTAAATAATAGTGTCGATTAAATGCATATTTGTTTACCATTTCTAAAAAAATGCTTCAAATTTGTCTTGTAGATAATTTCTTTTATTTTTGTCATGGCTTGCGAGCTGAGTCTAAAGAACCTGTTGAGTTATTAAGTGATAGCAAACAAGCTTGTGATTAAGCTATATAAAAACAGTAGCAGCTGAATGTATTTTCTGCATTTTAAATGCTCTCTTATCATGTCGTGTTCTTCATATTTATCTTGTTCTCTGGCAACCTGCACTTTGATTAAGAGCAGCTCTTCGTGGGTAACTTGCCAAGGCAAACACACAAAAGGCACTTTGCTTAACAGTTGCATCTAATTGCCGGCAGCTTAACATAGTCGGCCTTTTTTTGCATTTGCAAATGGGACAGAGAAAAATGCAATTATAGTGCGGCAATGCTGACAAATGCAATGAAAATGCACTGGAAATGCAATGGAAATGCAATGGAAATGCAATGAAAATGCTGGACAATTAACTGTCAACTGTCGGCAATCGGGTAAAATGCTTTCGTTAGTTGGTCGTAATGACTATTTTTGGACCGTGTGACAACACCAAATGCAATCGTCGATTGCCATTTTGCCATTTTGCCAATTGCCAATTGTCAATTGCAAATTGCAAGTGACCAAACGGAATGTCGCCCGCCCCTCGCTCTCTACCTGTTTACCTCCTTGCCTGTTGCATGCGTCGTATGATTGATGTCTGTGCGTGTCTTGATCGGCTGCCTGACGTTGAGCTGCATAAAATGTAGGTAAAGATGCGCTTAGACCCATCGAGGCTGTCGCCAGAGACGTCAGCTGATGAACGAGTCGAGTCGAGTCGACTCAAGTCGAGTCTTGTGTCGAAAAAGGAAAAGTTGCGCATTGTTGCTGCAGCAACAGCAGCTGTGGCGCTTTCAACATTCGTTTGCTCATTTGATACCCGTCCAACAAGGCACAGAAAGGGTATAATATGTTGCTGACACATAGCAGTAGATCTCATTAGCATTTGTCTAGCTATAGCCATTTAAAACTGTTCGTCTGTCTGCCTGTCTGTCTGTCTGTCCGTCTGTCTGTCCGTCTATCTGCCTGTCTGTCTGTCTGTCCGTCTGTCTGTCTGTCTGCCTTTCCGTCTGTTCGTCTTCTGTCTGTCTGCCTGTCTGTCTGCGTGTCTATCTGCCTGTCTGTCTGTCCGTTTATCTGCCTGTCTGTCTGTCTGCCTGTCTGTCTGTCTACGCCCACATACAACTAATAACATTAACAGCTTCTTATACATGGTATTATTTTTGTTTGGACTGTTTCAAAAAGAATTTATTTATTTATTGCTAGAATTTTATATTTATTGCTAAAGTTTTATTTTCTTTTTATTTATATTATTTATATTTATTTATTTATATTTATATTTTTTTTTCTTATTTTTATTTAATTTATTATATTTATTTATTTTATTTTCTCTATTTTATTTTATTTATTTTATTTTATTTATTTATTTTATTTTATTTTATTTGTTTTATTTAGTATATTTATTTTCTTTGTTATATTTATTTTATTTTATTTTATTTATTTAGCCTTATCGATTTTATTTAGCATTAATCTATGATATTTTCTACAAATAAAATCACACTTTATTTCCTCTCATTATTGAAGCAATTGTTAGTTGCAACTTCTTGAAATATTGATATATATTATGCTTTTATCAATAGAGCCACCGGGCATCTTACAGTTGCATAGTCGATTGTCTACTTTCTTGCTGGTTCGTTTTTCCTTGGCATGCGGAAAAACAAGTTTTCATTTTCATGCAGCTTTGCGCCACTTGAGTTTTCGTCTCTTGTATTAAGGGCACTCGCATTGTTGCCGTCTGCCTTTTGCTGTCTTGGCTGCCTTGGCTGCCTTTGCTTTTGCCTTGTTACTTCCACATATTTGTGCCAAATTGTGAGCCATCACAAATGTCTCTTTGCCTGTTTCTCTCACTTCCTGACGGCCAGACTGCCTGACTGCCAGACTGCCTGACTGCCATTGCTGCCTAACTGTTTTGCTCGCTTCAACATTTCATCCATTTTCATATTTCCATTTCACTTTTTGGCGCCCACTTTATAAAGTTATTACGAGACAGACAGCCTGGCTGGCTCCTCTAGCTCTGACTCTCGCTCTGACTCTGGTGGGTGTACTCGGAAATGGGGTATTGGGGGGCGTGGCAGACAAGTGTGAAAAATGTAACGATCATGCGATTCGATTTGGCGCCAGCCTGACAGCCTGTTTCATTTTCATTTTCAGTTTCAGTTTCCCAGCTGCATGAACTCAGCTCACTCAGTTGTTGCAGCAATCTGAAATAAAAAGGAAAATGCCAAGCCACATTATAATTGTATAATCAGTGCCAATACTTAATAATAATAAAACAATACTCCTCGACCAGGGCACTCTGGATTACGACGCCAATTTGCGCTGGAAATGCGAGTTGAGTAACAAAATTATTTATGTATGTTATGTACATACGAGTACAATGTATTGCCAAGATACAAAGTTGCCAAGTTACACGCATAATCCCATATTTTTAGCAGTTAGCTTATCAATGTTGTGTAAATCTATGTGGGATATTTGGCAATTTGAATTGACGCTGTTAAGTCAATCTGCATCCGTCCGTCTGTCTGTCTGTCTGTCCTTTTATAAATAGCCTTCATTTTCTGAGACTATCAGCAATTGAGTCTTTTATTTCTTATATTTTAACTGCTAAATGCTGCATTTAGTTAGATTGTTTCGTTTGCATCAACCTGCATCCGTCTGTCTGTCTGTCTCTCTTTCTGTCTGTCCTTTTATGAAAAGGACTCTATTTGACCAACTTTATAAACACTAGATACTTTTATAATATATTATATATGTATATAGTTTGCATACTTTAACTGCTAAATGCTGCATTTATTTAGACTGATTCGTCTGCATCAACCTGCATCCGTCTGTCCGTCTCTCTTTCTGTCTGTCCTCTTATAAAAGGACTCTATTTGAGCAACTAGAGCCTTTTATTTTGTATACTTCAACTTCAATATGCAGCATTTATTTAGATTGATCTGCTTTTCTATTGTTTGTTAATTAAATAGACTAAACATAAATACTTTCTCGGTGGGATAATCTAAACGATTCATTACCAAATACTTATAAATATAGCTTATTAATGTTGTGTAAATCCTTGTAAAATAATTCATTTAATTGTATTTGAATTTGATGTTAAATCAATCTCACAGACTATCAACAAATGAGCCTCTCATTTTGTATACTTTAGCTTCTGAATGCAGCATTTATTCAGATTGATGCTCTTTTCTATCGCATGTTATATAAATGCACTACAAATAAATAGTTTCTAAAAGTTGTATTACCAACAACTAATAAACAGAATAATGAAAAAAAAGCAATAAGAAGATGCAATACTTGCTGCTTTAAGTGTGCCACTTATTGAATGACTCTCGAGACAGAGACAAGTGAAACTTGAGGGTTTCTTTGGTCTTTGGTTCATTAGGCCAGTTCGTCTGCTGTTGACCCTTTTAATGAGCATATCAAATAGTTTCTCAAATTGTGTCCAAATATGCGCAAACAACATATAGTATTGGCCCACGCTTCAATATTGACAAAACAAAGCGACAGAAGATGCTTTTTAGACGGCTTTTTTAATTAGTGTTTAGGCCAAAAATGAGCGACGCTTCGCCCACAAAAAACGAGATTTCTAGATTGCCAGGCCAAACAGACGGCAGTCATAGTCAGCCTATGACAATCCGCCAACAGTTCTCCGTTTCCGTCTCCGACTCCGTCTACAACATAAGCCAAAGCATTGACCCGATTTTAATGACAACAGTTGGCGTTGAGTTGGCAACTGGGGCGAGAGTCGTGCATGAATTGGACTTGGCTTGGATGTGGATGTGGAATTGGTTGTGGATGTTTGGCTAAAAAGTCACTGGCATCGTCAACAGCTGGAAGCTGGGTTACTGGAGTATCTATGCATTAGCATTTGCATAGTTGCAATTGGCTACAATTACTTAACGCAATTTGCCAACTGTCGACAGTCCCAGAGCCAGCTGATGAGTTGGCCAAGTGGCCAAATGGGCAATCGCTTGGAACTGATTATCCAACAATCAAATCGAGCATATTACAACTATTGCGAGGCACTTGGTATTATGTTTTATTATGCTGTATTCCAATTACACCAGTCAACACAAGCACCCATTGTGTTAGGTCAGGCATTAATTAATACTCGTATTACATGCACAATTGGAAATGTAAGCGAAGTTTATAACAACGCAGTGTAATTTAAGTGGAAATTAAATTGATGAAAATATTGGAATTGAATTGACTGAAAATGTATACAATTATAAATAAAGATGGCACGAATACAAAAGTAATTAATAGTTAGAGATAAGTATTTTAATGTCGACTAAAAAAAAGAGCAATTTTGTTATGCAGTGCTATTTGAAATCTAACTAAAGCCGAGCGTGTTTGTTATTAACATATTACGCCAAGTGCCTTAATGTTGTAAACTATGCAAATGTTTAATCAGCACAATGCAAGCATTCATTGTATGTGTGTTAACAATTTGCATATATGGCTAATTAGCTTGGAACGATAATAAAAAAGAAATGCAATGCAATGCAATTCCCATGTGCCACAAGCATATTTAACATAACATAATAAGACCATAACATAACATCACATAACATATATACCCCATTCTCAAGCCCACGCAAAGGTATTAGCTGAGGGGGCAGGCAAAGGCAGGCAACTTTGATCCTATGTAGAGAATTTCAACACATGTCAAGCGCAATTGCCAGACAGTTATGACAGTTGGAAAACCAAGAAAACATATTTTTCCTTTGCATTGCCCACGCGCCAAACAATAACGAAAAACCCACAAGACAACACAACAACTAGACACATATCGAAACTTGAACTGACTGCATAATGATAGATGTGTATAAATCATCAAAGTGCACCAGAATAAGAACTGAGCGATGGCCAAATACTCTGGCAACTAGGTGTTGAATAAACATATTGACTGCCTGGCTTTGTAATTAAAATTAAATGAAAATACAGCAGTTAATTGCGTTGAAATGTGTGAAGTGATTAAGAAAGATAGTTGGGCGATAGTTGCTCTTAATATACATACACATTTATGCAAAGTTGGTAAGCATACTTTAAGCACAATTGCAATTGCAGTTAAAAAACAACTTAAGAAAGAATTTATTAGCTAGGCAAATATGCTATTGCTTTTATTAATGTATGTATTTAATGATCGATAGTATCCAAGTTATTGACCTCTAAGTAAACCATAAATGTATATTGATCATATATTATTTACCATCAATATATATTTATATTATACTACATAAATCATATAGTATTTACCATCAACATATATTTACTATATTCCTTTGTTCGTGTGCTTAACAAATAATGAGCATAGCAATAAGTTAGCTAATTTATATTGAGTTTAGCATAATGAATTCATATTGATTAGGCTAATACTATCGATAATTGCGCACAGCTCTGTGGCCCTTTTATTCTTTTTATTGATTTAATTATTAAGTGTGTAACTTGGAAATAAATTTTAATGCAGATGAATTGTGCATATTTATTTATTTATTGCAGTTTTCAATTTAATTCTATAGTAAATTAGTTGAGCATTGCAAGTCGATAGTTTTTTTTAACTAACGATAGTTTTTATTTGAAACGTAGGACAATTTTGTGTTTACATTGTCAGTTAATTGCAATTGAATGGCAGCTAATAAGTTATGGGACTTTGTGGCAGCAAAGTGTATGCCAAACACGCACACACACACACACGCACGCACACACACGCATACAGTTGCAGTGTCAACTGTTGCGTGCATTGGAGTGGCAGTTGTCTTGTTGTCTTGTTGCCTTGGCAAGCGACTTGACAGCCATTTGTCTGGTCGAACACCTAGCGATGGACAGTGATTGCTGCCGCAGGGGGTGGGAAGGGGAGTGGAGTTATCTATGCACTGCATCTAATAAGAATTGTCTCGCTTTTGATTCGTTTTGCAGAAGCTACAGTCGTGTCCCATTGTTTGCATCAACGAGCCCGATACGCACAGCACGAATACGGAAATATTGCAAACGACGCCGGAGAGCACGCTAGAGAAGCCAACGAAGAGTGCTGCGATAGCAGCAGCAACTGTGCACAGCGGCAGCAACAATAGCAGCTGCATCACAATCAATGCGGCAACTGCAACTGCAACTGCAACAACAGCAGCAGCAGCAGCAGCAACTGCCACAGCGGCCACCACAAGCAGCACAGCGGGTGTGACAAAGATAACAATAACCGGTGACAACAGTCAGAGCAACAAGAGCAACATAGTGCTAGGCAGCTACAGCAGCAGCAGCAGCAACAGCAATAGCAGCAACAACTGCAACATCAGCAGCAGCAGCAACAACAACAACAGTTTGATATCCATCACCAGTTTAAACAGCTGCAGCGATCTAAGCAGCAGCAGCGGCAGCACAGCAACCCTAGCACTCAGCAGCAGCAGCAACAGTCGCCCCCACACCAGCAACAGCCCCAACGGCAACAGCAACAACAGCAACAGTCACGACAGCGACACATCGTCGGCCAATTTTCAAGAGCGTTTTGATTTCGAGAACTGGAAAAGCATCATCGCTGACTTTAGCTGCTTCAATAGCTTGTATCGCTACTGGAATCATTACAGCGGCAACGGCAGCAGCAATCACAACAACAACAACAACAGCAACTGCAACAACACTAACAACAACAATCATTCATTGCGTGGCGAACATGCAGATGAAAGCAACGGCTTGGGCAACAACTCCTTCTACACCCATAACATCTTAGGCTACACCTTTGGCTATCCCTTTGGCCTCAAAGAGGACGTCGACGCCGACAGCAGCAGCAGCGTCGCCGTCGGAGGAGGAGGTGGCGTTGGCCACAGCCTTAAGAAGTCAACTGGAGGTAGCAGTGGGGAGACGCCATTGCAAAAGCACTACAGACAACAGCAGAAGAAAAAGATGCCAGTCTTTAGGGGCAGACGAGCCTGGTGCGGCTGCTTTAAGGTAAGTGCCCAACTGACTCTTGCTACTTACTGTTGATTGGCCAAAACTAAGCCCGAGTCACGTGCCAATTGCCATCTATTGCATTGCAACCACTTACCTAACCCATTTTGCTTTGCACTGCAACTGCAATTTGAGCCAGCGATTTGACATATCAAATTGTGCACGAAATTGCCAATTAAGCACAAATAAAAAGCAACAAAATACTTGACAGAGATAGGTCCAGACAGGGAGAAAGACTTTTTGTGCCAGATGTGAGTTGAACTCGATAACTGCTGCAGTTGATCTGCAGTGCATGCTATGCTTAAACTAAAAATACTTCTATCATTCTAAAACATGTCTTTGGCTTTTGTCAGTTTAGTTAAGACAGCCAAACACTTGTAGTTGAGGGAGGGTTCTCAAAGAGATGATAAGCTTAAAGCTGACTTCCTTAAGCAGCCTTGCAGCTTCTTCTGCTTTATAAGCCTAAAGCTCCCTCAAGGAACCTTGCAGCTTCTTTTACTTTATAAGCCTAAAGCTGGCTTCCTTAAGGAACCTTGCAGCTTATTCTACTTTATAAACTTAAAGCTGGCTCCCTCAAGGAACCTTGCAGCTTCTTCTGCTTTATAAACCTAAAGCTGGCTGCCTTAAGGAACCTTGCAGCTTCTTCTACTTTATAAGCCTAAAGCTCCCTCTGGGAACCTTGCAGCTTCTTCTGTACTATAAGCCTAAAGCTGGCTGCCTTAAGGAACCTTGCAGCTTCTTCTGCTTTATTTAACTAGTGTTGTCAAATAAGATGATCATACGAAAAAAATTGTCAGCCATCAATTGGAGCCCTTCATTCAACAGCTCCATTTAGCAAGCTGCTAACAGTTTACAGTTCATCATCGACTGACTCTATGCATTTCATCAATTTGAATAATAGATTTAAACCAGACTGTATTGCAAGTTGCTTAACCACAACTAATATGAATAGTTCATTGCCTCATGAGTAAGTTTATACATCAATAAGAACGCTAGTGTAGTCAGAGAACCCTTTCCGCTGCCTCTTCCTTTTCCGGAGTTTCTCCCTTTTCCGCTTCGTGCGTTTCTTCCGCATTTGGCTGACCTCGACGAGCGAGAAGGGTAGTAGAACCACTAGCGATTACATTAGATTGCAGCGCATCAAGGTTGGGCAATGGGCTTGTGGTGCAACGTAATTGGACATGCACTGTTAACGCCTTGGAGGAGGTTTGCCGCTTCAGCGACTGCTTCCACTCACAATTGTTATTGTTGTTGAGTGTTGTGTTGGCTAAGCCAGTTCTTTGTGTGTTTGCAGGATGACGAACCACCTGAGATTTGTGTGGTCGAAGGCGGCTTTACGCTGCAGACTTTAACGCCCACACAGCCGATGCCGTCGGTGGATGAGCTGGACAGCAAGTTTGCGGAACTGGTGGAGGAATTGGACTTGACGGCGCCCAACAAGGAGGCCATGCTCAGTTTGCCGGCACAAAAGAAATGGCAAATCTATTGCTCACGCAAACTGCCGCTGGACACCAACGATGGTCCCAATGCGACAGCCATTACACAGCCCCCCACAGCCGAGCAGTATATCGAGCTACTCAAGGATCTCGTTGTGCATGTGTCGCTCTCGCCGGAGGATTCGCCCAGCCATGAGCTGAGCTCGCGCATCGACAACAAAGCCGCCTTTGTTGATGCCTTGAAGACGGCATTGCGCACCTCGACGCATAGCTTTGTGCTGCGCTTTGTGGAACTCGATGGTTTGCCAGCACTGCTCGATCTGCTCATGCATTTGGACATACGGGTGGCAAACAGTTCGCTGCACACCAGTCTCATTGGTTGCATCAAGGCGCTGATGAACAACTCGATGGGACGCGCCCATGTGCTCGCCCATCCCACGGCCATTGATACCATTGCACGCTCCCTGGCTGCAGACAATATACGCACCAAGATCTCGGCGCTAGAGATACTGGGTGCTGTCTGCCTGGTGCCGGGTGGACATCGCAAGGTGCTGCAGGCCATGCTGCACTTTCAGGAGTATGCCACAGAGCGCACACGCTTTCAGAGCATTGTCAATGATCTGGATCGCTCCACATATGCGTATCGCGACAATGTGAATCTCAAGACGGCTCTCATGTCGTTTGTGAATGCGGTGCTCAACTATGGTCCCGGCCAGGAGAATCTCGAGTTCCGTTTGCATTTGCGCTACGAGTTCTTGATGCTTGGCATTCAGCCGGTGATCGACAAGCTGCGTTTGCACGAGAATGAAACGCTCGACAGGCATTTGGTAAGTCTTGACTGTGTTTTGGTTAAAGCCACGACGATTTTAATCCTCCTTGTCTTGCCAGGACTTCTTCGAGATGGTTCGCGCCGAGGACGAAAAGGAGTTTGCGCGTCGCTTCAATGAGGAGCATGTGGACACCAAGAGTGCGGGATCTATGTTTGAGCTGCTGCGTCGCAAGCTCAGCCACTCGCCGGCCTATACGCACATGCTCTCGCTCCTGCAGCACATGCTGTTGCTGCCCTGTAAGTAGACTGGGCCCTTCTCTTGGGGTTATCTCTTTCTCTCTTTTGGTAATACTTTCCTTAAGTGTTAGCTCTCTTTTCCCTTGAATTATACCTCCTTTCGGATTATGTTTCCCGCTCTGTGGGCTATGCTTCCTTTGGGGTTATCTTTCCCTCAGTTTAGCTTATCCTTCCTTTGGGGTTATCTCTTCCTTTCTTTTGGTAATACTTTAATTAAGTGTTAGCTCTCTCTTTCCTTTATTTCCCGCTCTGTGGGCTATGCTTCCTTTGGGGTTACCTTTCCCTTAGTTTAGCTTATCCTTCCTTTGGGGTTATCTCTTCCTCTCTTTTGGTAATACTTTCCTTAGGGTTAGCAACCTCTTCCCTTTTGGTTATCCTTTCTTTGGGGCTATTGTTTCTTCTCTTTGGGTTATTCTTTCTTCTGGGCTATCTCTCTCTCTTTTTGGGATATTCTTCGATTGGGGTTATCTCTCCCTCACCTTAGGTTACCCTTCCTTTGGGATTATTAATTCCTCCCTTTTAGTTATGCTTCCTTTAGGGTTAGGCTGATCAATCCCTCACTTTTGCTGGTCCTTCCCTTAGCTAGTCCTTGTTTTTGGTTTATCTCTCCATCACTTTGGGGTTATCCTTTACTCCCTTTGCGGTTTCCGTTCTAATGCTCTTCTCCCGCACAGACACTGGTCACAGCACGGAACACTGGCTGCTCATCGATCGCGTGGTCCAACAGGTGGTGCTCCAGGTGGAGCAGCGTCCCAGCAGCGACCTCATCTCCGACTCTGACGAGCCCGGCAAGCAGCTCAAGCTGGCCAGCGAGTCGCCCGTTCACGATCCGGACGTGGCGCCGCTAGAAATTGATGTGGGCAAGCTGGTGCGTCTGCTGGTCAAGGAGGAACAACTGACCCAAGCACGCAAGCGTGCCGACGAGCTGGAGCGCGAAAACTTTGATGTGCAGTCGCGACTGGCCAAAAAGGAGCAGGAACTCGATCTGCGCATGCAGGAAAAGGAGGATCTGGAGACCGGTTTGGCACGCATGCGCGAGCGCCTCGAAAAGGAGTCTGCCCAGCATTCGCAGGCCGTGCAGCGTGCCCAGACCGCCGAGATGAAGGCCGAGGATCTGCATCATCGCCTGCAGACCGAACAGCAGGAGCGTGCACGACTCGAGCGTCTCGTCACCGAAGGCAGCATACCCGACGATCAAAAGGTCGCCGGACTAACCGGTTGCAATGGCGCCGTCTCACCACCGCCACCACCACCGCCCATGCTAAAGACGGTGCCACCACCGCCGCCGCCCATGGCACCTGCCATGCTGCCGCCACCACCGCCACCCTGTCCCGGCGCTCCTCCACCGCCGCCCAACATGGCGCCCGCAATGGGTAAGTGCACACAGCAGTGGAGTTGCTTCCACGTCTAAATTGTCTAACTCCCTTTAGCCCCCGTTGCACCCAAAGTGGAGTTGCCAAAGAAGAACGTGCCACAGCCAGCGAATCCTCTGAAGAGCTTCAACTGGTCCAAGTTGCCCGATGCCAAATTGCAGGGCACAGTCTGGAGCGAGCTGGACGAGAGCAAGCTCTACAACAACATGGAACTCGAGTCCATTGACAAGCTGTTCTCAGCCTACCAGAAGAACGGCGTTTCGGTAAGTTAAAAATGGGGAGTGCAAGCTGAGGGGTAAGGGAAAAGATAAGAGCAGGATTGAGACTTGTTACGCACACTTCGCCATGCCTAACATACCCTTGAACTACAGAGCTACAGGGTCGGGTCTAAATATATACTAAAGAGAATATCGATATTAAGAAAGCAATTCATTCCGATTAAAAAAGCTTGTTCGGCATGATTGATTCTTAAAGCAGGATCTAAATATACACGAGCTTATTATTTGAATTATTTGAATTAGAAGATAAATAAATATAAATTACTTTAGCTAAGAGGATGAGGACAAAGGCGAGAAGAAAAGATATAATTATTAGAAAAGCAACTCATTGGGATTAAAAAGGCATGATTGACTCTTAAAGCTTCAGGATGCTAAATATACAGATTTAGATTTAAATGAGAAGATAAATATAAGACTTACTCCAATACCTTGATGCTCTCCTTGAACAGACCACCGATGGCTCCTACGAGGACCTCCGGGTGACGGGCAAGAACAAGCAGAAGGTGTTGTCGGTCATCGACGGTCGTCGCGCACAAAACTGCACCATTCTGCTGAGCAAACTGAAGATGAGCGACATGGATATATCGAAGTAAGCACAAACTGAATAACCCAAACGGAATCCCTATTCAATTTTCCTTTGCCACTTTCAGAGCAATTCTCTCGATGGATAGCAATGAGCAGCTTGTAGCGGATATGGTCGAGCAGATGCTAAAGTTTACGCCCTCGGCCGAGGAGCGTGCACTGCTGGACGAGCACAGCGAGGACATTGAATCGTTGGCGCGTGCGGATCGCTTCCTCTACGAGATATCCAAGTGAGTAGACGCAGGCCAGTCTGTCAAGAACCAGAACCAGTTAAAGTTCTCTCTCTTTTAGAATACCGCACTATGAGCAGCGTTTGACGAGTTTGCACTACAAGAAGCGTTTTATGCAGACGGTCAACGACCTTATACCTCGCATTACCAGCGTTATGGAGGCTTCTCGGGAGGTGGCACGCTCGCGACGTTTGCGCAAGCTGCTTGAGCTGGTGCTGGCGTTGGGTAAGAGCTGCAAGTGCTTTTGAAATCATCAACTTAATCCTAACTCTGTCTCCTTAGGCAACTACATGAACCGCGGCGCACGGGGCAATGCCTCGGGCTTTAGGCTCGCTTCGTTGAATCGGCTGGCGGATACCAAGTCCAGTGCAGCCAAGGGCACCACATTGCTGCACTATCTCGTGCAGGTGATTGAGAAGAAGTTTAAGGATCTGCTCAAACTGGAGGACGATATACCGCATGTGCGCAAAGCCTCCAAGGTGTCGCTGGGCGAGATGGATAAAGACATACAGATGCTGCGCACCGGCCTGGCAAATGTGGCGCGTGAAGTGGAGTTCCATCGCAGCTCTGGGCCGGCACAGCAGGGTGATCGTTTCTTGCCGGTGATGCGAGAGTTCCATGCACAGGCCTCGGTGCGTTTCGCCGAGCTGGAGGACAAATTCCAGGACATGAAGACACGCTTCGATCGGGCTGTACGACTGTTTGGCGAAGATTGCTCCGTACTCCAACCTGACGAATTCTTTGGCATCTTTGATTCATTTCTGACCGCCTTTGCGGAGGCACGGCTCGAAAACAAGCGCAGCCAGGAGGAGGAGGAGAAGCGGGCCAAGCAGGAGGCTGAGCTCAAGAAGCGCACCATCGAGCGCAAAAATAAATCCGGCCTAATGAGCAGCGTGGGCCGCAATCTGGGCCTCAACTCATCGCAAAATGGCAGCAGCTCGACGACGGGCAGCGATGGTGGCAGCGCCAAGGGCGAGTTCGATGATCTGATCTCGGCCCTGCGCACCGGCGATGTCTTTGGCGAGGACATGGCCAAGTTCAAGCGCTCCCGCAAGGCCCGTGTGCTCAATGGCTCCGCCCCGGGAGCCGGACAAACGTCGCCACCACGTCACGGCAGCCTGCAGCGTGAGGAGAGTGGACGCGAACGTGAACGCACTGTGCGGCGTCAATAGGTCAATAGGTCATCCATTGTTTGCCCTTTCTCCCAAAAAGCGCGCTAGTATTTCCCCCCCCCCCTCCCCCTCTTTTTTTCCTGTAATTATTTATATACACAAATATACATACGTATATATAAAGATCAGCTAATGCAAGCGTCAAACCAAATTTTTAGAAAACAAAAAAAAAACAAAACCTTAAATGATAATTGTAATGAAAAAGATGCATAAATTATAGTGTACCTTTCCAATTAGACAAAACAAAATCCATGTATCAATCAATAACTATAACTATGCTAGGACACGTTACAAACTGCTGCACTCACAATGCAAATGAAATCAAATGATGCATGCCACATACATAACATAATCATATTGTACTCTTACGAGTATGTAATTAAAAATACTATTTAACATACAAGAGAACCCAGAGAGTGTTTGAGAGGCAACGGCGGCCTCTGCCATAAAAGTCATGTTCATTATTAACAACTATATAAATATTATTATACATATATTAATATATATTTTATTCTATGTATTTTTTTTTTTTAGCACGAATCTCGCTAAAATATTGTATCTTAACGCACTTCACAAGTTTCAACACGATATAAAAACATTATTATAAATAATAAATATTTAACACTAATTAATGGTATATATACGAGTATATGAATGGAATGCTAATTGTGTTTTTAATATGTATGCAAAATCAAATATTAACTTTAATAATTGCAAAACATATGTTAATGCAAAAAGTATTGAAAAATTATGAAAGCAAAGAGAAAGTGAAAAATAAAGAGAAAACTTCGATATTGATTTGATTTTGATTACGTGACTTGCGCCTGCTCCTGATCCTGATCCTGATCCTGCTCCTCTTCGTCCTCCAGCCACTTGCTAACTGACAGCTTGGACTCCACATCGGCTGTGGACAGACGCTGCTCGAACTGCTCGTAGCTGATGCTCTCTTGCTCCCCAAATGCCAGCTCCTCTAGCTCTTGTAGCTCCGTCTCGCTGCTGTGCGCATGCACATGGATCACACCATCCGAGGGTGGCGTTTCCACAGGCTTGTCCAGCAGCCTCATCATCACCTTGCGAAAGTCGGAGCGTTCGATGCGGCCGCGTAATTGCGTGTCAAACATCTGGCAAAGCAGGCGCAGCTTCTGGGCTCGTCTATCGATTCCTTGTCGTGGCAGGTGGGTAAATTGTGGCACCATGAACGTTGCACAGGTACGCAAAAATTGGCCAAAATTAATGCGATCCCTTCTGCTCCGGTCCCCAAAGAAGCCATCGATAATCTGCCGATGCAGCGGATTCTCTGACAGTTGCGGGATGCGCAACAGCTCTGTGGGCGTTAAATATCCACGCTGACTTCGATCCAGTGCCAGGAAGCGCTCGTGCAGCTGATCAAGTTGCTCGGTCGACAGGCCGGTAGCTTCTTGGTGCGCCTGCAGCTCGGCCGCACTCAGCTGGTGGCTGTTCATGAGACCCATTCTGTAACCTGATCAACCCACGTGACCCTTGCTCAATTGGCCGCTTCAACTCTGTGCATAACTTAATGTCCCTTCTGCCGAACAAAATAGTTTCAACTGTTGACAACGAATCCAGAGCAATCCCCACACAGTCGGCATCAATCAGTGCGATTCCACAGCTTTGCAACCACTCGATATTCGAAAATTAAACATTTCATATACATTAATTCAAATAATAATTATACTACATTTAATAATAATATCTTGGTTCTATTTCGTATGCATATTGGTATTAATTTAGTTTAGTTCCAAAATTTAGCGCCCCCCCAAACGCATCTGTGACCACTGTAAAAAGTGTAAAATTGTCATAAATCTACCAGGCGCACAGAAATGATCAGCAGGTAGATAACAGAAAGTCACTTGTGCAAGCTGCACGCATACACCCATACCCCTGGCCAATCAGAACTGAGCTTCAGTTAGAATCCACATTTTAGTGAGATGTTCCGTTATCCCTGCTCTTAGAATCCACAAAGCTTTCACAGTCACCGTTAGCTTTGTTAGGAACGGACCAATCGGAGCAGGGCACATTTTGTGCTTTCGTAATAAAGATCTTCTTGCTGCTTTATTATGTTTGCCTGGTATTTCTGATAGCCCAATTAATATTTTACTAGGGTTGTGATTTTACGATAGCCAAGACAACAACCTTACACATACATAGGTAATAAATTATCAAAGTGCTGCTAATAAATTTAAGCAACTTTTTAAGTATTAGTAGTGTATTTTAAATAAAGCTATAACTGTTATTGCAAACTCGTATCAAGTTGCATTAAAAAATAAAGAACCCTTTACAAAAGTACTGAAATACGGGACTAACGAGTATACAAATCACAGACATAAGCAAAAAGAAACAATTAATAAAATGTCAATAAATGTGAAACATGTACACGTGAAGTGTGAGTACGTTTAGGTTTGTGTATTAGCTAAGTTTGCCGCGCACTAAAGAATGCAACAGAATTTGATTTATTTGGCCAAATGTAGAGTGGCGCCATCTGTGTGCTGTTGGCCGCAGCTACGATTTTCGGAATAAAATTTAGGCTGTATATTTAGAAAAATTACGTGTTGTGCCGCAGCTTTATTTAAATATACTATATATCTAACAAATTGCTTAATACTTATTTATAAGCAGCGCTGTAGATCAATGTAATTCATATATGAGTCAAACGACAATGCAAGGCTGTCGAAAAATCTCGACGAAGTTTCACTGTGAAATATTATTTGGGATTGCAGAAAATACCAGGCAAACATAAAACAGCAGCAAGTGGATCTTTATTATGCAGCAGAGAGTGTGCCCTGCTGCCATTGGCCAGCGCCTAAAAAAATTTAACGGTGCCCGTGAGAGCTTTGTGGATTCTAAGAGCAGGGATAACGGAACATCTCAGTAAATTGTGGATCCTAAGCGAGGTTCAGTTCTGATAGGTCAGGGGTATGGGGGTGGATGTGTGCAGCTTGCACAAGTGACTTTCTGTTATCTACCTGCTGATCATTTCTGTGCGCCTGGTAATTTTCAATTTTTAGCAACTTATTGCGTGCCTTCTGAGCATGGCAACATAACAGTGGGCTATTTTAGTTATTTTTTGCAATGGACATTATTTTGTATTATTAACATTATTTAGATCTGAAGCATAAGAATCAAATTACAATATTACTAAAGTTTAATTGTAAATAGCTAAATTATATACAGATTATTGATCAGAGAATTTCTGCTAGCTTTAGTTTTAGATGACAAAAACTAAACAGTAATTAAATTATGTAATGTAAATGATGATAAATTGAAGATATTTTTGTTGTATTCTTGCTAACTTGCTCATTTAATTGCAAACACACACGCACTCCCATTGTGAATACAAACAAGCGCGCTCGCGCAGTGACACACTCGCACTGTGGATCTTCTCAGAAACTCGGTTTGCTGATAGTAAACATACACACACACACTCTCTTATTGTGGATTCTAACGGCAACTCGCGACCATTAAAAAACGCTCTCACTCGTACTGTCTCTATCACTGTCACTCTCTGTCCAACAGCAATCAAGCGCAAATTATTTAACTGCTAGCTAACGGTGCCTGTGAGAACTTTGTGGATTCTAAGAGCAGGGATAACGGAACATCTCAGTAAATTGTGGATCCTAAGCGAGGTTCAGTTCTGATAGGCCAGGGGTATGAGTGTATGTGTGCAGCTTGCACAAGTGACTTTCTGTTATCTACCTGCTGATCATTTCTGTGCGCCTGGTAATTTTCAATTTTTAGCAGCTTGTTGCGTGCCATCTGAGTATGGCAACATAACAGTGGGCTATTTAAGTTATTTTTTAAATTATATACAGATTATTGATCAGAGAATTTCTGCCAGCTTTAGTTTTAGGTGACAAAAACTAAACAGTAATTAAATTATGTAATGTAAATGATGATAAATTGACGATATTTTTGTTGTATTCTTGCTAACTTGCTCATTTAATTGCAAACACACACGCACTCTCATTGTGAATACAAACAAGCGCGCTCGCGCAGTGACACACTCCCACTGTGGATCTTCTCAGAAACTCGGCTTGCTGATAGTAAACATACACACACACACACTCTCTTATTTGTGGATTCTAACGGCAACTCGCGACCATTAAAAAGCACTCTCACTCGTACTGTGTCTATCACTGTCACTCTCTGTCCAAGAGCAATCAAGTGCAAATTATTTAACTGCTAGCAGAATGCTACCCAAAGCTACTAGAGATGGCGCCACTAAAAAACTTGCACAGGCGATGTGCAATTAAAATTTAAATTCATTTGCAAATCGCTAGAGCTTTTTCTTCTGGACCAAAGGAGCAAAGCGCAGTTCTTAATATCAAGGAGAGCAATAGCCTATGTGCAATTTTGCAACTCACTGCATGGGAGCTATTTAAGTGAAATGCTCAGCTGGAATTGGATGCTTAGCATACAACAAAAAGGATAATAGCAAAGACGGTGAAAGAAACCGTTGGACAGAATTAACATAAAAACTGCAAAAGCAATACCCAAAAACCGCACGCCATTGAGATGAGGATCAGTGCAAGGACGAGGCATAACAAAGGCGAACACATTGCCAAATAAAAAGGAAAAAAGAAGAAGAAAAAGCGACTGCTGCGAATGTATTGCAAAACAATAAGCAAAACAATAAATCAAAATATGAAATAATAATATGAGGCGGCAGCGCCCGAGGCAAAGGGAAGACACGCACTCAGGACTCGCCCAGGACTTTTTGCCTTGACGTTGAAGGCGAAAACGAAAACGAAGACGAAGTCGAAGTCGATGTCGAACAGCTGTGCAAAGTCCAAGCAAACGGCGCCTATTGTAAGAGACTGAAACTCGAGCAGGCGCAGGATCAGGATCAGCATCTTGCGGTCGCCTCCTGTGCGCAGTTTCCTCTCTCTCTCTCTCTCTCTCTTTCTCTTTTGGCAATCACATCCTTTGTTTTGCTTGGCTGCAGCTTCCACAGCATAACATAAATCTAAATATGTCATAATTCGTTATAATTTCCAAAAACCGCAAATAGTTCGCGCCAGGACCTTGCGACCCGCTGCGACCAAAGGACTTAGCCTTGGACAAGAACAAGGAAATGAACTTTGCCAAAATGCAACGGCGCCTTCGTGTTATGCTCTAGTGCTCAGGGTGGTGCAACTTCCGAACTTGCAACAACTAATCCCACAAATTATTACCCTAATATGCTCATATTGTCGCAGCTTAGCGACGTCATTTCTCATTTATCATTTATCCTTTATCTGCTTACATTTCATCTGGCTGTGCCGCTGGCGAAATTATCAAAAAGTAAATAAATATGAAATGCACTTTCTACTTATTTGTTTTATTTATTAAAACTCACAAAAAAATGGAAACAGGGGGAGGAGCGGGTTGGATTGAGAGAGGGGGTTGGTAAAGGCTTTTGCTTTCGCTTTTGTGTGCTTTAAAAAAGTCAGCTGCCTGCCGTTGTTGTTGTTGTTGCTGCTGCTGCTGACCTTTTGAACCCGCACGCGGTCAGTCGCATTTGCCACAAAGTAGATCAGGTTCATTTCCCTTTACATTTTCCATTTCCACAGCAGCCGTTCCAGCAGCAGCTTTTGTTTGTTTAGGTAACATTAGAGTCGCATCCTGCGTCCTGCGTCCTTTTGTTGTTGGTTGATGGTTGATTCGCGTGCTGACCAAATGTTGTATACACAAATGCATCTGACACGTGGCTAAACAAGCATTTCATCTGCAAGCTACAAAAAGTCTTTGCATGATTTGCAATTAATGTCGAAATATCTAAATTGAAATACCTTTTATTACAATCGAGTTATTCCTTGTTCCTGCCAACAGCAAAAACACTGCAAGAAAATAATTTAATAATATATGTATTAATTGCAGTTAATGCTAATATAATTATATAGGTTTTAACATACATAGTTCAACAATGTTTTCCCATAATGAGAATGAATAGTATAAATGCATCCGCATTTTAATGATAGATTTTATTTGTGCAATTTTAAATAATATAAAATACGTGGACAAAAGAAAAATATTTTTAAAATATCAGCTAAATAAATAAAGCAATTTGTAAAGTGTAGCATAGAAAAACTCAAAGACATCTTTGCATAATTTTCCATATCAATTAGACATACATAATGTCTAATATTAGACTTAATTTATGCAAAACTAAAAGAACACAAAATACTTAAACGGAATAAAAATATTAGTAAATTGCCTGCAAAATGTTCTCAATTCATTTTGCCGACAATTTACAAATATTAATAACATTAACATCTGTAAAGTGTAGAATAGAAAAACATCCAGGATATCTTGATATAATTATCCAAAACAATTAGATATATTTGTAATGTCTTAGCTTTGCTTTCATTAGTCTCTTTTAAAGATATCTCAGTGTTAACATTGTCTCCTCTACATAATTATTATCCAAAAATGCACTTTGCCTTTCTCTGCGATTCTCAACGGGGATGTGAAGCACAGTTGGTTGAGGTAGTCGTATTTTTGTTGCCATTAAAGTTAAATCTTATTAGGCAACTTGGCATTTGAATATGAAAAGCAAATGCACATTTAAATTCATATTCATAATCATAATCATAATGATAACTGTAAGCCCTACCCTGAAGTAGCAGGCACACACACACACACATACACATACACACAAGCAGTGAGGACACACAGGACACCCTCAGAGCATAAGAGTTACATGATTTGGATTATAATTTGATATTTAGAGTTGAGAATTAGCATTTAAATTGCCTCATTAGGACAAGTAGCTAGCTAGGTGTTGTAAGTGTTGCACATGCAACATGCAACAGACGGGCCACAGTCGCTTACCAACACTGGGCAAATGTAAAAGGGATTGCAGGCAATTGGAGCTGTTGCTCTATAATTTTGTTAATCAAAACAAAAACAGTAATGCAACAAAGCCACAGCGAAGGGGAGAGTGTCGAGCGGGGGGCGGGGGATTGGCAATGTGGTGTCGTGTGATGTGGTTGGTTACCTCCTGGATGCTACCTGGTTCCATTGATCCATTGATGCAACGCCCATCGCAGCGCCGTGTCGATAATTTAGAAATTAAATGTAGTTCGGCAATGTGTAGCGAAAGAAAGAAGCAGGAGCCGGAGAAGAAGAAGGAGAAGGAAGCGGGAGCAAAATGCCACAAATAACACAAATCAAATCAAATCAAATCAAATCAAGCAAAAGAAAAGCGAAAAGTGAAAAGCAAAGCGACTTTCCCAAGAGCCAAAGGGTAGGCAGGAACACAAGAAAGAAAAAAACAATATGAACAAAAAATAAAAAAAAGGGAAAGCCAGCGGCAAGAGGCAAGAACTCTCCCTCAGCGTGCTCACCCCTCGCCCCTTACTCCTCACCCCACCACACCACACATCTTGGTCTAGTTTTCCAAATTATTTTCTTTTTTTCCATGTAATTTTCAATTTTCTTGATCCTTTCACTAAGCAACACTGCAATTACACGTCGATCTCATTTTCGTTTTCATTTCGCGTCCTTGATTTCGATTTGGATTTCGATTTCGATTGCAATTTGGTCCTTGGGTGTTGTTGCTCTCCTTTTTAGCTCACGCCACCAAGGTGTGTTGTTGTTGTTGCTCTTGTTGCTGGTTTGCCTGATTACATGCTTGCATGTCCTTTGTCCATGTCCTTTGGGTTTGTTCCCTCGCTTCCTCTTGCACTGGGTGTCAAGCATTTGTCCGTTTCTCTGTTGTTGTTTTTTTTCCTTCTACTCCCGTCGAGCCCGAGCCTTGTAATTATTTAGTTTACGTTCATTTTTTCTCTACTATTTTTTTTTTCTTTCTTCTTAAGCCCTGGCCCTGCTCCGCCCTGTTCTGCCCTGCTCGGCTAACCCCTCAGCCTTAGACTTAGCCTCAGCCTGCATGCTGCAGCTCAGTGGCTTGGAAACTTTAGATTTTCATGCTTTTCAATTAAATCTTGTTAGCCAAGCTGGCAAATTAGTCAAGCTGCTGGCAAGCAGATGCTTAACAAGACAGTCGCAATCTGTCTACAATATTAATAGCTTAATCTGGCTGCATTTCTACATTTGCCATTGATCAATAGCAATTCCTTAACTATGCTAATCCTTCTTTAGTTCAACGAATGTTTCAAGTACAACATTTGAATTAAAGCGATACAAAATATATTTATACCTAAAAGATGAAGCCCAACTTCAGAAATATATTTGTAGAATATTTCTAGAAACCACAATATTACTTATCATCCAACACAACTAACATATGGCAGCTATATCTGTGCCAAGTTTCAGCTAAATAGCTTAAACACTAAGCGAGAACTTTGGGTATAAATTGCCGGACAGACGGCCGTCTGACTGCCTTTGATCCATGCTATTTAATTAAATGTGTGTGGCTGCGAATTTAATTAAATTTGGTATGAAATTTATACAACAATTTCTGCTGTATTCCACATGAAAGACAGTCTGGGAACTAGAAAAGTTACCTTCTCAGTCTCCTGTGAGATGGCAATTAGTTAATAAAGCGCAACTTGGAGTGTCCCGTTCGAGAAGCATTCGAGAAGTGAAGGAAGTGGAAGTGGAAGGCATCGAAAGGAAGTCGTATATCACTTGAGAATCGTTTGCATTTGACATTTGTGCAGCATCATGAGGACAATTTGCATATTTAATTGAGGCAAACAAAAATTGTTTTCTACAATTTTCGGCTGGATTTTTTTGTGTTTTCATTTTTTTCTCTCTTTTTTAATTTTAATAAAAACATTGAAAATCAAGGAGCGACTTTTTGAGTCGGTGACAAGCACAAAATGGAATGAAATGGAAATGCAAGTAGAAGTAGAAGTAGAAGTAGAAGAATCCCCGCGGCTTCTAGCAAAGAAAAGGACGTTCAAGGGTTAAATGCAAATGAAGGCGATCGAGGCATTAATTTTTCTCTCTGAAAAAAAGGGGCAAGCAAGTAACAGGACATGTCCTGTCTGCTGCACCCTTTTGATAGATCTGTTGTCCCATTGCAGAACTTTGTTACCTCCTCACTCTTGGCACATTTCAACTTGATTTCGTCTGGGAACAGATCCTGGTCATCAGCAGGACTAACAATGTCCAAACATTAGTTAGCTTTTGTTTAGCTTGACCAAAGCAAAGGACACGCCTTGAGGTTTCGCTTATGATTTATGTGAATATAATGTCAAAACAATGAGCTCAAGATTTGCTACGACTTGATAGTTACCCTACAATCAATACACATATTAATAATTATAAATATCGCAGCTGTTTTATTTAATAAAAGTCATGCGGCCCCGATTCATAGAAGCTTGACAGCAAATGTGGCACTCTTAGATTCAATTCATAGCCGGATACAAAATCAGGAGTCTTGCGATTCTTAAACTTGACGGCATAGACCACTTGATGTTCGTAATGAAACATGGACATGATATAATCGAGTTTCTTGTTACGCTTAAAGCCATTTGTTTCTGTCAGTATGGTCTTGGTGGGATGCTTCAATCTCCTGGCGAATGCCTTGACGACTATTTCCTCATCGGACTGGGCCGGTATTGTTTCATTACGAGGACGTCCCTGTGAATTGCAAATGCCTTTCATGCAACTGCATTGAATGTGGCAAATCCATTGAGGAAACTCACCCGTTTGCGTCTTTCTGGTTGTGGCTGAAGTGCCAGCGCCTCGTTGGCGGCTTCTTCGTCGTCTTCCAATATGGATGCATAATCTGCAAGCCATATCCTTAAATGACAAAGTCATTCAAATTATACACAACTTACCATATTGCTGCAAATATTATATTATTAATAAGTACGTGTTATTTCTTAAGCCTTCCCTCCTTTACTCACCTCCATTGCATTTTCATCAGCAACATTGCGTTCCATTTTCAGCTGATTTTCTATTTCACAATTTGACACACACTGAGTGTATTTGTCATAATGACAATCTGACATAAAGGGCTTAATGCTGATTTATCGATAACAAGGCAAGTGTCAAGCACTTGTCGATTATTATAAATATAGATCGATGTGCTCCATGCTATATGCCGATGTTGGTTCGAACATGCATTTTAATTTAATTTGTTAAAATCAGCAATATAAAGTAAGTATTGAGAGATCTTTTAAGGCTACAAAATTTAACAAATGTTGAATCAAATAAGCAAGCAAATATTTTATATTTGAATATTATTATAATTTATATTATATATATTATTTATTTATTTGAAATCATAATGGCTTTATTCAAAATTGTGTATTAAATTTGATTTAATTTAATTGAACACAATTCAATATAATTTAAAATGTATTTAACTGCTTGTTGGCTGCCCATTTTATATAAGAAATAAATGAATGTTAAAGTTAATCCCACAAATCTAGCAGACCCTGCTTAAGCATGCTACAGGGTATTGTACAACAACTAAACTGACCAAAAAGCGCGTGCCGCTAAACAAAACAAAAACAACATGCAGAGAAAACAAAACGGCAGCAACTGAAAAACTCGACGGACAGACAGACAGACGGACGGACGGACGGACGGTCATTTTCATTTATGAGTGCAACCCTTTTGTGCAACGGCAACATTGGCAGTTGGTCAGCAGATCAGGAAAAGCAGAAAATGCGTCTTGGGTAAGCGTGAAAAATGAGAAAAGACATTAAAATCGACGCACTTTGATGAGGGTCGATGAGATGTCAACATAAAAGCGGCATGCAGCAAGTGCCAAGTGGCAGAGGCAACTGCTTAGCATAGAAGGGCATCTGCTGGTGCTTCTCCTGCTGCTTCTGGTTTGCTTCAGGTTGATCCTTCGCTCGCTCGCCCGCACTCTCCTTTGGAGTCCTGGCTGCCACGCGCCATTTATGTAAATAGCAGCGGGGCAGCGATAGCACCTGCTTGGGGCAAGGCAATCAATTCGATTAACCAGCGACCAACGACTTGCAGGTGCCACAAGATTGTGTTTAGAATATTCGACTGCTCCTTGTAGCATAATTGTTGCTCTGCTCTGCTCCCTGCATATGTTTCAACTGCTGCCTCGAATTTCACAATGCGCCATTGAGTTGCAGCGATAAAACCAAGCACTGTCTGTCTGTCTGTCTGCTACTTTGAATGCAGAGAAGTCTTGCAGTTTAGTAGACAAGTTGATGAGAGTTGGCATAGTTACTTCTTAATGCCGATCACAATGTTCTGCATCAATTTAGCCCGTCTGTCTGTCTGTCTGCTACTTTGAATGTAGAGCAGTCTTTTAGTTTAACAGCCTAGCTGATTAAACTTGGCACACTTCTGACTTGGTACCATATACAACTATCTACACCAATTTAGCCCGTCTGTCTGTCTGTCCGCTGCTTATAATGGACAGTAGTCTCTACGTTTAGTAACCAGGCTAATGAAACTTGGCAAACTTCTGACTTCCATATAAACCGATCTGCATAAGCTTAGCCCGTCTGTCTGTCTGTCCGCTACTTTCCCAGCACTCTAGTCTCTCAGCTTAGCACTCAAGCTGATGAAACTTGGCACAGTTCCGTCTTGACATCTTACGTACTAAATGCAGCCAGAACGAAGTATTATATATTAATATATGTTAATTAATTATTGTACTCGTATACTAATCATAAGATCAATCAATTTCATGTCTCCTTTACTAAGCTATTTTCAGCAATAATCAAAAATCAAAAGCAAAAGAAAACTTTAAATGAAAAATGTGTGTAGAAAAGAGAAGAGAACTATAACTCTGTTGACTTAGAGCCGTCTGCTTATGTTAAGCAGGAAAAGTGAAAAAAAAAGCTGATTAATGGGCGCCAGGGGCCCAAACGCAGTTAGATGCATGAAAAGTGAGAAAAGTGAGAAAATGTGAAAGAGAAAAATCACCGTGCTAGATTGCCATGGCAAACAATTTGAATAGTGTCTTTGGGCCCAAAAGTAAATGTTGAAATTGTTGCGCCTCCTCGGCCTTAGTGTGTCCTGTATCCTGAATCCAGTTCTGGGCTAAACGGGATGGCAAATGGACACAGGACACAGGAACTGGAAAAGAGGAATAGGAATAGGAAAGAGGCAGGCAGGCTGGCAGGCAATTAAAGCGTCAGTTGCAGCGAAGCGGAAAACTGGTTCGCAACGTTCTGGAGAAAACCAAAAACCGAAACCCGAAAACCGACAACTTGAAACATTCGACACACACAGAGCAGAAGCAGAAGCAGGAGCAGGAAGTGAGCTCCTTATGCAGGATTATGCAGTCCTGCTGCCAGTCGGCAGGTATTCAGCGAGAGAGAGAAGAGAAGGAGAGTGAGCGAGAAGAGAGAAGCATTCAGTTTATTAGAAAGTATTAAATGAGCTCACCTTTCAAATGAGTCATCAATCTAGACTAATCCACAACTGCATTACACAATTTAAAAGTAAATGTTTTTTAATTGTATAAAGAAAGCACAGTTGGTAGAGACTTCACATCACAAGTCTGCTTTAAGCGATAACAAAAGAATACAGTTTAAATTATAGATGTGCGCTATTAGAATAAATATCCAAATTAATTAAAGCCAATTCTATTTATTTGGCAGCTCAAATTCTTACACTTCTAACTTTTCCTAATATATTTCAATATAAAATATATATATTATTATTTAAACAAAATATATTAGTATTAGAATAGATATTAAAGAAGAACATACTCTTCGGCCGCACAATATCAAGCTAAAGATATGGAATAAATATTCTAAAACTATCATATGATTTTGTATAATAATGACATTTATTTTTATGCACAAAATTCAGCACAAAACTAAGTGAAAAGTAATTGAAATAAATATTTAAACAAATTGTTATAAAAATAGTGAGTTAATACGTAATTGAAAATATTTTAAATAACTGAAATAAATCATTCTTTAAATGATATAAAAAATGTAATTTAATACTTTATCGAAAATATTTCAATAATTGAAGCAATTCTTTTTTTAACTGCTATAAAAATAGTAAATGAAAATATTTAAAAAATAGAAGTAAATCTTTCAATAAATGCCTTAAAAATAGTAAATGAATACATAGTTGAAAATATTTAAATAATTAAAATGCATCTTTCAATAAATGCTTTAAAAAGAAGAAATTAAGATATACTTTAGCAGGCTTAAATCTTTTAATAAATGCTTCAAAACAAAGAAATTAATAAATGTAAGAAATGTTCGAATAAATGCCATAAAAATAGTACTTTAATATATTTTAGAAAATAATAAATGGCATAAAAAAAGTATATTAATACAAAGGACTGCAGTGGCTTTGTTCTGTGATAGAAAATGGAAATCCGACAGGACACGTGCCTTGAGCACACGCAGTCCTTTGCCTTTGCGTAATATCCTTTATTAGCAATTCGTTTCGGTTTTGCGACTGCAGACCTGTTCCTGTTCTCTGCTTAATCCTTCACTGCAGGACATGTTTGGCTGACTGCCTGAGGAATTGAGGAACTGAAGACAGCTTCCAGGCATTAGCGACACATTTGCTACGCCTTTCCACACTAGGCAGGCAGGCAGCAAGTTCTAGATGCCGATAGCAGCTTATTTACGACTCGGGCAGCGTCCATTAGTCAGACGCAGAGGCTGAGGAAGGGAATGGGTTAATCCTGCCATTCATGCAGCTTCATTCAGGCTTCAGCTGGACGTGGCAAACTCATTTAGATTAGCATACGCTATGCAAAGGATGCAAAGGACTCACTGCGAAGGCAATTGGAGCTGGCAACGCCTGCTCAAACATGTTGCACCTGTTGGCCACAACGATTGACGATCGCTCTGTTCGGATCGCAAAAGGACCTGCCACTCACTCTGCTTCTCCGTCTCCTGCTCCCTCTCCCTCGCATATTGATTGCCTATCGAGGGACCAAGTGCCGAGCGATGACTCTAAACAAGAGCAGGCAACTTAATGAAGACCCAGACAGGTGCAACAACAAAAAATAAACACAAAAAAAAAAAAAAAATTGAAAATACAATGAACTCGCACAGTGGGCTGTAAGCGAACTAGCTACCGTGGTGCCAAAGTGCTGCACAAGCGAACAAGCTGATATCAAGATTAAAGCAGTTGCTATTAAATTGATAAGAGGAAGACAGAGAGGGAGAGAGAGAGAGAAAGAAAGGAAAAGAGAGTGATTATAAAATGCTAAATAAGTCTATAGATATAAAACATCAATGCGTCAATCAAATGGAGGAACAATACAGCTCAATCAGTCACTCAATCACATGGAAATCAGGACTAGATCTGAATGTCAATAAATATATATAAATATAAATAATATATGTAGATACATAAATATGCAAATAAATAGCACAAATATAGTACATATTTAAAGCATTATACAATGTTCGATTGTTTTCCATCAATCAATCAAATGGTCCACTACAGTATAGCTAGTCAATCACTTCGAAATGTAAATTAATACATCAATTGTCAAATATAAATGTAGTACACATATTATTAATTTGAAAAATGTGCTATTGAATTAGTTTAGTCAAGCAGCAGTTCAATCAGTCAATCACATAGAAATCAAGCTGAAACTGCAGTACGTTTGTCAATCTCATATTGGGCAACTATTTAATCAATCAGTCTAGGAAATTGCAAACAATATTATAGTATATAAGGTGGCATCAATCACATACCACTCGACTGATCAGTCAACAGGCCAACAATGAAACCATGCAATGTTGTGCATTACAATCAATCAATCAAGCAGAAGAAGACTGCACTCGAATGCTGGAATATTTGGCAAGTTTGATGCTAGTATCCTTGCTGCTTGAGCTGATCCTGCGACCAGCATAAACGGGCAACCCTTAGGGGACAAATGTGGCGACTGCTCGGCTAATTAGTCGCTTGCTGCATACGCTAATTTTGCAAATGATTGGCACAAGTTGCAAGTTGCAAGAGTGGGCAATGACAAAGCCATTTATGCAACGGCAGCAGATGATGCGGGCCAAGTTGCAACTTCCCTGAAGCATGTGCCACACGCCCCGATGGAAAAAGAGAGAGAGAGAGCGAGAGGCCTTCTCTATTTTAATGACATCTTTTTGTTCATGCGAGTTTCTCGCGCCTCATCCCGATTTATGATCGAGCTCATAAAACTCGCATCCCGATCGTAAATCGCAGCGAAATCCTTGAAGCGCAATTGTCGTGTCCTTAAACTCAACTCATGTGCTGGCTAACCATAAAACATCAGTTGCATTTAACGAGCAGTTTAATTTCAATTATTTTTACGCGCTTTTTGTGTGTAAATATTGTGCCCTAATGTGAGGGGAAAGCGGCAAGAGGGGAGTTCATCAAAATGCAACTCAGAGTCGTAAAAGTGCGGTAATGTTATAAAATACAGTGCCATATCGGAGCAAAAACAATTACACAATTAAAGACACTTACCAGCTCCCTTAAAGGCCTTTCATCTTCCAATCCATATGACAAATGCTATGTGTGCATCTTTTGTAGTTACCATCCCTGGAAGAATAGCCAGCAAATCCCTGAAATTAAGCAATTTAAAGCTGCCATTAAAATGCTGCAAAGTCGGACTTATAAATTAATTGGAGCTCTGAGAACAGCAAGCATTATCATTGAAACTTGAAAAGATCTGGCAATAATTTTGCTAAACTCTTGGGACTAAATGAAATGCACGTCTAAAGAAAATATATATAATTAACAATGTAAATTAAAATATAAATTATATATTATTTATTTCAAGTTCTAGCAAGTTTTGTACCATAAAATAACAACTGAGCAATCAAACAAATTCTTTCCGCAAAACCGTCAAATTTGTCTTCAAAACTTGTATATATAAAATGCGAGCTACAATAATTGATATTCAATTAATATAATTGATATATTATTAAGTTAATAATTCATTTTAATTGTATATAGATTTTGCAAATAGTTAACAATCATTGAGAAATGACTTGACACATTTCTTGTAAAGAAAACCCAGCAACAGTTTTATATATTATAGAAACTAAAATATTAAGCAATTCATAATTGTTCATAATTTCAAATTATAATAAATTTGACTATGTATATTCCTTAGTTTATATTAAACGCAAATTAACTAACTTTGAGAGAATGCGACATTAAATGCATGAATTTTTGAATTATAATATACATATAATATGTTACCTAAAAGTGCCTTAGTTTGTTAATGATATATGATCTTTTAACACAGCTAATTGCTGTTAAAATTAACATTCGATTAAATTGAAGAAATAGTGCCATTAAATTGCAGTGCCATTCAGTTAATGATCATATAAAATTAGAATCAGTAGCAGTTTTCTATTATTAAAGAAGCCAACTGAACTTTGAAGACTCCTTGTATTTACCTTGCTGAACAGATGCGGCTTCCTTTGACAAAGGTATTCCCAGTATTATCAGCTGGAAGCTGAACAGATTCTTGGCGTGGCCTAATACAGTTATGTCAGCAAAGTTCGCCTTATCGGCGGCCATCGGGGCAATCAAAAGCCGCAGAACAAACAGCAAATGTTTGAGGGCAAATTGGCTTAGGTGCTTAAGGCAGCCAACCGGAAGCCAGCAAGGACCAGCAGGACACTCAATGGAAAGCAATTAAAGAGAAAAGTGAGAGAGAGTTGCAGCATCTTGGGAAAGCGCCCTTTGACCCCTTTTTTCTTTTACCACACACAAGTATTTTGTGCTGACCGTCAAGATTTGTAGCTCAAACTCGATCTTGATCTCGATCTCGATCGCGATCGCGATACATAAATGTATCTATTAGTTTGGCATTTGGCATTATTGTCGACAAAGTTTGTCGTGCAAACAACATTAACATATTGGATCGCAACCCTTTGATTTGCCACGCAACCCTTAACCGCAACAAGGGGCAGGACCTCTTTGAGCGTTGTGGGCGAGCGATGCATTGATTGATGCCAGTTGATTGAAGGCCTTGTTGTTGCGGGTGCTATTCAAGGATATTTAAATGCAAATGACACAGGACTCTCTCACACAGGACACGGCACATTTTGTCAGTTTGGCGCGCAAAAACCCGAAATGTCGAGCAAGATGTCCCAAAAAGCAATCACGACAAGGACGAAGGACTAAGAACGAAAAATGCGCACACGTCACATTGATTAATCGTCTCTTCTTCTCTGGTTTCGTTTCGTTTCTCTCTCTCTCTCTCTCGCTCGCTCGCTCGCACTTGCACACACCCTTAGCTCGAAATCGGAGCCTTTTGACAAATACAAATAGTTTGGCGAAATGAGGTTCCTCAGTCGCTTTCTTTAAGGACTTATCGCGCACGTCGCACGGGATTAGTGCGATGTCGTGCCCCCCTCCCCTCTTGGCTGCTCCATTTATTGACAGTTGCAATTGCTTCCACTTCCACGCTCCCTGACATTGATTGAGTTGCCTTATCTTGCTCTCGTCTCTCTAGCTTCCTTGCTGATCCTCGATTCCTATCGACATATAGCAGAAGCATTTCATCATTTGGCCAGCTGCCTTAACCTTTCACCTTTGCCTGCAGCCATCAGCAAACTCTGCCAAAAATAAGTGCAATATTGCACAGTTACAGTTACAGTTACTCTCCACTCTCCACTCTACACTCTTTGGCTACTTCCGGCACTTAACCCATTTGCAACTCTCCACTTCAAGCACTCTTGCCACACACTTGAGAACCTTTCGAGCGTGCCTCGCTCGCTCGCTTTGTTCCTCAACTGCATCCACGTGTCCACAGCCTCGCATGCTCTTCCCACTCTCCCCTCTCTCTCTCACACCCCCGCACACGCTCTTACTCTTGCGTTGACAGCTGTCCCCTGAGCTCAAACGATATTTTTTGCTCATTTGTGCTACCCTCGCATGGCGCGATCGCCAAATGTGGTCGCTTCATAGACAGCTTTTTTCCGTCTGTCCGCTTGCTTAAACACCAATATCTTTAAACCGCTACGAACTAGAAGCATCAAATTTGTCATGTAAACTGCAAACGCTCAATAATTTAACATTTCATTGCTGGCAAAGATGTAGCCTTATATCTTATAATATATATAATATAATATAATATCATACTCAAGTCATATTTACAGCACAGGGTATCTCTCAGTCGCTCGCTGCCATTTTTTTGTCGCTGCTTGCAGCCAGTTATCCAATTTTTGGCGCAATTGCCGAAAGGTGTGTCAACAGACGGATAGACAGACAGACAGACGGACAGACGGATAGGCAGGCTAACGCCGACGCAGAGGCTGCGGCACTTAGGAACGCAGGGTCCTCGTGCGCGTATGTGACACATTCACAGCTCAAAGAAAATCAGAGCAGCAGACGCAGGAGACGGAGAAGCAGTTGGAGTAGGAGTAGGAGTTTTGAGACCGTAGCGGGTCCTTTGCAATGTGCCAGAGTGCAGCTGCCCCGGGGGTTAGTCAATTGAGCGCACAGCAACAATGGACACAGAGGGCACAAGGCACAGGACAATGACAATGGCAATGGCAATGGCAACGGCATTTACTTAAAGGCATATTTAATAGACATTTAAGGAGACTGCAGTCAACAGCTACCAGAAGCCAGAAGCTAACGACCCACGCATTGCCTGATCCTCAGTCCGACCAGCTGTTGGTCTCGAGCATTTTCCATAGAGTTTTGCATAACTTTGGTTACGGCTCGCTGGCCAACAAGCCGCAGTCTAAACATACAACATACAACAACAAAATAAAACCGAAACCGAAACCGTAACCCAAAACATATTCAAATTTATGCAAATGCAGCAACGTTTTGTCCAAAAAACAAAGAGCAGGAGAGGTAGTTCAAGCTACTAGCAGAGCATTACCAGGCAGGGCACTGCCCTGGAATGCAAGTCCTGCGATTGCGATTACGATTGCAAGTCCTGCACAGGTGTGTGTGTTTGTGTGTGATAAATGCCATATAAACGACAGACAGGATATACGAGTACACTAGCTGTTGTACTATATGGTTAACAACGCTTCCTTAGGGTAGTTCCAGTTCCCACTGTCAGGACCCTAAACATGTCGTACAAATTTCATTTAGTCAGGCCATATAAAACATGTACATAATTTGTACTGTTTGCTGCATTTTAACTAGGATTTATAACGGCTTTAAATGCTGTTTAAAACTGCTGACTAATGGAAACTGCTGCAGCGCGTCATAGCAGGCAGCTTTAGTCAGCCTGCTTAAAAGCTGTCTGTTTCGCATAGTTGTTTCAATTTTAAGCTTTTACTTGACACACGAGAGAAGAAATGATCACTATAGAAATATTGTCGAATTGTTGCATATTTGCTGCTGCTAAAATTACTTAATTATTTCCATTTGTTTCACAGCTATGTAGAATTAGAATTTACAATATATGCAGATTATCTAAAAAACTAAAAGAAACGAAATGCTCACCACCCAATAAACTTATCAAACTCCCCCCCCACTTTTCTAAGTGCGGGGTGTAAAAAGCTCAACTTCCCACTTTAAACAAACAGCACTTAAGTGCAACCTTTTTTTAATCAAAAATTCATTCAAGTTTTTCTCTTACATCGAAATAGTATACTTTATTTTGTCAAAAAAAAATGTTTATTTAAAATTATGTTTTAAATTAATTTGGAATGTGAAAGAATGGCATAAAGGCAATTGCCTGCAATTCTGCACTCGCTTTTAGCATTCAATTTGCTAACAATATTTCTAAAATTTCAATTGTAATTTCCACATTTACCCAAGTAACAAAATAACAAAGTGCGAAAAAAAAAAATGTTTTTGTTTTTTAAATTATTTGGACAGCCAAACAACAGTGGAATAGTCGCCACTCATTTGTCCACAAAGGGATCCTCATGAAAGGAGAAACTCAGTCGGCGCTTGGTGGCAGCCTCCACCACAACACATGCCCCAAATGCGTCCAGTTCCCGCTCCTCCTCAAAGTCGCAGTCGCTCGTCGAGTTGTGTCCGCTGTCGGGGCTGATGTGGCGCTGGGAATGGGAGTGGGAGTGGGAGTGGGAGCGAGAGTTGGAATGGGGCAGCTTCTGGGCGGAGCGGGAGGCGGCCGCCAGCAGCTTCTGCGCCGATTGCCTGACGCTGGACGAGATCTTCGTGGTGATCTTTCTCTTGCGTCGCACCACGCGCTGCCTCCTCAGCTGCAGCTTGGCCTGCTTCACTCCCAGTCCAGGTAGTGGTAGTGGCTGTGGTGAGCACACCTCTCGCTCCTCGTAGCCATTGGGATTCGAGGGAGTGGGAGTTGGAGTTGGAGTGGTAGTTGGAGACGATGGCCAGTACTCGCAGAGATCGCTGGCCGGGTCAAAGGCGGGTCGATAGGTGGGCGAGTGGGTGACACTCGAGAGGAGACGCTGCTGGTGACGATGTCGCATCCGCTGGCGTGTGGGGCGACTCCTGGGACGACCTCCAGCTCCAGCTCTAGCTCCAGCTGGTGCCTTGCGCGTGCTCTCCAGAATGGCATCGATCATCCGCTCGAGCGTCACGTCGCCCATTTGTGTGGAGCTGAGTGTGGGCTCAGAGGGCTCTTGAGGGGGCAGGGGATGAGGCAGGGAGTGGGGAAGAGGCTTCTGTTCCAAGTAGCGCGGCTTCTCGAAGTAGCTGTCCGGGATGCCCATGCCACGCAGAGCGAGCAGAGGACCTGGGATGATGCTGTTGCTGTTGTTGTGGAGCTCCTGATCCTGGTCGCTCGTCCTGTAGCTGGGCGAGTACTCCGCCTCGAAGGTGGGCAGCGTGGAGGCATACACGGTTGGCTTCAGCTGACTACGACACAGTTGGCGTGCCACAGTTGTCTTGGGCGTGGTGGTCTGCAGTGGCGACAGGATGTTGCTGAGATCCCTCAACAGCGGCAGCGGCGTCGTCGTCGTCGTGGCAGCAGGCAGCGGGGTGGAGGTCAGCTGGTTCTCTCGCTCCTTGCAGCCAGGGAGCAGCGAGTGCCGCTTCAGCTTGACGCGCTGCATCAGTGGAGTTGGAATTGCAGTTGGAGCAGGGTAATCGCTATCCGTATTCGCCTTGCCGGGCTGAGCCTCCAGGTAGGAAGGACGCGGCTGGTTGACAGCCCACTTGAGCATGTTGGCAGCTGCTGAAATACTGCAAAAAAAAAGGATAAAGGTGAGCATGAAGATGCGTAGCTAGTTGAGAAAGTGGAAGTGGAAGTGGAAGTGGAAGCAGATCTGGCTAGTTAGGGATCGAGTAGTCAGTCAGGCTGTCATTGTCTCCGATTGAAGACAAGAGGCAAAAAAACCAGCTGAACTTGTCTAGGAAACAAGTTTGCTTTTTCGCAAGGATTTCAAATTCGCACTCAGCTGAGACCGAGTCTAAGGCTGTGGCAGCTGAGGCGCCGCAAACAATTGAAAGCTCGACAAAAGAGGCAGCAACTGCCACAAGGCGCGCAAATTGAAAAGCTTTAACTGCTGTTTGGATCGTTCCTCTTCCCCTTCCCCTTCCCCTTCCCGTTTCCATGTCCATTCCCATGCTCAGCTGCGCGTCGCCCTCGTCTTGTTTTTGGGTGGTTAAAATGTTGCTGGCCATTTGAACATACTCGTACAACAAATACAAATACAATATGCATATAGCAAATGGCCTCAAGTGGAAAGCGAATTTGCGAATCTCTTGAGAATCGAGACTAAAGCATTTTGCGCATTTTACCGCCACGTTTCGCACTCAAGCGCACTTCACTTCCACTTCCACGTCCACTTCCAGTTCCAGTCTGAGCCCACAGTCGTAACTAAAGCCAAAGCCAAAGTAATCCAAACGAGACGCACGCGCACAAATTATACGAAATTTTATGCAATGATTTTTTGCATTTCAATTGGGGCTGGGGTGTTTTGTAATTAAGTTTCTCTCAGCACACACACACACGCACACATACATTGCACGCTTCGTTGACTGCCTTCCAGTCACAAGACTTTGCACTTGTCTTATCTTTACCTTTTGCTGCTTCTTGATTTTCGCCAAAAAGCTTTGGTTCACAACGCGCAGGCGCGAGATCAACGCAACTCAAGTATTGTTGTAAATATTCCAGCTCGCACCAACAACAAACACAAAATAGCGAAGCACAAATGTGGTGCCAAACAAAACAGCAAAAAAAAAAAGAAGTTCTGTGAAACGCTGAGAACGACGTGCTGTCAGTGGCACAGACGCAATGTGACTGATTCTGTGCTGGCACGGCATGTTGCGTGCTGAGCTCTGCTTGAGAGAACCAACCACCAACACAATGCGCGAGAGCTCTCTCTCTCTCTCTGTGCTTGCATAGGTATGCCGTTACTGAGAGAGAGAGAGCGCGGCAAAATGGAAATTAACACAACGTTCAAGTTGAAATGCATTTGAATTGAAACTACAAGTTGAATCGCACAATTGAATTGAACAAAGTGTTTGCCTCAATCGCATTGCCACATACGGTTGCAGCTAGTCATCAGGTTGATGAAATGCTGCCACATCTGCCATCGAAACACAGCCTCTGCTTCGTCCCTAACCAGCATCGCCGCCTGATACTCCAGCCAGAGCCAACGTCTCAGCGAGTTCAAGCCATACAAGCAAAGCATCGCCACAAGGAGCAGCACTATCAAAGGAGTTGATCCTTCCAACATCAATGGCTCATAGTGAGCTGCTGCTCCAAAGTGCTTTACTGCCAACTTCAGGTAATTCTCAAATGCCTCCTTATACTGTTCCATGGCCAAGTAGAGCAGCATCATCGTGGCCAGCTGGCACAGATCAATGAATTGCTCTAAACATTTATTCTGACGCTTCTTGCTGCGATTTGTGGTCATCTTCTTAAAGTGACAAAGTCTTCAACTTTGTGGCTTGAACTGAATGGGAATATTACACAAGTGTAGGGCTGTCTATAAACTATTAGCCTACTTTAATTCAACTAAAGGAGATTATATGTAGTTTTTATTGAATTGAATTCAATAAATGCGATTTCTTTTGATTTGTTTTATTTTCATTTGAATTAACTTATTTTAATTGAATTTAGTTTAATTTTAATTGAATTTATTTCCATTCGATTTCTCTTAATTTGATTTCTTTTAATTTATTATTATTCAATATAATTTATTGTAATTTAATTGACTTAATTTTAATTTTTGTTCGATTTATTTTAATTTTATTTAATTAAATTTATTTTAACTTAATTTACTTTATTTGAAATTTACTTTTATTCGATTTCCTTTAATTGGATTTAATTAAATTTATTATAGTTAGATTTGATTTATTCTAATTTTCATTTCATTTCAATGATTACAATTCAATTTCTATTAATTTGACTTATTTTATTTTAATTTAATGTAATTTAAATATAATTAATTTCAATCTAATTTATTTTAATTTAGTTTATTTGAATTTTAATTTAATTGCATTTATTTTCATTTGACTTCTTTTAATACAATTTATTCTAATTTATTTATTTTAAATTTATTTCAATTTAATTTATTATAATTTTACTTTCATTTTAATTTATTTTTATTCGATTTCTTTATAATTCCATTGCTTTTAAATTCCTTTCTTTTAATTTAAATAAATTTAATTTTTATTTCATCAAATTTCATTTACTTTAATTGCAATTTATATAATATAATTATCCAAATATAATTTATCAAAATGTAATTTCATTTATTCTAATTTAGTTCAATTCAATTTATATTCAATTTAATTTATTTCTATTCGATTTAGTCGTTTGACATATTGAAGCAAATATCCTTTTGGCTGCCATAAAATATGCAAAGCGATCGGCAGGACGGCAATTTGTGATTTATTTGAACCTCACGCCTTTCTCGAATCAATCAAAGAGAATTAAGCGAGAGATGAAAGCGGCAGAGGGAAAGAGGAAGGAAGAGAGAAGGCTCGCTCTCTCCTTCGCTGTGAGAGAACTGTGAGTGTTCTATGGGGACATGAGGGAGAGAGGGAGAGGGGACGTTGTGATTCTAAGTTATGGCCCATTCAAGGAAGGAAGGGAGGGGAGGGGCAGGAGCAGGAGCAGAAGCGCCTAATCCCACACAGCTGTTCTCGGGAGCGGGATCGGAATCGAAATCGGGACGGTGTCTTGTCTAGTCTTGTGATTTAAGATTAGCCTACCTATCGTCCTTGTCCTTGTGCTTGTGCTTGTCTTTGTCCTGTGCCTTTACCTACTTAGGCCTTATCTCGATGTCCTTGCTCTTTCCCTCTCTGGCAGCCTTCAAGGACTTCGATCGATCGATCGATTGGCGCAAAAAATTAAATAAATAATGAAGAAAATGGGAGAAAACAAAAACAAAAACAAAAAGGAAAAACGGTAGCAAATTTGAGCGTGAAGTTGGGAAATTGGAAATGGAAAATGGAAAAAGATTTTCGCAATTTTTGTCGTCTCGAGAAATTGCGCAATTGTTGGGCAATTTATTAGACAGGCGGGGAATCCTTCTAGCCTAGGCGTTGTCCTTGCCCTAATTAATCTTGCTCTCCCCTCTGCCTCTCTCCCTCTCTGCCTCTCTGCCTCTTGCTCCTGCGTCCTTTTGGGCAGGGGCGTTGTAGTTGACCAATGCGTTAAATTGGCTTTGATTCAGTGCCTGACAAGACGACAGATTATTGTGAGGATCCTTGCGGCAGCTGCAGCTCGAGCGCGCGCGCTTAAGGACGCAGGACGCAGGACGAAGGACCTCGCCTATGCTATTGACCAAGTCATTGATTTATTCTCAGTTCTGTCACTTTTTTAGATTTATTTCTTGCTCCAATTGAGAGCAGCTGGACCGATTGTCCTGCAAGGATCAGGACTATTTGTTGCATTGAACAATCGTTTCATTTTCTACATTAATTATGCTTTACTTTACATGTCTATTAGACATTGCATAAAAAGTGCATCGAGGATGCAGCAGGATATCGCACACAGTTAGAGCAAGGACATCTTTTAGAGTGCGAAATTAAGAGAAATATGTGATCAAACTTTACTGTATATTGTATTATTACTTTGTATTATTAATTTCTAAAATAAACAACAAACAATGTAAACAATTAAAGGACTCAATTGAAGTGTCCTTTCGGTGTGGTCTGCAACCGTAGCGGATGCCGGAAATGGTTGAATTGAAACACTTTCAATTGATTTCAACCAAAAATAAGCAATAAATTTTCGCGCAGGAAGTTTTTGGCAAATAAAAACAGTTGAAATCCTTTGATTTGTCCAGCTGTCCTAATTCAAGACTCTCTCATAAATTCAGGCGTCGCCGCGCTGTCGACGTCGACGTCGCCGTCGCAGTTCGCGTTGGCGTTGGCAGCGACGCAGGAAGTTTTGGTTCCCAACGACGAGAGACGGGATCAAAGCGAGCCCTTTCACCCAATAAATTGCGAAACAATTGCACAATTTTCCACAACATTTTTCTTTTTCTCAGCGACGACGACGCTGACAGCGGCAGCGGCGGCGGCAGAGGCGCTTGTCCCATAAACAATGAGCTAAATTGTACAAAGGGTCTGCTATACGTGTGTGCGTATGTGCGTGTGTGTGTGTGTTGTTCTTTTCTTGGCGAATATTGAAAGGTGAAAGGAGCCACACGCTGCGAGAAAGGTAATTGAAAATTATGTTTTGTGGCGTAAGCAGAAGCAGAAGCAGCAAAGGAGCAGCAAAGGAGCAGCTGGCGCAGCTAAGCACACACACATACATGGACAACTACTCACATACACAGCGATATCAAGATAGATCGAACGATAGCATTGCCGATTCCTAAGGCCAGCCATTCAATACTTGGCTGACCAAATGTATGTATGTATGTGTGAGTATTCTATTAGGTTTTTTGTCTCTTAGCAAACTGTTTTGCAACAATGTTATCTGCAAACATGGCCAAGATAGCAGTATTGTATAAAAGTATGTATGAAAAGTAAGTGTCATACAAATATTTGCAATGCTCTAGTTGTTATACTGCCCACTCACACATACAAACATATGTAATATGCATACGCGCTTGTTATACTAATATGCCAAAGTTGTCCACTCACATACATATGTACATACATATGCACATGCCCTTGTTATACTAATATGCCAAAGTTGTTATACTGCCATAGCAGACTTTGAGCCCAGCAAGTACTGTAAGCGACAGGCGTACACTACCATTTAATTTAATTTGTTAAATCAATTTTAACATAGCAGCTTATAGCCCGAAAATAATACATATTTTAGCATTTCATTTGCACAAACAATCGTAAGTTTCTGTTTTCACTACTGTTATACTATACTTGTTACTTCATTGCCAATGCCACCCCCACTCCCACACACATGCATACGCATATTTACATACCTTCATGCAGTCGTTCAGTTTCAATGCCGGCTCTCTCAGTTCAATGCGCGCTGCAGTATTGCCTTTGCATTGAAACACTGTTGCAGTTGCGCGCTCACCTTGGCGCGCTCTCTCTCTCTCTGGTGCTCTCTGCCCAACACGTTTTGTTCTCAGTGCGCGCAGCTAAGCAACCGGCGAGCGCAGAGACAAATCAGTCTGCAATTGCCATTCGAACAGCGCGCATGCACACGTTCCTCGCTACGCAGCGCAACGGAAACAAATTGAAAAGCAAACGCGAAGTCGTGCATAACTAACTCATTGCATATTGCGATTGGAAATATAAATTATTTTATTTTGGTTTTTTTTTTATTGGTGACACATAACGAAAGTCGTGCAAAAAACAACTACTGCATAAGGTAATTTTAAAAAGTGTTGAATGGCAAATAATACAAAAACGGACCGTAGCAAAAGCGTTTTCGAAGCTCAGCGTGAGCTTTTTGGAATTCCCTGGAATACATTTGCATTCCTTTGGCATAATTGTGCATATCAAATTCGCATTGAAGCAATTTCAATGCAATTTCTAGCCAGCGTTTTCAAAGGGGTACGTAGCAGGCTCAATGGACACGTTGGGAAGTTAATTGCATGTAAAAGCAAAAAGTAAACTAAAGAAAAGGGTTGCCAATCCAAGAGCCTGCGGCGGCGGGTGACGTCTCATAAAAATTCTTGTTCTGATTTCATTTCTGCCGCTTGGCTGATTTTGCCAAATATATGTACATATAAGGACTACACACATACACATGTGTGTGTGCTGTCCATATATGGCTAGAGAGGGCCCAAAAGTCGTCGCGAAAGGCGAAAAGCGCGCCAAAATAGTCGCCCGGCAAGTTAACTTAACGCTGTGAATGCAAACAAAGAACCAAAAAGCTAAAAACCAATGGAATTCGCGAACACACACACAGACACACACACACACACACACACACTTCCACAGACAGACAGGCACACGCACTATCTGCGATTTAGCAGCTCGAAACTAACCGAACCACTTTGCTTCCTCCCGCACTTCCAGTCACCCACTTCCAGTCGCGCCAAAGAAGAAGAGGACAAAGTTGAAGTGGAAGAAGAAGCACGACTCATACAAGATGCTCAAGTGGGCCGTCAACCAGCCGCGTCCTTCCTACCTGGACGCACAGTCCGGCCAGCAAAATGTGCCTGCTTCTCGTCCATCCCCTTCCCCCACTCCCACGCCACTGATGCAGCGCGTCAAGCTGAAGCGGCACTCGCTGCTCCCTGGCTGCAAGGAGCGAGAGAACCAGCTGACCTCCACCCCGCTGCCCGCTGCCACGACGACGACGACGACGACGCCGCTGCCGCTGTTGAGGGATCTCAGCAACATCCTGTCGCCACTGCAGACCACCACGCCCAAGACAACTGTGCCACGCCAACTGTGTCGTAGCCAGCTGAAGCCAACCGTGTATGCCTCCACGCTGCCCACCTTCGAGGCGGAGTACTCGCCCAGCTACAGGACGAGCGACCAGGATCAGGAGCTCCACAGCAACAGCATCATCCCAGGTCCTCTGCTCGCTCTGCGTGGCATGGGCATCCCGGACAGCTACTTCGAGAAGCCGCGCTACTTGGAACAGAAGCCTCTTCCCCACTCCCTGCCTCATCCCCTGCCCCCTCAAGAGCCCTCTGAGCCCACACTCAGCTCCACCCAAATGGGCGACGTGACGCTCGAGCGGATGATCGATGCCATTCTGGAGAGCACGCGCAAGGCACCAGCTGCAGCTGGAGGTCGTCCCAGGAGTCGCCCCACACGCCAGCGGATGCGACATCGTCACCAGCAGCGTCTCCTCTCGAGTGTCACCCACTCGCCCACCTATCGACCCGCCTTTGACCCGGCCAGCGATCTCTGCGAGTACTGGCCATCGTCTCCAACTACCACTCCAACTCCAACTCCCACTCCCTCGAATCCCAATGGCTACGAGGAGCGAGAGGTGTGCTCACCACAGCCACTACCACTACCTGGACTGGGAGTGAAGCAGGCCAAGCTGCAGCTGAGGAGGCAGCGCGTGGTGCGACGCAAGAGAAAGATCACCACGAAGATCTCGTCCAGCGTCAGGCAATCGGCGCAGAAGCTGCTGGCGGCCGCCTCCCGCTCCGCCCAGAAGCTGCCCCATTCCAACTCTCGCTCCCACTCCCACTCCCATTCCCAGCGCCACATCAGCCCCGACAGCGGACACAACTCGACGAGCGACTGTGAGCTGGAGGAGGAGGAGGAGCTGGCACGTGGACTGGGCGACGAGGGGTTGGAGGCAGCCTGCAAGCTGGATGGGATTTGGCTGCACTCGGAGGCGAGGGATGCCACCAAGCGGCGTCTCAGCTTCTCCATCAGCGACGACAGCTGATAATAATAATAGTTTTTTTTGCATTTTTTTTTAAATATTTTAAGACTTTTTTTTGAGAGGAATAAAAAATAAACAATTATATTATGGAAATTGAAATGGAAATGGTCTCGATGGGTTGCTTAATGAGCTGAGTTCCAGGGGCATTCCCACAGTCGCAGTTCCAAGTGCCAGAGTTGCCGAGTCGTGCTGTTGATCGCGGTGTTGCCTTCATAATTTTATGACGGCTTTGTCTAAACCACAAGAGAGGGGAGGGGGTCGAGGGAGGGGAACCAGCATTAAATGCAAAACAACCTCTTGAAAGTCCAACGATGCGTGGCCTTTGAAAGTCTTAAGGTTTCCAGCTCAAGGAAAACACGGGCCACACTCCCCCCTCCCCTCCCCTCCCCTCCACGCACCGCACTCCCAGAACAAGTCTCTTTCCCACAGCGCCTGTAGCCGAGTCTGGTTCTGGGTCATAATGGGCGTTTTTATGCCTTGATAACTCCCAAGAATGCTCAAGAGAGCGAGAAGACAAGAGCGAGAGGGCTTTGGGCCCTTATGTGGGTTAAGCGAGTCGGAGAATTCTTCAAGAATCGTGCAAGATTGCGGCAGGAGCAGGAGTTGGAGTTGGCTATCAACCATAATTAAGTTAAGCCTTATTAAACACAGTCTCAATTGTTAGAAGGAATTTTAATGTTTGCATTAAGCAAATAAACTATTAAATTAAAGAAATGTAAGCAATTGAATGTTGCTATTCAAAAATGAATAAAGTGAACAAAATAAGAAAAAATAAGCAATTTACAAGTGAACTTAGTTTTAATAATAAAATGATTTAATAATTCAATATGATAAAAATCATGAAAAGTATTTTCATTTGCTTGACAAGTTTTGTTGAGGTCTTCAAAAAGAGTAGCAAAAATAACAAATCAATAAACAAATACCAAAAAAATGGATTAAAAATACTTAAATTTTGCTTCCATTCTTTGTTCATTAACCACTTTAATATTACAACTTAAATGTCAAATGTTAAATGAAATCCGCAAAGATAAATAACTATCTTGAGCTACATATGTGAAATAAAGTTAGAGCATAAAAGGAAATAAAATCAAAGGCAATTTAAATAAACAAAAATTATCCAACTATTCTTAAATAAAATCAAAGAAATTATCAATTCTTTACGTATAAAATAAAGTTTTTTGTTTATATAAAAATAAAGCTAGAATATTTAAGGAAATAGAGCAAAGTAAATGTAAGTAAACTAACGTTTTAGAACTATTCCTAAATTAATTAAATAAATATAAAAAATATAAAATAGATGTAATATAAATATAAATAAATAGATCGATAAATAGATAGATCAATTCTTTATGTATAAAACAAAGTTGCAATATTTGAAGAAAAAAAGAAAAGAAAATTTAAATAAAAGAGAGTTATCCAACTATTCTTCAATGCAATTGATAATTAATATCAATGAGATGATGACCATGCATATTTTCAAACGATATTCAGATAGAAGATGACAAGAAGATTTTGAAAACAGTTCAAGGAAATTGTTGTAATTGGAAATTGTTGTAATTTGTCAACAAAATGTGTAAATCCTTGAGATTGAAACGAATCCCGCAGAGTTAACAACTCACTGGAACAATTTGCTAGTTTAATGAAGTAGATAGACTCAGTTGCAGTTCCCACAGTGGACTTGAATGTGGCTGTGGATGTGGATATGCATATGGATAGGCTCTGCTGGGCTCATTAGCCCAAGTCCAAGTGCAAGGAGCTGGTCAAGTTATCTTTAGGGCCCATTGGCCATTCAATTGGGTAAGCGACAGTTCTCATAATTGGCTCGGCGTTAAATGAGCTGTCATAACATTGGAGGGTTATGTAAATGCAACTGGTCAGCCCTTGTCTTAATCTTGCAATGGTCGAGAGGTCGAGCAGAGATGGGCTAACTAAAGCGTTAACACTTTTCTCACTCTCTTTCTATCGCCCTCCCGCTCTCCCTCTCTCCTTCTCGCCCATGTAGAGCAGTTCCCATGGTAAAGCTCAGTAGAGCGTAAAACATGCATCGGCATGCCAAGGGAAAAGGGGCAGAGGTAGAGCGGTAGAGAGGGAGGACATCTGTTGTGTAAGCTACATAACACAAGTACCTTATGATGTGATGTCTGCATGTCTGGACATTGATGCGAGGTCACAATTGCCGAAAGGTCAGCTAACGGTCATCATCCAGATCAACGAAAAAACATAAATAATAAAAAACAAAGAAAGCAAAACAACAACACCAACTGTCTGCAGGTATTTTCCTGTCATGTCATACCCTTTTCCCAGCATACTTCCGGACTGGGTCTGGTCAGCGCGCCTAGAAAGCAACGGACGGACAGACAGACAGACTGCAGTTTTCCCTTTAGCGGAGCCGAACAAAGCCAAATCACAGGAACTGCTCTCGAAAGGTTACCCCGACATCATCGTTTTTTATGTGTTCACCTTTCCTCTGTGATTGTCTTCTGTTTTTGTTACTCTTTCTGTTTCTGTTTCTGTTTCTGTTTCTATTTCCCTTTCCCTTTCCATATTTATGTTCTACTTGTTCTGGCCAGTTGCACAATTATGATCTGCTTCTCTAATGATGGGCCCTTTGTCCACTCGACTCATTTGAGAGGCAGCTCCTTAATTTTATTTAGATTGACATTGAAACGCTTTGTAATTCGGCTACAAGAACGGCTGGGAAAGTCCCCCTTTAGACTATAAACTGTATGTATTTAAAAGTCACTTCAGTTGACATTGCAATAATAAAGATAGACTTTAAGTATTATGAATTAATCTATAACATTAGCTTCAAGTACAACATAAACCATTTACATTTTATAATCCATACAATTCAGCACTTATTAAACTATTACGGAGAAACCTATTTAATTTAAGACAAGCATAAATGTACCATTAAATAATATTATAAATGTTGTTATATTAAAAAGCATTAGTTGCATGCTTTTATAACAACTGTGCCAAATTAGCTTTAAAAATAAACCTTAAAAATCTTTTGGAATTTATATTGATTATTAAATATGATTATGTTTGTTTGAAAGTAACAAACATAATGATATTTAATAAATTATATGTTCTTTTTTGGCTTTTGCAAATTAAAGAACAATATTTTTATGAATGATGGATTGTGCTAAAATAATCAATTGTTTTACTTTGAAATATTTAATTAAAGCTAAAATGAAATAAAATACTTTAATTTATGTTGTTTAAGAAATTATTGTCAAAGTGTACTTGGCTATATATATTTTATATTTTCCATAAAGAGCCATTAAAAGTGCAGTTAATAAATGTGTCAACTACTTGGAAACAAGTACTAGAGCTGCTTGTGTGTATTAATAAAGCCATTCGCTCAAAACAAAGCAATGCAGTTCAGCTGGGATCAATTTAATGGGTATTTGGAAAACGCCCCTGCAGATGAAGAGCAGCGAGGGGGAGCGGCAGGAGATGAAGAAGCAGCAGAAGTTAATAGAGTGCGATTTGGGACAAAGGCAAATGATGATCTCTTGCTCACATTGAAAACCCATTTGATGGCACACTTTTGTTACATTTTATTTTATGTTGTTTCGTTTTGTTTTGTTTTGTTTTGTCGTTGGAAAATTGTTGGGAAAATGGCCACTAAAAGCGGGCACACTTTGAAACTCTAATTGCGATTTAAACGCTCGTGTCGAGTGCCAAAAATTGCTGTAAATTGAAACAGCACACACACACGCACACACACCTACCTACACATATAGCACACACATACATACATCGCAATGCACCCGCTTTATTCGGCAGTGAGTGACAAAAGTCGATTGACACGAAACGCTTAACGCACCTTTCGACCCGCACTTTTTGCCATTCTCTTTTGCCCACTCATTCCTCATTCACAAAGAGAGTGAGAGCGAGAGGTGCACATTGCACGCCCGCTTCAGTCGCTTGAGTTGCGCGTGCCCCTCTCCCCCTCTCCGCTCTCCACTCACTCTGCTCTTATCGGCGATCGCGAAACAGTTGCAAAAACTGAAACTGGCGAACACAATGGAGAGTATAGTAGGCAAAGGTCCTGCATGTGCCGTCCTGTCACCTTTCGCCTGTCGCCTGTCGCCTGTGTGCCGGACTGTCGTCGTCTAGCGCAGTCAGGAAGTCAATGTCGGGCCATGCGTGAATGTGCAAACATGTGCAAAAAGTGGCGAGGGCAGCGCAGCTGTCGACTTGCAGATACCCTGTAAATTAGCACACTAAGCTAAATAAATAAATATTAAGTCATATTTTTACAGTTTCAGCTTAATCAATTATTAACGAATTCTCACTCAGAGAGCATTAATTGTCTTTAAGTTTATTCATTTTATTTATCTACGTCATTTTAAGCTGGCATTAATTATATATTTTATTTATTATCAGTAATAAATATTAAGGCAAGTCTACGCTTATTTATAGCACTTTAGATGCCTTTTAAATGGTGCAAATTAACAATATTTAATAAAGTTTAGCCAACGTACTGTAACTAATCATTTTACCTAGTTAATGCTGTTTAAATTATTCAATTAATGTGCTCCAATTTTTAAGCCTATCGCTATCAAATAATTACCTATTTTTAGCAATCTAAAAGTGTGCTTTAGAAATTAGCAAAAATTGCACTCGATTAATTCGATAACTTGCCTATCGATAACGATATATTTATGCAAACACATTGGCAACTTTAAAGGCTCTAACTTTGTGAATGTGACAGTTAAATGCTATGAAAGACAATGGCAAATTGATCATAAATTCGGCAAGTCCTTTTGTCAACCTAGTCGACTTACAGGGTATTTTAAGCAGGCACGATGGACAGGCCAACAATGCATTGTCAAGAACCGTTATGTTGAATGTCCTGTCCTACCGATTGGCATGTCCTGTTCGCAATCGTGCGGGTCGCTCGCCTGCTGCATGGCGTCTGCGAGCAGTAATCGTAGCACTAATAATAAGGCCCATTATTGTTATTAGAAGCGGGCAGCGGGCAGCGGGCGGCGAGCGGCGTCGAGGCGTTAATTATGCATGTCCTAGTGCCGCACCAGGATCTAACAAGCCGTATCCTTCAACAACAAGCACTCGGAACTCACAAGGCACAAACTTCACCTGTTGTTGCCAGCACAATTGAAGCAACCTGTCGTCTGCGTTCCTCAGTCGCCTTGGCCCCCAATTATCAAGGATATGTGACGCATCCCGCACTCGAAAAACCGAAAACCGAAAAGCGAACTGAAAAACTATAATAAAAAACAAAAGCGAAAGAAACGAGGCCAAACATGTTATTTGCAGCTCTAACCACACATCAGAGCTCGACAGCAGGTGTAAAGGTCACAACAGGCTGGCTCAACGACCTATCGACCAATTGACCACTTGACCACTTGACCAATTGAGCACTTGATCAATCGACCAGTTGAGCTGTTGGCCAAATGTGAAACAAAATTCAACAGCTGAAATGCAAAGGTGCCAAATGAGAATCCTAGAGCCCTAGAAACTACTTGACAAAGTAAGAAGACTTCCCTAGGAAATGCACGACTCCAGATAGAACTAGCTAAAGGTCCTTTTTCTATAACTCTACAAATAATAAGCCATTTTAGAAAGAAAACAAGTCGCACATAAAAAATTAATACTTCATAAAATAATTCAATATAAAGTCAACTCAAATAGAGATCAAATATGTTGCAGATAAATACAAAATATATGTTGATTATATTTGTAAAAAGAAGAGAACATTAAATTTAAAATATATCTTTGTAATTGAAATTTGAAAGAGTTAATTAAACTGTTGTTGTCTCCAAAGAGAAGACTGTCCTTAGAAATAAATAAATTAAATACAATAAATAAATGCAAAACATATGTTGATTATATTTGTAAAAAGAAGAGAATATTAAAATTAAAATGTATCTTTGTAATTGCTTAAAATGTAATTGAAATTTGAAAGATTTAATTAAACTGTTGTTGTCTCAGAAGAGAAGACTGTCCTTTGAAATAAATAAATTAAATACCTTAAATAAATGCAAAACATATGTTGATTATATTTGTAAAAAGAAGCGAATATTAAAATTAAAATATATATTTGTTATTTAAAAGAGTTAATTAAACTGTTGTTGTCTCTAAGGAGAAGACTGTTCTTAGAAATAAATAAATTAAATACAATAAATAAATGCAAAACATATGTTGATTATATTTGTAAAAAGAAGAGAATATTAAAATTAAAATGTATCTTTGCAATTGCTTAAAATGTAATTGAAATTTAAAAGAGTTAATTAAACTGTTGTTGTCTCAGAAGAGAAGACTGTCCTTTGAAATAAATAAAATACAATTAATAAATACAAAATATATGTTGATTATATTTGTAAAAAGAAAAGAATATTAAAATTCAAATATATATTTGTAATTGAAATTTAAAACAGTTAATTGAACTGTTGTTGTCTCTAAGGAGAAGACTGTCCTTTGAAATAAATAAATTAAATACATTAAATAAATGCAAAACATATGTTGATTTTATACAAAATATTAAAATTAAAATGTATCTTTGCAATTGCTTAAAATGTAATTGAAATTTGAAAAAGTTAATTAAACTGTTGGCAGCTGAAAAGCGAACCCAACCTGATGGTAAATGAAAAATGATGAATGGTAATCAATCAGGGAATAGTGGCGTCCCGGTGATCTGCATATGTCTTTGATCAGATCATGCATCAATGGATGGCCATAATTAAAGCGATACCTTTTTCTGCAGACACCTAACTGGAAGATTGATAAATGTGGCACATCATTGCAAGAGGAGGACGCATAGCATATCATTAATGCAAATCTATGGGCTTCTTTATGATTTTCGTTTTTCGTTTTCTGCACTACCGCTCTCTCCCCTCTCTCGACTGTCTTGTCACCGAAAATATTATTATAACAATTGCAAACTGTCGAACTAGAAATGTGAAGAGGAGATGGGGCAGAGTTCATTAAGTGCGGCTCACTTGACAGAGAAGCGAAGAAGAAACCCTTTCGATGGGATTTGTGGCAGAGCCGTGAGAGAAAAGAAAACAGCTTAAGCCCCGACCCCGACCCCGATTCCGACTCCGACCCCCATCCCCGATCAATATCGAGGGTAGCGACTCTTGAAGTGCGCAAAAATTTAAATGACGAGCGGATGGATTAAGATTTGAATCCTTTGCAATTTTCCGCATTTGCGCTAATGAAGAAAATGCACGACTTGACTGACTGCCTTGAGAAGAAGCATGCAAAAAAGGTGTAGGCCAAAAGGGGTTAGGGTTGCCCCGCGACCCCTTCAAAAAATAGAATTAATATGAAAATGTCACCCTCGAATTGATTTCGCAAACAAATTCACAATGCAACTGAAGTGTTGCTGTCTGCCACAGTCTGGGAGAAAGTCTGGACTGGTCTGGTCCGGCAATAACTGCTAGGGTTGCAAGGTAGCGTGTGGCGTGCGTTACGCTTCGACTAGTCGACTAGTCGATAGGCCTGACTAAGCGACCAAGCTATTCTGCATAGAGACGCTGAGTCCCTTTAGACCAGGCAGCTGTTTGCAAAAAAGCTGGCAAAAAAAAGAAAGAGAGGAAAAAAACAAAGAGCGCTACTTGTAATTGGAGTTGGAATTAAAGTTCAAGTCGAGGGGCAAGACGACGGCCAAAAATCAAATATCATATATCAACTTACACATCAAAACAAGCTGGGAAAAACAAAAACATCTAGGGAGTTTCCATTACCATTTTACCATTTTACCATTTGCATCTTTCTATTACATGCGCTCACACCTTTCGCGCGCCAAAGAGGCTGACGTCAGGACGTCAGAAGGGCTGGATGGCTGGATGGCAGGATGGCAGGACGGCAACAGCTGCCGAGCACCCAAAGGACACAAAGATTCCGGCCGAGAGCTATGCAAATGGCATTTATGCAAATCTATCAAGACATACGATAGCTTAGCCCTCGGGCCTCTTTGGCCTCTCTGGCACATTATGAATTATTGAACTATTGGCAGTCTAAGCAAATATAAATTGAGCAATAAATTTAAAAAAAAGCAAAGGGTTCGATTCGGGCGTCAGAATCAAGCTGCCCCCCCATCTTGACATCGACATCGATATGCGTGAGTTTTTCCTACTTGTTTTTCCTTGTCTGCTGTCTTGCCTTTCTCGCTAAGTGTTTGCCAAGTGTGCTCGAAAAGATCGTCATGTGACATGACGCTACAAAAATAAAATAAACTAAAATGTAAAGTACAACTCTCTCTCTCTCTATCAGATGGCAATTAGCGATAGGCCGCGATAAGGTTCGGGCTTTGGTCAAGCTAAAAGGTTGCATCGCGGGCCAATTAGACGAGTTAGTCGCCCGTTTGATGTGCCCAAAATTGAGGTTGCAACTCGATAAGGTAAACGGCCACGTGGCCACTTTGCCACTTGGCCACTTGGCCACTTGGCCACTTGGCCCTCGCAGCTGACACTCGAGCCAATTTTAGTCAGACTCGACATTAAAGCCAACTCTTATAGGAAAGCTATCAACTCTTCATTGCCAGCCAACTGCCTCTTGAATAAGTCAACCTATTAAAATGAACACAACTTGAATTAGACAAGTTGTGGTTAATTATAAAAAGTGCTGGCTTGAAATATTAGTCACATTTTCTATATAATATAGTTCGATTCGCTCAGTTTCAACACATGATATGGGCACAATAACAAACAGCGTGCATAGCAAGTTGCACAAAGCTAGCTGCCAAGCCAAGAGACTTGTCTAAGTAAAAACCAACGGACAGACAGACAGACAGACACACTACATATATACAAACACATTTAATAAGTCATATTTGGTTCGTCTGAACTTTCTAGAAAGACTACAATTATGTATGAGAAATAGAAATAAAACAGCTTGCTAGCAGTCGCTTATGACAGTTTTGAGTTGGGATTAAAAGATATTGCTTTGCTATAGATCTGATCTTAGATCTCGGCAACAATGGGGCGACTGGCTGCCAAGTAAGCCAACTGTTAAATTTATCTACACAGCTGCAGTTCGGGCCAGGCAAAGCGAAAAGGAAAAAGGATTCTTAACACCTTTTATGGTTGCGAACAAGATTGTCGCAAGATTGCCACAAGCTGTTGCAATACGAAAGCAAATGAGCTAAGCCAAAGGATAAGCATTAGAATACGGCCAGCAGAGAGTTGAATGAAATGAAAGGAATGAATGAATGCGCTATGAATACGAAAGTATTCATTCAGGCACTGCCAAACTGATCCTAATGCTGATCCTCAGGTGCTGTCGGCTTATGCTAATGAGCAGGTAGAAGGATCATAAATCAATGCGGCTCAGAGTAGGCGTAGTTAATCCTTTCGACACTTAATTAGTGCAGCCACACCTGAGCTGGCATTGGGATTGGGATTGCAGTCTTATGGCGTCCATTCAAAGAGCAGAAACAGCTCAAGCTGCTTGCAGCATTCACAATGCCAGCCTAAATGATGTATATATATTTTTCAATTCATTTATTTGCATATATATAGTTTGAAACACAATAAATGAAAAGTAGAAACATTTTTGAAAATTACAATTTTCTTGAATGTTTTTTGTTTTTATTGGAATAAATAACAGTTGCAGTACAATTATGTATAGGAAAAATAGAAAACAACAACAATCGATAAAAGCTGTCCAGCACTGCTGTTATCGATTGTCCTGAGCAGCGAACTAAGTCTGTTATCGATAGCTCACGTTTGCACTGTTTCGATCAAAGCTTGTTGATTTTGTTGGCAATTCGAAGAATATTTTGTCTCATTTCCTTACTGCTAACACCTCGCAGCAAGGCACACTCGACCTCTGCATCCTTGTCGCCATTATCCTCGCTTTCTTGGCCTGCCACCGACTGCGAGTCCAACTCCAACTTTGACTCGTCCTGCTGCTGCTGCTGCTGCGTCTCCTTGTCCCGCTGGGCAGCCACTTGCAGTTGGAGGAGCTCTCGCCGCAAAGCTTTGCGTTCGAATTTGCTCATCCGGTTCTTGCATCTCCGGCTTCTATTCACATTAAATTCCTTCTCCGGAGTGGGATGAGCTAAATTTTGATGCGATTGCGACTCTGATTGACTGTCTGACTGTAGGGCTGCAGCTTCTGCATCAATTTGTTGCTCTTCTCTTAATTCAGCTCTCTCCTCTGGTTGTTCATTGAGAGCTGCTGTTTGATTGACGTTTGATTGAGGACTCTGCTCTTTGGCTAATACTTCGTCTAGCTTCTCTTTGCTTGTCAAATTGGCTGCTGCTTGATTGACGCTCGATTGAGCATTGGCTGTCGAACTGGCTGCTGCTTGATTGACGTCTGATTGACCAGTCTCCTGTGATAGTTTGGCAGTTTCTTTGACCGTTTTCTTGGTTGCTGTTGCTTGAGATTTTAATTGAGTTAAATTCGCTACTTGATTGACGCTTGATTGAGCAAGCTGTGTTGACTTTCTCTTGGCTGCCTGTGTTGTCGATTGATTGACGATTGATTGAGCACTCTGCATTGACTTCGGTTGTGGGCTGTAGTTTCTAGTTTGATTGACGCTTGATTGTGATTGACTTGACTGTTCCGTCTTGGCTTTGGTTACATGCGTGGGCAACATTTTGATTGATTTCGGTACAGCTGATGCTTGATTGATGACTGATTGACTACTCTGCGCGAATTCTTCTATGTCTACGCTGTTTCTACTGTGCCGTGATTGATGTGCTGCTATTTCGTTGGTTATATTCTTTGAATTGGCCGCTTGATTGATGTATGATTGACAGTCATTTGCCATATTTTTGCCACATAAACTGTCATCAGTTGCCTTTCTTACTTCTTGTTGAACTGTTAAGCAAGATTGAGTTAAATCTGTTGCTTGATTGACGCCTGATTGAGTGCTTGACGCTGATTTAATAGCCCTTGTACTACTGCAAATAGACGGCGTGCCTTGTGTTGCAACTTTTCCTTGTGATTTTGAAGACTTTAGCTGCACCTTCAAGCGAGGCCACTCATCTCGATTGTCTTCGAGCATATTAAGCGTGGATATTGCAGAAGTAGTACTTGAGTTGCCGGCTTGATTGATGGTTGATTGGGGGACAGGTGTTGGCTCTGCTTCGTCTACAATACGATACTCTTCAGCTCTATCTTTGCTTATAGTCCAATGCTGATTGATTGATGCTTGATTGATTGCCTGCTTGTCCAGCTTCTGCTCAATTGTTGCTCCGTCCGCTGAAAACTGATTGGCTTTTAATGGCAAACTCCACTGGCAATTAGTTGCTGCAACTAGTTGGGCCTCTGCTATATTATCATTAACTATTCCATCTTCAACTTGCGCTTTCAACTCTCTCTTGCCACACATCTTATTGTTAAGACTACGCTGCATTGCCAATCGATTGTGTAGAATGCGACGTGGTGCACGAAATTGTTGCGGTTCCATTTCCGTTTTCATTTGTTGCTGCTGCGATTCAGCAACCTCTTGCTCCTTACTGTCTTCAGTCTGTTTCTCTTCAATCAATTTGTAGCTATCGTCGCTTATCATCTGCCCATTGATGACCACCTGCTGCAATCCATTCGACTGCTCATCGAGACTGCGGGAGCAGATCGAAATCACCAGCTTGACGGCCGTTCTAGTTATACAGATCTCGGCGGCAGCGGACACGTCCAGCTCAATGATGTGGGGCGTTGTTGTTGTCGCTGTTTGTTGCGCTGCCATCTCAGCCAGATAGTTGTAGTGCTTGCAGGGCTCGTATTCAAATGGTCGATAGCAGCCAACCACTGCCAGTTGCGGCCCTTGTTGCTCTTCCTTTGGCAGTTGTTGCTTTGTCTCTTGATGCTGGCATTGCTGTTGTGGCTGCCCAGGTTGCTGTTGCAGCTGACACTGTTGCTGTTGCACCTTTTGTAAATGGAGCTGTTGCTGCTGCTGCTGCTGTTGATGCATCGATTGTGAATGCTGCTGTTGTTGCTGATTCTGTTTGTTTGAGTTGCTATAATGCTGCTGTTTGACCGATTGCTGCTGCTTCTGTGCAGGTTGTTGCTGCTGCTGTTGTTGCGGTGCATTGTCGAGCTGCTGCTGCTGCTGCTGCTGGTCCTTCAACTCTTGTGCATGTAATTGCTGTAGTGGCTGCAACTGTTGCTGCTGCTGCGTCGTCTGATTATTTGAGCAACTATAAAGCTGCAGAGGAGTCTGCTGTGGAGGCTGCTGCTGATGCAGCTGGGACAATTCTGATTGCTGCTGTGCCTGCGCTTCTTGGGAGTGGAGCTGTAGCTGTTGCTGCTGTTGTTCATGAACGTTCTCTATTTGCTGTAGCTGTTGCTGCTGTGGAAGAATCTGCTGCTGTTGCTGCTGCTGCTGCTGCTGCTGCTGCTCTTGTACAATATTTATATGCTGCTGTTGCTGTTGTTGCTGCAGTTGCTGCTGTTGCTCTTGTGTAATCTTTATATACAGCTGCTGTTGTGGAACATTCTCTGGCTGCTGTTGTGCCATGTTAAGCCGCTGCTGTGCCTCGAATTGTGTCGACTCAACTGGTTGCTGTTGCAATTCCTCCAGCGTTGGCAACTGCTGCTGCTGCTGCTGTTGCCGCTGAGCAATCACTGGCTGACAGTTGCACGGCTGTTGCGCAGGTTGCACAGACTGCTCCGTCGGATAGCTGCAACAGTGAAAGCACAAAGGCAGCGGCAAATACGTGAGAGTCTGCTTGACTTGCGCATACGGCGGCTGATAGCTTAGGGCTTGAGGCAAGTGCTGTTGCAACTGCAGCCGTGGCTGTTGCACTAGTATAGCATTGGGCTCATAGCTTTGCGGTCGAAAGGCCAGCGCATTGTACCAAGTGCCATTGTAGAAGTAACCTCTTGGAGCTGCTGCTTTCTCCAACACATGCTGCTCTTGTCCAGCCACTGTGCCACCCCGTTGAGCTGCCTCCTGGCCTTGATCTCTGATTGCCACAGGCGGCACGTGCTGAGCTTGCACAATATTCAAGTTCGCCACATCGTTGTGTTGATAATGCTTCTGATTTAAAAAGCGTTGCATTTTTATTCCAAATGAATAAAAAAAAAACAAAAACAAAACACACAAATCAATTCACTTTTTTTGCTGTCTGCAAAACTTTTCAAAGCAAATGACAAAAATGTCAATTGACAATTTACTCCACGCTGACTTTCAAGTGGAGTTGCCATTTAAAAAATAGGTTGCCAGTTGAGCAGCGAAGTGTTAACCAACACTGGCACTCGCACTGGAGCAAAAGAGCGCGTCGTGTGCAGCAATTCTCTTTTGTTTTGGAGAGCAGTTTATGTGTGAAGGTAACTAATATTAAGTGCTATTCTTTCAATTTAATTAACCACTGTAATTATTGCAATTATTTAGCACATGTACATTTATTTATAATACTGTACATTGTATAATTTAAAGTTTTTGAGCATCTCTCATAATGTATTATATTAATTTACATTCATGAAAGTAGTTGTAATAATTACAGCATAAATTCAAATTTAAATGTTTTTGCATTTATTTATGTGCAATTAATATAACTATGAACTTTTGAACTCAACCAAATAGTGCAAGTCTTAGGCTTAGGTTCAAATGCCTTGCGCCTTTGTCGTTTTAGGGTCAGAGACGAGTTGAATCGCTTGGAAAAGCGCGGTCAGGGGCAGGGCAAAGGTAGAGCGCAGGGTCCAGGAGCAGGAGCAGGACCAGGACCATGAACAAGGCCAAGGACAATGCGCACATCAGCCGGAAGGCTAATGGCTAATGTGAATGGCAATAACAAACGCCTTTGGAAAACGCTAAACGTTTAGCGGCATTTGCATATTTAATTGTAAAGAAAATTACCCAAAAAGTGCCCCGAAAAAGCAAATCAAAAATGTTTCACGTGAAAATGCAAGCAAATCTCAAAAGGGGCGATGAGCAAGCACATTTGTTGTCCTTTGTTGTTGCACATAAATTCTAAATGAAATGGAAATGGAAATGGAAAACGCGACTGGGCGATCGCGATCATCCCGACCGCAAAGGCGAAAGGCGAAAGACATAAAAGTAAAAGTAAAAGGACAAAGAAATTAACCCCCGAGACGTTTGTCTTGCAAAATGCAAATTGGGAAAATGTTGAAGGAAAATGCAAATGGAAATCAGGCAACGGGACAGCGGGACAGTGGGACAGACAGGCACATCAAAATGTCAGAATGTCGCAGCGCTTTCGCTTGTGGAAGTTTGTCAAACATTTGACAGGGCCCGTGATCAGGTTCCCTTTTAAGGTCTCCGAAACCCAAGGAAAATGCATGCATGCTGCTGCAATTAAATTTGAATAAAATGCCCAAGTTTATTGAGTATTAACCCTTTTCTCTCAGACCCCCTTCCCCTTCCCCTTCCCCCGCCCGCCTGACGTAATTGATTAGCCTGTGGCCAGAGCGACAGCTTGATGCCATCATGGCATCCGAACATGCCAAGCATTGCACAACACTGTGTGCAGGTCTAAGACTGCCACTAAGAGCACTTGCCAACACTGCTCTCTGCTTGCTAGATTTCGGCAAATCGTCTTGCACTTTGTGTGCTGATAGAGAGAGTTGGGTAAAATGAATAATACTAAAAACATAAATAATAATTATTCCATCCTTCCTGTCGGATGTGTTGAAGCAGAATGCATGCAAACCCAATACTCAATACTAGCTGGGATTACATATATTTATAAATTATATTATATACATATAAAAAAAGCAATCCATTTGGAAGGGCACAGATAGACAGCAGGTCAGATGGAGAGACAACTCTTTGCACAAAAATTCTATGCCATTCATGTTTTTAGTATTGATTAATATTTCATAATTGGCAGTTTTAAATTATTATTTGCATCAACTTTTAAAATACTTTTTTAATATGCAAAAACCTAATTTTAATGGCTGCTATTAGCGAACTAAAATAAATAAATAAATTGGTACAACTTGTTTATGCTGAACAGCATACAATGTATACATATGTATTTATGCATATGTATATGTATGTATGTATGTATATGTATATGTATGTATGTATATGTATGTATGTATATGTATGTATGTATATGTATGTATGTAAATGTATGTATATACAAGTCCGTCTGTCCTTTGGCTCAAGCAGCTCTGTATATGTCAGAGACCAAGTAGACTAGAGTAGAAAGTCTTTGTGTTTTGTACAGGACAGCTGCGGCTTGGACTTTGATTTCAGGGCCAGGACTAATGAACATTAGTCGCTCGCTATCTCGCTCTCTCTCTCTGCCTGTCTGATGTCATTAAAAGTCGAAAGTGAAATGCAAGCAAGTTGCTCACTTCCTGCTCGCATTTTGCTCGATATGTAAACCTAATTGAAAACTGTCAACGTGCAACGAATTTTGGTTGTTGGTCGTAAAAAAAAAAAAGGGGCGAGGGAGTTTGGTACGGGGTAGGAATTGTTGTAAAGGTAAACCGAAATTAACCCGCTGACCAAAAAAAAAAGTCATAAAGTTTGCAATCGACAAGAGAGCGTTGCGTTAATGTGATAGACGCGTGGGGGTCCTGACTGCAAGTCCTGCCACTGCCACTGCCACTGCAATTGTCGATATGCATCTCTAACATGACTGCACTAGACTACACTTTTGACAGTTTATCATTATGACCTCACTCCTGCGGCTGATCCTTGAAGGGGGTTGCTTGTTTGGCTACTCCCAAGGGGTCAGTGTGCTGTTCTGTTTGAGTTCATTACATGTAAACATTTGAACATTTTAGTTTGTTTTTGTTGCCCATATTTTTAATTGATTTTCTGCCGACATCATTAGCAGATCTTAGTCGACCGATAAACATGCTCAATGATAAATGCTTTCTCTGCGTGCGTCATGTGCACTATGTAATCGTTTGTGGCATGCCCCATGTGTGCTCGCTTTTTCCCTCTCGCTGCACAGCGCGCCAAAAGCAAAAGTTTCGCACACTCATAAATCTCAATCTGTCTGCAGAATCAAAAAATGTAACCGCAAATTAGGCAACAAAACAATGGGTTAAAGCGGTCATGGGTTAATACGTTTAAAATCAGCTGACAAGGCAACCCGTGCGGCAAACAAGGAAGGGTTGTTTGCTCCTGCAACATTTGCAAAAATCACACAACTAACACGCCAGACTTCAATGCAACACTTCCGATCCTTAAATGTCCTATAAATCACACTGCATTTCACAACTTCCTGCGGATCCTTAGGCAAATGTTGTGCTCCATTAATGCCCGCCTGCTATTGATTTATGAGTGCGAATTTGTGCAATTTAAAATGTAATAATAATAATGCAATCAAATGCTGCACACAAAAAATGATGCTAAGAAAATGTGAAAAATATACTTCTTGTTAAATATGCATATATGTCAAGATAATAATAAAAAACGCTTGCTGCTTAATTCAATTAAAACATGCTAAAATTAACATATTAGTTAAGCAAAATATGTCACATTCAAAACTGTTTTAGTTCCAACTATTTGTTAATATAGCTGATGACATTATATAGGATATTTTATTAGTTAAACAGTTAGCAGTATTTTGATTAATTGTAGCTTACATTGGCGTCATTTAATAAATACAATTTGCAATTTAAGCCGAAGAAAAACCAGTTCTCTTTTGACCAAAGAAACAGTGCAAAATCAGCGGCTTTTACTACAATGAGATGACATAGATCTATAGAGAAGATCTCTCTTTGCTGTCGCAGCTGACAACTCTATTCTCTGTGAGAATTCTCTATAGAGAATTCCCAAATGGGAAGCTGACCAAAGCTGTTTACAACACAAATTGATGTCACAAAATCAATTGTCCGACACAAAGCAATAAAAACAAATGCTGGGCTGCCCTGAATTTGATTTGATTTGATTTGCGCCTTTTGCAAAGGGGTCATCAAATGTCCTTTGCAATCCCCTGTGCGCATTGCGTGTCCTTTGCCGCAAGAAGGACGTCGCGACGAACGCTAATCCTCACATCACAGCGAGAGCGTTGCATAATTTTCCAGTTCAGTGAACCTGAGTTTCGAGTCTGACCCACAGAAGATTGTCGTCGTTGTCGTCGTCCTTCAGGACATTGACATACATAATGAAGAGGTCAGTTTCGCACGCTGTTGGCTGTTTGTTTATGTTGATTTTGGTTGTTGTTGTTGTTCATGCAGTTAAAGGATTACCAGACCCGCAACATGGGCGCGAACTTGTGGTCGCCGAGAGTCTCTCGCTTCCTGTCTTCCTGTCCCATCGCACCGGCCAGCTGCATATCCTGCTCCTGCGCATTCGTTACGTGTTTCAACTTCTCTCGTATTATTAGTACTGTTTTTTTTTATTGCCATTGTCCTGCTGCTGCTGCTGTCTTTTTATGTGTGCTTGATGCTGATCCGATGCTTTGCCGGCCACAACAATCATTTGTGCCCAGTCACATCCTGTCACATATCCTGTGCCTGTGCATGATAAATGAATCGATCGACTGCTGGCCCATTCAGCCCACAACATTCCCAGGCTGCCAAAAACGGGAGCAGGCAGCACCAAATCTCGCTCTCTCCCAACCATAGAAAATCATTTACACGACACGCACAACAATCGCATCAAATGATCCGCGAGAAGCGAGACAGCATGAATGAAAGAGAGAGAGAGAGAGACCTAACTTCACTACAAATAAAAATAGGGAGAATATTTTTATAATATAAAACTGCCGAAATACTAGCAAATATCTTATATTATTTTAAAAGTCAAGCGCTTCTATTTTCATTCTCCAAGCAATACAATTTCCGAGTAACATTTCTCAATACATAATAATAATAATCTATAATATATATATATATATAATATAATCTATAATCTATAATACAAGCTAAAGAAGTCAAGTAACGCTTTTGTTATTTATATTTCATATGAAACTCGAAAAAAAGTCAAATATTTTGCCAAAAAGAATCAACTTCAGACGGAACACTAGAGGGACATTCCTCTAACAACAGATTCGAATTAATTAGTAGAATCACAAAGATTTAACGAAAAACATCTGAACAGTTAACAAGAAAACTAAGCTCAGCATTTACTAGAAACTTTACTTGTATTAAAGAAACTACAGAGCTAAAATCGACTAGAGAAATGACAAGCTGGAATTGACAAGAGAAATTATAAAAATAATTAAAACAGGCCAAAGCAAAAAGGATACAGCTGCTTACAATTCAACTTAAAATATGGAAGATTATAAATAATATGGCAAACTAAGCAGACTCTAATTAAAAATAGCTTTGCTATTCCATTTAAGCAAAAGAAAATAGAAAGAAATGCCCGAGCAGTAGAGCAAAGTTGAGCACTGGAAAGTGGAAAGTGGAAACTGGCCACTGGAAAAGCAGCAATGTCCTGGATGCAAGATTTTAGCCGATTAGACAGTTGAGTTGAGCAGCTGTGGCAATTGAAGTTACTTACGATGAGAAACATTCGATTAAATTAGCCCAATGGCAGTTAAGGAAGAGCCTCTAATGGAAGAAGGTCTGGGTCCGTTTGCAAGGCGACACAATTAAGCACAATTGTAAAAGGGTCACACATGTAAATGTTAAATGTTCAAAAAAAAAGAAGAAATAAATGAGAAAGGGGGATCCGTATGTGCGCTCATGTGGACAGATATAACTTACATGTAATAAAACTCAAGCTTCGTTATGGGACAGCAGAAGCTGAAGCTGAAGCGAGGTGGTAGGGGGCAAAGGGGCAGGGCTGACCCGCGGGCTATGTTTGCCTTTTCTGGTTTGACGGACAACCTCAGAGAGGACAGACAGTTGAGATGCGTCTCAGATGCGTTGGGCTCTTAATTAATTTCCGCTGTTTTTCTTGGCATCAGCATCAGAGGGTACATAAAAAAAGGGTTGCCTTGATTAGCCTAAACCTGCCCAGGGGTCGGGGACGATTGTGTGATTGTTGATGGTGTTGTTGTTGTTGTTGGTGCGTCGGGGCTAATCCAATTACCAATTGACCGCGCGCAGCAGTTGCAGCAGTTTGTTGCACGCCTGCAACCGCCTGCAAAGATGCTGATGATGACGTCCTTGCCGTCCTGCTGCAACAGACAGCTGTCCTTTGGGTGTTATTTGCGCCGAGATTTTTCCACATTTCCATTGTCTGCGATCTTTTCCTTTTTGCCGTGTTTTTCTTTTTCGTAGTTTTTTTTGGCATGCGCCGTCTTCGTCTTCTTCCTCTTTTGTCGTCTGCAGCTGCCGTAGCCTGCGCATTGTTACGGCATCGAGTTATTGTTCAATTTCTGTAAAATGTGCCAATTACGTCGATTATTGCCTTTGGCAATTGAAAACAAACTGCAGACGCACAAGCCAATGGAGCGAATGAGACAAAGAGAGTGCGATCAAAAGCACATGCACAATTGAGTATTTACAGTTATGCAGCTTTCCAGGGCTACATCAGCGTATTTTGGCATCAGTGTTGCAAAAGATAATTGCACTTAATGCCATCGACTAAATGTGAATTAGTTGCCAATTAAATTGCCAATTAAATTAGTTGCCAAAAATATAAAATTATGTAATGAAATGGAAATCGATGGTTAAGAAGACAAGCCAAGCAAAGGCGCCTACTAATCTGCCATCAATTGAACCGAATGATGTCTAATGAATTTGTATTGATAGAAAGAGTACAAGCTAAATTTATGTACATTTGTATTCACGAATTCATAAGTACAATGCCACCATTGAAGGTAGCATGCCATAGCGAAACAATGTAATCAAACGAAGGGGTTTTCCGACGAATTACATACATAGGAATTTCTCAGTGCAGGTCACTGCAACACCCCTGCCTCTGCCACAGCCCCTTCGAAGCCATCATAAATATTTGAGCTAGCATTTTTGGCTGCTTACGGAGGGGGGGAAATGCTGCGCAACCCCTGGCGGAAAATTTGTTTAAACAACTGTGCAAATACTTTAGCTATTCGAGAGTCGGGGTAATCATTTTCATTTTTTTTCTATGCTTTTTTTTTTGTAAGTTTTTCTCTCAAAAACGCTAAGCCGGCAATCAAAATACAAACAGCAGCAACAATAAGCGATTTGACAGCGAACAACTCATCTCAATGGGGCGGCTTTTATTTCGATTTTATTTTCCTTTTTTCTCTCTCTCTCTCTCTTTTACATTGTGCAATTGAAGCACCTGAAGGACGCAACCCCCCGCGGCAACAAGCTGACTTTGTTTAATTGTGCATTTTGCAACACGTTTTCCTCGAACCTTTTTTTTTTTTTATTTTTTAATCCCTTTCGGGCATTCTTGCAACTATTATATATATTTTAACTGTTCACAGTTTAGCTTCAACCTGAACCTAACCGGTCTGCACATTTGACGTGCTTTGTTGCCCCAAATACAATTTTCCATATCGATGCACTTACATAAATAGAAATAAAAAATATGTCCAGGTTATGCCCTCAATTGAACACTTGTAATTGATTCTAATTGTTCATATGTTCTTATGTATGTGTGTATATACATATGTACATATGTATGTATGTATTATACTAGCTGCAACTCCCTTTCTTTTTTCATCTTATTTTTTATGGATTAAGCTCAATTTATCCAGCATTTAGGGGAAAATATTATCTTTGGGAGATTTCTAGTTTTTTTCTTTAATTTTATTTTAAAGTTTAGCTTTTTTAACTTGTATTTTGTTGTTGTTCGGTGCGGCCATGGAATGACGGCAGTCTGTGTGAAACAATTTGCAAATACAGTGGGCGACAAAAAATGTTTTATCGACGAGTCTATGTATATTTTTAAAAACTTTACTTACATACAATATATGTACATTACTGTACGTAGTCTGTTAGATGACAACAAAAAGCCTTTGAAATGCAAAACTTAGTGTAAAAAATTAACAAAATTTCGTATTCGATTTATTTTTCCACATGTGACAACACCAACTGTTGTACAATCATTAACACGCAAAGCTTAAAGGAGCACAAATGGAGCCCAACGAGACCATCAACGATACCATTAATGCGGCCAATGCATTAACCAAATTGCAGAGCAAATCATCAGTAGAAGGAACTGTTGATGCCGCTGCCATGACCAACAGTATTGAGGAGACCAAGACAGAGAACGATAGCGAGAATGCAGTAGACAATAAGGAGAATGACAATGCCAATGGGAATGGGAATGGCAATGGCGATGGAGAGAATGGCAACAATGTGATGACCAATGTGAACGAGGAGAACAGTTCTGAGGGCAAAGCTGCCAGCGAATGCTGCTCCTCACCGAATCCAGAGGACTATCGTCATGGCGGCTATCATCCCGTCCAGCCGGGCGATTGCTTCAAACAGCGATATTTTGCCATCGCCAAGCTGGGCTGGGGACATTACTCCACCGTTTGGTTGTGCTTCGATACTATTACGCAGGGTTATTGCGCCATCAAGATTGTCAAATCAGATGAGCTGTATGCCGAGTCCGCACGCCACGAGATAAGGTTGTTGCGTCATTTGAACGCCCTGCGTGATCATCCGCTTCGCAAACGGATCGTTACGCTGACGGATAACTTTGCGACGAGTGGCGTGAATGGTACACATCAGTGTCTGGTATTTAAGATGCTGGGCGAAAATATGCTGGCACTGATACAGCGCTCCAATTACCAGGGATTGCCCATGCATAATGTCAAGCAGATTGCCTATCAGCTGTTGCAGGGTCTGGCCTTGCTCCACATGAATGCCAACATTATACATGCGGACATCAAGCCCGAGAATGTGCTGCTCGTCTGCGATGATCTGGGAGCACGCACTCTGGCCAATCGGGCCTCTCATGAATTCCTGCAAATGCAAGACCAAGGCAGTCTGTCCAGGGACACCAGTCAATCGTTAAGCAAGACAGCTAAGCGCAAGCAACGCACCAAGGCCAAGACAACGGTCAACTTCTTTCAGACGCATCGCAGGTGGCTGCGTGATCGCGGCCTGGCCGATCTTCGTGTGCTGGCCAATCATGGTTTGTTGCTGCGCAAAATGGCAGTCGATGCGGTGCTGGGACTGCTGCCCTATATGCCCTTTGAGGGTCCGCAAATACTCAACGAGCACGATTTGATGATGTTCACGCAGCGACTGCAGTTGGTCAAGCATGTAGGCGATGCTGTTGACGAGGATTTGCCCACCTCCGATGAGGAGCTCGCCGCACTGATGGCGCTGGCCAAGCCACAGCTGGCTCAGTCCTTTGCTGCACTGGGCCAGTTGCGTCTCAAAAACTCCAAGGCATGGGGTAAACTCTACACCAACATGGCCGAGTTTATTAACCATGTGGCCGACCGTGTGCACAAGTACGATAAGCACAAACATCCAGCGTCATATCACATTACAAGTAAACGCTGCAGGTTCCACAAATCGCAACATCAAAAGCAACGTCGCATGCAGCCAGCGATATCGAACAATCCATCGACTTCACCAGCAAGCTCAACATCAACGACGTCGTTGTCATCGGCGTTATCGATATCATCGCAGTCATCGGGATCGCTTGTTTGCTACACGCATCGACATAAGAAACGTGCTCGTATGCAGCCCTCGCTGCCATCATCGCAACGTGAACGGCAATCGAAGCCAAAGCTGATTCCCAACTTGGCCTTGATTAAGAAAATTGATCCGGCTAAAGAAGCATGCAAACTGGAAATAGCCATTGCCGACATGGGCAATTCATGTTTCGTCAGTCGCCATCAGAGCGAGGTTATACAGACACGTGAGTATCGGGCAATTGAGGTAATTTTGGGAGCCGGATACGATGCCTCTGCCGATTTGTGGAGCGCCGCCTGCCTTATCTGGGAGTTGGCCACAGGTGAATATCTATTCGAGCCTGGCAAGTACCAGGACGCCGCCTCGGCAGATGAGGCGCATGTCGCGCAAATTATCGAGACCCTTGGACCCATACCCAAGTCTCTTATCATCAAAGGGGAATACTCAAGCGAAATCTTAAATGAACACGGAGAGCTACATACTCTGAAGAACTTGGTTTGCCGATCCATGGACAAGATTCTGGTTGACAGATTCCATTGGTCGGCAATTAAAGCCAAAGAGTTTGCCGACTTTCTGACTCCCATGCTGCACCTAGACCCAAAACGCCGCTCATCGGCCTTTAAGTCTCTCGTTCATCCATGGCTAAAATCTGATCTTTGAAATTACTAATTCGAAATGTGTTACAGCAATGCTTGGGCATTTGTACATACTATATACCAATTTATGCAATGTTTTTTTTTTCATAACTATATATGTATACATATATATGTATATATATATGCAACATAAAAATAAAACACAAAATTTTAATGTCCCGCAATCAGCCACATACGTGAAGCCATTTAGAATATACATATGTTTAAAAATAAACCGTTTCTTAATAGTGCACCACAGTGTGGAGTCCACACCAGGCCTTGATTTATCGCAGTGACTGTAGCGAGTACAGTACTCGATACTAATATGAAAATAACTTTCAAAAATGACGTTCGTTTTTCATATTGGTTTTTGCAATTATAATCAAAATCACTTTGACGTGGACATTCAGACGGATACAAAAATATTCAAGAGGGTCGATAGTTTTTGAGGTAAACAAGATAAAACTAGGCTATTCAAAAACTGGCGCCTTTTTATATGTATTTTTTTTAAATGTGTCATATCTATTAAAGTGTAACCAATACTAGAAATTATGGAATATAAATTTCGGTATATTTTTGGAAGTTGAAAAAAAGTATATTTTTAAATTTAACTTGCGGTCACTCTGTTTACCGCCATATCACAATAAATTTCATTATATGCTTGGTGGCCCTATTTCCCACCAAAAAAGCTCAAAATGTATTATGATAAATTCCAGCAAATTTATTATTATGATTAATCCCATTCATTTTGCAAAAATTTAATGAAGCTTCATTAGTTAAAAGAAAGATTCACTTACCGATGATATCAATAGTTAGTTTTCATCCCACATTCACTTCAAATAAATATTTGTATCATTTTAAGAACACAAAAAAAAAATTTGAAAAAAAAACATTTATTACAGTTTCACTAGCAGGTGAGAAAAAAAGATTTGAAGCACAATAAGATTAGTTTGACTATTTTTATATACACACTTACCGATGATATCAATAGGTAGTTTTCATATCACATGCACTTCAAATAAACATTTGTTTCATTTCAGGAGTACAAAAAAAAAGTTTAAAAAAAACTTTGCAGTTTCACTAGCAGGTGAGATTTGAGGCACAAAAATATTAATTTGACTATTTTTATATACACGGTTTTCGGTCACATTACGCGTTGAATTGCAAGCTTTGTAATGTTAAAAATAAAACTGGCGCGAAATTGTAAGTGTAAATAACTATTATTTAGTTTTTGAAGCAAGCAACATGTAGTCAGTGAAACCAAACTTCTAACTAAAGCACAGTATGCAAATAACTGTAACAAGTTCGTTTGAGAGTATATGTGTGATGGCGGGTTACATAAACGAGCATAGTAACTGCAATAACACTGATAAACAACACCAAAGCTCATTGCAATACGAACATACTCGTAACCTCTTCAATTCTCTCTGTGCGCAATACGCATGCAGACATTCATTGTCATTCAAGGTTGCCGCCAGATCTAATAGCTGTATGTTTGTGTGACCGTGCATGTGCGTTTAAATCAAAATGTGAACGCCACCTATGCGGAAGAGGTAGAGTAGAGGTAGCCCTTATCGCTGCCAAAAGATAATAATAATAGTGCGCGTTAGATCAACATTAGTTGCGGAGTAACAACACCCAGCTTCGAGGCACATTAGTTTTGTGAACTTGTTTGTATGCAGAAACCAAGAGATTAATGTGAAATTTAACAATTCATTTATAATTTCAAAAATTATTTTAAAAACAGTAAGTGCTACAGATCGGCAAGTTGTTTTCGTCAATTGCGTCCAGAAAACGTTCTAGTACGCAGTTATTTAATGTCGCCAGTTGCATTGTTGAGCCGAAGGAATTATTTTATTCTAAACGTCTTCACTATATGGCGCAAAGGGCACATTGGAGCAAGTGGAACAGCAATCAAACTTTATAGAAAAAACAACAACGGTAACACGTTAATTGCCAATCAGCAGCAAAGTCCGATTAAAAACAATTACCGCACATATCAGTCGTAAGCATCACCTCGCATTTAGAAAAACTAGATTTGTTTACATATTACATATTTATACTCGTATGTATTTATTGCAGCTTTAAATCCATGGAATCCCCGCCAGACATATTTCGGGGCGTAACGGATCGTTTCGGCGGTGTCACAGTAGACGGCAAACAGGAAACTATCCTCAGCCACACACAATTCAGGGAAAAGCTGCAGAGTAATTCAATTTGTTAACAATCATTCACAATGTGACACTAAAAACTTGCTTACTTTACAGAATCTTTGGATTTCTGGTCAGAGAACAAGAAGCGTGCGATTTGGTTTCGCGTGTACAAGGAGCAAGCCGAGTGGGTGCCTATCCTAGCTGAGTCCGGATTTGATTTCCATCATGCGCGCACTGGTGTGGTCATCATGTATCGTTGGCTGCCCACTGACGAGACATCCAATTTGCCACATTATGCCCACACGCTGTTGGGCGTTGGCGGTTTGGTGATCAACGATCAGAACGAGGTGCTGGTTGTGTCCGATAAGAATGCCATAGTTGCCAATATGTGGAAACTGCCTGGTGGCTATGTGGAACCAAATGAGAATCTTATTGACGCCGTCGTTCGAGAGGTTGAAGAGGAGACCGGCATCCGGACAACGTTTACATCGATGATCTGTCTGCGGCATTCGCATAGCGGCAACTTTGGCTGTTCCGACATTTACATTGTGATGGGTCTAAAACCTAAAAATCTGGACCTTAAACGTTGCAATCGTGAGATTGAGCGCGTGCGATGGATGCCACTTGATGAGTACTTTGAGCATCCGCAAGTACTCGAGGCAAGCCGTCTCTTTGCGCGCACCTATTTGGACAATCTGAAGCGTGGCGTAGACTTCACCTGCACCAACATGATGCATCAAGTGCTCAAGAAGGAATATCAATTATACTATGTGGACAAGCAAAAAGACAAGAGCAACAAGTTATGATCTAAGAAGTGCCAAACGAAATAAGTGCAATTGCTTAAAACGTTGCTTAATTTTAATTTATACATAACCTGCATAAATTTGTAGTGCAATTTTATATTAAACTTCCTTCGTATGTATTTTTTGTGGCACATTTAATATTCCAATTGGACGTAGGGGACCAAATATCGGTCAATCGGCTATCGATCACAATATGTTAATTTACTGCTCGTTAATTTACAATGATAAAAATGTGTTTGCAACTAGAAATTTCTTACTAAAGACCTGTCAACTCGGAGAGCGGCCAAAGGCGGCATACGACCCGACTGCGTATTAATCCCAATGGTATGGGTCCATAATAGCGCGAATCGGAACTATTGTTTTTATTATCGCCCTCAATCCAAACGCATCCATGTGGCACGTAATCCGTCACCATACTCAGTTCGTTTGTAGGTTTTGACGCCGATTCAGCCTCTATTGGATGTGGCTTAAGTGTTGTTATTTTTTCGCCCGATACGGCCACAATGCGCTTACATATAAACTGGCTGGCATTTACCGGTGAAACTGCAATGATTATATCGCCGGATTGATATTTGCGCCAGTATTTTGATAGCCGCTCTGTGAGTAGCACATTGTCGGAGAAGAGTGTAGGCTCCATGGATGGACCTTTGCACTGCAAGATCAATTGCAAACATGTACAATCAGAATGGATAACAACTATAGAACTTACCAAAACAAAATCACCCACATACTCAAAGGTACAATGCGTTATACAAGCGTATGCGATTGTGTAGCGTGCCAGGGTGCGCAAACGCGATAGGACTGTGTAGCCCATTCCCATCTTTACAGTAGCTGAGCTGAGGTTCTTCAGTCTTCGTCAGTTGACAGACTCTGCTGTGGCATTCATTAATTAATCCATAATATGGAGAGTTTTACTATGAACAAAAAAATTGGTAGCGGTTTTATTACCAGGGCTACACAGCACTATGCGCCAGCTGTCCAGTTGGGGGCTATTTTTAACCAGGGCTGCACTGCGAGTTTTTGTAGAGTAAATGGCGGCTGCTTTTATCGATAAGCGCCCAATTTAAAAATGATCAATATATTTTGAATGTTTAAAAACAATACAATTGGACCGTTAATTTTGCACATGAAAGTATCTAGTTTATTTATTTTTGGTTTTATTTTTGCTTGTACTGCAGGTTTTAAACGATTTTGACTAATATCGCCTTACAGCATTTTAATATGAAAACATTACTTTTTTTTTTGGTTCCTTAAAAATCCAGGTCTCGCCTTTGTAATAGGTAATTAATAGGTACCAATTGTGTTGCTACGACTAACGTTTAATACACACACATTTAATTAGTTGGTTACATTAAGAAATTCATTTAAAATGGATGACATTAAGTATTAACCCCTTCAACAAGTTTTGCAAAATTCATTCCATTTTTTCACGTATATATATATAATTATATATTCACCTGTGTGTATGTGTTTGTGTTTGTATAAGCGTCACAAATTTTAAAACTAAGATAAACTTAGGCAAATAAATATACAATTATTATGCTTGAAATCACTTGTGACGCAACTTCTGCCGAACTCGAATTAAATGTTAAATTATAAATACAAAATAAAGTCAACAGAACATTTTTGCAATAGCGTATACTAATAACTAAAAATTGACTATCATAAGTTAGTTGTTTTGTTTTGTTTTCAGTTAAGTTGTTTTTGTTTTAGTTATTTGGAATCAAAAGTGTTGCTTCGAACTTTGCTTAGCTTCTGCTTTCTACTCCAGCTTCTTGCCAACAACTGGTTCAGCCTTTTGGCGCTTCTCCTCACGTTCACGCACATCCACAGCAGCCAAATCGACGCCAGCAACATAGGCATGCATTACAGAGATCAAGGCCTTGAGAACCGCAAATGGGCCGGTGAGGAAGGCAAGTATTTTGAACAATGAGGCGCCGAGTACTGCGAATATATCAACAAAAATTAGATAATTACAAATTCAATTCGCAATTACAATTACTATTACGTACTCAAGGGTCCATAGGTGAAATGCAAGAGATACAGGCAAACGTAGAAGAGCTCGTTTACACAGCACATAAAGGTGAGCACATCCTTCTGGTAGTAGATGCGCATAACAAAGTTATCATTCACCTTGTGCGAGGTGCGTCCAACCACAACGCTCCTGCAATGCCAAGTGGAATCCGTTAAATGTCAATGTCTATTTAAAAATGTTGTAAACTACTTACGTTTGCATGTAGAGCCAATGGCACGCTACATCAATGGCGATCGAGAGCTGGAACCAGAACATATAGCGCGGATAGAAATAAGCCAGGGTGACCAACAATCCTGTAGTGCCGCAACGATCTGTCAGCTGATCCAGCATAGCGCCAAAGCGTGTGCCTGCAAAACAAATCATAGTGGTTTCAATGTGCATAGGGCGGGGCAAGCTGACAATAAATTATGCAAAGTGTTTTATCGTTTAAAATCCATTTCGGAACACCTAAGACCATGAACAAAGTGCGCACCAACTACACACACATGCCCAAATATATACCTATTTATGTGTGTAAACCCGTACATTATATCTAACTATGTACATAGATAGCATTAGCTGTGTGTTTAAACTGTCCAATTGCCGGCTCGTGAGTCAGCCCAGTGTCGATTGACGTATGCCAAACGGCGGCAAATGGAATTATTTTCAGACATCTCTTCTATGTAATAAACAACTTACTTTGATTGAAGGCTCGTGCAGCATGGCCGTCAACGGCATCCAGCAATGCACTGATTATATAACACCAACCGGCGATCACATAGTTTGTGGACATGAACCAAAACGCAATGAGAGCCAAAACGATGCGTGCATAACCTGCAAAAAGCCAAATAACAACAAACAATCAACAAATGTAATTTAAATCAATAATATGTATGTACATATGTGTACATTGATGACGTAGTTCTAGTATAAGTGCACAGCGTAGGTGACATTGCTTTATTCGATTCAGATCGCAAGACGAACCCGGGGGCGGGTATTGCATTTGACAGGTTGCAACGCAAGCGCCACCTACAACCGCTAATTTAATTAAGACGTTGCCAAAACAACAATAACATTTGTATTTGTGTGTATACACATTTGTTGTTTGATACACATGCAAATATAGATACATATACATGAAGATTAGTTGTAGATGTGCGGTGCACAGTGGACCCATACATAATTCCAATTGACCACAAGCAAAACAAGCACAAATCAGCTTTTGAAGTACGGGTTTTTACCTTATTGACATTCCTGCTGCAGTACTTCTAGATGTCAATTATACACATTCATATCTAATTATTATTTGGATACATGGAAATCGATTGTAGTCCACTATGCGCGCGGTCACATTTGTTTACCAAACGAAACTTACCAATCAGATTCGGCACAAATATGAAAACATTATCATGCTCGGCTATGGCCATTTCGATTACCGCTTAGTTAATGATTACGATAAAACGAATTGCTATATGTACTCTGACTAATTAAATGCGATGCGGCGCGTGAACGTGGCGTGCGCTGCAATATTTTTCTACGTTCTGTTCTACCTACCGTAGTGCAAAAAAATGGCGCTGTATGTATAGGTGAAAACAGCTGTGGTTAACAGTGTTGGTTAACAAGCATGAGTATATTTAATGCAGGTGAGGTTGCGCCATAAACTACGCTGATATTGTTTGAACACTCATACATCGTAGCATAGAAACTTGTTTATTTATTTGAGCTTACAAATACCGATCATGATATATGTGACGTCACACGGCGTATGACACACGAATGCAATGGGCGGACAACCTTTGCCATTTCTCTTTTTCTATTTAAGGGCATTACGCAGCACTGTCAGGGCTGTTGCTGTTTTTTGTTTTGATAGTTGCATTAAGAACGCAATATAATGCATAGTAATTGAACAACATGGAAAAATTACGTGGCAGTCCCGGTAGCGGGCAGCCGGGAGATCAGCTGCAGCAGCAACATCAACAGCAGCAGCTTGAGCAATATCCGAAGAACCCCATTGAGCAATACCTACGAGCCTCAACAAAGATCAAGAAAATAGAACGCGTAGTCTTCTTTAAGTGAGTAATACAGTGAAAGTCCAATTGTTTTTACTACCGTTTGACACTTCATAGACGCTTTGCGCCAAGTGTAGTCGATGTGCAGGCGGATTTCCAGCGGCTGGCCTACAACTTTGAGGAGTCTGGCATCATGCAGTACGCGGCAATGTGTCACATTGGCTATGCCAAGTGCGAATCGTTTGGCGGCGCACCCCAACGCGAGGCAGAAGCTTATGTACGTGCCGCACGCGATTTTATGCTGGCCGACAACGAGTTTCGACTGTTGCACTTGCGCACCGGTCACAACGGCTTCCGGGAAGGAGCACTTCATTGTTATAACAATGCAGCGGAGCGTGTCGCCGATAGCGGCGTCTTCAAGGCGGCGGTGTTGCGCGAACTGCAGCAATTGCAGCGTCAATTGGAACGCACCAGCAGTTTTGCCTCGCCCACACATCAAATCCATGACCTAGAGATGAGCGCCGAGATGAGTATGCAACGAGAGGATTATCGCAGTGCACTGCTGCAATTGGATGATATTGTGGACAATATATATGAGCGACGTGCTCCACTGATGTACGGCGAGCTGCTACGTCGCGTAGAGGTGCTGCGTCTGCTGCTGCTGTTGCATCTCAATTTGCCGCCAGCACGCCAATCGCCCGCCCACATTAAGCTCATTGAATACTATTATACGATGGCGCAGTTTGATCCAGATCTGGCGTCACCTTGTACGGGATACAACAATGAGCCCGTCGAACGGCCCGGCGCCTTTGTGCCTGTCCAGCAGCAATATGCGTTGGGGGAGATCGTATGCGCGTGGGTAGAGCGCAAAATGTGCGATCTCAAGCATCTGCTTATGGATTTTGGCAACGAAAACGGCTCCCTGAGCAAAACCGAGCGACAACTGCTGAAAACTATCTATTCTGAACTATCCAAGATCTACTAAGATGTACATTGTACACCATAAACTGTATATTATATTGTAGTACATAAAGTATCGCTTAAGTGTAATCAAGTCTACCAATTAACTAACCTTTTCAATGTGCCTACAAGATGCAACCGAAATAAGCATAAGCATTCCGAGCATATGCCAACCTATATGTTTCACAATGTAAGAAAGTCTTAACTACAGTAACAAAAATAAAGAAAAACTATCTGTTGTAGTTCCGAAAAGCTATTAAGAATTCAATATTAATCTCTAATTTTGAAAATAAAAATTGGCAATTAACTATTTAATTTTCAAAGTAAAGATTGACAAATAAATAAAATAAGAGTTAAATATAATAATTATTCCACAACTTTTATATCTAAATAAATTTTTATCTCACATTCATAACTCTTTTTTGTGATCACTGCATAAAACGCATTTCAGTTGCTTTGTCTATTTTTATATTTATTAGCTCCAATTGTTTATTTACTTAAGAGTTTTGTCCATTTATTTACGCATATATATGTATATTTTTTCATTTACTTTCAAACAATTTGTCGTCAAGAACGAACCCTTAGATACTCTGGTTCCTAAAAATTAATTTTTTTCTGTTTTTAATTATAGTATATAAAAAAATCTTGCTGCTTTTTTACTATGCACAACATTATTCCAATTGTTTATAACCTATAAAATCAGTTAGTTTTGCTTTTTCATTTTTTTCATACACATTTAAATATATATTTATATTTATGTCTAAGCAGCTTCTGTCTCAGTCTAACCCATGCAATTTGGGCTACGACTTGTGTTGATGGATGAAGAGGGGCAGTATACGTATATTTAAATATTATACTATATGTTTGTAGCTTGTTTTTTTTTTTGTGTTAAATAAATTTGAAACCTAACCAACCGAACTGAATAAATAATAAAAGCAAAGCCATGTTTTCATCAATTTTTCGTTCTGCTTCTTCTAAGGAATAGATGCTAGAGTGATGTTAGAGTGTGTGTGATGAAAATATGGCTTTCGCCCAAGATCACAAGCAGTTGATTTGTTGTTGTAATTGGTTTTTGTTTCACATTTTATTCAATTTAAATCGACACTGAAAATCAAAAAAATTCACCTATAAATTTGTAGTTGTTATGTGTTTGTGTTTGAGAGAGAGTGACTATTGTAGTGTATTTGTGTGTGTAGTTGCTGTGTCTCTTTGTAAGTTCTTAGTTATTGTTTATATAACTTGACTATAGCGTAATGCAAACTCAAAACTAATTGCGCATAACGTACACAATTGGAGACCAAGACTGGTCAAAACTTTAAGAAAGAGATAGAGAGAACCTGTGTGTATGTATGTGTCTGCTGTTGTATGTGTGTGTGTGTGTGTTTGTGAATATCAATTTATTTCGCCGCCTTGGCTTTCTTCTCGTTCTCAGAGGTGATTTTGTTTTTCAAGTGATCCTTGTAGTCGAGAATTCCGCCCTTCCACTTGGTCACCGTCTCCTTCTCGCACACCCAAATCTCCTCGGCCACCTTGAACACAATTAAAATCCAAGTTAAACAACTGAGTAGACACCGATTGTGATGTGCTTACCTGATTAATCAGACGGAAATCGTGACTAACTAGCACCATGCCGCCATCGAAATCGTTGATGGCATCCGCCAGGGCATCTATGGTCTCCATGTCCAAGTGATTGGTAGGTTCGTCAAGCAGCAACAGATGCGGCACCTGCCAGGCCAGCCAGGCAAAGACGACGCGACAACGTTGACCATCGGACAGCTGGCGTATGGGGCAAACCTGTTGGCGTCCAGTCAGACCATAGCGACCAATGATCTTGCGCATCTCCTCCTTCTCCTTGACATCGGGAAAGGCGCGCATCATATACTCGAGCGGACTGGCATCCAGATCGAGCAGCTCGTGCAGATGCTGATGGTAACGTGCAATGCGCAAATGCGAATTCTTGCGTATCATGCCAGATGTGGGCACCAGATCACCATAAAGCAGCTTCAACAGCGTGGACTTGCCCGCACCGTTGGGCCCCACCAGAGCCAGACGTGTATCTAGATCAATGCCGAACTCCAGGTTCTTATAGATCCACGGCGTCTCATCGTTATAGCGGAAGTTTACGTTCTAAAAAAAATAATAGATTAGAAGAGGTTGGAAATAATTCAGCCAATAGTTTCGACTTACCTGCACCATAATCACAGGTGGCGGCACCTTGCCGCATGAGGGGAAGTAAAAGTTGAGCACCTTGTCGTCGGTAACCTTCTCGGTGAGGCCCTGAGCAACCATTTTGGCCAGTGTCTTCTCCTTGGACTGTGCCTGACGCGCGAGCTTCGCAGAGCCGTGACCGAATCGTGCAATATAGTTCTTCATGTGCGATATTTGATCCTGCTCCCAGTTGTACTGTTTCATCTGGTTCTCCAGCAGCTCCATACGAGTGCGCACGAATGCCTCATAGTTGCCAGTGTAGTACTTGAGGCGCTTGCTTGTCAGATGGATAATGTTTGTGCAGACACCGTTGAGGAAATCCTGTGAATGCGATATGAGCACTAGGATGCGCTTGTAGGTCTTCAACTCCTCTTCCAGCCACACGCAGGCATCCAAATCCAAATGATTTGTTGGCTCATCCAAAAGCAGCAGATGCGGCTTCACAAACAGAGCACGGGCCAACGCGATTCTCATGCGCCAACCACCTGAATTCAATACAAAGGGAATTAGTTGAAATAATCACAGGTTTCATTTATGCCATAGCTCACCGGAAAAGTCCTTAGCCTGCTTCTGTTGCATGGCCTTGTCAAAGCCTAGACCGTGGAGGATGCGTGCCGCCTTGGCCTCGGCCTGGTCGGCGGACATGTCGTCTAGACGCTCATAAATATCAATGAGCTGCTCCTGGGCATCGTCCTCCTCGCTCATCGCCAGCTCCTCGGCCAATTTCTCCAATTTGATGCGCTCCTCATCCACTTCCATGACGCATTGCAGCGCACTTTTTGAACTCGCCGGTATCTCGCGCGTTAAATGGAATATATCGATATGTGGCGGTATGGGTACCTCACGTCCACCGAGCACAGCCAGCAGCGATGACTTGCCACAGCCATTGAGACCGATTAGACCATAACGTCGACCGCAATTCAGCTCAAGCATTGTGTCCTGCAGCAGCTCAGAGCCAAAGAACGTTATCGAGAAGTTGGCAATCTTGACATCGCGTGACCTAGGATGCACCGCCAAGGAGCCGGTACAGGAGCGTGCCTCGGCACTGATCCGCGCCTCTTCCTCCAGTTTTGCGCACAATTTTTCCTCCTCGGTTAGTTCACGCTCCACCCCATTGGCTGTGCCATTTGCCTTCTTCGTGGATGGGATCTGTTGGATCTTCTTGTTGCGTGCATCCTTCTTGCGTTGCGCATCACGTTTCTTAGCGTCCGACGGCATTTTTCTTATTCTTTTCTTTGTAAATTGAAAACTTGCGACAACGTTTATAAACAATACTTTTGGGGTTTCCAATCGAAATGTGTGCTGTTTTTTGGGTTTAGCCTAAATAAAAATGTCTATAATATTTTTTGTTTGTGCCTACGACTTGTCGTTTGAATGTGTGTGTTTGTGTGTGTGTGTGTGCTGCAAACAAACAAATTGTACAAGTTGAAATAAACATAGCAATCGTTAATCGTTGTACTCAATCAAATTCGTATGGCAAAAATATGAATGAACTTGATCTTTGGTCTTCGGCTTTGGCAGACAGACACGAGACACGACACGAGTCGTGACGAAAGCTGAAAGCTACTTCTGTTGGTGGATCACCAATACATGCGCATCGCCTATCGCCTTTTCTTTGTGTTCTTCTATATCCAGTTTCAATAATATTGAAAGAAACATGTGAAGCGGACGGAAACAGAACGAGACGACATCCACGATGATGCCCATTATTTTGTCAAGCGACAAGTAGATGGCGCCCATTGTACGAGCGCCTGCTGTCAGTCAGCAACTGTTTCAACAAAAACGTACAGCGAAATTTGGTAATGACGCGATACAATTTTTCAGCTTAACACTTTTCTGAACAACTTTTTGTGCTACGTTGTCGACTGATGCTTTTTTTCGCTGGCTGTTGCCGAGAGCCACATTTCACCTTCATTCACGCAATTTCGTATGAATCACTGTTGTTGGGGAACGCCGCGCGCTCGATTTTTCTGAATTGCACACAAAGAAATGCCTGTGCAGCTGATACATGTTAGATGAAAGGGGTAGGAGAGAATGAATATGTGGGAAAGGGGTGAAATTGCAACACACATACGCGCTAGACAACACCAACACTTGTCTGATGTTACACCACACGCGCACACACACAAATGCATGTTCATACATATATGTATATACATATGTATGCATGTGCACATTATTGAATTTTCCATGGCTGGTTACTGGCATCGAACATCTCACCTTTTAATTGATTATGATAAAAAAGAACGTGTCACGCACAAGAATTGAAACCAATTTGCATTTGTTGGGTTGTTAATGCTGGTCCGGGCTTCTGGGGGGCTGCTGCTAGACGAGCTGCTGCTTTACAACGGAACAGGAACACACCGTACACACACACCACCAACAGCAGCTGCAAAAAGTGCTGCTACTTTTCTGCCTTTACCGTTTTTGCCGTCGCACACGTGTTACGTTGAAATTATCGAGAGTCGATTTTTTTTTCGCAAAATTTACGCATCGATGTATCGTTAGACTGTTTGAATTTATATTCTATAAATGCTAAATTAAAACTACATGCATATCATTGAGAATTATGCGAAAATATTAAAATACGTTATAAGAATACGTTATTTTAAGGTATAAAAACGTTTGCAATTGATTAACTGTGACACATATCGATATTAATTTTTGAAAGCATATAATATTTGTCAGATACTGTCACTATAGATTGTCAACTCACAAATTAAATGAATTGAATATAACGAATTTCTCTACATATATATTACGAATTTAATTTAATTTGCCGTATGGCGGCAATATTTTCTCTCTTATTCTTCAACTATTGACATTCGTTGGGAAACTGAATATTGTCATCGATACTTGTGGATGCATAGAGTAACTTTGAGCGTTGTCAACACTTACAACTCAAAATTCAAAATGGAGCGCATTGCTTAGACATACAATTGGTTATTGTATACACAGTTTTGTTTTCGATTTAGAAGTTGTTAAAAAGGTTGCTTAATAATCTGTTTGATTAGACAATCGTAGTATCAGTGTGTGTTAATTAATAAAATCAGTGATATGCTGGAGACAAAGAGCATCGCTGCATTGGCATTCAATGAGACGCCGCGCAAACGCAAAAGGGAAACAGGTAAGGCTGTGCCTATGCCACCCTTAAAAACCGATGCAGCTGCTGTTCCTGTAACTACGTCATGCTTCACCAACGCTGCCTTCAGTTCGACGCCAAAGACACTGGTCGGGCGTCGTCGCATACTCAAAGACAACGAGAACATAAATCCATTTGGTGGTCATCCTGGCTTGGAAATTAAATCCATTTCAGACTTGGCCACAACCCATAAGAAACAGCAGGATGTGCACCTGTCCAATAATCCCTTCGAGGTTGTGCGACAGCCGTCTAAAAAAAAGAAACGCGAGCACGCTTGCTTCGAGAATCCTGGACTGAATCTTGAGCTGCCCGAGCGACAATTTAACCCATATGAGGTAGGTTTTGTTAGTTAATTAATATGATTGTAAAATTACATATTTGTACATATATATTTGGATTTCCAGGTGGTACGTAACATTGCAACGCCTCCCTCAAAGTGCTTTGTCAACGAGGCGCTCAACTTGCGAGGCAGCGATTGTCCAGCCTCTTTGAATCCCTTCGAGATTCATCGTCGCAGTGAGATCTCAGCTGCTGCTAGCAATCCTGCTGGTGTGGAGAATCCTGGACTCAATGAGGAACCGTTACCGACAAGTCTAAAAATTGGACTGCCATTTGCTCCAACTGTGGGCTATCGCATTGACTTCAATGGCATGGAGTTGGCCCATCTGACACCCAGTAAACTGTTTGCCGAAAAGCTGGTGTTCTCGCCCGTTCTGCCGGAGCCAAAGCGTTCGCTGGGTGCCATCCGTGAGGAGGAAAGCACCATGGATATTGGTAAGGAGTTGGATCGCTATCAGTTGGAGCTGGAGAATAGCATAAATGAGGCAAAGCTGCGCAAGAATGGCATTATCGAGCCGGAGTCAAAGCCGTCACTTCCGCTGCCAAGTGAACAGCCGGAACGCCTCACTGTTCAAACCAGACGCATGCATACGATGACCGCGATCAGAGAGATAGAACCGGTAGATGCAGAGCCGGTGCAGCTCGAAAATCACAGGCGTATGCACACGCTGGCCGAGATTAGAGAGACAATTGAGGAGCGTGTAATAGTCAAGCAAGTCGAGGAGCAGTCAAAGCGGGATATTGTGGCAAACAATGATGTGGCCTACGCTTCCGAATCGGAGCCCGAGGAAGAGGATGAACTGGACTTTAAGGCGCCCGCACGCTTTGTACGTGCTTACCGTCCGGCAGCTACCATTGGGGCTGTAGCAGCAGCCACTATTGTTGGCAGCAAGGAGTCGCTGCAATCGATAGCATCTAGCAAATCCGCCAAGTCAGCGGAAATGAAAGTTAACAGTGGCGGGCATAGCGTTCGCAACATTATACGCAAATCCATACGCAGGCTTATGCATCCCTTGCAGCATGGCGAACAACTGGAGGAGGAGGACGACGAGGACGAGGTGGAGGAGGAGAAGGAGAAGCCAATGACACACAACATCATCAGCAGCATACGGCACAGTCTGCGACGTCGTCCACAGAAGCCACAGCAGCAACAGCAGGAGCAGGAGCCTCGTCCAGCTGACATCTCCATTGTGGACAGCAGTGAGCGTACGATGAAGCTACGCTCCAGTGTGCTTCAAACCGATTACATGCGCATCGAGCAGCTGACCAACGAGAAGAAGCACACGTTGCGCAACAGCATTCGTCGTTCTACACGCGACGTACTGCGTCATGTGTTCCACAAGAGCCAGGATGCCTATGCGACAGCCAAGTGAGCTGCCCTTCGCATCACTTTTATGCCCATCACAAAGTTCTTTAAGCACCCAAAGATTGTCTACAAAGCACTTGCTTTTCTTTTATCGATCTAGTTTTAAGTTTTACGATCTTTTTTATGATCCAATCAGTTAACTGGCATTAACAGATCAGCTTCTACACCATACAGAGATTTTGAACTACATACATATATATATTTTTAAGATTTTCATATTGTTGCCAGCTAACTGAACTTTTATTTAAATGCACGTTTTATATATTTCCTTTTTTTTTAGATACTACATAAGTTTTATAATTGTTTGCACGTTTTTTATACATTCATGTATTTTTATACATTTGTTTTTTTCTTACATAAAAATTATGTACTCGCAATGTCTGGACTTTTTATTGATTAAATTCTATATCGAAAGTTGTGTGATTTACTATGAAATGCTCAAGTATTTCATCATTCTTAGGTGCTGGCAATTCTAATTTTCCAGATGTGATTTATCAATTGTACAATCTAATTAGGTAACAAAAAAAATTACTACACTGCTTAATTGAATGAAATGACGGCCATTTAGAAGAGATCATTTTGCATCAAAACTGCACAATTTCCACTGTTATACTGTGCATAACGTTAGCAAAGTTTCAAAACTGATTTGTTATACAAAAGTGTAACTGTTATACTCTGTTCTAGTATGAGACAGCCTGAGAGCCGAAAGAACTTCGTAAAGTTATTTTCTAGAGCGGATTAAAGAAAACTTTTCAAGGCCGACATTTGCATTGGTTCCTTTTCATAGATCTTAAGCACTACTTTATAGTATAGGATTGATTAATGGATGCCATGCCCAGCTGGCAAACAAAAGGCATTAGAATGGAAGGTTCTACTTGTAGACGGTCTGCAGGAGCGGACGTCGTCGCTGATCGATGGGCTTATAGGCGTGCTGATAGACGCTGGCCAGACGCCAGTGCTCTGGATAGCCCCCTTGACCGGCACCGCCGCCTTGGCTGCGAAATGGTGGCACCAGTGTGTCAATGTCATAGTTCTTTTTGGCATACGGCTGACGTGGTCGGGGAACGACCAGCACACGTCCAGCGCCGCCGCCACAACCATCGGGAATGCCCACAAAGTCACCAGAGGCATTCAGCTTGGGCATGCCGGCACGAAAGGCCGCCTTGCTGGTCAGACAGTGGCCATGGGCAGACGGACAGCACTTGGGAGCCGGCGCCACTTTGTGGCAGAGACGACGCGGTGGACGACGGAACAATTGGTCACGTTTGCAAGCCGGACCCGTGCTATGATGACAGCCATGCTTTGACTCTCCATGGCAATTGTCGTCGGGTCCAAGGTACTTCTCCCGCAGTGCCTGGTAGGCATTGTCGCCCAGCATGGGTGAGGATTGATACTGCTTGGCCAGTCGATTACTCGGCAGTCCGAAGCCAACGCCATCGCTTCGATCCCCAGCCAAAGCACTTAAGCCCCCCAGCACGGGAGGACGACGGCAATGCGAGGCACTGGAGTCGCGGGAGACACTGCGCGCTCGTCCACGTCCAGCTGGTGGGGAGTAGTCGCAGGCGCAGTCGTTGTCCCGCCCAATGGCACGTCCAGCAAAGTCCGTCTTGCGTCGCAGTATGTCCTTGTCGAAAAAGTCCGGTTCGCCCAGGGTGCTGGTGAAGACGCCAGCAGAGCGTCCTAGCTCCGCATTGGTTTGCTCCTCGCGTGGCGTTTTCACACAGGTAAAGACCGCCGGTCCAGCTGAGTCGTTGGAGCCATCGATGTGACGCGCCAGACGCGGCTCATCGGCGGGATTGGCTGGCTTAAAGTCCCAGCCAATGGCCAGATCCATGGCGCCCATCTTTTTGGTGGGCGCCGAGCCAATGCCGCGAAAATTGTCACCGCCAAATGCTTTGGGCAGCACACCGCCACCAGTTTTGGGACGAAACACCTTCATCTTGGTGCAGTGCGTCGGGCCGGCGTTATGCGTCTTGACGCCCACGCCCGTTGCAATCGGATCAATGTCCAGCGAGAGACCACCGTGGCCGCCACTGATCTGTGCCTTGCGAAAGGCCAAATCGGCCACACAATCCGGCAGCGGCTGATGATCGAGATTGTCCTGATGCATACGCTTGGCCAGCTCAAAGTTGGCATAGGCCGGCACCACCGGCGAGGGGCAACGTTCGTTGGGTTTCTCTGTGATCGAATGCAGGGGCATCTTTCTGGTCAGATCCGGCTCAAGACCAATGGAGCCCGGCACAATGGGCAGCGAGATGAGATCCTTGCCGGGTGAAAACTCAAACTCTGATACGTCCAAGCTCTGGCTATTGTTCAACTGTCCCGTATACTTGGCCTGGGCTGCTGCCAACGCTGGAAACTGTCGTCCCGCCGCCGAGCTCACCTCCCTGGCTGTCTCGTTGTGATTGTCGCTCAGATACAGACGATTCAGCGGCAACTTCTGGTCAAGTCCATGCTGCAGTTCACGCTTCTGATCCTGCAGCTGTTGATGCGAGGGCAGGCGGTACTCCGGCTCGGTGAGATCACCCGGTGTATAGCTCAGGTCCGGCAATTTGTAGTTGCCTGTGCTCGCCACAGCTGCTTGCGACATGGTGGCACTCTTTTAATGAACACACACAGACAATACTCGCCAGGCGAGAGTTTTCTAGGTGACGAATGGGGATGAAGATGAAGATGAAGATGAAGGATGACCGGTAAGGATGGGGATGAGTCTCTGATTAGTTGCCGATGTGCTTGGTGCAAGTGCTTATACTGCAGCTGGCTCAATACCAACTAAGCTATTCCCAACCTTGACTCTCCTTAATTCGACAGAAGAGCAGTCTTCCGACTCCTCCCTATGAACTACCTCTTTATCCCCTTGCTACCCTACCCTTAATTTGCTTGCAAGCTGCCTAACTTGGTTGCCACCCTGAAACTATCTCTCAGAATTCGCATCTTTGCTAGCTCATCTTAGGTTTCCTCCCGAGTGCCAAATCAAAGCTTAACCGCTATAAGAACTCCTTTATTGCAACAAATAGTGAGCAACGATATTATGCTTCCTTTGTCTTAGAGTTGGAGCTGGACTTGGCCATGGTCTTGGGTGCCTTGGTAGTTGACCTGGCTGTAGATTTCTCCACAGGCTCCGCTAACTTGGGTGACTCCTTGGTGGACACTTTACTCTTGCTTTGCTGCTGATCCGGCAGTGGGTTGGACGTCGAATGTCGACGATTGAAGTCAAAAGCGGTCACCGGACGCTTACGAAGTTTCTTCCTATTTCTCATCGAAGAGTCAAACATACGTGGAACTAACTTTTCCTTTCCCTGTGGCGAGTGCAAGGTGCAGGATTTGCTGTATAGCTTAGTGCGGCACATTTACTTACCTTGGGCTGGCACCTGGTGCGTTTGCAGCGACGATGCAGCCCCTCAATGTCCAGCAACTGCTGCAATCCTTCACACTTGCCTTGGCATTCGGGTTTCTTCCACAAGGGATCGTCCGGCTTGCCCAGAGTCTCACGCCAATCGCACTGATGCTTCTGTTGCTCCCGCTGACAACAGCACAAGTCTCGCGGAAACTTGGCGTACTTGTGCTGTCCGCTGAGGCAAGTATTGTACTTGTTGGCAAAGCTGCGCGTTATACGCAATGGCAGGTGGTACGTGCCCCTGTATTGACCCAAAAAGTTGCCGTCCCTATTGGCCAAAGAATGTGGGCAATTATATGGGTTTATTCCTTAGCCGCTGCTCTGAGCTACTTACCGCTTCGCTGTGGGCAGCAGGTGTCCGTTTTTGTCACAGACGCACTTTGCGTTCTTTTGCAGGAGTCGTGGCCGTGGCGGAAAGAAGCGCTGGTACTCCCAGTTACTGAGGCTTTTGGCCCGGAAGCTGCGCTCGTACTGCCCATGAGGCCAGAGCAGAGGAAGAGGTATAAAAAGGATGCATTTACAATATGGTATTGAAATCTTCCCAAGCAACTCAGCAAAATTATAAATAAATATGCAGTACAAGCAAGCAGTCAATTGGCATTTCGAAGCATGTTAAAAGTCGATGATTTATGTCTCCCTGCGAGTAGTTGATTTGGAGACAGGTTAAGCATTAAGCTAGCCGGACAGTTAGCCACCTGTTTCAATTGCCGTACCAGTTCGGGAAGGAGCTAAAACCTTTATTTATGGGCGAGCTAAGCAAACCAATTGATAAAACGAGAAACCAAAACGAAATGAGATGAGGCAAAAGAACGTATGTAATGAACCCACCCCTTGGAGCAACCCCTCTCGGGACCACCCCGCCCGGAAGTAGTTTTGGGCGTGCAACGATTACACGGCGTAATCGTAATCTCTGTGTTGCAACATGTGTAAAAAAGCATTTTGTCTAATGCCACTTAATGCCTTGTTTGTGTTTGCCTTTTTAAAGGACGAACGCATAAAAAACAAACAGTACCGGGCGGTAATCGGCTGCATAAATACCCTGTCTACAGAAATATATGTATATAAGCTATATTATGTTTGTTTCCTTTCCTTTCTCTACTCTCAATTAAATAGTTTTGCAAAACGACTAGTTTAATTGTTTTAATCAATTTCAAATTGTACAGCTTCAGTCAAAGCTGCCAAGTCAGCAGTACATCTAGCTCGTATACCCCATTGCGTTTTGGCTGCAGGGTATCGAAAACAGGAACTGCCAATTGCTGCCAGACGTTGAGTCTTTGGCCTGCTCTTAACTGGGATCAAAGTCATGTGCAATCATTTATCAGAGCAGAGGGAGGGAGCTGGTGCTGGTGCAGCTGCTGGCTGCCTCACGGGAGCCACTGCAGTCATTTGGCGCCTGGGTCAACTCTTTGGAGTCGCTTCCCACGCACTTTTCGAAGGTTTCAATTAAAGCTAAAAAAATGCAAATTGCGGCTGGTAATACAATACGCTGTGACACGCCCAGCCGCCCACAAGCACGTGGCGAGTTGTCAACACTTGATTGAAGATACATACAAAGAGGAGTGGGGAGGGGGGTATGTAGGCGGGGGCGTAGCTTGATTGAGTGCGTGTGAAGCAGAAGAAGCAGCAGATGCTACAGCACGAGTGGGGTGTGTGTGTGTGTGTGTGTGAAGAGGAGGGAGGAGGGGGGTGTCTGTAGTTAAGCAGCGTGCAAGGCGTTGCTATTGTAATTAAATTTGCACGGCAATTACACAACACACAAAAGAATAGCCCAGCGGTAAAGTGAGGTTAGGTTGATCGATTCGAGGGCTTTTCGACACGTTTGGACGAGGCGTAAAAGCGTAAAATACAAATTGATTTTAAACTCAATTAGCAACAATCGCCGGTTAAGGATGAGCCCAGATAGTTGTAATCTCAATCTCTTCGCCCTCAGCTCTGCATTAGCTCACTCCCCTCGCAACAGCAGCAGTACTCCCTGCTGCTCTACGCCTTTGTCGATGATGTTGATGTCAACCCTCTGGGGTGCAATTTATCACATGGTGCGCGCGTCGACGGATTAGACAGTCAAAAAGCTAGCAACGCACGTGCAACAGTGCTGCGGCTGCTGGTGTTGCACTTGTGCCTTCATACTCTATCTCCTCCCCTTCTCCCCACATCACACTCACATTATGGTCCAGTGTCTTTTCGCTCAACACTTAAGCTAATTTCACGCACTGCAGGAGCAGCATCACCAGCTCATAGGTTTTCCATCACTTTTCCAATCAAATTTGCCCTGCAGTTGGAACAGCTGTCAATTTGTGCGCTTTGGCAATTGAAATTGCAATTGAAATGCCATTAAATAGACGCTTGACCCCTGGTACGAGGGTGACCCTGGCTTCAACTGCTTCGCCAGCAAGCAACATCAACGAATCACAACAATAACAGAAACACTTTGTTTTGCGCGAAATTCCGTTAGATATTCGCGTTATCGTTCGCATAAAGCAAATGAAAAATATGAAAATAACTGTAAACGAGTTGCGTGGCAATTGGCGCTTGTGGGCAACGGGACGGCAACGGGACGAGAAGCAGCGTTGCCAAGTAAATAAACTTTACTGTCGCTATTTGGCAAATGCAGCATGCGGGACAAAGACAGGCAGAGAGCGAGATGGAGAGAGGGAGCTCACATAGGTGACAAGCACGAAATAATGGATGGAGGTACTGTAACTGTAACTGTAACTGTAACGGAAACGGGAATAAGAAAAGAGCTTTGCTACGCAGCACATGGCAGGCGACAAAAGTGTCAGCAGCGTATTCCCACAACAGATTTTTACTTCTAGACAGTGCAGTGAGCTGTAGAGTATTCTGTGACGATAGGTATTCCAATCAATCAACTGTTTGTCGCCTGGCTTTGTTTACTTTTGTTGTTTTCTGGCAGACAGAGACAAGCTGAACATTCAGGTTGCTGGGTCCTGTCGGAATTTTGACTGTTTGTTATGATGGTTATATGTTGCAGAGATTGGGGCCACACCAACTGGGGGTTGCCATGCTCTTGTTGTGCTTGTGGGCGTGTGTCATACGCCAAATGGGGTATATGCTTGAGATAACCTAACTCCATTACAAGCACACCTTGTAGAGGGTATGTAATAGTCGCGTCTAACGATTCTTGAATTGCCAACAATTAGTAACCCTGACAGGTGACAACTCTGTGCAATTTCTCACCTGCATCGCGCTAAAGTTAAACGACATTTCGTCCTTGAATTTTATCTGATTTTTTTGTGTTTATTTTTTAGTCCAAATTTTAGAAACCGATAACTGTTGAAATTTTCGATAAATTTAGAAAGACACTAAAAAAGCAACTGCTACTAGGATGCCCAAAGCCAATGCCGTTTTCGGCTGACGGGGGATGACGAGGGCGTGGCTCTGCTCCATGCACAGCAGTCCGAAAGGATGAAGGCCACCAAGTACATACATTTAGAATTCATGCTCGTAAACAGACTGATGGGGTGGAGACATGCACACACCGTGGGCGGGGATTGGGCACTGTGTATGTGACGCAGCTGGCGCTTTGTTGGCAGACAGCAAAGCAAATGGAAAACTTGGCAACGGCAGCTGAGCACCAATTGCCCACAGAATAGCAAATAAAAGTGAGACTCGAAAGTGTGCTGGACTACCAAATATGCTGTCTTAAGTAAATGGGCTTTTGCAGGTTGTGCCAGAAAATTGGAATTTTACAACACAGTATCTAATTATCGATGTATATATAGCATATGAGCTATATAACAATCTTGAAGATAAAATAATTATTTTGATGGCCAGCTGAAACAATTTACATCTTTAGAAATGGCTTTAGCTACTCTAAATGTTAAGTAACTGATAAAAAAAGGATTATAAGTTGATATAATTGTAATAACGTTCTTATTGTGATGATTGAAATTTGAATGAAACTGACAAAAAATCATGACTTTAAAGCTATAAAGTCAGAGGGCAAAGGAAATGAAAACAAAAACTGCGATTCTCTGTACAATATATACACAATAAATTTATTGCTCTACCTTTTGGATATAAACAAATATCACGTATTAAATGCTAACAAAAAAAATGGGTGTTACCTAAAACTAACTATATGCATGTATGTATGTACATATACATATATACATATATATGTATATATATATATATATTTAGAGACTAACGAGATATGCTATAGTTTTGTTAGAGTTATAGTTATTGTTTAGTTTAGTTCGTTTTGCTGGTAGTCTGGTGGAAGAGTTAGAAACATGGCGCCTGGCAACTGGCTGCGACAGCTGGAGGCGTTGGCGGCGTCTCAGGGTGTCTCGAGCACATGATTCAGATACGCTATGTAGCAGATGGCCAGCTTAAGGATCTCGATTTTGGACAGCTTCTTGTCCGGCGGCAGCGTCGGCAACAGCTTTCTCAGCTCCGCAAATGATACATTAAAAGCCTCCACACGGATGCGTTCTCGTGTGGCATGCGCGGTGCGGTATTTGAGTGTGGCACGCCGCCGACGGCGACGTTCCTCGCGCGACAAACCCACCAGCTCGGATGGATCCAGATGGGCAATTGGTGTGGTGCGACGACGTGGCGCTGGTGTCGGCGGTGGCGGTGGCGCTGGCTGTGCGGCTGTGTCGCAGGCGATGCGCGCCTGAAAACGCTGATCGATGTCCAGTGTGGTGCTGGCCGCATAATCCTGGCCATGGCCATTGGCGAGCGCTTGATTCGCCGCCGCCAATTCATCGTCCTGCTCCATATAGTAGCGGCTCAGGGAAATGCTCTGCGGCGGTGCCAGATGGGTCATGTCATAGACCATGGTGACAGCGACTTCAGCTTCGACTGGAACAGGGAGAGATCACTGTGGTTAGTTGCTTGCATTATTAATGCCTCATTTCGAGCATTCAAAAGCATTCGGAAAGGGTGCGTCAACCCCTTTTGGCTTGGTCACGTGTCACCACATGTCCTGTTTGCGTTTCCTATTATTTTCATTTGTTTTTATTGCGCTTATTGCATTGATTGTTATTTGTTATTATTGTTCATACATTCGCAACATATTTTCACACCTACACAAATAACTGAACAATCGTCACGTTTATATTTATTTTCGCCCGCGGGATTTGCAGGGATGTGCACCCCTATATGATTTTATATTCCATTTAATGACCCAAAATCAAAGAGTTGTGGCTAAGGAGCACGTATCTATTATATTCTGGCTTACTTTTCATATTATGGTTCCCAAAAGAATACATTTGGGCACATAACTAAAGAAAAACAACAACCAAAAAATTTATATTTTCCACTGCGAGAAACTTACTGAAAATCCAATCACAGAAATTTCCTTGAAATTTCTATTTGACAATGAAGTTCTGCACACTCAAAGCTTTGCCGCCAAACTGAGTAATGTGAGGATGTTGCAGCATCATTTATAGACCGCACAAGGATTCGCAACCCTTACGAAATGTCAGCAGCAGCCAATGGCGACGCAGCATCCCAGCCAATCAGAGACACAAAATGGCGTCGAATGGTAACAACGCCCCTTAAGAAAAATAAGATAAAATGACTGCATTAAAATGTATATTTCATTGATCATATTGCTTACATATGTATATATATATATATATACTTCCATAATTTCCATTGTACATGTATGTCCTTATCGCCTATCTATTATGAAACGAAATGAAGAATACATTTATTTATTTATAATTATTTTGCTTTTAATAAGCCGCTGTAAGTTCAGCGCTTTTTACTTGCAGCCACTAATAATAAAAAAAATAGAATTTCAAATTTGAATGTAAATTAAGCTGTTGGAAGTTGTTGTGTCTTTACCAACACTGTTCGAGAAATCGGTATCGCTAAAGTTCGCTACTACGTGTGAATGTCAAAACAGTTCCGATTGTGAGGCAATCAATTTAACAGCTACGGAAGTGTGCCCATTAATTGTACTTGTTTTAATATGAAAATACCTTAATTTGAAGGTAAGTACATTAATAAAACATATTTGTAAGTATAATTTCTATTTTACTAAGGTCATAAGTCATAATTGTGGTTTTGTAACGCACAAACGACAAAATTAAAGACACACCGACAAGGCTTAAGAGTCATCATGAAACTAAGCTAGTATTTTGTATATTTGTGGAAGCAAATTTGTTTATTTTGATATGCGGTCACGCTGTTTCAGCATGGTTTTGTAACAACCAGACAGCTGCTCCAATAATTTATTTTTATTGATATTTGTGAAATAAGATGAATTCGTTAAGGCTACTATCACCATTGCAAGTGAGCTTGACTGCAATTCGCGGCTATGGCAAACACAATAAAAAGTTTCTGTACAAAGATGGCAAGAAATACGAGAACATTATTTACTACCCCAGGTAAAATTTTAATGGCGACCACCCGGCATAGTACTTTACAAGATTGCAATTGCAGAACACCCGACCACCAGGATCCACCCATCGAACCTGCCAAACTGTTTCGTGTGCAACGCATAAAGCCGGTAAAAGGTAATCCGTATTGGGAGAAACGCTTGCTCAAAGATCTGGGACTAGACGGCAAACAAGGCAACTATGCCGTAGTTAAAAATATACCCGAAAATAATGCACGGCTGTGGAAAATTAAGCATTTGATTAAAGTTACACCTATCACATTCCCATATGGAGAACCTACAGCAAATGATATCAAGCACACGATACTCAAGGAGAATGGCGAATGTGTGGTAACCAAGGACATTGGTCCCGTAGAAATACGGCTTGAAGCGCGTGATGCGTTTGACCAGCAGCCCAAGCGTATGGATACCGAGCTTCTGCGAAAGAATTTACGCCTCAAATGGGTAAATCCCTGGTAAAACTAGAAAACATTAGGTTCTTAATGTAGTTTAATAAATTTGTTCAGAAACAAACGGTACAATGTTAAAAAAGTTGAACTTTAATTAACGCGATGCTGATTAACTATCATGGCGACCTTCTTTTCTATCGTCTTGCAACCGGATGTGGCAAACATGCTGTGCACGGGCTCATAGGTGACAGCACTGGAGACCACGGTGTTGATCTGTTCTAATGTTGGTTTGACATTCCAACGACCAAACTCGGCCTGCACACATTTAACAATGTGTGCCTTTTCTAGCGCCAAGAATGGTATATAATGATCAATGACATGAGCATCGATCATGTTGGTCATTTTAAGACCGCCTTCCATGTGGTAGGCTGACAGTTTAAGCATCTCCTCAAAGTCAGAAAGTCGCGTCTCTTCACGTTGTCGGCCCTTCTTCATTAGCGCGGCCAAATGATCCGAAATGCGAACACCCGCAGTGTTGGAGAGGAATATAAATATCGCCTTTGTATAGTCGGCGTCTTTAGCATGACCTGCATAGTCGATTAGTGATGTAAGCGTGTCAAACACACCAGCTGGCATCTTGTCCACCTCATCGAATATGAAGAGAGAACGTGGACAGTCCCTTATGCTTGCTCGCACTTCCTCATTGATGCGTTGCTTATACTCGTTAACTCGTCCAGGATGTGAGAAGTCCGCTCGCCCCATATATTTATGCACAAATTTGCTCTGGACTCCCTTCTCGTACAGGGCTTTTGCGATTAGATCAGCTACGAAACTTTTGCCGGTACCCGGTGTTCCATGAAAACTCATCACCAATGGCTTTCGCGACGGACTGCTGTCGGACAGATGAGCAATCAACGCGGCAACAACATGTCGCTCCACCATATGTTGCCCAAAAAGTGATGATGACATTGAAGCCTGTAACTCTGTTGTTCAAAATTAGTTACAAGTGTAGAAAATATTTTAATCGACATACTCGGAATAGCCGATGGAATGCTTCGCTCATTGCAACACTCAATCAGCCTACAATATGTTTGGTCCTTAAAATACCCTATGCCGGCTATTCCTACGATGACTGCCCCTATTGAGAAGGGCTCTATACAACTTATTTTCGAAAAGTTTGTTATAAAAATACAAAGCAGTATTGAGTAATAAAATGCACTCTTATTAGCCATTGTACAGTACATGACTAAACTAATATTTGCACGTAAATATATCGATGGTCGATAAATAACTCATCGCCGATATATTAAAATTAGCTAAATGAAATTCCGACTTCAGCAGCGCAGTGTGATCGAGCCCAAGATCAACTAAATAAACTTTCGAGTAACACTGATAAAATTTCCTGATCCATATTTTCATCACAGCCCAATTCATATATAAGTGCATAAACTCGCATTAAATTCCGATGTACATCATGGCTCTATGTAAAATAACATAAGAACAAATTCTCATAATTATGTGCATCAGTTTCTGATGCAGTTTTATGCGCCCATTATTTTCAGTATTTTTTTCTGGTCACTCGATATTTACTTGATAAGTATTAAGCAGCTGCTGCCAAAATTCAAAAATCAATTGTAAAAACTCAAATTTACAACTTGAGGCTTGCAAATGGTATCAGAATATGGCCAGTTTAGGCCCACTAATAATCATTTATTTCGATTAATAATGATTAATAAGAGACCATCCTTTTTTTAAAGCTTTTCTTGATGTGCCCGCATCAGGCCTTGCGGTGGATATACAGAATAAGTGTTTTAATTTTTCCATGTTGATTTTTATTTATTTTAATAGCTGATTTGCATAATCGATAAGAAAAGAGCTTATTCGAACCACAACGGAACAATCCATAATCTCGATTAATAATCGATAAATACAATATAAACAAGCGTCGTCGTTGCAATTTATTCAAGTTATTCAGCTAACGCAGCAAACGCAAACACACGGAGAGTATGGCGGATACTAAAGTGCTGCTAGAGACATTCCAAGAACAAGGCAATAATGCAGTTACCATCGACTCAGTCAAATCGGCAATTGCAAAAATGGTGGTGCGAACTGAAAGGTTCCAAAGTCGCGTACGCAAGCACATAGATGACAACTACACCGAATTTATGCCCAATCATACAACGCCAGACATATTCCTCGATAAATCTAGTTCACTCTGCGAAGAGATTAGCGATTTGCTTACCACAGTGGGCACCGAGGGTCTGGGCGCATTGAACGATGCCAGTGGTGAGTTGGCGAACAGCAGTCGTGATCTGCGTGAGCTGTTGCTCGGGCTGCGGGTCAGCGAGCAGATACTGAAACTAGATGACCTGTTCCAGTGCGTTGAGGAAGCTAAGGCGACAAAGGATTGCCTAGTTGTGCTCGATTTGATGGGCAAATTGCGAGGCCTGATCTATAGTGATAATGCGACGAACGAAACGGTTCCGCCCGATGTTGAGCGCATCTTTCAATCGCTGGAATGCTACGAGTCCATCAAAGTGAAGTACCATGTGCAGGCCCACCTGCTGCAGCAGAATTTACAGGAACGCTTCGATCGTTTGATGCAACTCAATTGCAAATCCTTTCAAACATCCAAGTGTGTGACGCTGCTAGTAAGCAAGGACGAGTCTCAGCTGCAGGACATTGTGACAGCGCTATTCCAAGAGCGCTACAACCCGGCCAAGCTATGCGCCTTCCTGCTCGAGCAATGCATCGAGCCCCTAATCCAGAAACCCGTATCGGTGTCCTACAACGAGAATGCCAAGGATGGCACACACATTGAGCTAACGCTCTCGTATTCCATCAAGGAGCAGGAAAGCACACAGCTTTTACTGCGTCCCAACTATACCGAGGTCTTTGAGCACTTTCGCTTGCTGCTGCAAACGCTTTCCAGCATCAATTGCAGCGTCAATGGGACACAACATGTGTTTGCTATCATTGGGGATCACATTAAGGAACGCATGCTGTCGCTACTCGTGGAGGAGTGTCTGATTCCAGCTGTACCTGAAACCATGGAAGAATACCAAAAGTCCACACTACGCGACGATGTCACTCAATTCGAGCACTACCTAGCGGACACGTGGCTCATTAATCCCGAGCAGGACTTAGCGCTGAGCAAGTTTAGCAAGCTCTTTGATACCTATTATCGCAATCGTCTCTCGGCACGTGTGCTGGCCACGGCACGCGAGATCATACAGCGAGATTTGCAAGACATGACGCTGGTGGCGGCCAACAATCTTCCTGCCAACGTTGCCAGTGATCCATTTCTTTTTCCGCGCTGCATGATCTCTAAGAGTGCACAGGTAAGTGTATGCAAATCGATCAAAGATTAGTTTGTTTACACACTACGCTTTATAGGATTATGTAAAACTTATGGATCGCATACTGCGACAGCCAATGGATAATGGCGCCGAAGATGCGGCGGATCCGTTGTGCGGCGTCTTTGGACTACTACTCGAGACGTACATCGATGAGGTGCCTAAGGTGCACAAGAAGCTGCTGCAGAATATACCACAGCAGTCGGCACTGTTCCACAACAATTGCATGTACCTCACCCACTGGGTGGCACAGCATGCCAGCAAGGATATCGATGCCTTTCCCTCGCTAGTCAAGATGCTGCAGTCGACAGGTACCAAATATCTGCGCGTGCAGCTCAATTACCAGGAGTCCATACTAATGGACATAATGAGCAACTTTGGTGCGTATCTTTGAATAATCCTTACCAGAATTGTGTAGACATACAGTGTTGTAAATAATTTATTAATTCATTTGTTATTGCAGAATTCGATAGTCCGCATACATTGGGTACAACACCGTTGAAGTTGGTGCGTCAGTGCCTGCGCCAGCTGGAGCTGCTAAAGAATGTGTGGCAGCAGGTGCTGCCCGAGAACGTGTACAACAGTAGCTTCTGTGAGCTACTGCATCCGTTTGCCAACGAGCTGGTGCTACGCGTGTTTAAGTTGCGCGACATCTCAGCGACAATGGCCAGCGAGCTCAGTGATCTGATTGATGTGGTTCTGGAGAAGGCGCCACTGCTGTTCCATGACCCGAACGAGGTGGTCCAAGTGCGCTCGTGGCAAAAGCTGCAACAACTCAAGATAATGATGAATGCCTCGCTCAAGGAGTTCACCGAACTATGGTGCGATGGCGCTGGTCCGCTGACAGCCAATTATCAAGCCAATGAGGTGAAGCATCTGATACGCGCCCTCTTCCAGGACACAGATCGGCGAGCCAAGGCCATCACCCAGATTGTTTAACGAACTGATTTATTACATTAATTAATTATTAGATAATAGAATATATTTAAATACAAAAGTGAACTAAATTGAAATAGCCCATGCTTAACATACAAATATAAATACAAATAAATCAACCCATGCTCATTTCATGCCTGGCCTGCAGCATCAGTGGACGCAGCTGATCGACCAGCAGGCGATGATCCCGTCCATGGGTAACACTCAGTATGCGCTGCGCTTCTTGCAGATGATGCACCGACTGCTTGTATCTGCACTGGTACAGCTCAATCTTACCTAGCTTCATGTGCAGCAGGCCTAGCAATGGATTCCACTCGCCATGGTATTTGGCAAAGCCCGGCAGCAGCTGCTGTCCATAGTCGAGGGCATCCGACCACTTGCCAACCTCTATAGCCGCTTCAAAGGCCGCGTCCAAGGTCTTCACATGCCACACGTTCAGCGGATGTAATACGCCTGCCTGCTTCTTTAAGCAGAGCTTGCACATGTCTAGATCTGCAAGGGGCATTAAAGATCTGACTTTGAGGGGAGGAACTATGCTACTTACAGGCCACCTCCTTCATGGAGTCCAAGCTGCTCTGGGTTACCGTCATAATCTCATCGTAGGCAACGCGCAGCTCTTGGGTGATAGCTGTACCACAACTTGGACAACTTGAAAGCTCAGGATTTACGCTGGCGCCACATTGGCGATTTGGACAGCTGGCGGCATTCATTTGTCCCGTCTCTTGGGTATCAATGCACTTGCTGCACACGCAAAGGAAATAATAGTGCTCCTTAAGATCAGCACGACGCTGCTCGGGTGTATTGAGTAGATCAATGTAGCTGATGTAGATCTTGGACCAGTCTAAGCACGGCAAATCTTCAGTAACATGCACATGGAGTTCGCAGCCCTCAAAAGTGGCCACCGCATTCGGTTGGCAGCTGTGATCCGTGATAGACACTCCAAGGTAAATAGCCGTCGCAATGGAGTTCATCTCTGCATCCAGTATATTAAAACCATTTGTAATAAGCTGCAAAATAGGTCACGTTAAATGGGATTATCAAACGGAATTATGCTTCACTTACACGTCCATAAATACTCATTAGTTCAGTTTTATTAGGGACAGTAGAGGACATCATATCCGTGAGCACAGCATGAAGAGATTCCAAATGCTCCAGGCGCTTTTCATCGTTTTTAATTTCCGCATAGTCTGCAAGAGATCCCTACAATAAGACCCACGCTACCACATCACACTTGGACTACTTACGCGACATTAAATCACGAAACTTGCGCGAGCCATGCTCCGTGTAGTAGCCGCGTTCCAGATCCCCGCCATTTTCGAGGCGCAGAATTAGCCGGCAGAGCATGCGTGCCGCATCGGGAACTATTCGAGGTTGAATGCGTTTCAGGAATGGACACTCGTGTTTATGCAGCGACCACGCCTGCTGCTGGCAATTGCGATTACAGTAGGATACATAGCGGCAATTGGAGCACTTGAGCACCTTTACCCTACAAGAACAAATTGCTCTAGATTACAATTGATAGTCAAAATGGCCTTGCTACTTACGCCTCCAAGCAATTGTCGCAACGCTCCAGCCGATACTTGGACTTGAGCACATAGGCAAATGGCTTTTCGGTGAGTATACGTGTGCCGCGCTTAATGCTGGTCTTCGATGACGATGTCGATGACGATTCCATTCCGTGCGATGCTCAGAGCATAAATGACTAAAATTGGGACACGCACCTGCCTGACAGCTTAAAAATATTGCATATTTCAAATATGTGTTTTCGTTCAATTCAAATTTGAATGGTTTTGCGGCACCTATGAGTTTCTATATTTAGCAAAACGGCACAAACAAATATAATTTACGCAAGCAAAACAAACAACCTGCCGTAATGCTCGCACTCTGTGCTACCCTGCAAACACTGACCATGCGGCTAAATCAATGCACCTCTCAATAGAAACAGCCAGTGATATGTTTCATGATCTATATTTATTGATCATTATAAAATGTGATCTACAGCACTAAATATACCCTTTCGGCTAACGCAAACAGGGTAATTTCAAAATATGTATAAATATATGTACGTATCTTCAAACGAAACGTATACACAATGCATGCGCATTAGTGACATTCCTACAAATGCACCGATTAAATCGAATCGATTTATGTCTGCATGCCATTCATTGCATATGAGCCGGAAATTATTTCCGAAAATTGTATTTACAGTTTAGTATTTCCTGCAACTAAGTTAATATCTTAAACAAATTTCTTTACATTTTTTATCGCCCTCAATGGACTGCCCTTAATGTTGCCAAGCCCCCTCACACAACAGTTGGCAACGCTCAACAGCAGGTTGTGACGTCACACATCCCAGTGTTCGCCTATGGTGTGCACATTAAGTTAAACAGTAACAAACACTTGATCAATTGGCAGCCGTCAAGACCTTTTATTTTATGGATTTTTAGCAAACTTATATAGCTTAGATACCTCATACTATTTACTTTAACAAATGCGGTATGCTTCGGCCTTTTGATAAGTGAAAAGAAAAAAACGCTTTATATTACTCAGCTTCGAATCCTCTACTCTCCTCAACTCCACAGCACTAGCTTACACACATACACGATGTCGTTGTCCTCGTTAATTGTTCTGTGGCTTGGACCATTCAACGCTCAGAATTAAGTGATCATAACCATGACCGTTCAGGATTTCGATGGCCGCTGCCGCATCCTTTCGCTGTTTAAAATGCACATATGCGAAACCCTTGCATAGGCCGGTGTTTTTGTCGCGTGCGAGGTACATCTTGCTCTGGGGTCCAATCTTCTTGACCAGTTCCTCTAAATCGGCTTCGGTCATCGATTCGGACAAGTTGGAGATGCGAATGGCCGCCGTATCATCTCGTCCACGCATGCCCATGCCGCCCTTTTGACTGTCCTTAAGGAATGGTGGCACATATTTTCCTGATTTGGGCGCATCGACGGCCGCAGATGCCGCAGCGGCTGCTTTCTTCTCCATAAGATTCGTATCCATAGCAGTTCCTTTGTACGGGCAATTGACCGACCAATGCTCACCGTTGCAAATACGACACTTGGCAATGTTCTTGGTGGGATCCAGTAGGGGATCATTTGCTTTCTCATCCTCCTTGGAGTTAAGGAACTGCATTATGATTTCTTCTGACACCATTGTGGTCTGCGAGTTGGGGCCGGGCTTGTCGTTCTTCGATTCACCAAATTTGGTCCAGGTGCGACGTTTGGCAACAGTTTTGGGTACCACTTGTTTGGATATTTTGTAAGTACGAACCACTTTTGTTTTCTTGTCATCCTTGTTGTATTTGTATTCGGTTACATACTTGTGCCCGTTCTCAATGGTCTCGGTTGTTGGTGGCAAGCCGCCATAGTCCAGCTCCACCTCATCGGCCCAACTGGATTTGATTGTTTCAACGCCAGGCATCTGAAATTTAAAATACATTATAATTTGAGCGCGTCACAGTATTTTGATTATTCTATTCTACCTTGTTTTGCTATGCGAATAAACAACGAAAATTTAATACAAAATTTCGCCACGAGTTTGCAAATTGCCGTACGCACCACGAAAAGAGACAGCCAAGGACAATGTTGCTGCAGTTTTAATTTCAAAATATACTTTTTTACATCTAAAAATATACTGGAATGTACAATAGGTAATTACTGGTTTTGTGGCTACACTTTATTCATATAAAAAGGCGGAATTTTTTGAACAGGTTGTATAGAATAGTCACACTAATTAGATTTTTAAAAATGAATTTTCAGAACTGGGAGAATACTGCACTTGCGTACTCCAAGCAATCTGTTGAAATCTCTGTGTGGAATTTGTAGACAGTTACCTTATGCAGTTTACTTCACAATATTTGTCTATTTTATCTTAGGTTCTCTATATTTTGTATTTTTTTTTTTATGAGAAACCGAGTTTGGTTTGGAAACAATGAACATTTTAAGTATAATTAAGTTGGATACTTAGATATAGATAAGGATAAGGATGTATATAGACCCTCAAATAATGATAAGCTGTATAAGCTTGTGCTTTAACAATAATAATTTATTCAAATCATTTCCAAGTATTTATACGTAAGCAATTTAAATTTATTTTGTAATGACGCCCTTTTTTTGTGGCGAACAAAATTAGTTTTCTTTATTTATATTTGGCGACAAAGGGCTCCTGCAGTAGTTCGTTGTGCTCGATGCCGTAGTGAATAATGCCGTCTTGAACATAGCCCCAGGCCATGCGGCGAGAGGTGAAACTGATGCCCAACTCGCCATTGTGATCAACAACAATGGCACCACCCGTTCCACCGACCCGCTTGGTCATCAATTGACATTCCTGGTCGGCAGCTGCCTGGGCCGAGATACCTTGATGCTGCATTGCGCCCAGTATGCGATGTGCCAGATTGTATCGCATTATGGACTCACCATGACCCGTGGTGGAGACACCACCAACGGCATTATCTGCATATGTACCACAGCCGAGCAATGGTGTGTCACCAATGCGTCCTGGCCATTTTCCAGTTATGCCACCCGTCGAAGTGCCCACCACAATGTGACCATGCTGATCCATTGCGACAGCGCCTACAGTATCTCCCTTTGGATCGGTGCGGGTAGCATCAAGCTCAGTAAGTGCATAGGTGGTATCTGCACCCTCCGCCTCTTGCTTTTGAAACTCGCGTAATGCTTGCTGGGCACTTTCCGTGACCAGAGCACCGTCAGGCAACCGTTTGCTACCCGTGCTTAGTGCCAGCTCTTGAGCAGCGGCACCACCTAGAAATACATGACGTTTTTTTTCCATCAGCCTGCGAGCCACTGTAATCGGATGCATCACATCTCTGAGCAATGTAACACAGCCAGCTTGCAGATTACGTCCTTCCATTATACTGGCCTCCATTTCCACGTTGCCGGCAGTATTCAGGCAGGCACCGTAGCCCGCATTGAAGGCCTCATCTAGCTCCATGGAACGCACAGCCGCCTCCACAGCATCTAATGCGCTGTCGCTACCGGGAGTGCATCTTTCCGGTTCCAAATGCTGCCATGCCGCCCGCAGCGCATCCTTAATGCCTTTAAATTTACCGGCTATACGAGCGTCCGTTATGTCTCCAGCTCCACCATGTATCAATAGTACGGGCCGTGGCATTTTAGACATCAAAGTATTTCCACTTGGTTCGGTTTACGTCCCTTATCTAACAACAACGGAAGCTACTACTAACTGCAGGTTTCAGCGTTAATGTGTGGACTGCCTCTTTTATTATCTTCATCGCCTACTTTCTAACTGGTCCATTGCATTTATTGTTTACTGTGTACGTGGCACGCTCATTTTAGTCTTATCGCTTTGTTTTTCTTTTTATTTTGATAAAGCCGCAAATCTCCCACTCCATTCTCTTTCATCAACCACACCAAATTCTTGTTTTTCTGAAATCACAGTGGCAACTGCAAACACATCCTTTTGCTGCTTTGGCAACGCTTTGATCGATTATCGATAACTGATAACGATCAATGGCAGTTACAAAATTGAATAAGTGTAATATAATATTGTAGGGAAAACACTGTATATAAATACAAAAGGCATATAAATATTTAGAAAATACACAAATATTCAAATTTAAATATCTCTTTAACTGTCAATCAAATGTTAAACGTCAATATCAGTTTGGAGAAGTAAGATTTAACAATGCTTTTGCCAGATGCATACATTGATACATTATTAATATTAAGGGAAAACAGTCTATTTTATGTACTGTAATCACTTAATTTTCTGAAAATTAATAGATGAATCATAAAATTGTTTACTATGAAAAACCAGAATGCAAAAGTCTATTGTAAAAATTCCATCTTTAATTTGAAATTCTATTTATGGTCACGCAATCCCCTGATCAATAATTATTTATTTTTTATGGGGCATGCCATATGCAATTTTATTTGTAACATGTGAATTTAAAGAGTTCAAGTATTTCTTTTGTACTTTCCAAGCCTATAATTCAGCTACAATCACTGCCAAATACAATGAAAGTATTACATGATAAACGATATCGACATGAGAATTCAATTGTTTTTGCGAGACTTTCTTCATGGTTGCGTGTACTTTATTATGTACTTGTGTTTTTGTATTAAAATTGTCTTCCATTGACATATCAACAATTCCATCGCCACATTAGTTAATCAGCACCAACATAATCAAGCATCCAGAATGCTAACAATTTTCGGAATCAATGAATTCTCGCTATCATTGTCATGCTCCTCACAGATCGTTCTCACCTCACGCAACTTTGAGCCATAAACGTCGCGCTCCTGTGCGGTCTTTAGCAAACACTCCTTCATTCTCCTTACGGTCAGATCAGATTCACCCAGATTGCTTAATTGGCTGCCAGTGCGGGGTGTTGACGCATCGTGTACAAAGGTGTGGGAACGTATAGCGCCACGGCCACCACCATACAATGGAGTAGGTGGTGGACGAATAATTGGCGTTTGCTTCAAAACACTCTGACCAAAACCCATAATAGCGCCGTCTCGAACGGCAAGGGCATTGTATGCCCTGCCATTGTAGTTGGCATTGAAGAACTTCCGGAACCATTGCAAGAACTCAAAATTATCCTGGAAGCGACCCTTAATCAGCCGCTCTATGGGAATCTCCTTCTTAACGCTCTTTTTCTGAAAGCTTGCTTGCAACAGTTTAAAATTATGCACAAACTCATGCTCTTGATTGGCGCGAAACTTAATGCGTTTGATGGCCACCGAGTAGGGGAACATCATGTCCATGAACTGGCAGTAAGCGGCACCTAAAAGAGATGTCATCATTAAGCCCCCTCCCTAAGGCTTTCCTCATAAGAGGATGATGATCTTACCAGTGCAGAGTTCCTCAATTTTTCTAAATTCTGATTGCAATTGTGCATTAACCCAAGTCAACATATCGTGTCTTGACCAATTTTGCGATGATACGTTAGTCGAATGTACGTTAACAGCCATCGCGCTTATTTCCTTCAATTAGTAATGGACTGTCCGGTTAGAAAATGTACAAAGAAAAATTGTTCTATTTTAATTCTGAAGCTATGCGTTTCTGAGCAAATCTATATAGATTGAAATTCTTGATGATGATAAAGAGAAAAAAAAAATGCCTACATTGATTTTATAGAAATTATTAAAAAAAAAAATCCGAAAAGAAATCTAGTAACCACTATAAACCAAGTGTGCACGTGCTCCTTTTGCCGGTTAACTGTAAAAACGATAGGAAAGCTGCTATTGCTCACTCACTCACACACACACTAGGCTACTTTTCCCCTCAAATTAGAAATGACTTGATTATTAAGAAACCTTCGTAAGCTCTTTTGATCAATGTTTATAACACAGCCACGCGCGAATTTCACATAATTTATACACATGGGATTCACATTTAAAAAAAATGGTTTTATTCTTATTCCTTTGCTTTTTTTTCAGGAGAATTCTTAGCGCACACTAGTTGGAAACAACTTTACACACACTATATTGCGTGAAGTATTGTTGCCGCAATGGGTTAATTTATGCCTTGACGGCGAATTTGCGTTGTGGGAAGATGGAACGCTTGCGGATTTCCTTCAGCGTCTTACGGTTCGCGTCGCGGGGCGACAGAGCCTTGCGCATAGCGCGCGTCTTCTTCTTGCGCAGATCCAAAGGCTTGTACTTCTTGTTCTTAAACACCTTACGAAGATTCTCCTTCTGCTTCTGGTGCATCACAATGTAGACGCGAGCGATGGCCTTACGGACAACGCGGCTGTAAGCAATTAAAGTAACAAATTAATAGCGTTCGCAAGTTTGTTGTTACTTGAGCGTGTTGGGTTTTGTTTGTTACTTGACTTACATCTTGGACAGCTTAGATGGTGCTCCGCCAGTGACTTTAGCCACACGCAAATTGAGCAGCTCATTCTTGAGCTCATCCAATTGCTTGGTGAGCTCCCTCTTGTCCTTGGTTCTCAATTCTGAGCACTTAACCTTCACCTGTGTTTCGATACAGGAACAATAAAAAAATGGTCACAATTAGTTTACATGAAATCCAATGGAAACACATACAAAATAATAAATCACACACAATATATGCACATTATTTTCAGTGTTTCACATATTTCTTCAGCATTATATATACGGATGTGCTTTATTTTTAAGAATTAAAATTCACAGAAACTGGCCACCAACCATTTTTCTCGCTGGTCACGTCAAAAAAGAAAGAACTAGGGCCGCACAAAACAGCTAGGGATGTAGCATAAAAACAAACCCGATTTTGACAGTTGGTTAACTTTACAGCACTGATGTTGCCCAACACTGATTTATTTTATGTTAACTCTCTGCAGCGCGGTTAAGGGTGAAGCAGATAAGAATATTGTAATACCAGCAATAGCAACTAGAAAATTGCCTAATTTTTTGTTAAAAATGTAGTCAGTTTGACCAGGACATTCCAATGGCTTAAAAACATTTTTGTACAGGGCTTATAATTATTGATATAAAATAAAAAAAAAGCTATTCAAAAACTTGCGCTTTCTAATTGTATTTTTTTTAACATTGTCTGTTACTAATGTATATTTTTGAAAAGTAAAGAAGTATTTTTTTAATTTAACTTGCGGTCACACAACTAGCACAATCAGGAACCCCGTACAACAACAACATAAGCGATCCGCAGTTTGTTTAAACTTTATTTGTAAATGAATTCACGGTGAAAGACGTAGAGCAATAATTAAACAGTCAAGTAAATAAAACAAGAACATGGCTGACAGAGCAATAAAACTACTTATAATCGGAGAAAGTGGCGTAGGGAAATCCAGGCAAGTAACTTACTAGCACATTCCCAATTGCGTATTTTTTTTATTACTACATACACACATATATGAACATATTATATTTGATGTATGTAAGTGTGTAGACGAACGTACCCATATGTAAACAAAAATACGTTAATCGAGATTGGCTAGTAATTAATTGTTAGTCATAACATACGAGCTGCGTATTTCACCTAAAGCTCTATGGTTTACAATGTTTTTATTTTAGCCTCGTACGTCGCTTTGTCGAGAATAAATTCGATGAGAACCATGACGTCACAATTGGAATGGACTTTAAATCAGCGGTGATGAATGTAGATGGCATTGATTACAAAATCGCTCTATGGGACACAGCTGGAGCTGAACGGTTTCGCAGCCTGACGCCCAGTTTCTATCGCAAAGCGCTAGGCGCAATACTTGTATACGATATAACAGATCGCGATTCACTGGTTAAACTGGAGGCTTGGTTAGCCGAGGTAGACAGCTTTAGTGACAATCCCAATATAGCTATTATTGTGGTGGGTAATAAAATCGACAAAGATCGCGTCGTGGATCGGGAGGAGGGGCGCAAATTTGCACGTAAACATCGTGCTCTCTTCATTGAGACATCGGCCAAATGTGATCAATTCGTTAGCGATGCATTTAGAGATATTGTCGAAAAGGTAGGTCCATCCCACGTATATCCGTATTATCTATTGCCGTCTAATCGATTTCCATATCATTACAGATTGTTTCCTCGGAATATTTCGGCAATGGCAGCGCTTCAAACGGAATGACCATAGACAATACCCAAGATGTTGATGCGGCTGGATCAACATGTTATTGTTGATTGTGCATTATATCTTTTCAATACTAACTTTTGTCAAATTTCTAGCGTGTATTTATTTAAAAACGTTTCAAATATCATTAGCATAAAGTCAACTCGCCTACTCAATATGCCTTCTAACATATCCCTTCGACATTTGTAACGGGAAACCTAACACCCGCCTTGGTATCGCTTTGGTAAGCAACTACGACAAAATGTTTAACGTACCTTAATTGTAAATATAATTTAACCCATACATCAATGCAATTGTCCGTCTCATTGTTTATGTATGTGCGAAAGAGAGAGAGAGAGAGCGAGGGAGTAATAGCTGTGCGATTTGTTTTGTAGAATTTTCATTTTATTTATGAAGACATTACTGTTTTCAAGTCGTGATCTCAGCGTTCCAATTTCATACAAAAAAAAAAATTAGATGAGATACAAAACTTATTATACTTTTTTTGTTGTCGCAAAGAACCGAGAAAAAAAGAACAATTTCAGATAGCAAAAATGTACATGGAGCACAAATAATGGTATTCATTTTTTTTTTATGATTGGTTCTGAATGTTTGTTTGTGTGTGTGTGTGAGTGAGTGAGTGTATTTACATTATCGATGAATGTTGTTACTTGCAATTCTCGTTATGGCTAAAACACAAGGTGATTAATGGGTGAGGTTAAAGCGGCGCTCTTTAGGGACACAAATTGTCACACAATTCCTGGCATACTTATGTATGCCGTCTTATGTACATTTTATAGTAATCAATATGATGCTTATCCTCACTTTTTTTTATCGTTTTGATTTTTTTTAATAGTGTCTAGGCATTACAAATGTAACTTAAAGTATAGCAACGTCTCTTCCATGGCCAAAACTTTGGCTTGGCTGCTTGATCGGTCACTGGTGCGGTCATATCTACTTGCCTACGATGTCACTCTTTTTAGCATCCAATTCGTAAATCAGCAGGCGCCACATTTTTACCACAAACACCTCAGCCTCCTCATCCAGCACCTGATTGAAAATGTATAAGATATCGATAAAAAAATATGTTTGTATGTGTTTTGTGCTGTGTTTATTTACCATTTGGACATCGTCCAGTATGCTTTGGGGCGGACTGCCGGCCAATACTTTGGAGCATATAAAGTCGACCAATGTTGGCTCGGGTTCACCGATATATTCGATGATTTTCTTATTGATCCATGGACGTATTTTGCGTTCCATTAGACCGCTGTCAATCTCGTTGCGGTCAAGCTTATAATTAAATAGCTCCTCCTTTTGTGTGGGAATCCTGTCAATAATGCTTTTTATATGGCGGCGTTTTTCATCATGCACCTTTGCACCATTCTCATCCTTTTTGGTGTTTGTCGCGGCAGCATCTGCGCTGCCCGCAGATGCAGCTGCATCATTCTTACCGTGGTGTTTGCTATTGCTGCTGCTGTTGTTGCCACCATGTTTCCCGCCACTGCTTCCCTTGCTACTACCGCCACCACCGCTGCCATTACCACTGCCGGATGATGTGGAACCCGAGCCGCCAGTATTTCCGCAGGCATTAGCAATCTTTTGGCTAACGGCAGCGGCAGCAGCTGTCGCTGCTGATACAGCAGAACTGTGACGCTCCGCAGCCGTCTGAGATGCACTAGCTGATGTTGTGCTGTTGCCAATGTTGTCATCATAATCTACAAAACAAAACAAAGAACCGCATTATATTCACTTGGTTAACATTTAAATTATTGCATCTATCAGCTAAGCCATGCTATTAGCATTTTTTAGCACTATTCTTGCAGCGCTCTCTCTCGCTCTCTTACACTTCCTCTCGTTGCTCAGAGCTTTGAGCAAGCGCTGTGCCTCTAGAAGTTGGCATCCTTTTTGAAAAGTACATAAATGAAGTTGGCAGGTCAGCAACAAGTCCCATGCGCCATGTTGTTGTCCTGCTCTTTCCTATGACTTTTCATAAAGAATCAACGGTATGTATATTTACCTAGGGGCACCAGTTTGCGCTTCTTAGGATTGATATTTTCATCGTTGTCGTCGTCGTTTACAAAGACGCCTGTTGCCTCAATCTTCTTCTTTTTGAGATTGTTGCCTAGTGTGAGGGAGATAAGCGGCATGCTTATGGGCGGCGTGGCAGAGGCAGCGACAACGGCGGCTCCATGATCATTGTCAAGTGCACTCATTGTGGGTGTGTGAATGTTGGACAGCGAGTCTCTGGATTCGCTGTTCTGCCGACTAACACTATCGGCGGACTGATTGTTGTTGTTGCTTATGTTGTTATTGTTGCTATTCTTAAGATGTGAGTATCCACTAGCATTGGATGCAGTGTCCGCCATCGAGGCATGATCATCAATTGTCGATATAGAATCCTCAGATGGCGGTGCTTTACTATGCCCCACCATCGCTCCAACTCCAGCGCTCTCCAGGCTATCGTAGGCATCGGCCATCTGGTGCTGATGCTTGCGACGCTCCTGTTGCGTATCCTGCGAGTCCTGTTCACGACGTTGAGCCTCCTGATTCACATTGATCAGTATCTTCGGTTCGTACAGTTTCTCGATTTCGCGACGTGCCTTCTCAAACTCCTGCGATGGATTTTCATACTCTCCACTAAAGATTTTGTTCTTCAATTCCGACAATTCATCGGCTTCCTTTTCACGATCCTTAGAATCGGCATCAGCTTCACGGACACGCTCAGCTAATCGCTGTTGCAGCTCACGGCCGCGATAGTAGAGGGCATCATCGCGCTCATCATCGTAATCCTCAACGAATTCCTTAAGGCGTTTCGCGTCCTTTTCGCGCTCCTCCTGACGCATCATCTCCTTCATGCGATGCTGCAATGGCATGTTGTGAATGTCAGTTTGTATCAATAATTATAGTTTAATTTTACCTTTTCGTTCTCCTTAGACTTGCGCTTCTCTCGTATTTCCCAGTTGGTCAGCCGTTCCTGGTAGGCGGACTCCTTTTCGCGGGCTTTTTTCTCGGCTTTCTTACGCTCACGGATTTCCTCTTCCATTTCCTTTTCTCGGCGCGCATCACGCACCGGCTTATTTGCCTTCTCGTCCCGCTCACGATCCCTATCCCGATCACGCATCTCCATGCGTTCTCTCTCCCGATCTCGTTCCCGCTCACGCTCCCGGTCACGTTCCCGTTCGCGTTCTCGCTCCCTCTCCTTGTCGCGAATCTCTCGCATTTCGCGGTCGCGAATCTCTCGCATTTCACGCTCTCGCTCACGATCGCGTTCACGATCCTTTGTGCGGGATTTGGAGCGCCGACGTCTACTATCCTTGGTATCCGTGCCGCTGCGCTCCTTACGCTGCGGCGACACATCAATGGTGACCACAGACTCTTTGCGACTGCGGCTGCTCGGTTCCTTGCTCAGCTCTTTATCATTAATCTCTACAACTTCCTCCACTTCGCTGCTGTTGGAGGTGTTGACAGCCGTTTTGCTACTACTACTGCCACCGCCTCCTCCACCAGCAGCTGCACCTCCACTGCTACTGCTGTTGCTAGTTTTGCGTTCGCTCTCGCGTTGCTTTTTGCGCTCGCGATCTCGTTCGCGTTCCTTTTCCTTCTCCTTTGTGGCCAGTTGCTTCTCCTTTTCCTTCTCCTTCTCGAGCTCTTTGCGATGCTCATCCGCCTCGGCACGCTTTCGAAATTTGCCAATCTCACTGCTAATCAGATTACGTTTCTCCTCCTCGAGTGCATTATCGTTTAATGATTTGATTTTCAAGTCATCCTCGCCACGACGTGCCTTCTTGTTGCGACTGTTGCTGCCGCTGCCGCCATATAAATCGCCGCGATTACTTCCATCAAATCCATCAAACTCGTGCTTGTGCTCCTCGAGCAGTTCGTGCATCTGGCTGGTCGCATACTCGTCCTCAGTCTTTTCGTCCATGGCATTGGGTCCACCCTCGCCATTCTTGCACTCCTTCTCCTTGTAATCCTCGATTAACACTTTGTTCTTGGCATCCACCTTGGCCAACAGCGTCTTGCCATCTATCTCCAGTTCGCTCAACAGACGCACAGCGCGCATCGCAGCAATGGGACCACTGCAAATAAATACACAAATCGATTAGCATACGAATGGGATGTTAAATGGTTAATTTGCTTACTCGAATTCACAGAATCCGAATGTGGAGACTCGTTTCCAGTTAATGACGACACCGCATGTGGCTAATATACGCTTAAGCAGCGATTCTGGGACGCGCTCGCTTATGTTTCCAACGAATACAGTGATGACTGGTCCTCGAAATTGAGGCTGCGGCTCCGGCGGCCTATGGTAAACTGTTGGCTGTGAGCTGATTGTCGCCGAGTTGCGATAACTGCGTGGCGGGGGGTTGCTCATCGGCGGCATCAACTGCAAACGTTTGATAAACATTATTTAAACAATTTAATATTTTTATATTTGTCTTCTTACATGCGGAGGCGGTATCGACGGTATCGATGCATTCATGTATGGCGGCATCGGCGCACGCGGTGGATATGACATTTTGTTGTTCTTTTTTGTGTTGCCTTCCTAAATAACTAATATGTTGTATATTGTTGTTGGCGTGCGTGCAAATTAAAGCCGACACACGAACACATAGGCACACACACGCATACACCTCACTCACACTCAAAAACACACAATACACGCACACGGGAATGAGTGAATGTGAATCGTGTACGATATTTGTGAGCTGAATACGGGATATGTGATCGCGTCGCTATCTAATAAATCGTGCGTGTTTCAGCACACCACATACGAGTTTACAATAGATATTCTAATTCCGCGCTTATAATGCACACATTACATACACATGCAATTAAAAATTTCACGAAAACGTTGCTATTCTCAAATTTTCACCACTGCGGCCGCTGCTATAAGAGACGGCGTGACCGTATGTTGCATTTATAAATGTACTATTTTACGTCAGAAAAATATACCCCTAGCTTGGTTGCCCAATACTAGCCAAAGGGGTTTCTCTACATGCGTATATTTATTAATATTTCTTAAAATACTTTTTCCAGGCTTTAATTATTCCTTGTAGAACTAGGAAAATTATTACATTTTCATAACAGTTAGAAAAGTCTCGTATTAGCATAAATGAGCACACTCCTGTTATGGCTGCTCATGCGATATATATACGATGAGGATGTTATTGAAATATCGATGAGATAGTTATTAATCGAGTATTTCAGTGTTGAAAAATGCTGGAGAAAACTAACAGCTGATTGTCGATATACAAACATATTTTTTTTAGTGAATAAATTAAACAATCAAAATAAATAGAAAATAAAATATTTACTTAGTATAATAGAAAATACACTATAAGGTTTCTCTTAAATAAGTGGAAACACATTTCCGTGAAAACTGCGCTAAGAAAACCTTGAGTTTGCTTTGGTTTTATACAATTATACAATGCGGCTGGGTGGCGCGCTGAGATGCCGCAGCGTTATGAAGCAACAATATGTGCCCCAGCACAAGCCGGCGCTAGAAGATGACATAAAGCGTTTGGAGGATTTTCTGTTATCAAAACCAAATATATTGGTACTTACTGGCGCAGGCATTTCGACAGAGTCAGGTAACCCTCAAAATTATATTTGAAATTTATCTTAATTGTTACAATGATTGCTTCAATAGGTATACCCGATTATCGGTCAGCTGGCGTAGGCCTCTATGCTCGAACCAATCACAAGCCCATCCAGCACATTGACTTCGTAAAGTCCAACAACGTGCGGAAACGCTACTGGGCTCGCAACTTTGTCGGCTGGCCGAACTTTTCAGGCACGCAACCAAATGCAACGCATCATTCACTGGCTCGTTTCGAGCGTGAGGCACGTCTTCAAGCGATAGTCACACAGAACGTGGATCGATTGCACACGAAAGCTGGCTCCAAGGAGATCACCGAATTGCATGGCAGCGGCTATAATGTGAAATGTTTAAAGTGTGATTATCGCATCGATCGACATGAATTCCAAAGCATACTCACATCATTAAACCCTGCGTTCAAGGATGCACCCGACATGATACGACCTGATGGTGATGTGGAAATACCAACAGAATATATAGAAAATTTTATTATACCCTCGTGTCCAAGCTGTGGTGGCGATCTCAAGCCGGAAATTGTGTTCTTTGGTGACAGTGTCCCGCGACAGCGACTGGACACGATTGCAGGCATGGTGTACAATAGCGATGGCCTGCTGGTGCTCGGCTCCAGTCTGCTAGTCTTCTCCGGTTATCGCATTGTACTGCAAACAAAAGATCTAAAGCTGCCGGTGGCCATTGTGAACATTGGGGAGACGCGTGCGGATCATTTGGCAGATATCAAAATTTCCGCTAAATGCGGCGATGTGATACCCAAGCTCTTTGACTACCGAAATAATACATAGGTCTGGATGGAAAGAAGGCAGCTTGTGATGCATGCATATTTTATTTCTTGTTTGTTATCAAATACAACTTGTTAAAATTATAATCGTTTATTTTGTATATTGATCAATTTTTTCGTAGATGCCACGATTCGCATCGCGAGTCCAAATATCTCTCTCAGTGGGTTGCAGCTGCTGTAGCGATTGCTCCGAACAATCCTTTATGCGTTCATCGTCCAGATCAAAACGAAGAGTGCACGTGCCAATACAACGGTCGGTATGTTGTTCTAAATAGTGGTAAACCAGCAAATAGAAGTAGTCGCCATGGGTGAAGCTCTTGCGCAGCAAAAGTGGCGGCTGCGGCACAGTGTGTTCAATGTGTTGCGAATCCGGCAGTTCGATTACAGAATTGGTAATATCATTAGTAGCTTCAGCTGGTGGTGGCATCGGTTCAACCATCAAGTTTTGCAAGGCCACAACTGTCACATTGTTAGGCTCATTGGATGAACTATCGTCCGTTTCTGCCAGCGCATCATCATCCGACACCATTTCATTTGATGTTTTTGGTATATATAATGAAGTATCTATTTGAGTGTTTGCCGTTACCTTGTTGCTGCTGGAGCTACAGGAACGAGGATTGTCCATCTTTAATTCGACCTCTGTGCAAAAATTGCACTTAAAGTTGCGAGTCTCTTCATGCTGCGAGCGCAGTGGCGCCACGCGACACTTGAAATGAGATCCCGCGGAGGCGCACAATATACAGAGCTGTATGTACCATTTATTCTTATTGTAGTGACGACCACTTGGGCACAGACAGTTGGGTTGATCGCACCGCAAGCGGTTATTGTGCAGCTCGCTGTAGGCATTTGGCTGACGCTCCCAGGTGGCATCACGATCTGGCACATATATTGATTGCAGCTTGATGGTGTCGTGAAACTTCTTTTCCCTGCACCACAGACAACGCAAATAGTAGCCCGAGGAGATGGCATACCGGCGCATGCAAGTCCTATGCGCAAATCCCTTGCGGCAACAGTCGCCGTATGCGACTATCGAGAGCATAAACGAATTGATGCGAGAAAAGCAGATGTCGCAGCGCGCATTCTTTGGTGGATTGGCCAACAGTTCCCGCTGATAGTCATCAATTGGTGTGCAATTCTCACAGTAGCTGCGAAAGTCATCACGAAAATAATTGACACAACGGTTGCTCAAGCCGCAAGCCAGATGAAAAACTATGCGACATTTAAAGCAACAAATGCTGGCGCCCTTTTCTGTACAAAATACACAATTGCGATTCTGAGCATCCGCGATTTCTTGCCGAATATCCCGTAGAAGAAAGCCAAGAATGCCGCTGGAGTCACCACCACGCTGTGGCAAGTGCGTTGAGAGAAGCTGCAAAATAGAAGTTTTAATAATGCTGATAGTATAAAATATGATGAGGTCTCACCAAGCAATAGTAGTGCACTGTTATATTCTGTTTGGTCATCCAATCGCCGTATAGATAAGCATCGTCATCATCACTAGCTTCATCAGTTTTATTGCAAATATCACATTTGCGCATTGTTTCAAAAAGCACTGAATGATAGTGGCGCCAATTTATCGATAGCTATTAGCAATCGTCACCGATACCCGGTAATCGTCTTGAAGTATTTTACAGCACTACTTGTCAATGTAGAAAAAACAGCCGCAGCAAAAAATAAAAAAACAACAACAGCAACGGCTAGAGGCATAGACAATTCTAGCTGTTATTTATTTTGTTAATATAAATCGAACACAATGGCGTACGACTTAAAAAAGGAGTCTGATGTCAAGGAATACGTTGAGAAATTAGGAGTTGAGTATCGCTTTGGCTGTTACTCGGAAAAAAAACCGGAAGGTAAATAGCAACAACAACAGGCGGTCTGTGCGATTGCGGCAGCAGTAGCAACAACAACAACACTGTGTGTTCTCTAACCTAGGTTTCTCTGCATAGAGTAATTACAAAACAATAACATAATCGGGTGCTAAATCGAAGGCTAATCGTATTGAATATATTAAATTCATTAAATTTTTGCTTGCAGTGTGTCATCTGTTGGGCGATTATCTTGAGGGCATCAAGAAGGACTTCGAAAAAGCCTCCAAAGTATATAAATCGACATGTGACGATTATGGTTACGCAAAATCCTGCTACAAATATGGTAACTATAGCTTTCTTGGCAAGGGCAAAAGCGGCAGCAAGGGCGAGCCCCGTGTCGCCTATCAATATTATGAAAAAGGTTGCAATCTAAATGATTCGGATGCCTGTTTGCATTCCGGCCTGCTGCTCGTATCGCGCTCAATGCCCAAAGAAATTGACAGAGATGTGCCCAAGGTTAGTGACTACAATTAACATCAAGATCTACTCTATTTATCATTGTATCACCTCAAAATCCAGGGCCTGCAATTCTTGACAAAAAGCTGTGACATGAACAATGCTACCGCCTGTTTCTATCTTTCGGGTATGCACATATCGGGTGTGCAAAAGAAGCCGGAGGATGTGGCAACGGCAGCGACAACAGCCAAGAGTGGCGCCAAGGATACGGATTACATTGTGCTTAAGGACATGAAGAAGGCATTTCAATTTGCCTACAAGGCTTGCGAATTGCGTAACATGTATGCCTGTGCAAATCTCAGTCAAATGTATGCACGCGGTGATGGCATCGAGAAGAACGAAAAGGAGGCGGAGAAATACAAAAAATTGGCGCTGGAAATGCAGGATGAGGTGAAAAAGCAACAGGAGACGCTGAGCTTTCAACAAGGCGTCGGAATGCCCAACTGATTATCCATCAAACGTCCGACAACTATATGATATCATATATTGCTACCTTCCTCCCTATCAACTTCCTCTATTCTCCACTCCGTTGTTCATTTCATTATTATTATACTTTTGTTTAGATAAATTTTCTGTTCGGTTGTAATCCTACCTATCAATAACTATTGCTATCTTAACTTAAGTGGGTTATTGTTATATGTATATAAGCAGCATTTGCGTTTTCGGCATGTGTGTGTGCGTTTTGAAGAGAAAATGAAAGTGGGAGAAAATTCCTAGTTTTAATTGTTAAAGTTAAACAGCAACAGGTAAAATGATAATCTTTATATATTGTCCCCGTTGATACCTTACATTAAAAACAAAGAAACAAAACCAAAATGCCTTCCAATCAGACTAACCTTAAATGAGGTCAAGTTCTACAGATTACAGATTACAAAAAACAATTAAATTAGCGATAATCTAAAAACCTTTCGTCACTTGAGAAGCCTTTGACAAATTTATATACTCTGGAATCTGTGAAAAAAGCTTTTGGGAATTAACCCAAAAAAAGACAAGCAGACTTAATAAGAGAAACTACTATTATCTATATGGCACTACTTATCAACTTTTCTCGAGAAAGATATGAATGAATTTTTGTTGAGAATGTTTTAAAAAGAAGTGATAGGGTATATCATAGAAAGAATAAAAAGATATTTTATAATTTCTTTCAGACTCTGGGAAAAGAATAAAATTATGAGAGCTGAATCTTCAGAATGTTTATGAGTGCCTTAAAACCATTTTAATTACACAGAAGTAAACAAGAAATCTTTAGTATTTGATGTATCTAATGATCAATCGTAATTGCGATGCGTGTCCAAGTAAAAAGTGATTAATTGGTGTACGTTGGAAGTGGGCTAATCATGGACTTCATATGAGTACTCGTATGACATTATTAACTGGTATGAGTATACAGCACACGATTTCGGTGATTGTTAGAGCTGTGTCATTCAGCATTCATCGTAACTATTTCATTTTCGTGCCTAATTAGAAACGTTTCTATTCAATTAGCTGGACACAGGTCAGACAATTCATTCGCCGACTTTGGACATGCGGTTCAGATTCGTCCAATTTGATATATAAATCGCATGTCTAGTTTATCACCTGGCAAATATAATATGTTAGAGATAAGCCCTTTATATGAGACGTCACGTAGCTTTCTCATGTTTCTCAGATTTCTGTTTGATCTCAACTTGAATGTGCATATATTTATACAAGTATGTTGCAAATCAAACATGTTTACTAACGACTCTGTTGTGTAAACTATTTTCAATTCCATTTATAGAGCTGACGACTGACCAACTTTGCTTTTTTCGTTCCCCTCACTCGGCAACAGATCTCAGTATCAAACGAACTAGCTTTCTGATAAGATGAATGAAAAACTAATGAATGGGAACACAATAATCAAGCAAATCAGACGAGATGAAGTGAGATGAGATAAAATGCTATCGGAACACACGCTTCGCTCAAAAATATGTTGGCCAGATTCATATCCAGAGTAAACAGATGTCAACCTGTAGTATCTCTTTTTAATTTCGACATAGATATGTTAGTAAGTATAGGGAAATAATACAATTACATTTAAATGTATATACATTAATTGCATTATTTATTGTTCTTTACATATAATATTTTGCGAGAATATATCAAATAAAATATAACGAAATTTATTGGAAATTAATAATTTCACTGAGCATGTGAATTAATGTGTTTCATTAACAATATTTTACATACTAAAACTGAACACTCAAGTCTTATGCATATGTATGTCTTATACATTTATACATACAATAGAGGACAAAAGTATTTTGACAACGCAATGCAAGATCAACCACCACTTCTAACTTTTAACTGAGAGGAGTAACGGAAACCACTTTAATTTTATGAGAGAGACCACAACAAAGGCATTAAGAGAGCAAAAGCTTGCATTGATAACGGAACATATTTATTTTCTATTAATATTTGTATGACAGCTTTTGATTTTTTGGCTGGACAAAAGTATTTTGACAATTGAAAGTTTCTTAAAAAAATGTTAGAATAAGTATGAATTGGTGATGTTTACAAACTTATTAATAAAAAACAAACCCTCCTTTGACATCAATGACCTTTTGCAAGCGTCCAGGAATAGATTTCACCAAGTTTTTCAATGTTTCCAATGAGATATCCTGCCAAAGTCCTTGAACCTCAGTGATCGTCTCTTCTCGCGTTCTTGATAAATCTGAGCTTCGTTTTCTTTTTATATAAGCCCACACGTTCTCAATAATATTGAGATCGGGGCTTTGACGCGGCCAATCTAATACATTAACCTCGACATCTCTCAAAAAAGCAGTAATCATATGGGCTTTGTGGCATGGAGCGTTGTCCTGCTGCAGTACAAATGATTGTCCAATGAGCCGGTCACCAGAAGTAAATGCGTGGTCATTTAAGACACGTAAATATTTGTCCTTGTTCATTGTTCCATCAATTGGTATCAAATCGCCCAAGCCATTGAAGCACACGCAACCCCAGAACATTACCGATCCTCCACCATGTGGTATCCGTTCGCACACCGGCCTTATTTTTTTACGAGCGTTCTTTGGCAACCTGCAGTAAATCTTTTTCTTAGATCCGTGGTATTCGAAAGAGCTTTCATCTGTCCATAACACTTGTTCCCAAAACGATTGCGGGTTGTTTACAAAGGACTTGGCAAACGACAACCGTTTTAACTTGTTTTTTGCGGAAATGGCTGGTATTGGACAAGCTACATAGGTATAAAAATCGCATTCTTTTAGCCGTCTTTCCACAGTTTTTCGACTAACTGATATTTCATGATGCTCTTCAAGCTCAATCGACACTGCTTTAAGTGTAATCAGAATATTTTCTTTGAATTTCCTTAGTATTATGCGGTCTTCAATAGGAGTTGTTTTGCGTGGTCTTCCCGTTCTGACTATATTTTTAAGGCAATCATTTTTTTTTTTCTTGTTTATTTGATAATATATTGTTTGCCTTGGCACCTTGTATAAATTGCTAAGGTATTCTACATAAATACCTGCATTATACTTAGTAACCATTTCATTTCTTATAAATTCACTTATTTCGTGTGTTTTGCCCATATTTTACAAAAACTAACAAACAAAACACAATTTAAAGTGGTTAATTTTAATAAAGACAAGAAAAATAACTTAAGAAACCAAGGCACGTGTTTTTCACCGAAAGCGAATCATCGAAAATGATTATGAAAGGCAATGTCAAAATACTTTTGTCCAGCCAAAAAATCAAAAGCTGTCATACAAATATTAATAGAAAATAAATATGTTCCGTTATCAATGCAAGCTTTTGCTCTCTTAATACCTTTGCTGTGGTCTCTCTCATAAAATTAAATCGGTTTCCGTTACTCCTCTCAGTTAAAAGTTAGAAGTGGTGGTTGATCTTGCATTGCGTTGTCAAAATACTTTTGTCCTCTATTGTATGTATATACATATATATATACATATCCATATACGTATACATATACTTATACTTTCTATTCTTATACTTTGTTGGCCTGTTACATGCACTTTCGGTTGGCACACAATTAGAATACTCTTCTACCCTATGAGTTGCGGGTGAGAAATATTTTAAAATAATAATAGTATTTAAATATTTCAAAAATAAAAACTCTAATAAAAAATTATCCATGTTTATGCAATTCTTTACTATGCCTTTAAAATCGTTATTGCTTAGGGCGGGTATATAAGAAAAAATACAGCAATTAATGCTGCAACAAGTGTGTTAATTAAACATAATTAATTTAAGGTTAGATTTCCAAGCGTTACATTTAAGTAAGTTATGCTGTCTATAAAAATAAAAGAATGGAAATTGTTGTTGTTGTTAGAGCCAAGCCCTAGCGGACTTTCTTTGATGGCACGAGCTGTTTGAATGGTAGAACATAATTAGTTAGTCGCTGTACCATGGCATGACCTTTGGCGGATCGTATTGGATCGTATTTGATCGTGTAAAACTACGCTTGCTCTCTCGTTGTGTGATGAAGCTGGAGACTGTCCGACGACAACAACAATAATGCGGGCACACATACAGACACACCTACACACATTGAGCTTGATGGGTATGCGTGTGTGTGGTCAGCATGCAATCGGTTTTTGTATGCGGCAAGTAAATGGTCTATAGTTAGTTAAACTGTATATAAGCGGCACACATATTTAAATACCTGCATACATATGATTGTACGTACTGTATGTAGTGTATGGCAACGAATGATGCGCTATAGAACAAAATCAAGCTCGGCAAAAATTCGATGCTCAGTTTCAACTAAAGCGCTATCCGAAACATCGAATCAGTTTAACGTCAACGTCGGCGGCATCAAGACAATATATAGAAAAAAACTAAGCCAAAGCCAAATCCAAATCCAAAAAAAAAATAAATAAATAAAAAAAAAGCAAAAGCAAAAACAAAAACAAATCAAAGGCGAGCGAAACCAAGCCGAGCCGAAGTCAAGCCAAGCCAAGCCGAACCGAGTTGAAGCCTAGACTATAAATACACACATACATTTACATGCGAGCATAAAGAAAGATGTGAAAGATGCGCAACGTCAACTGAGCAACCGGATTAGGGATTGACTTTTGCCTATTGTCATTGTTATTTTTGTTGTTGTTTGTTGTGTGTGCGGGTGTGTGTGTGTGTTTTATTTTATTTTATTTCATTTTTTTTTTGGTGTGCGCAAGTGAAAGAAATACAGCGACAAGTGACAGGCAGGCTTAAGTGAGTGTACGTGACTGGCACGAGGCGAGCGCGAGAGCGAGTTAGCTATAGTGCACACACAGCTATCTGCCAGATATCAGCAAAACGGATAGTGCTGAGCGCTGTCAAAGAGAAATAAGCATAAGAACAAGAACAAGAACAAGAAGAGGAAGAAGGAACCGAAACTGAATACGAAGCTTTTGTACGAGTGTAACAAGCGTCGTACGTACAGTGCACTATGGGGACTTTGGCTACTTTTTCGAGATTAATCCCTTTTTCAAAAGTAGCCAATTTATCGGATCTTTAGTGCCAACATATTCTCAATTATTCAAACTATAATGTTACATAACAGAATTGTTAACTTGGCAGCCTTGTTAAACAAAACAGCTGTTAATGTCGGTTGAATGTCTCGACGTGCATATTGCTTAAACGATCAGTGAACTTTGACAACAATTTATCTCCGAAGGAAATACCTCTCCAGCCAAAATTTGAAATGGATAAGTTGGGTTTGTACTTTGTGTTTGCTTATTTGTTTAATATGTAAAGCATTCTCAACGTCTGATTATTGCTAAGAAATTGCTATATATCAGTATTATAATTTTCTTAGCTGGCCACTATAGAGAAGTTGATCACTTTTGGCATTAGTTGATAACTCCTAAGCTAAATCATATTTTTTTGATGAGGTTTTTTAAAATAAAAAAAATTCCAATTCAAACACAACTTGTTTATTTTAGCAGTTATTGATCAATTTCCAAAAAAAGTGGTCAAATTCCCCATAGTGCAGTGGCGACACGGCTAGTTTTTGATTGCCCCTTGATTTATGCCTTTGCCTTTAGGCATCTCTGTCTTTAAAACGCGGCGCGATAACGCGAAATGCATTAAGTGAGACACACACACACACACACACACACACCGTTGCCTGTGTGTTGTGTGGGTGTGTATGAGTGTCGCGCCACGTCGCGCCTTGTGCTTTAAATTGCCAGCCAACCCAGCCGCCCACCTCGTCGCGTTCACGTCCAGCCAGCATACAAACACATCAGTGTACAACCACACGCGTCTCGACGCCTCGCCCTCTTCTCTACTCCAACCTCCACGCCTCCACCAACCACCCCCTGCTGCCTACAATCACAAGAAAAGAAAGGCAAGTGTTCGGAGCGCTGCAAGAGATCTTCACGACAATTGAAAATAACGCGCGGTTTATATAGGAGACTTGGAACTGAACCTGCTACATGCGTCGCCGTCATTTGTATGTGTGTGTGTGTGTGTGTGTGTGTGTGTGTGTGTGTGTGTGTGTGTGTGTGTGTGTGTGTGTGTGTGTGTGTGTGTGTGTGTGTGTGTGTGTGTGTGTGTTGCGACTAAGCCGAGGCCGAGGCTAAAGCGGGCAAATCAACACCATTGAAGTGGAAGCGACAGAGATTGAGATTGAGATTGCGTTTCATATAGCGGCCGCAGCGCAGTTTACGAGTGTCCATCACCACTACAACACCGTGCAGCAATGGAAGACTATTGGGGTCTTAGCAGCACTACGGGTACGGGTACAAAAATTACCACAAAAAAAAAAAAAAAACAGAATCTAAAACTAAAACTTGTAAATTGAATACAAAAAAGAAAACATAAAAACCAAAAAAAAAAAAAGAAACAAGATAATCGAAGATCAAAGAAAAGTGTGTTTAAAAAACGAGAAAAACATGCATAAATAAATTAATGATAATTGAATTAATTTGTGCGAAATTATGCAAAGTCTTCAGCAATTATATTTTTTGTCCTTTTTGTTATGCGGCAAAATCAAAGCGAGTCAAACAATTAAAGCAAATTGCAAGTCTTCAAGTGTGTGTGTGTGTGTGCGTGTGAGTGTGTGTGACGTCATATGTTACATATTATACATATAAAAATATATATACTAGATATGAGTATATATAGCTTTATATAGGTATATATATAACTCAATATTGTCGTCGTCGTCGTCGTCGGTTAGAAATGGATGTTTCTTTTTTTGTATCTGCGCGTTTTCCCTCAATTCCACACACACACACACCCACACACACACACAAACACACGTACACACACATGCATACATAATCTATTTATATGTGTGTGAGTGTGTGTGTGTCGCGTAAACTAAAGCATATGGATCAATTGTCTAAATTGGCTCATTAAGTGAAACTTAATGACATTTACTATGCACAAAAAGAATAAAAAAAATAAACGAAAAGAAACAAACAACAAAAAGAAGCAACAAAAAGAGAGAGAAAAAACAGGCTGTTGTTGTTGTTGTTTGTTGCCGTTACTATTGTTTAGTTAGTTTTTTTTTTTTTTGACTGTTGTTGTTGTTTCTGTATTTTCGTATTTTTGTTGCGGAAAACTTAATTTTTATAGATGACTTCATTTGTATCTGTATTTTGCGGCGTACAATGCGGCGTATGCGCAATCTGATTAAGCATACGTTAAATGTTAAGTACAAATTGCAATCACATCTAGCTAGAAAACCTCAAATTGATGTTGCGTGCCAAGCTTATCTATAACAATTAGATTACATATATTTATTGCTTATATAAGCCGCAACAAAATCTTCAATTAAGCGACTATTAAAGGATTTCACAACACGCAACTGCAAAGTGCACGCAAATCTATCAATTAGGGCGGAAGACGTTCATATAGATATGTACATATATGGCGTTGAGAATATTTGCTCCTGCTCTTTTTTCGACATAATAGAAATGGAATAATTATAGGTAAAACTAAAGCCATTCATTTATGCAAAGCATATATAACATTTTTTTATTTAATATCTTTTCGACTAGCAAGACAATTTTAGCTAGATTAAAAGTATGTCGAATGCGTTAGCTTGGTCGAAGAAATGATGAAAATGTTAGATTGGTGTGATTTTGTGAAACATGATTAATTTGGATAAATTTTAAATTGTCGTTGTTCGTTGGGTGCACATCAACTTGCGCAAGATACAATACAACTACAACTACACACACACACACACACACACACACCCATACAGATATTGAGATGAGCTGAGGCACAGCTTGGGTGCTCTCAAAGTTACTTAAACGGTATACAAAAGTCATATTAAAACGCATTGTCGCGTTGATTTTGCTTACTTTATGTACAAAATAACTTACACAGTTATCTCTCTGTATCTACATATATAACATACATATCTGTGTTGTATGTGCCTTGAGTACACACACATACATATACAGAAGGAACTATGTGAGTCTCTTGTAAAAACAATAGCCAATTGTGGCAATAAGACGTATACGTAATATGCTTTAGAATACAACTTTGTCTTTGTCACTGGTGTTTTCGTTTCCAGTTTCCAGTGTTGTACAATGCATTCCGATTTTTACGGTTTGTCAACATCAAATCAAATTGAGCATAACATTTTTAATTAAGTTAGGAAACTTGGAAATTCTGCCATTAGTCAAAGACATCGCTTCTTTTAAAGGTATTTGAAATACATATAGTGAGATATAGTAAGTTATGTACACTTAATGTTTAAACAGCTTAGTATAGTTTTTATTTAATGCCTGATTTTAGGCTTTGATTCTTCAACTCTTTCTTCGACAAAATGATTTACAATTCAAGTTGTTTCTTCGCTTTCCCTTTCCTATTCTAATTTTATCATGCGACTACAAATCCGGGCTCTTTTTTATCTACTCGTATTTTCATCAATGATTATTAAGTCATTCAAAAAGCGATTACAACTCAACGCTCATAACATGCTTCGAGTGCACTCTTCGAGTTACACGATTGTTTGTCGGATCGCTTTCTTCTACTGTTTATGCGTCTCTTATTCAATTAAAGTGAACTTAATTTACAGTGATTGAACATTTTGCTGATTGTTATCCATGTTAAATTTATTATATCATTAACCTCCCTACCTCTCCCAAGGCGAGCTTCAGCTAGCTACATAGCTAGTGTAAATGCTGATTAAGCATTATTGCATTATACGGGCCGCCAGTTACAAAATGCGTTTGGCTCAATTGACCCCGAAGATGTGCCTGAGGGGGGAGGGAAGAGAATGTGAGTGAAATGCGGGGAGTGAGGGGAGGGCTAGTTGAAGTCAAAAAACCCCAACATGTTTTGTTGTCCACTTCACGCAAGAACTTGACAACTTTTGCCCCCAAGATGCCACATTTCGGTTTGTTTTCCACTTGTTCTTTTGCTTCTGGTTTAGCTTCTGCTTCAATTGCGTGTTCATAAACATTGTTGTTATTCTTATTATTGTTGGTCGTAAATATTATGATGATGACAATGATGATGTTGATGTTGATCTCTGCATATGCATCCATATGCTTTCGCTTTCAGGAAAATAGCCTTCAATTGTTTATCGAAATTAATGCTTCTGATTGCTGTTTCTTATCGATAACTAACTGGAAGTTGGGCTTAATCCTTATCGATTAACTTTGAAGTTTGTACTTGAATAACAAATGACAATCATTCTCTAAGAAGAATTACCATCGAAAACTTATATTTGTACTACGAAAATGTACATTAAGTGTTACTTAATTCATTAATTACAACATTTTATTTGAAATTCTTCAATCTTCATCTATTATCTGTTATGTAAGCTAGTTGTCTGAAAGGTTTCTAGCAGCACTTTTTATTAGTCAGTATTTGAATATTAATTCTATATTATAGCTATTCAACAATTTAAACAATTTATGAAGTATCCAATAGTTGTTTCCTGTCAGCTTCTTATCAACTAACTAGTCGTATTACAATATCTTACCACAGAGCCAGTTGCTTCTTATTATATCCAACTTAACCCAGTCTTCAAGTACAAGCATAAACAAATTGAGGTATTCCATTTAACCTAATTTGAGGTAACTCCTAAGGCAATCGATTTGTTATTGTTGATGTTATTTGATTGTTTTGGTGTTGTGTTGTGTTGGGTCAGCTTTTAATTATTGATCACAAGTGAGTGGAAGGCAGAAGCTAGCATTTTATATTCAATTTGATAAGATCGCGAGATCAAAGCGTTTTCTCCCATGTATTTATCATTTCCGCTGCGCCAAACACTCGACCCCAAAATGCCAGCCCAACCATAGCATCTAATGTAAACTCGACTCAAGTCAACTGAACGTCATCTAGTTGATCGATAATCAAGTGGAGACAGCGACTCGGAATTGAAATCGGTATCGGAATTGGAATTGGACACACGAATCGAGATCGGGATCGACTCAGAGACTCAGATAGACTCATTTTGTGTTTTTGTTGTTGAGTTGCCTGAATGATAGTCTTATGTTTGTTCTTGCTGCTTCGCTGGTTTAGTTCTTTGCCGGCGCTTGAGATCGACACAAAAAGAAAATCAATAATAAGAAAAAAAAGAAACGGAGTGCATTTTATTTTGAAATACAAATACAACAACAAAAGCGAAAATCATTTTGAAAGTGCCAAACGTAACATGAAATGTGCGCATTACGATTATTCATTAATTTAACACTCGTTATCTATGAGTACACATTAACATACATACATGAATAGGTCATTGAAATTAGTCGACACGAGATCAAATGAATTGAATTGAATGCAATGCAATGACAGACAAGACGATCTGTCGAGCTGGCGAGTGAAGTGCAAATTATGAGCTTTTAATTGATATTTAAAGAGCTGTGAACTGTAAATTGAATGCAACTCATTAATCACTCAAGCGATTATAGTTATTCAAACGTAATTAATTTACACGCTTCTCGAACATCACTTAAACTACTATTCTTCAATTGATGTGTATTTACACTTATTTTTGTTGAGTGAAATAAAATCAAATTTAAAGTGAATGAATCAAGTGATTGCATAAATATATTTCTAAATCATTTTTGTTTGTTTTTGTTAAAGTTGTTTAAAACTGTTGATTAAGCCATTAATTAATTCGATTGGAAACAAACAAAAGAAATAATCCAAATCATCATCATATAGTAATCCTAACTGTTCAGTTTCTATATACAATATATATTCATAAAGTGAATGTTTTATAACTATAGCGCTTAGCTCGCAAATAAACAGACAGACAGACAGACGGACGGACAGACAGACTGTAATAACGATTTAGCTTATTTTTATTCATGCATACTAAATGCATTCGTTGTAATCGAAAATACATTTGCATATATTCAAATCTCTTTGGCATCGTCGAATAAAAGTGAAGCAGGTAGAATACTTGATGAACAGACCCAAAGCCTGCAAATCCACAAAAGTAGGCTATGAAAATTTGTGAAGCGGTAAAATGAATATGAATATGGATAAGGGTGTGAATGGAAATGTGAATATGGTTGTGAATATGAATTTGAATATAAATGTGAATATGAACATGAGTATGCATATGAGTATGAGTATGAATATGAATATAAGTATGCATATAGGTATGAATATGAATATGAATATGAATATGCATATGAGTACGAGTATTCATATGAATATGAATATGATTATGACTACGAATATGAATATGAATGTTACGAATATGAATGAGTATGATTATGAGTAAGAGTATAAATATGATTATGACCATGAATATTACGAATATACATATGAATATGAATATTACGAATATATGAATATGAATATTACGAATATGAATATGAGCAAGAGTACGAATCAGAATATCAACATGAATATGAATACTAATAGTAATAATAAAGAATTCAAAAATATAATGCATATCAAATATATGATTTGGCGACTAACATAAATGTGAATACTTTCGACTACTCGTCACAGATATAAATTGCACTCAGCCCGCGATTGATGATTTCCCCAGAGATCTATTCACGGAAGCGCAAAGACAGTCCGGTGCTGTTGTACTTCATGTTATAGCCAGTTTATATTTATTTGTAGCATTAGCAGTAGTATGTGATGAGTACTTTGTGCCAGCTGTTGAGAAAATATGTGCAGGTAATTTGCAACACTTTGTTTTTTTTTTTGCCCCACTGTGCTGGGCAGACTACTAAAGTGTTCACACTTTTTAGCACTCAACATGTCCAACGATGTGGCGGGCGCCACGTTCATGGCCGCGGCCACATCGGCGCCCGAGCTGTTCGTCAATGTGATAGGCACATTCATCACGGAGGGCGATATTGGAGTTGGCACCATTGTGGGCTCGGCGGTGTTTAACATACTCGCTGTGGCCGCCTGTTGTGGCATCGGTGCCGGCATGGTGAGTATACTTTCCTGAATCCAGCACTCTCCTCTCGCTGCATCCTCCTGCACGCATATTCTGTTTTGCTTTTCTAGACTATACCGCTGGACTGGTGGCCACTGACGCGAGATAGTATCGCCTATGGAGTCACAGTCGCCATACTCATCTGTGTGATGCACGACGAGCGAGTCGAGTGGTATGAGGCCCTCATTCTGGTATCGCTCTATGCGGTCTATTTGGCAGTCATGTATTTCGACAAATCCTTTCAAAAGTGCGCCAAAGGTGAGTGCTTCTTCCTCTTCTTTTTTTGACCACGTTCATGCGTCGCTCTCTTCTAAAGCTACTATTCAAATATTTGAGCTCTGAAATTTAAATTCGTAACGAATTGATTTTTTATGAAGTTATCGCGTATTTTAAACGTTGCACGGCAATTGTTAGCAAAAAGTAAGAAACAGTCAGTTAGTTGCCACGCTCGCACACATACACAGTCACAAATGCATACAAATACCAAAAACAAAACTCTCACACACAGGTGGCGTTAAGCAGGCGCGTTCGCGCAGCCGCTCCTCGAATTGCAGCATACACACAAAGAACAGCAATGAGAAGGAACCAGGTACACACAAGAAAAATCCAACAAACAAGCTTAAAACATAAGTACTCGTATTCCAAGCCCTCTTTCAGCATTCACTTTCTTCCGGTCGTTGCATTTCCCTTTCCCTTTTCCATTCCAGTGATCATTTAACCGGAAAAAATTATTTTAGTTTACTTCGTATAGCAATTCCTATTGTTTCCTTTCCAGTTCCTACTCTCGTTCTCATTCCACCTTTTATTCCAGTCCATTTCATTTCAGTTCTCACTTTCAATTTCCAATTTCTCTTCAGTCTTCATTGCAATGTTTTTGTACAATTTCCATTATAATTCTCATTCCCATCTCCATTCAGTTCACAATATCATTCAATTCTGTTTTCCCTTCTCAGTTTCCTCTATACATGCATAGATCGAGTTCCAATGTCTTTCCAATTAAAAATTTCTTGAACTTTCGCAGAGCTTGTGGAGAATCGCATCTGCCAGAATATGGCCAGCATCCAGCTGAATGGTGGCCTCAATAACGACCAGTCAAAGGTCGGCAATACGACAACAACCACAGCTGGATTAGGAGTTGGTGGTGGCGTTGCTGCTGCAGCCGCTAGTGGAGGCGGTGGCGGTAGCATTGGGGGAGGAGGAGGAGGTGGAGTTGGCGTTGCAGCCATTGGTCCCATTGTGCCAGTGGTGGATGCCGATCCCGAGTCGCAGCTGGCTGCTGTGGCTGCGGCAGTTGCTGCAGCTGCTGCTGGCGAGGAAACCGAGCAGGAGGGCTACTCACTGTTCACATACCCCAAGGGGGCCAGTTGCTTCGCCCAATTCACGTGGCTGATTATCTGGCCAATTCATCTGCTCTTCAGTATCGCGATACCCGATTGCAAAAAGGCCAAGAACAACCGAATTTTTCCACTGACCTTCATCATGTGCATTGTCTGGATCGGCTCGCTGTCGTATGTGGTTGCGTGGATGATAACCATAATTGGTAAGAATTACCATAATTCATTTCGCTTACATATATATGTATATATTTCACAATAATCGTACGTATTTGCGAATCAAATATTTAAATGTGAAATTTTAAATTTTTCGCATTAAAAATATGCAAGCAAGTGCACCAATTTTAAAATACGTGCGTTGTGAATGGCAACGGCTGCTTTTAGGAACTTGCAGTTTCGCTGTGGCGCCACCTATTGAGTTTAAATTGTGCTTAAAGAAAATGGATTAACGTAGCAAATCAGATTATTGCGAATTAAATTTCATGTTTTTTTTTTTATTGCACAAAATTGATTTACTTTGAACATTCGAATGGCTATTTTTGGTTTGTGTTTTTTTCAGGCGACACACTTAAGATACCCGATTCGGTAATGGGCATAACGTTTCTGGCCGCTGGCACCAGTGTACCCGAGGCAGTATCCAGTGTAATTGTGGCAAAACGCGGTGAGTAAATTTTGTTTTTTTTTGCTTTCTATAAGCTGGACTGTTGTCTAAGTTTGCATTTTAATGCAGGTCACGGATCGATGGGAATATGCAATTCGATTGGTTCGAATACTTTCGATATATTGTTGTGCCTTGGCGTGCCGTGGTTAATAAAGGCAGTCTACTTTCCAATACAGCCGGGACAGAATTATGTGGCCATCAATTCGGCCGGTCTCGAATATTCGGCAATCACATTGCTGTCCACGCTATTTCTGCTCTATCTGACATTCTCGATGAACAAATTCAAGCTGGACAAAAAAGTGGGCATCGCCTGTTTGGTTATATATTTGGTATTTATGGTATTTGCCTCGCTCATTGAGCTCAATGTGTTCTTTCGCGTCAATCTGCCAACATGCGGACGATCATGAGCATTGTGAAGCTAAGGGAGCTGCAGATAGGAGTTAGGAGGTAGGTGCTGGAGCTGGTACTGCAATTGGAACTAGAGCTGGAACTGGAGCTGAGGCTGAAGCGAAAGAGAACGAAAGAGAGAGAGCTGTCAGCAGGCGGGTCCCAGAATATTTTTGTGGGCAACTCTGCAGTACAGTCGTTTAATTAATTAATATGTATTTCCTGTTCTATTCTATCTACCTTGATTTGATAGTTGAGTTACCTTATGCTACTACGTTATGCTGTTATTGTAATACTTTTTTTTTATTATTATTATTAAAGTAGAATGAAACTCATCACGACAGTCGCACGTGATCACGTCAAGTGAAATGAGAAATCAAGAACAAAAACCAAAAACCTAAAACAAAAAAAAAAAAACACAAAACCAAAACCAAACAACAAATTCAATAATGTATTTATATGATTAATATATGAGATTTAACAAAGAACATTTTAAAATCTGTTTATTCATTTCCTTTATACAGTACTCAGTTCTGTTATCGATAACAATTGTCAAACAAAGCTTTCTTGTCTTTTTGTATTTACAGATCTAGTAGTATTTGACATATAGCTAATAGTATTTAAAAATTATTCATCAGCTCGCCTAATGAAAAAAGCAAATTTTATTTCGAATCTCATACTTCAGCAAAATTGGTTTATAAAATGTATCTAAGGTCTGTAGACTGGATGGATGAAGATTTCGGTAAGGCGATAAATTAGCATAATTTTCTTTTGGTATATGAAACAAACCAATTTCCAGATCCTTTTATGTTACGTCATGCAAACAAAGAAGGTCTAAATTGTACGCCTCCAGATATTCTAGAGTTTCCCAATTTTATGAGAAAGAAGAAGATAATCCACGTTGTTATTGCTATACTCGTCAGCTTATATATGTTTGTAATTTTAGCCCTAGTATGTGATAATTATCTTGTGCCAGCTATGGAAAGATTGTGCTACAGTAGGTATAATCCCGGATCAACCTAGATCAAAGTGCCACTAAGACTATTATATATTTTGGTATAGTTATTTATTTTAAATTAACCTTTCAGACTACTTGTAACATGTTGTGCATTGAAAATTCATTGTCTCATACAGTTAAAATTTGACTGAAGACTTCTACATCTTTGTCGTCAAAAATTACAACGATCGCATCAGATTGTTTGCTAGATAAAAAGAACATAACGAGTATTAAAAATGCATTTGTCTTACAGAATTACGTTTATCCTATGATGTAGCTGGTGCCACATTTCTGGCCGGAGCCACATCGGCCCCTGAGCTCTTTGTCGGCTTTGTGGGCACATTTATTACCAAGGGAGACATTGGTGTGGGCACAATCGTTGGTTCTTCAGTATTCAATATACTTGGTATTGCTGCATTCTGTGGCTTATTTACTAGCACTGTAAGTCCTTTGAACAGAAATATATATGGATATACAGATATAGAAGTAATAATACAATTCATATCATAATACCATTTAATCTTTCGGCAGGCTACCAAAATGGACTGGTGGCCCATTAGTCGGGATACCTTCTGGTATATGGTAGCAATTTTAGCGCTTTTCGCAGTACTCTATGACTCAAAAGTGTTGGTCTATGAAGCCGCTGCCATGCTTGTATTATATGTAGTCTATATAGTCGAATTATCGTTTGATCAAAAGCTGCGACAACTAGTCGGAAGTAATTTCTATTCATTAATATTTCATATAATATATTCTTAATGTTAATACATTAATTCAAATATTTCATTTAGAAAAAGATGACGGCAGTGATTTAATCACAGAGAATCCGATGGATCGAGAGGAGGATCCACTAAAATCATTTAAGGAGACAATTACCGAAAGACCCGATCCAGAAGATCATATAATAATAAAGATATTATGGGCTATCAAATATCCAGCCGTTGTATTGCTGGCCATAACAACACCAAGTGCTCGCTCAATTACCTTTTTGAGTATGTTATTCGCTGTTGCTTGGATCATAGTTATAACGTACTGTATTGCTTGGTGTCTCACCATTGTGGGTTATACCATGGGCATTCCCGATTCAATAATGGGCCTAACTTTTCTTGCGGTCGGTACCAGTGTGCCTGAGGTTATTTCATCCTACATTGTATGCAAAAAAGGTAAATTTGACACATTATTTCCATAGTTTGTACACTCGTCCAATTGTTCAATGATAGCTTTACGTTATGGCGACAAGGTATTTTAAAATTGAGCATAGTTCTTACAGAAACAAAAGAACAGATAACACTTAGGGAATATATTTGTTTATATACTGCAGTCGTTGCCACCTATCGTTTAACTATCGCCAAACTATCGTCATTTTAGGCTACGGTTCAATGGCCATGTGCAATGCAATTGGATCCAATACGTTCGATATACTTATCTGTCTGGGCCTGCCTTGGACCATTATGGTACTGGTAACTGACGAACCGGTTCTAATCAACTCATCTGGACTCACAATTACCACTGGCATGCTTACTGCCACTGGTCTCCTGGTATACGCACTTTTTCTCATTACAAAATTTTGGATTAACAAATTGGTCGGATGGGTCAGTTTGATACTTTATATCATATTCACCGCTATTGCGTGCTACATCGAGGTTATGGCACTCGGGAAGGTGTGCGACATTGAATCGGAGGAATATGCGTATCTTAATAATTAAATTAAAATTTATTGTAATATAATATTACACATCAAGTTTTCGCGTTTGAATTTAAATTAAATTGTGCACATTTGACGATTGAGCATGTTTTATAATTTATTTTGTATAATATAATTAACATGAGAATAAGTCTCACAAATATCAAGTTGTTTGAAAATGTGTGGCGAATTTAAATTTAAATATATCAATGAAACCTTATTAAGCTTGTGAAATTTTTTGTATATTTTTTACTTTATGTTTATTTTGTTTTTATTTTATTATTTATATTTATATTTTTTTTTTTTCATTTTATTTTTGTTATTTCTTATCGCAGTTTACTGTTTATTCATTTCCTTTGCACACTAATCGGTTCTGTTATCGATAACAAATGTCAAACGCAGCTTGAAAAAGTTCGTAGTCGCGTTTATTTATTTTTTCTGATTGTACAGATCTAGTAGTAATTGAAAATTTATTATCAGTCCGTACGTTTAATTTAAATTCTAAATACTCAGAATATTTTTTGATCCTAACATTGGCAAAATTGGTCTAAGAAATGTATCTAAGCTTTGATCCACAACTGGTTGACAATGATTTCGGTAATACGTATTTATAAGCAGTGATTTTCTTTTGAATTATGCAACAAATCAATTTGTAGATCCTTTCATGTTACGTCATGGAGATGTAGAAGGTCTAAATTGTACGCCTCCAGATATTCTAGAGTTCCCCAATTTTATGAGAAAGAAGGCAATATTACACGTTATTATATCTGTACTAATCAGCGTTTATATGTTTATAATCCTAGCTATAGTATGTGATGATTATCTAGTGCCATCTATGGAGCGTTTGTGCTTCAGTAGGTATAATCTTGGGTTACCCTGATTAAAGTGTATCAAAGTCTACCTTTGTCTTACAGAATTGCGTCTATCCTATGGTGTGGCGGGTGCTACATTTATGGCCGGAGCAACATCGGCCCCTGAGCTCTTTGTCGCCATTGTGGGCACATTTGTTACCAAGGGAGACATTGGTGTCGGCACAATCGTTGGTTCTTCAGTATTCAATGTACTTGGTATTGCTGCATTCTGTGGCATGTTTACTGGCACTGTAAGTCCTTTGAACAGAAATAAATATGGATATACAGATATAGAAGTAATAATACAATTCATATCATAATACCATTTAATCTTTCGGCAGGCTACCCAAATGGACTGGTGGCCCATTAGTCGCGATACTTTCTGGTACTTGGCATCTATTTTAGGACTTTTTGGAGTCCTTTACGATTCAAAAGTGATGGTCTATGAGGCCATTGCCTTGTTGATGTTCTACGTAATCTATATAATTGCATTATCATGTGATCGCAGACTGCAAGGTCTATTCGGAAGTACTTTTTAGTCAATTGCAACAAGTATGTAAATATTGTTAATTTCTTAATTCTTAGAACGAGAGAGCGAGAATGATGTGCTAAATGAGGATCCCATGGAGCGAGAGGAGGATCCAATAAAATCATTTAAGGAGAAGATTACCGAAAGACCTGATCCAGAAGATCATATAATAAAAAAGATATGGTGGGCTATCAAATATCCAGCCGCTGTATTGCTGGCCATAACAACGCCAAGTGCTCGGTCAATTTACCCTTTGAGTATGTTGTTGGCGGTGTTATGGATCAGCATTATATCGTACCTTGTTACTTGGTGTCTTACCATTGTGGGTTATAACATTGGCATACCCGATTCAATAATGGGCTTAACTTTTCTCGCGTTCGGTACTAGTGTGCCTGAGGTTGTTTCATCCTATATAGTATGCAGGAAAGGTAAATTTGACTACATCATTTCACAATAATCATTACCAATCTATTGCGACACCTATCGCTCTTTTAGGCTACGGTTCAATGGCCATGTGCAATGCAATTGGATCCAATACGTTCGATATATTTATCTGTCTGGGCCTGCCTTGGACCGTTATGATAATTGCATCTGGCGCACCGATTATAATCAACTCATCTGGACTCACAATTACCACTGGCATGCTTATTGGCACTGCTCTCTTGGTATATGCACTTTTTCTCATTAGCAAATTTTCGCTTAACAAAATGGTTGGATGGAGCAGTTTCGTAATGTATATAATCTTTATCGTTGTCTCGTGCTACATCGAGATTACGACACTCAAGAAGGTGTGCGACATTGAATCGGACGAGTATGCGCATCTTAATAATTAGTCGTTATAAATAGAGTTAAGTCGATCAACGTCAAATTCAAAAAGGCGTGCAAATTAAATTAATATATGTATGTATATAAATTAAATGAATAGATGAAATAATACAATATATATGTACATATGTATTAAAGTATAAAGTACATAAAAATATTTTTGAGTTTCTTTGTTGTAGACTAGAACACAAAATAATATTTGTCAATCGCATTGAAAACACCTGTGGACGTTATCAAGATGCGATTACCCCATTGTGATTATTTTGCGGGTCCTCTTTAATTTAGTCGCACGTCCCAGCCACAGTCGCAGTGTAAACTAATTGTGATTGTGCCTATCGATTATCGATAAGATATCGTTGGAAAAAAGGTTCCGAATTAGACTGATTTCCTTGCTATTTTTATCCGATGCATGCGAAGAGGCGCGTGTCAAATTTTGTTGAGCATATATTTTCTAATATTTAATTTGGCACGACTGTTGGTAGAAATAAATGACTCAGTTAATTCACAGACAATTGGAAATCTAATCGAACTCAGATCTATTACAGCTGACCTCCTTTGAAAGTGCCTCGAAATAAAAGATTTTTAAAGAAATATGTCGCTTCACATTTAATGAAATATTTAATTTCATTTCTGCAAGGGAATACCATAACTGTGCGAGTGATATACATACATTGTACATAATATAGTTTTCAATTATTGTCCGCCATATTGTTTTTGGCATTTGTATTTGAAGAAGACAATCGCCATATCGATGACGTCAATTCAAGCTGCTTGTTATGACATCAAGAATAGTCATTGTCGTACGTATTGTCACACACAAACACCCAAACACACAATACATTTGGAAGATAAGTTCTAGGTGGAAATCTGTGAAAGTGTATGCGTGTATAATTTATATTACTGATAAGCATTTTGTACGCACCGTTTGAAAATCAAAAGAGATACAACTACAGATACAGTCTTTATACTTTGTATCATATACGAGTATATGCATGTAGATAGATAGAAATATTTCTAAGGAACCAAGAGACAAAAATACCATATCAAAGGTATTCAATGTGACGACGGCAGCGATTGACTGAAGCGATGGACTTCCGTTTCAGATGTCTGGGGCAATTGGAGTTAGAATGTATCTACACAATATGCACTATACATATTTAAGATTTCATATACATACATACATAGTATGTGGAGTAGAATTATTACATTTTATTTTCATATTAAGGCCACTCACAAAAGCTTAAAGATAGGAAACCCTTGAAAACGAAATTGAAATTGATTTTAGTATTTTAGTACCAAGAATTTGTAGGGATAAAGACTTGAGATTTGATCGTCGTAACTCGCTTGGTAACACCGCGAAAAAGTGCGCTAAAAATGGAGACATCTGGACTTTGTGGACGGTTTATGGTCGGCGGGGGCAGCTGAATGTGATTAACTCGTGACTATATAATCGGTAATAATTGAGAATTGGGTGTGGGTGCTTCTTGAGGCTAAGTCGGCTCGGTTCGAGTGGTCTCTAATCTTGATCGGACTCTCACTTACGATGTCAACTTTTGAGTTGTTTGCCTGATAATCGCGGCCCCAATACCAAGAAGGAAATAGCAAAGGTAAAAATATAATGAAATGAATAAAAAACAAATCGGACAAAAAAGAGAAAATCGAACAAGTTTAAAGTCTGATTAAAAGGCCACACTTGAGATTATAAATAGTACAATCGTAAACATGCTTGTAATTAATGAAAATCAATAAAGTATTGGCAAATAAATGCACAAACATAATTATAATAATTATTCGCTGACTCACAAATCATTCAATTCGTCAACCAATCGAAAGAAAGAATTTAACTTATCAATATCAATATCAAATCAATAAAAAAAAGAAAGAAAAATTACCTATGTATAAATAAGAAAGACCACAACGCGTGTTGGGTTTTTTATTTAAAAAACTCTCATAAATTATTTTTGAAAACGAACCAATCAAAAAAGGCTCAGTGAATAAATCTGAGTTCGTTTTTTCGTGCTTCAATCAAATATTAATAAATTATACGAACATTTCTTTTAATAACATAGTTGTTGATTAAACTACAATTTGATTTGCCAGATTTGACAAATAATACCTCTTAATGCTCTCAAGTAGCCACAAACCAATTTTGTTTAGAATATTATGCAGCTTTAATCTGCAAATATTTTGTGTAAATCATACTTCATTAAATAAAATGAGCGGCAAACTCAAATAGTTATTTTTTTAAAAGTCTAATAAATCAATACCGAGTAAAGTAGAATATTTATAAAGTTGATTTTTCATATGAAGAAATTTTTGATTTCTCAGCTATAAATTTATCAAAGACAGTGATGTAAAAATAAATAAAATAATCTGCTACATTTCTTATTTTAAATAAATAAACAATTGGAATATTCAATTGCTTTTTTCTCTTTTTTTTTATTATAATTATATTAATTTCTTTTCCTATTAATTTACTTTGTTCAATTGTTCATTATTTTATTCATTTACTTTATAATATATTATGCAAAGTATTAAGTGCAAATTCTTGAATTTAAATTATAATAAAATTACAAAATGATTTAGAGCTCAAATAAATTGTAATATTCTTTTCACTCTTACATAATTCAATATTCAATTGCTTTTTTTCTTTTAATTTGTTTAATATTAATTAATCATTTTATTGATTTCTTTGTAGCATATTATTCAATGCAACTCTTACTGTAATTAGTTGAAAATCTTGACTTTGCAATAAATGGTTGTAGAGCTCGGGTAAATTTTAATTGAAAGTCGGCTACAGCCTCCGCTCAGATAGGTCAGATCTAACAGGTGCTATCTATGCTATGTATGCTATCAAGCATATACATAGGTGAAAGGGAATATGGTTGGCATTTCAACCGTTTATGATTGCCATATCTATCTATCTCTCTAAGCATCAGAGACTGGGCGGAAATCAGGCGAAGCCAGTTAAGTCGAGCAGTCAAACTGTCTATCAGCATTATACTCCCCTTCTTATCAAGGGGTGGGGGAGAGGAGAGAGAAAGGTTTATTTGTCCGAAATTGATTTATGGAGCACTTTGGCGACTACGCCATTGTTTTTAAAGACGTCACGTCGATACGGGGGTTCTGATACCGGGACTAAACTGGACTGGAGCCATAGCAAGTGTGACGTCTATACAGAAAGGCAAAAAGAAAGAAAGAACTGAAATAAAAAAGTACAATTACAATCGCACAAGAAAGAGTTGGCTGATTTGATTAGTCCAAGATATGATAAAGAAATATTTAATGTTGACTCCCAGCAACAACAAGCTTTGCATAATTTATATTACTCATCAAAAAGTAGACAGCATTTGTCTATTGTTTGTTTTAACAATGCAAATCCCAAATAATAAATTAAAAAGTTGTCATAAAAAAATGTGCTAAAAATAATATTCAATAGTTTTGGAACGAAATGGTATAATGTGAAACACGCTTTTGTTATTAAAGATGGAACAAAACGGAAACAAGTGAAACACTCAAATTGTGTACATCAATTTAAAAAAATAACTATAAAATTTGGATAAGCGACAGTTGAAGCAAAATTCATTTACGAATGAATCATAAATAAATTAAAATTAATAGCTGCCATTGAACGAATTGGCATTAGGTGGAACAACATTTAAGAAAATGAAAATAATGTTTATTATTTTGAACAAAACGGAAGAAAGCAAATACAAACAACAATTAAAAATGCATAAACTGTGACAATTAAAGGGAAAACCAATTGCGACTGAATCATAAATGAAAATTGTATTCATGTGTTGAATTTGATTTTTGGAAAAAACGAGTTCTAAAATTGATCATTATGGAAGATACAAAATGTATGCATGAGTTGAATAAAAATTAAAGATTGTATACAATAAAATCCCAAGCGATCGGATGGTAAAAGCACAAAACTTAAAACTGAACTTTGCACAATCATAGGCGAGATGCCTAAGTGAGAGAGATACCTGAGTTGAGGGAAGTACATTCTGAAAGTAATTAATGGAGAAATCGCTGCTGACGTTGTGCTTGTTGTGGTTTTGTTGTTGTTGTTGTTGTTATTGTGATGGTTGTGTTTTTATCAACAACAGCAATCAAGCGATCAAGTTGGAATAAATGTTGATCAGGATCGAAAACTAGAGAACAATTATAAAGTGAATGCCCTATGGTAATCAAATCAAGAACTGTTAAGAGCTGCTTTATAAATAGACTTTTAAGGCACATTTTCCAGTTAAGCGTGAAAATACCCAAAGTGCTTTCACAAGTCATTACATGTGCATGCAAATGCTTGAGTCTGTGGTATTCTAAATGCCGGCAAAATAATTCATAGTTGTTGATAAACTCAGCTACACTTTGTTGCTGTCATTGTTGCTTTGTTACTTTGGTTCTTATCAGAGCGGTAACTGCTCTATTAATGAGCACACACATGGCAGAGAGTTACATGCTCTCCAAATAGACGGCAATAACACGTATACGTACGTAGAATGTGATACCAAAAATAACTGCTCGTATTACAACATCAATCTGGGAATCAAAATCAAAAAAAAAACAAAAACAAAAGTAATTGATTTGAAAAGTAAACTTCAACTGGAACTTGTCTTCAGTCAGAGTTATCATCCAATAATAATAATAATAATACTCTACGTCCATAGCATTTGCGTCGACTGTCAACTTTTGTTGAGCATTTGTGCTCAGCGCCGCAGTCGCTGCCGACGCCGCTGTCGACGTCACTGTCGACGTCGCTGTTTATTATTAAGACGCGCGCGCTGTGGCCGCACTTAATTAGTTGTGCGATACAATTCTAGCCAAGCGGTTGGCAGCAGCTGCAATTCGAATTCGAAAGCAACAAAACCGACAAAAATCACATTTAATTGTAATAAATTAATAACTGCATAAATACACAATAATCCACAATAATAATAATAGCCAAAGCTGCCACGAACAAATTCAAAGTCAATTTCCAGACGCGTTGCGCATACGCCGTGTGTGTTTAATCAAAATATACAAATAAAGCATTTTGCAAACGTCTTTTTAACGAAATAATATTACAATTTTTTTGTGTTTTGTGCTGTTTTTTTTTTTTTGCTGATTTAATTTGTAAATCAAAACGAAAGATTTGGGGAAAATTTCAACAGCTCTTTTTAATAGAATGTTGAAAAACGTGCGGCTTTTGCTTGGTGTTTACATATTGTTTGCCAGCCTCATAACGGATACACAAGCAACAGGTGAGTAAATACTACTACTTTATTAACCAAAAAATAAAAACTGACAGCTTTATAGAGCAGATGTACCAAAAAACAAAATATTAAATGAGAACTGAAGACAATTTCAATACAACTATATGCGAGCTAAATATAAATGCTTATTGATAGGCCTAATTCAATTTCATGTTCTTTAATTTATACGAACATATATAAGTTAATTTACAACTAATAAAATGTTTAAAGCAAGTGCTCCATAAATTTCAGACTGCCAAATTAGCCTTTCTGTGTAAAAAATATATAGTTGGCAAAAACAACTCCAATTAAAATCCAAGCCAACGTGCTAAACTAATTTATATTGAACAAAGTGAGTTGTTCGTCTATTAAACTTGCTTTTTAATTGGCCAAGTCCTAGTTTTCAGTTACTTTATTTAACAAAAACCAGTTTCCGTACAGACAACAATGAATTGTTTATACTCTGTAACTGAGGTAAAGCATTTAATTAATAAACATGCTTTAAACCGCAGCACAAAGACATACCATAAATATTGTTCCATTTCCACTTGTTCCGCATTCGAATCGCATCAATTTATGCACACAACCTTGACAACAGTTGGCCACATCTTTTTATAATATTACAAAAATGTCTTGAATGTTTCATTTAATTTATGCCGCTCGAATACCCTCAGCGATCAATGATAACAATGGCAATCAACAAAAAGCAGCCAACACTTTTATTTCAGAAGCACTTTAATCAATATAATATTGTATATATTATAGTATATAGTTGGCTGCCAGATAATCGTCAGATCGATCAATCACATACCTTTCGTTATGCTGATAAATCAGTTCAACTTTACTATCAAATCGATCACAGATGCTTCAACAGCTGCTAGAGTTCACAGAGTTTATCAGCAATGAATTAAGATCTAAAGACCTTTCACCAAAATATATGTATATATATATGTACATACATATATATGATATATTCCTTTGGGTTCTTATCAAAATTTGACTACTGATAAAATTCGCTTTTCCCCTGTCAAATAATTTATTTATTTGCCAAGATTTTCACAAAAAAAATCAGCTTCAATTTGATTACAACATAAGTTCAGTTCATGACGAGTCTGATTAAATAAGCAGCTGCCAAAGGGACTTATTAAATAAATTATATTGCTAATTATATGATATGTGAGTGCAATCTTTATTAAAAACACACTTTACACACTTTGATAACGCATAGTACAATCCAATAAAATATATGGCACTTAATTTTTGATGAAAATTATCTAATTAAATTCAATTTGTGTTATACTAAAAGCAGTACAAATTTACCACAAAACTCTAAAATTATTGCCTTTTTCCAAACAATTTACAATTTGATCAGTTTCAATGACTTCTTGTTGTTATTTGACAATCTTTTATCAGGCATTTGAGTATTTGAGTGAAGATAACACCAGCCGAGAGGCCACAATAAATGCTTCGAAAGAGACAGCATCAGGTGACAAGCTGTGATTAACTTATTGATATGAAGGTGTTGAGAGAGATCAGAGAGCAGAGAGCGACTTGAGTTATGCAAATATGTTAAACAAATTAAAGATGCCTAGTCTAATTAATAACCTTATAAAAAGCCCATAGACATAGCATGATAATCAGGCAGAGCTCATTAGACATCACTTAATACCATTAATGCCATTGGCAGACACCTGAGAAAGACGTCAAACAAAGTCGAGTGTACTTCAAAAACAAATTCATTATTATCTAATAGCAAATGGGTTGCACTTCATAGTGTTGCCATCAATTCATAATTATTGCATAAAGTACAAAAACAACATGGTAATTAACAATTATTGTCGAACGATTACTTTGATTACTGAGCACTCAGCATAACATGATATTGTGTGGTTTCCCTTATTCCTTGGAATTTAAACCATCCCCTAACACCCCCTCCAACATAGCTATTAATAAATAAATGTATATAAATTGCAAAAATATTTTGGTTATTCCGAATTTAGCTGGAAACATGAAAAGGCAGAATTAAATTTGCGAAATCTTTCAATAGAATTGCACTGCACTCAAACACTCTCTTCTATGCTGATACTTTGGCCGTCTGTCTGTCTGTCTGACTGTCTGTCTGTCCGCTTGCTTGTTGTCTTAGCCAAAGTTCAATAATTCTGATTGTCATGCGTTTTCCCACAGCATCCATGACGTTTAAACACACAATGGGGCAATGTTTATAGTTGGCACTTGAATAGTTATTAGTACTTGTATTATCCGTTTATTTATTTTCATTTCATTTTGTTTTTCATTTATTTGCCAATTTGTTGTTTCTTTTCCTTCTTCTCTTTTTTTGCCGGCCGCACATTTATCATCATCTCTGGTATTTGTCGAACAAACAGACAAACAAGCCACAGTCAGAGCCAAGCCAGACAGCGAGACAATGGCGCCTTCGTTTGATGCCAACACTGGGCAACAAAAACGCGTTGAATTTAATAATTGAAATATTATTGTGGAAACAGTTGCATTAGATCAATAGCAATTAAATCTATTCTCATCGACTAGTTTAATTCGTTGTATAACTATACTACTATTTTATTGCGTTCCATTCCATGTTGTTCCACTGTTTAACCGCTGCTTAATATTTTCTTTTATTTAATTGTATTTATTTTGTAGCTAGGAATGAAATTCTAATGTACAATTATTATTTATTTCATTTCACTTTTTGTTCTAATTCATTCTAATTGAATTCAAGAAATTTCCTTCCACCTAAATGAAAAATGCCATTTTGTAGGGCCGTGTTTAATAATCGCATTTGTTTATTTAACAACAATTAGCAATCAGTTTTCAGCCAGCTTGGAAAACCGATTGATTTGCATTGAGTCGCAACACGATCAGAGAAACGAGTTGCCAATTAAAAGGCAACGGCAACGGCAAACGGCAAAGTTGCAACAATATTAAAAAATACCATGATAATAATAGCAGTGCTAATGATGAGATGGTGAGGTGGTGCTGTGAGGGAGTGATAACAATACTTAGTTAAACATTAAATGAACAAAATGCATTTTTGCATTGCGAAGGGATTTGCTGGAGGGGGGATGGAGTTGGACTCTCAAGTAATTATGGCAAAACATCGATTGCATATCAAGTGATAAATTGCACAAAACTGCCTAACAGAGCAGGTCAGAAAGCAGTGCAAGGGCAAGGGCAGGGGCAGGGGATTCCCCTAATTGAAGCACAATGCGTCGCGATTTCCGCATAAGAATTGCAATATGCACATATCTTGAATTCAATAAAGTAATGTAGATATAAACGGGGTTTTTAGCTGCGCCTCTTTGGGTATTTCTCCATCTCATCCGATGCGATCTGATCCGATCCGACCTCCATAATCAATGGGCGTAACCCCAACCCCCAAGCGACAGCTGTCAACAGGTTCAATAAACTTGTTTGTGCGCAGCTAAGCGCAAGCTTTAGATGCAGGCTTGTAAATATAATATTCACATATTCACACACTCGCACTCACACTCACACTCACACTCACATTCGCATTCACACACATCTGGTGTTGTTGCGAGTACTCGCAACAAGATTCGACAAAAGGCCGCTAGAGTCAGTTTCAATGTTAGCCGAAATCTTTTTGAAATAGTTTCAATTCAGTCGCCTTAAAGGGTATACTCAATTTGACATGCCGTTTGTGACACTATCAAAAATGCTGCTTGGCTAGCTTCTATCTTTATCTATACTATATTCTTATTGGATTGCCGTCCGTTCCATTTCCTTTTCATTTTATGCCAACTAAATTATGTTGTTCCATTCCATTGTGACACTCTTTGAACTAGCTATACTATATACTCTCTCAATTTCTTTTCATTCCACTTCGATTTCGTTGCAAGTCAACCCTTTCTGTTTGATACAATTTCTCTTTTAATTCTACAGGGTATTTTCGTGTCAAACCCCCGTTTTGATAAAGTTATTGCTTTAATTTTCAAGTTTAAGTTTTATTTAATTATTGAAATTATGTCTGATTATTTTATTGTTCTCAACTGCAGTCCGCAGCTGCTAAAGACATGCAATTCTTCAAAATACACATTAAATAATCAACAAAAAATACAAACAACTAAACTGGGCATAAACAACTTGGTGAAAAGCTGCCGAGCGTATCGCACGTGCTGAAAGAGTTTCAAGCGAAAAAGGTCAAAAGCAAATACCAAAGTTTTGTTTACAGGGAACAATACAAATGAAGAGCAGATAGCTGCCCTATAGCCGACGAACGAATACACTTCAAGTTGTCGAAGTAAAGTGAAATTTATCAAAATCAAAAGTTGGCATTATGAATTAAATATACATAATTAATAATGCTATTTACAACATGCCAACAGTTTATATCTATACAACACTTCATTGGAAAATTATTTTCTTGCAATTCCTTAACAATTTGAGCTCAAAGATATCCCATATGAATTATTAGACTTGTGCTAATTATTTGTATTCTAGTATCTCATAAATAGTCTGGCAGTCGAAAACAATAATACCTTCAGTTAGAGTGCAACAGGTGAATCATTGCTTAAGCTTGTCAATGTGGCTAAGAGTTTGCTCAACAATTGTCTGATAAGAACATGCCAATCAGACAGCCACGAACACCCACCCGATCTTGCCTTGAGTCTTTGCTGGCTAATTGTGGCCAATTCTTGGGAATTAAGTCAATAAGATAAAATGATAGACAGCGAGCAATATTTCCCCATTCGCGGTAAGCCGAAATTATGGCTAATAATAAACAATTAAAAACAAAACACAACAAAAAAGTGAAAACAAATCGTCTCAAATGGTATGACTGTATTTCTTGAATTTGTTGATGATACATCAGGTTCCTGAACGGAACAAATCGGCGGGAACAATAAAAATCAGCTTATAACCATAACAACAGGATCATAAAATGGCCAATCAATGTCAATAATACGAGTACGTTGCCTATAGCTTCTTAACTTGGTCGAATTTGAAATAATTGAAGGCATTAAATGTTTATGTTTCGACTATTATGATTTACAATTCATGTAATTAGACATTGATATCGCATCCAAGTACTCAATTATAGCGCTATATAATTGTTTATCTGCGCGCAATTTGTGGAATTTTTTCATCTCTTTTCGCGTGAGAATTAAATAAAATTATTTAATGCTCTTGACCTGCATAGCAACAGAAATTGCTGCAGAACAATATTCCAATTGGAATCGAGTTGGAGTTTCATACATTCCAGCCAGAGCAAAACGTACCGAATGAAATTCCAATTCACTGAAACTAAGACCTATTCTTTATTAGTGTTAAGACAATGACAAAGTTTATATTGTAGTTGCCACCCCACCATTCCCTACCCCTTAAGCTTTTACAGTGTAAACTTCAGGGTTACAGACTGAATCTTATCACAGCACACAGCATTCGCTTTCGCTAATCCACAAAGACGTTATCTTCATTTGTCGTAGATATATTAGAATATTCAAACTTGGTCATTCATAATAATTAACTGTTGATCTTTTTACTCACATTGCAGTGCACAATGATAGCAACTTTCTGGAAGCATCGCTAAGATATTTGGATGAACAACTACTATTCGATATACTGCCCAGGGGCACCTGTCCCGGCGAGGAGCCCGATGCACCTCTTGATGAGTTCCCAGAGATCTTTACACGTAAGTTCTGAAAGCTATTTAGAAGTTTGCCAAACGATTAACGATTAACGATAAACGATAACCAGTGGATGGGATATGAATTTAATGATCGCATTGAACACCTGGCTAGATGCGATCTCAGCTAGACATTGACGGTGAATTACAAAGCGCACTTGAACTTGCCGTGTCCCTCGTACAATGGTCAGTGTCCAATGATAGGTCTGCCTGCATTGGGGCTCCAATGGCGAACGGCGTTATCACTGGGCCAGGGTCAATACAATACAAGTGGTGCGATAAGCGCTCAAAATGGCCAATAATTCAGACGTCGCAAATGTGTATCAGTTTTAAAGCTCCACATAAACAATTATAACTCGTAACTCACAATTGGCCCCCTCCCTGCCTGTCTATTGTCTATTGTCTATTTTTACGCTCTCTACTCGTATCGTCGTCTTTGGCTGCTCTTCAAATCGCGTCCTCTTATCGCGGCAAAATTGTGTGAAAACCTTTGATTAAACTACAATGCTTAGGACGGACCCATGAATGTATCTCTTTAATAAATATCACAATGCCAATGGCGATTACAAAGTGGATATACTGAAAAGATAACGCTAAGATAAGTCGCACTCTTAGTCAGCATCTAAATTGGAAAGTATTGGTCAACGATCTTAAGATTCGCACATCATTAAAAGAGAAAAAACCAATACGATAAATAAAATCAACTAAAATGGTGAAGAGCAGAGATAAATAAAATATATTAGTAGACAGTCAGACTGGATATGACTAACAAAAATATTATATGTTGCATAGGAAGAGAACTACAATACATTTAAGATACTCACCTATAGTAATTCAAGGATATACCAAAGAATATACCATCTGTCCAATAAGAAATGTCTATACCAAATGCCCTTTTTTTTTTGTCTTTTTACAGTGGATCAACTACGACAAGGTTGGGTAGTATTGCACGTATTTGCAGCCGTATATTTCTTTATACTGCTGGCGATAATATGCAACGATTATTTTCTGCCCACCGTCGAGTGCATCTGCGAGGATCTGCATCTGTCCAAGGATGTGGCAGCAGCGACGTTTATGGCAACGGCAACCTCAATGCCCGAGTTTTTTACGAATACGATAAGTACGCTTATACTTGAATCTGATATGGGTCTGGGCACAATTATTGGTTCTCTCATGTTCAACACATTGGGTGTTGCGGGTCTTGCGGCGCTTTGCATTAACAAGGTAAGGTTTCACATGCGATCAGAAATTTGCGGAAATGTTATTAAAGCTGTCCGGTTCCATTCATGAATTGCAGCCGGTGCAGCTGGACTGGTGGCCCATAGCACGCGATTGTGTTATCTATATCTTCAATACTATCGTTTTATTGGTGCTCGCTTGGGGTGGCAGCATAAGCTTTGTGGAGTCCTGCATTATGATGGGTTTCCTGGTGCTCTACTATCTAATCACGTTCAATAACAACAAATTTATGCCCGCCATACGCGTTTTTATCGAGGATCGCATGAATTGTTGTTTTTCCACGCGTTACGGTAAGTGCTCGAGCAAGCGTCGCTTAAGACTCTCATAACTCAATTGCTTTGCATTTTATAGATCTGACGGAACCGCCAGAGAACAGTGCCAAGGCACAGCTGCCATTGAAAAAGGATCCGCTGTCTGGTGATGGTTTATTTGTGGTCAACTTTCCCGAGAATACCTCATCTATGTCATCCACTGCCAATTTGACACACTCAAAGAGTTGTAAGTATCGACTTACCGCCATACATGTAATCGATGACAAATCGATAATTGATATTTTATCGCAGGGAATGGCGAGGATGAGGAAGAGGATCAGATGCCCGACAGCGTTTTTGCATATCCCCACAATGCCACTCGTTTCATGAAATGTTGGTGGGTCTTTGTGTTTCCCATCAAACTCCTGCTGCGCGTCATTATACCACATCCGATGCGTAATCGTCGCCTGTATCCTTTGTCCTTTATCATGTGTATCATCACCATTGGCGCGAATGCCTATCTGATTGTTTGGATGTTAACTGCTTTTGGTGTGGCCATTCATGTGCCCACAATTGTCATGGGTCTCACGTTCCTCGCCGCTGGCTCCACCATGCCCGAGGCGGTTTCCAGCCTCATCTCACTGCGCAATGGTAAGCAAAAAAAAAAATGGACCGCCATTCGCGTATGTTAACTAATGGTTGACATTTTTTCCAGGTGAGAGTGGCATTGGTGTGTCCAATTCATTGGGCGCCAACTCATTGGCCATCTTGTTGTCGCTAGGCGTGCCGTGGTTTGTAAAGAACTGCATTAATTATGGCACCGGAGAGAAGCAACAGGTTGGCACGCAGGGCATCGAGTACAATATTATCATATTGATATTATCCACAATAGCGTTATTCATCATACTGAGCTGCAGTGGTTATCGTCTAACAAAACGAGTGGGCGTGGCTCTATTTATCGTGTATACAGTGTTCATAGTCCTACAGATCCTTATCGAAATGAATATATTTTTCCCGCTCGTTTGCAGTAGCTAGTTCCAATTAGAATACAGATTCCAATTCAAATGACAACTTCAGTTCCAATTCCAGTTCGATATGCGATCACTCACGTTGGAGTTTCATGCATTTTAGCTTCTGGTTGGCACCAGGACAATACGCACTAAATAAAGTTTTAAATTCACTGAATGTCTGCGGAAATGCTATCTGCTCTCATTTGTATATACGATTCGTTCCACTAGTAAATTCATGTATATATATCTGACAAAGGTGCTTGAGACATTAGTTAGTTACCGATTTAGGTTGCGTTGTTACTTATTGTTAACGTATCAACAATAAGTTACTTTACCTATCAATATAAACTTCGGTCGTAAGGATTGTGCTTCTATTTTTTGTTTTTAGCTTAGGTACTCCTTAAGACTGTCTACTCTTTAGCTGTAAATACACAATTATTTATAATACCCTATTCGTCACAAATTTCAACTGGTACCAAAGCGCGACATTCTGTAGATAGATGAGCTTCAAGCTCCCAGCGAATTACCACTAAGAAACCAAATGCTATATGTATGAATATAGTACTATCTATGTACATACATATATGTATGTATGTATCTTAAGTATCTGTATACATATGTTTAAGTGCCCTGCGATATTTATGGCCTTTGGCTGGACTTTCCTTAATTATGTATATTATTATTGTTATCGTTACTGTTACAATTACATACCTAACTATCTTTTGTTATTAATTTATAAAATACATTTAACGACAAATATAATATTACCAATTGTGATTGTTTTAATGATAGCAAAAAGAAAATCGAACAAAAAAAATTAAAAACAGAAATTTCAATTTTTCAAGTGGCCAGTGGGTTCTCAAGTGGCCTGTGGATCGGATGGACGTGTGTGATTTGCTGATTAGTGGTTCTCACTGTGTACTTGTGTGCGTTATTGTTGAGTAATACTTTAAAAAAAAATAGTAAATAACGAATTCAGGAATTTTTCTGTTTAAAAGGAAATTTTCATTTTATAACGATTGACGTTGAGTTTTCTTTTTCTTGTACATCACATAAATAAGTTATTAAATGAGATCAAACACATACATATATATATTTAAATATACCTTATATATATAGCAAGTGTACACTGAGAGAAATAAAAGCAAAAACTATAACTATGTTAGTTGAAGTGATTCTTCCGATTCGAGTATAATATCTCTTATAAAATACAAACAAAAACTCGTTTAATGATGACTATAACTATGATTACATACATATATATATGAATGATCGATCGAGTGCTGCAACTCTCTCTACCTCTCGCTAGGTCTTTTTAATTGTTAATTTTATGGCGGGAATGGGGATAGATTGTAAGCGATTGTAGTCGTATTAACATGCGTATAAATATGCAATTGTTACATTATAAATACTTATAAATAGTTTTTGTCTAGCTTTAGCTTGTCTTTACATATTCGTATAATTTTGGTATACCTCTTACTTTGCTGCCAAATGCAATACAATATAATATATATACTTGTTACTAATCAAGGAAGTTTTAAAAACTTTTGCGTCATACACTATGCTTCTTCATTCTTTTAATTTCCTCAATCATTTCACGTCATGGATTTTCCATGTTCAAATCAGTCTGAGCAATTACAATTCAAATGTGCTTGCGAATTATATTTAACACCAACGTGTCCAGTGTGTAGGGGGAAGCTAGTGTGTGTGTGGGGTTTGGGGTAGGGAGAATGTTCAAATTGCTTTGTCTTATAGCTTTCAGCTGCGCTTTGAACAACAAATTGGCACAATTACTATGACATTCATAAAACAAACTTTGACAATAATAAAAAAAGGTATATGAAAACTAAAATTAAACTACAAAGCTGCGACGTTTCGGCAACCTCTTGTTGCATAGTTATGCCCCTGCCATTAGGTGCAGCAATGGTGTCCACTCTTAACGTAGTAATTGTGCATGGCAACACTGCCGTTTTTGCTATAACTGCCGCCGCCGCCATTATATTGACTACTGTTGCTTAAGGTATTGCCGCCATTGGCTATGCCGGTCGTCCCGTTTGGATTTGTATTTGTATTTGTGCTTGTGCTGGTTGTAGCGCCCTTGTCATTGGAGTTCGTTGTGGCGCCATCGAATGCCGTTATATGATTCGGTATTATCTTACACGTAAATTGACGATGTTGGCCAGGCTCCTGTATAGAGGATAATGTAATTATTAGAAACTTTCCCGATTCCATACATATGCATTAGGACGTACATTTCTGTTTGTGTATGTGTATGTGTTTGCGTGCAGGTCTACCTACCTTAGGCTGTATGGGAAAACAGCACCACAGAATGAAAGCTATAAAAGCCACCAATGTACCCACAAGCAATATGAAATCCTCAATGGTCTGCATATTTGGACAATAAGAATGGCAAAATTAATGTTAGTCTTCCCTTTTCACTAGCATTAGCAGTTATATATGTATGGATGTGTATGGTTACGAAAATACATATTTATGTATGCATGCAGTTCAGTGTCTCTGTATTGTTATTGCAATTACAGTATTACTGTAATCTATACCAGTATGGGTGTATGAGCACATGTGTTTATGTGTGTTACAAGTATGTGTAATGTATTTGTGCAAGTGCATGTGCAGACTTTAGAGTCATTGTCACTTACCGGTTCTTCGCCAAGCAGCACGTGATTAATTAAATAGATAAAATCATCAAATGGTGTCATTGTGAAAGTCCACATCGCAAACCTCGTCTAAATGCAGCTTGGGGTTTAATTCAATGATATTCTGGTTACTGCTGTAGCTGGTAGATTTGCTTAGAATTTATTATTTGCCCACTCACGACTATAATAGCCACATAACACTGGTACTAGGCACTGTTTAAACTATCACAATAATAAAAATCTTAAAATAAAAATTCGTAAATTCGCACAATTTGTGAGTGCAACGGCAACTGCAGCGGCAACACTTGTCAGCATCAGCGTGACCGCAAGTTAAGTTTCAAAATGTACTCTAAATTAACTTTTTAAATGGTCACACTGCTATTGAAATGTTCCTTATGATATTTTTGGCGCGATAATTTCAATTTTTCTAAATCGATAAGTTAATTCAATATTTAAAATATCGGTACAACCCTTGTAATCATCGTTCCACAGATACGACATAGTGTCATTAGTGATATATCGAAAATCAAACTAAACCGCTTAATATTTCATTTGGCTTATTTTTTCTATTTGTCAACTCTTAAAAATATTTTATAATTTAAGGTTGGAAAAGGCAAGGGATCCCCCTTGCTTTACAAGAAACCGTTATTCAATAAATAACTACATTATTCTGCTCTTAAATGAAATATTTTACAAATTATAAATACAAAATGTACATGAATAGAATCTGACTCTTAAATATTATCAAATAAATAATAAATATTTATGAACATTTAATATGATGGAGACCAATTAAAAGCTGGGCAGTTGTGGATTGACTGATTCGCTGCTTTGGCCAGTTTCGGCCTCAAACAGAACCTGCTGTATTCGTAGCTTGGCAACGGATCGGGAATATGAATCGTGAATGGACCTCAGCTGTGAGGCAATGCTTTGACCAAAAATTACCAAATCATCCTCACTGTTGCTGACGGTTCCATTAGGGCCAGTGAAACAAAGATTTGCACCTGACGATGAGGATAAATCAGGCTGCTGCGTTGGTGAAGGAAACGGAGTAGATTGTCGATGCTGTTGTTGATGGATCGGTGTGTATGGCATGTACCTTAATTTACGCAACGCCGACTGCTGTTGCTGCAGCTCCTGCTGCTGTGGTTGCTGCTGCTCATCCATGATGCAGATCGAAGAATCATCCATTGTTTGACTGCTTGCATTCGGTGGTATGTTTGTATTTGTGGCTGTGCTGACTGTGTTGCCCTGTGGCTTATTTCTATAGGTTTCATCCTCGGATCTATCATCGTCGTCCTGCAATTCATCCTCAATCAGGGAGTCTTTTGCGTTAAACAGAATTTTCTGCTCTGTTTCCTTCTTTATAGTTAGGGTGGTATTGTTATCCTTAAGCTTTTGATTGGATTGTAAGAATAATGATTCTACTCAGTCAATAATTATGCTTACCCGTTTACAGTGGGATAGCGAAACGGAGCGTAGAAATGCATCGGCGCGCTTGAACCAGAATAACTTTGGCTCGTAGCTCCTGCCCATTTCCTTTTCTCGCATCAGTATACGTAATTCTTTAGTGTACACTGTGCGCACGCTTTTAATTTTCAATTTGATATCCAAAACAGTCAGTTGCGGAATTTTAAGAGTCTTTATAATAGCCTCGTATGCTTGCTCGCGCGCCACACGATTTTTGTAGGTGTCCATTACTGAATTATAGAGACACGGCTGACGTCTATATGCATCTAGAAAGTCTGCTATAGGTATTTTCGTGTCGTTTAGCCTGGCCATCATTTAGTTGGCAAGCAATAACAACAACTGCAAACAAAATATTTGTATGTATGTAATATTTTTTGTTGTTTACACCAAGTCTACAGAATCAGCTGAGCTGTCCTGAGTGACCGCCCGCTAAATTGCAAAAATATACTTTTTTACCTCCAAAAATATAACAATGAATAATTCAATAGTTTATGAGCCAATATTGTGCCAACATTTGTTTTGTTTTTAAAAGCTTGAAGAGCACTTTTAGAATTTAATAATAAGTATGTTTTAGACCATTGATGGTCACCTGAGTCGTAATCGCTATGTTATTGTTATCGCTATCGTATTGTGAGTTAGCCACTGTGTGACCATTTTACATTCTAACATATGGGTTATGGTAGTAATATACCGGTATACATATATTTATATTTGATATATTTTGAAATTTAAGTTACGGTCACGCAAGCCGGCATTGAGTTGCCAGTAGCAGGCGCCACTAACAAATTTTGCCGCGTTTTGTCAAAATAGTTTGTTGTGAAATCTATCTAAAGTCTAACAAAATGGATGGTACGTCATATTATGCATTATTAAATATAATACATTGAAACTTCTACGTTTTATTGCAATTAACAGTTGTATACGAGGACATGTGGACGCCGTACAAACGTTTGTACAACATATTTCAACTTGCGATTACCAATCCCAGCTATGTCACCTCAGATTTGGAGCTGTGTCTTAAAAAGTACAAACAGAACTTTACAAATTTTCTACGCAATCCGGTAAGTAACTGCAACTAAAATATAATTGTTGACAGCAACATAACCTCTACGTATTCCTTGCACTTCCTTCCGCCTGTTGCGTAGCCCAAGAGCGAAAAGAGTCGTTCACACCTGCGCAATGCCCTTTCGGAAGGCATACTGCTGGCCGGACACACACGTAAAGTTGAATTATCACAGGAACTCATCGATGAGGCCATCATCATTTCTGATATGTTCGATCTGGATGAGATATTTGCCTTGGAACTGCTCTGTACAGCACAGCGACAACAGATCCATCATCCAGGTTTGCCGCGTGGTCTAGTTGCTGTGCTGCTCTACTATGATGGCCGCAAGGCAATCTCCTGCACATTGCGCGACATGTTTCAAGCAGTTAGCGGCGTCTCCTGGAGCAGCGATCTGCCCAGAGAGATCACAGCGCTAATCAACAACTATTCGCAGAATTTGGTCGATGATTCCAACATACTTGGACGTCTGCTCGAGCTGATTTGTGAAATGAATGTGGAAAAAGAGGTCTGTATTGAAAGTAGCTGTTGGGCATTAATATAATTTGCGCTACCTTTTCAGATTGGTCTGTTGACCAAGAATCGTGCATTTGGCTCCAAGAAGCATCAGAACCAAGTGCTGGGACTTTACGAGGATACACGCAAAACTCTCGCCATGGCTATGTTCCATTGGTCTGCTCAGCGTGGTCTACCCAAAAACATTGCCATTCGTCTACTCCAATATTTGGCCAATGTAAAGTCCTGTGATTCCAATGGCAATCTGAACGATGTGACTGTCATATTGTTGATGACACTGCTCTATGCGTACGACACATCTGTGCTGCTCATGACCGACTGTGACAGTCCGCACACAGCCCGTCTGCCTATACTCAGTGATGCCGACTATGCCAAGTGCTTCTATGAGGCCATCTATGCGCAGAGCACTTGGCAAACGCCCCAACTGGATGCGATCATCAAGTATAGCTTCGGATTAACTTTGGCCAGTCTTCGACAAGCGCCCAGCGATATGCAGACAAATGTGGGAGTCATTATCAATCGAGATGAGCAGCTAATCGATGAGGCACTGGCTGCCAATGTTTTTGGATTCTTCTATCGCAATCTGCTAGAGAAGAACGTCTGCTACAGCACCGAGTTTATCTATCGCCGTCTCCATGTGCTTATCACCGACTTTATTGACTTTATGCATGCCAAGGTCTCCGAGCTTCGTGGCCGAGCTGATGAAACGGCACGCACAATGCTCAGTTTTCAAAATGAAGGACTCGAACCGCCGCCCAATTTGGATGTTAACTTTGAGCTGCTTATGTTGTGCGTAGCAAAGCTGTATGGCGACAAGCGTGTGGTCATCACGCTGTGCAACGAGTACTGGGGTCCCACAGACACCTCTAACGTCAATGGCATCACACACCAGGTGACCAACACATCGCGTGCAATTTCTCTGTTCAAATTTATACGCCTGGCCAGCGATCTGTTGCCGCAGACACTCTTCAAATCGTATCTGAATATGATAGCGGGTCTCACACGCACCGAGTTTGCGGCACGCTGCGCCTTCAATCTTCTCAAGAACTCGCCTAGCATGTCATCCTCGTATGCCGTCAGCTGGGATCACTTTTTCAATGCGCTCAATAATTATTTCAAGTGAGTAGAGTTGAATTTCAACTAAACAACTTTGTTGTTTTTGTTAATGCGATTACTTTCTTTTTAGCAATATGCGCACAGACTTTGATTCGATTCATTATAATACTGGAGATTCGATCTATCGCGGCCGCTCGTTGCTCAGAAATATGACGCCCAGGGAGACGGAGCACATGGTGGCGGTTATGGGTGTTATACAAGCGGTGGCCAATCATGATGAAATCTCACGCATTATGATTTGTGATCAGACAACATGGCAAACGCCGCAGGTGTTACTCGGCCTGGTGTCCTGCACTACGCCTGTGTTGCTCAAGGGCGAGATACTCTTTACGCTGGCCGCGCTAAGCAAATCGAAGGAGACTGCTCGCAGCATCTGGTTCCATCTGGAGGAGTCACAGATCATACCCACATTGCCTGCACGCCAGACCGCATATCCAGAGTTCAGTTTGGCTGAGGAAATCGATCAAAACGAGAGCCGCCTGGAAAGCTACAAGCTCAGCCGTGGCATACTCCAGTTGCTCCACACCCTGATGACCACACACATGCCCAGCAGTTTGGGCTCTGGGCTGCGACAGCCAGGCTTTGATCCGTATTTAAAATTTGTGCTCGATTCCATAGTGTTGAAGTTTTACAATCGCGCCTACAAGGATTCCACCGAGAAGTGGGAAGTGGGCGCTAAATGCTTGAAGCTATTGTATTATCTGCTGGCCAGCTATCGTCCCAAGGCAGCTGATTTTGTGGAGCAGCGTGATGAGCATCCCTATCCCGGTTATCACATTATGCTGCAGCTGCAGGTCAAGTCGGATCTGCTGCGTCTGTTGCTGCGCATCATTGAGGAGGCACGTGAGCGACTCGATGACTACAATCAGTTTAATGGCAAGGCTTTGCTGGAAGAGTGCTCGCTGTATGCGCTGCTGCTGCTGGAGGTGGCCCTGGCCAAGCAAAACGCCTTCTTCGAGGCGCATGCCACCGCCAACTGTTCCATATTGTTGCTCGGTCTCAATCGCATGCTGCTCGATTTGAATCCACGCAGCCGGGCGCCGGATTATGTCATCAATATCATTAAGTTTGTTACCTACAACAGCTGGCTGCCACGTCATACGCTTGCCGCCATCAAGATCCTGAGTGCGGTCACCTTGCTCCCGGATGTCATCACCCAGATACTCAACATGTATGCGCATGGTAGCACCGAGAAACTGGAGATTCGTCAGCGTTTCGTTGAATGCCTCGAGATGGATGTGCAGCGCTCGGCGGGAGCAGCACAACTAGATGATAACTATGACGTGGATCAGTTTGGCAATGCCATCAATGAACCGCAGAAGCACAATGATTTGGATGGCGATACCCAAGTGAATCTGGATGCACTGGAGGAGCGCAAGCCGCAGCGCATTGAGCTGCAGATCAAGGAGGCCATTGTGCATCTGTTTGAGTTGAATCTGAATCAGCCACTGCCCAATTTTGTGTACTTTCTGCTTGGCATCGATGTGATACGCGACTTTACGGCCAATGAAAAGCAGCAGCTGGGCCTGGACATCAATTGCTCGTGCATTAATTCGCTTGTGCTGCTGCTGGAGAGGCATTTGGAGGTGAGTTCCACAATCGTCTTTTAAGCCATGGATTTCGAAAAGAAATTATTATTGTTTTTTGTCAGCCTGTAAGTTCAAGAACTAGTCAGTAATTGTTATTGCTGTAATTGTACTTGTTATTGTTCTCACCTTGTGATTTATTAAACGCTTTCTCTTTCAGCAACAACGCCACTCGGAGGAGTACTGTGAGCACACGGCGCACATTGTGGAGCGCATCTATCATCTGTTCCACGGCCTCTGCGTCAATCGCCGCACCTCGGAGCCCATTTTGCGTTACTTTCGTCTGAGCTGCAATGATTTCCTTGTACGCCACTTAAGCGCAATGCCTTTTCGCCAGCATGGCGAGGATCATGTGCTACATGCCATGAGCCATTTGATGAACTGCGTGTGCATTGAGATCAAGCTGGCGGCCTCCTATGGCCAGACGACACGCTATCAACTGCTCAGCGACATTCTGCTCGCTGTCAATGCGGATGCACAACGCAATGGCCACTGTCTGCCCCAGGAGATGGGCAACAATCTGCTCACGCCACCCAACAGCAACTACTATGGACTGTGTGCGCCCACTCGCGTGATATTGCACAAGGCAACGCTCGGACTGCATGCGAATCGTTTGCTCGACTGCCTCACGCTGGATACGACAAGTTTAACGCAACCGCCTTTGCAATTTTTCGATGAGCCACTAATTGGCAAATTGCTGGTGGATTGCGAGGCGCCCACTTGTGTGGGACGGGCGGGCATGATCAATGTGCACAAGCTGCACGATATATTGCATGATGAACTGCGTCATGTGCAGAGCACCATTGCCAGCGGTCAACGCAAGGCTATCATTGAGGAGATCACCATACTGCTGCAACATGCCATCCAAATAAACTGTGTACGGATGCGTCGTTATGCCACCTATAGTTTTATGACTGCCTGGTGTCGTCTGGTTCAGGTGCTGTTCAGTTTAATGCCCGATTCACTGCTGCCGCTGAGTGTGCGCAAACAACATATGATTGACATCATTGAGAAGATCCTGATGAAGGTGGAGCCCACACAGCCGTTGGTTAAAATCTCCATACAGGTCACCGACACTGTCCTCAATCTGTTGATTAATCTGCGCCGCAGTTACTATCAGCTGGAAGATCAGCGCAGTCTCGAGGAGCATGCAAGTGTTGTCTGCCTCAGCGATACCGCCGGCAATGCCAATGCCAGTGTCAACGATGTCAGCCAAAAGAATGCCAGCAATCCGAAGAACAGCTTGAGCAGCATCAGCGTCGAGTGCAACAGCAGCAATCTGCGCTTCATCCTCAAGCGGCTGATTGATTGGATTATGACCAGCGAGGTAAAGTCACAGAAAATGAGCATCAATCTATATGCCTCGCTGCTCAATTGTCTGCGCATCGTGAAGCGGCTCCGCAGCGACGAGTTGATTGAATACAACGAGACGTAAGTTATCTGGCCTAGCACTCGGGAATTGTGTGGCTAATTGCAACTATTTTATTTTGCAGCTTTACGCCTCGCTGGGACAGCAACAAGACCTATGGCAACCTGCAGCCAACGCATACAGATGATGTGCATCAAAAGGAGATGGCCGCCGAAATCATTAGCGGCATTGGCGAGAAACTGATTGATACCATTTGCCATGATGCCATCACCGGTCACGATGTATGCAGCATGCTGGCGCTTAGCTCGCTGGATGTAATCTCTGAGCTGCGTGCCATTAGCACATTAAACGATGTGGTCACCACACGTGGCTATCTCAATCACATACTCGAGAGTCTGGCCAAATTGGATCATGTGCTGCGCGACGTCTTGAAGCCAACGCCAAATAGTCTGCGACCATTGTTTGTCTATGAATCGTATATGGCATTCCTCGCACAAATGTCAAATACCCATGTGGGCGCCCATCTGGTGTTGGGCGCCAAAGCACTGGGTGTGCTGTCCAACATGACCATCTATGATATGCAACCGGACCTGAAGGCCAGCGAATTGGAGCGTCATGAACATGATGAATTTCTGCCCGACATCGATGCACGTTTTCGTTCCATACTATTGCCAGCCCTCTCGCTATGCGATAGCATACTGGATGCGCTGGGTGATCGAAACAATTCCGCATCGCTGCAAGTGCTCAACTTTATTATTGCCCACATCGACATGATCGAGAGCATTTTGCGTGCAGCAACGCCTTTTATGAACTTTTGTCATCTGGAGCAACTGGCGGCCATTACGCATCTCTTTGCGCGCACCACAACACCTGATGTTATCCATATGCAGAATGACATGATGCAAAACAACGATGTGGACATGTGGAACCGCTTGGGTCGATTGCAGCAGTTAATGATTGTGGTCTTTGGGCGTTTCACAGTGAATGAGGCAACCATACGTCGCATGCTGCATCCCAATCAAACAGATTTAACCGAAGAACAGAAGAGTCAACATGTAAAATACTTTTTGGATATTGCATCCAATTTATCGCTTTACTGCCGAAAAGCGGTGACCAGCGGCCTCAAGGACGGCAATAGCTCACAATATTTGCTAACCACAATGGTCAGCGATGTGAGGCCACTGTAAGTACAAAGACTCATTAAAAATTATATATATTCGGCTTGACATCATTGATCGCGTCCTCGGCAACTTTAATTTAGGTTAAATGTTAGTTACACATACCGGTTATAAACCAAATCACACTATAACTTACATATTATAGAAATCAGTTGCAAACAATGTAAATCCATAGCCTACAATACATCCATCCCTTTACAGATCTGGCAACGCAGACAGCAAGAAGCTGACCGTCATCATGCAGACCATATTGAATCAATTGAAGGGTTCGATTGCCTATTATTTATCGCAGAAATCCATTGCCGACAATCTTCTGCAACAACGCACATCGCTGCCTAACATTACCTTTGGCCCAATTGGTAAGCCCATCGTCAGCATCTATTATTCCAGTGGTAATATTTTAAACTCTGTCCCTGCAGGCAAACAAAACTTTTTGGAACTGAGCCAGCGTCACAATGAGAAACGCAGCGAACTCACACTGTCCGTTTTTATAGCCGAACAGAACCTGTATTTGCTCTGGATACATTTGGACTTTTATTTCCGCAATGCTGTCATATATTCGCAGGAGAATCGTAATGCCATCAATGAATCCTCACTGGGTAAGACCTTGTCATTTACTTTCAACTATCTTCTTGAAGTGACATTTATTTTGTTGCTGTTCACAGATCCGGGTAACATGTCCGTATTAAATGCCTCACAGGATGAGGTGACGCAGCTAAAGCAAATGCTCATCTCCACATTCAACGAAACATTCTGCACACAATTGCTCGACGCCAGCGAAGAATATTCAGTCAAATGCAAAAATTTTAATGCATCTCTTATGCGTCGCATCAAGGCTCTTGTACAGTTCGCACCACAATCCTAATCCTAATATAATAATACTTAGTATACCTGTAATGTATGCATGTTTTGGCACTGTTTCGCTGCATAATCATACTTTATTTGTTTTACCATAATATAAAACTACAATACATATAAAGAAATCAACCCATTTGCTATCTCACTCTAAGCTATGTAAATCAAAAAGAGTGACTGGCAATATTAAGAGCATCCTTTCATCCGACTTAAAAGTTTTTTGTGGTTACTGAATTTGTATTGCACAAAGATCAATTAATGCGATTAAATTATTAGTATGCGGAACGTTTGCTGTTCCGGCTGAGGAAGGAAGTATAATCAACCGCACAAATCACTTGCTAATTTACTTTACCAATGCCATTTTGAACGCGTTCCAAGTATTTAGGCATCATTTTGTAGTTAATGGGTGCATTTATTTTGATTTGGACAATATTATCGTATCTAATAAAGTTAAATTACGTAGTTACATAGGTATACTCGTAGAGACTATGAAATAAATTACATCATGGATGTTTTTATTTCAAACACGACTGCTGGAAACTAATGTTAGTAATCAGAATTAAACATTAACATTTTTCGTCATCCTAAACAGCAAGCGCTCATCTACTAGGAACAAGCTACAAAATAATCTAACAGGGCGTAAGTGTGCAGTTAGTTAATTATATTACCATTCAATTTTGACCATGTACTTAATGGCGCGCTTATTAAAGAGTGATCGATAACATCTTGACCGTATTGACTACATATTGCATCAGAAATATCGATATATTTTGCAAAAATCGATAATTAGTGGCATCCCTACAGTGTTGCTTCCTTTTTTGATATCCGGTACACACAATTGGTTTGTTTCGCGATTTTCTCTTGCAATTTTCACTAAAAAATAACAAATTAAGATATTATGTTGTAAACGTAAACACAAAACCAGTGCGAAATGCGATGGACTATCAAAAGAAACATTCAAATATCCAAGATGTGCAATACTAGAGCAGATGTTGCTGAATTATTTTTTTATTTTTGTTTTTGTTTGTGTTGCATCAGTGCGCGTAAATTTTGTTTTGCATTCGGCATGAATAAAACTAAAACTTAGTTCAATTCTTGACTACTTTAACAGTTGCTGAATAAAAATGGCCCCCAGAAAGGCTAAAGTTCAAAAGGAGGAAGTGCAGGTCCAGTTGGGTCCTCAGGTGCGCGATGGCGAGAACGTCTTCGGCGTTGCCCACATCTATGCCAGTTTTAATGATACTTTCGTGCATGTTACTGATTTGTCTGGACGTGAAACAATCACCCGCGTCACAGGCGGCATGAAGGTGAAGGCTGATCGTGATGAAGCATCCCCCTACGCCGCTATGTTGGCTGCTCAAGTAAGTAAATTACATTTCGCATAGCTATTGAATAAAACAGCTATTAAATAAAAACATTTGCTTTTAGGATGTCGCTGAAAAGTGCAAGTTGCTCGGCATCACAGCCCTACACATTAAATTGCGTGCAACTGGTGGCAACAAGACTAAGACCCCCGGTCCCGGTGCTCAATCGGCGCTGCGCGCTTTGGCCCGTTCATCAATGAAGATCGGTCGCATTGAAGACGTCACTCCCATCCCATCCGATTCTACACGCAGGAAGGGCGGTCGCCGTGGTCGTCGTCTATAAAGCGCTGAACTTACGACAGAAATCAATGCTGTTTTATTGTTATTCATATTCATGCAGTAGACATCAGCACATACTGTAGTGTTATCGAAAAATGATGCGCTAATTACTAAATATATTTAAATACATCTGATAATGTAGTAATAAATTATTTAAACGTGATTGCGGAAATAAATTAGTAATCAATTAATCAAGGTGGATGCAGGGCACAATTGGTGTATTGCTCGCATGCAACAGTGACCGCTAGTTGAATTTAGAAAAAATTCCATTCGTTACCATTGGCGGTTGTGCTATTTGCTGTTCCGTTCGATATTTGATATTCCGATAGGTTGGACTTATCGCATATGACATATATTTCTATAAATATGTCCATAACTGCAATCAATGCGAGCTTAAATAAATACGCTATAAATTACTGCTAACATACAATTATTAAAACTTTGCATCTCAAAAATTACAAAAAAAAAAAAAACAGCTGTTCGATATTGAAATAACACTCAGAATATCGATTATTAAATGGTCTTCTTTTGCGAAACCACACATCGTTGAGACTGTCAGTTTTATAAGCAGTGTAACCAAAAATGGTATATTATATTCTCTTTGGTATTTCCACACTGAAAATATAGAAAACACTTTCATGGTATATTCCGAAACTTGTCTGCTGTCACTAGAGAAAATTCTCTTTTTACCTCCATTCATATGAAACCATATACCGTTACCCATTCGTTTTCATTTGTGTATTTTTTTTAACATTTTGTTATTTTGTTCAAAAATCTGATCACGTTGACAACAATTTTCAAATGGATTAATAAAATTTTCTATAGGGTATATACTTTTTGACTTAAAACAAGCAAAGACTCAACAATTCAAAAACTTGTGTCATATACGAGCATGCATATTTCGAAAATTGTGTCATATCTAATAGAGTGTAGCCAAAACTAATAATTATTGTATTTCATATTCCGGTATATTTTTAAAAGTAAAAAAGTATATTTTGACATTTAACTTGCGGTCACGCTATTTACAAGAACACATAGCATTGCTGGGATAAATTCACCTATACGTACGTCTGTATAAGACTATAATTTCCACACATAGGAGCGAGCGAAATCGTTGAAATTAAAGACATTTTGTGGCGAGAAAAGCCAGTTGTCAATTTAAATACAAATAAAATAAAAAGAACGAGCTAATGCTAACGAGCAAAAGCAACTGATATTGTAATTGGCAAGTTCATTGCACGAATAATATATGTATTTGGTTATATATTTGTGTGCGTGCATGCGTTCGGGCGTGTGTGTGTAGTAAGCATGTGTGTGAATAAGAAATTTGCAAACTCGATAAAATATCGTGAAATTTGTTAAGTGACTTTTCGAAATACTCGCTGTACAATATTGGTATAAAATATATTCGTGTTCCTCCTGCTTGACAGCGCACAAGCTCTCATAGGATGTTCATAGATAATAGTAGGTCGGGCAAGCAACGTCAAGAAGCTGAAGCACAACCGGAGCGAAATGTGAGAAGCGGCTAAAAAAGCTGAGTCAAGTGTTTTGGTGTTGTTAAATTTTCCGTGTCTTTGTTTGTATTTTCGTATCGGTGTGCACCTGTGTGCACCAGCAATTTTAAAATAAATACAAAATACAAAGTGTTAGAACTAATAAATTCTAACAAATTTGGCAAATTTAAAGGCACAGTTTAAGCCAAACAAAAAATCCCGCAGTGTAAAACGAGGCAGCAGCGACAACAACAACAACAGCAGCAGCATAAGAAGAAGAACCAAAAAAGAAAACTTGTTTGAAACAAGCAACGCAAGACGAAAGACGACGACGAACAAGACGCTAAAAGGCAATCTTAGCTCAAGCTGAGACGTGCAAAGCAAAGCAAAGCGAAGCAGAAACAGAAGCAGCAAACGGCATTTGCAGTCGTCTCCTCCTAGCCAAAAGAAGAATATCACACGGCATAGATAGCAATAGAGCGATAGCGATAGGCGATAGGCTAGCAACACGGAGGGCAGCGACGCATTCGCAGCGACGTCACCGATATCAATAACGCAATAATACATCAGCATGGATGACACATTATCCAATGCTGATATAAGTATCGATGATGACGACGAGGATGGCCCAGGATGGCAGCGAGTTCAATTGCCGCCACAACAACAACAGCAACAGCAGTTAAATACAGTACGATATCGAGAGGATGACGAGGAGTCCTCGGATATGGAGCGACGAATGGCACGTTCGCTACAGTTTCAGCTAGAAAATGTAGCCAGTAGAAGCGGACTTTCTGGAAATAATAGTGATGCGAGTGCCGGCAATTCGGGCACAAAGCCTGGCCTATATATTGGTACCTCGGGTGGAAAGCCAAGCTTCTTTTTTGGTACCCCGTCTTTTATATTGCGCAGCCGCAAGGAGGTAGCCGCGCTCATCAATGCGGAATGCTGCCGTGGCGGTCCAACGCCCGATTTGGATGCAATCATGGATACGCTCTTTAATCCCGACACATTCATTGATACACCAGACAATATCGAATGGATACGCTGGTTAATTGCTGGCGGCCGCTCACCTAAGGAATTCGTCAAAATTGGTAAGTAAAATGTAGATAAAAATAAAAATAAAGATCTTAGACAGAGATAGCATTAGAGGTGATGTGAGTGTGATAGGGAGAGCTCGTGAGTGGGAGAGAGAGAGCGTAATAACAATGAAGTTAAATTAATGAATTATTTTTATCGATAAGTCTCAGTGCAAGCGATATTTCTATCGTTAGTGCCATGGATGATGGCCAAGCAGCTGATCGCTCAAGTCGTTGCCCCTGAAATTTGCTATGTGTGCTGTGCAAAGCTGCGTGTGTATTGGTCTGTGCGGCAAATACCTGTGCGCTTAATAGTTGTTGCTTAGTGTTTTTGTGTGAAATGATTGTTAGGCACGGTATGGCACGCAAGTACCTAAGCAAGGTGCAAGCAGCGTGACAGTGCAACGCCATGGCAACAAGCAATAACAACATCAAACACACACAAATGAATATACATACATAACTCAAAATGAGACGCATACACATAATCTCAGGCACATCAGTTAACTTTAGCCCATTTAGCACAAATTTAATCTGGCTATATTATCTATTTACAATGTTGCTTCGGTGTGCCAGGCATCATGAGTGTCTCGAGCATTGGCAACCCCAATGGCGGCTACACACTGTCCCACTTGTCACACAAATACGCGTACACATACACATACACACACACGTAGCACATGGCTAGCTGTTGCACCTTGTGCTTGTCAGCTGTTTATTCACTTTGCCTTGCGTAATGCTTCCGCAGCATCCGTCCAAATACGCACACGCATATGCAGTTGTGTATATGCTTGCTTGTGTGTTGTTCCTTTTTGATGCCGAGCCACCCTTGTCACTGAACATTAAACGAGTGTGAAAGAGAGGAAGCTAGAGCGAATTGTTCTCTTTAAATTTGTTGCTAGTTGTTGTTTGTCTAAATTACCAAGAAGTAGCTACCTTCAAATGCACATATATTTTCGTGTTTGTGTACATATGTGCGAAAAGAAAATCATTTCAAACAATTGCAAAATTGCAAATGAAAATGCTACGTGCTACTGGCATGGAAACACACACAAACACACCACGCTCATGTCAGTAGCCGCAGATGAGCACACACATATGTACATACATATGTATGCTTGGCCGGCGGTACACTGGAAAAAGTTTATTGACCGTCATTCTTGTTGATTTGACAATTGTTGACACGCCATGTTTTATGCACAGTGCTGGCCCCCATGCCATACAATCAATAAACATGTATAAATGTCGCACACTGTTTGCATTTTAAATGACTGTCTTTGCACCACTGTGCAATCTGCATTCAGTTGTATTCGTTCGCTCTTCTTGTTCTACTTTTTGGGGCCTTGCAATTGCTTGTTGACCGTTATTGTT